>JBBPBO010000002.1:4436269-4457394 GCA_037974295.1 Cicer cuneatum | reverse complement strand
TTGGTCATTTATTTTAATTTTACATCACAATTTGATCTTTTATGTTTTAAAATGTCAACAATATTATCCTTTTTTTTTACAAAAATTCATCAAAATTTTCAACCAAAACCCATAAAATTAATTATATTCTTTCATATAATACAAATTTTATCAAATTCGTAACTCAAATCTTCAAATAAACTCATATTTTCATTTTTTATTTCACTTAAAATTAAAATAAAGGTTAGAATTGATCGGAAGAATCAAATCGTTTTTAATAGAAAAAAATGTATTGGAATAAACGAAATTAGTAAACAAGTTCCTTGATGGTCATACAACTTAATTGACGAAGTGGAGCAACTGACGGAAAGAATAGCAAAGGACGCTCAGAAGAAGAATTAGGCAAAAAATTAGGATGAATTCCGAGAAAATAAAACTTCTATCGAAGAGAAGCAAATGAAAGGCTTTCATAAAAAATCGCGTAGACTCGAGAATGATATTTTCATTCTGTACATGTCAAATCATGAATTAGTAATTTCAGCCAATCTCCAAAAAAATTCCAATTGTTTCAAATTTTCTATTTTAGGAATAGATATTTACAGAATCTCCATGACAGGAATATGACCAAACCTTATTTCATGGTATTTATCGAGAAAAAAAAAATGACTAAAATGTTAACTGAAATTAAGTTAAAGAACTATGAGTACTATTTAACCTAAAATTTTCATCATACACATCACTGTATTAAACAAACAAAAAGACGGTATAATAATTTTAAAAATAAGAGATTAAAAAAAAAAAATCAAAAATTGTTAAAACGAGAGGAATAAAACTGTATTTTAATCAAAAGAAGTGGGAGGGTATTTATTAAATGGATCTTTACGTTCTGCAGCTAATATCACTCAGTCGTTACGTTCTGCAGAGGATTGAGATAGCTTCACCAGTAAATAAAAGAGGATTTCTATGAAATAAAAGCAAAACAAAGGGAAAACTATGATTTATCTCGCTGGTTACACCACCACTGCCGTCGGAATCAATAATCGAGTACCAATTTCTTTGATATCAATTATACCAAACAGCACCGTTTCGTCACGCTACGTCGTCGTATTTAAGTTCAGTAGCTCCTCTGAACCAGTTTGGACAGATTATCCCATAGAGAACGCGTACGAGCTTTTAGGAATATCGGAAACAAGCTCATTTGTTGAGATCAAAGCGTCATTTCGCAAATTGGCGAAAGAAACTCACCCTGACCTCGCTGAGTCAAGGAACGATTCCACTGCGTCTCGACGATTCGTTCAAATCCTCGCTGCTTATGAGGTTCGTGCAAATCGTTCTCTAGTTTATGATTATTGTTATTGACGATTATAGCCTCAGAAACATAGTTGTGGCGGTAACTTTATTCTCCGAGCAAAGTTTTTGAGATAGCTTAAATTATAAATATCACTTAGCACAAATACACGAAGTTTTTCATATAGAAGAATCAAGAATGCATCTAAAAACATGTTTAGGGGGTAAATTTATATTGGAGTTAATTATTGTTACTCTGTTCAAGGATAAACGTGTTTAGTTAGTTCTTAAACACAGACATATTGTCAAATTGGAACAATGAGTTCTAACTTCAAAGAAGCTCCTCTTGATATTAATAGCAATAACTATGTAAAAAGCAGTCCATTGACTCAAGGATATTCCATACCGGGAATGTGGCAGTGTTAAATCTCGAGGGAGAGTTTTGCCGTCTACTGTGGTCTATCCGGTTTTAAACAAAAAGAAATGGATATTCCATACCGAATAGTTCAATCGGATGAAAAAGCTGATAGTAAATTTGCTTAATTTCTGTCTGTTTGATCTTAGGTTGTATGTAATGCCAAGTTTGAATGCATATATCATCATACATGGTCTTAAACATGTTTAGTTGAGATGGGGGGGAAGAGAGCCCCCATCTTTATAAACTATTTTCAGATGTTATATCCTTTCAGTGTGAGATTTGGGTCTAATATCATACATGGTCTTAAACATGTTTAGTTGACATGGTGTGTTCTGCTGATTTATTGGATATACTCATCCTATTAGCAAGATAACCACATACTTCATGACTTTAACTGCTGGAAATCTTTCAGGCCATGATATGAAGTTCTCGTGGATCACTAGAATGATATTTTTCTTTGCTTTTCAGGGAATATTGAATTAACAGAATAATTCATATGTTGCAGATTCTTTCAGATTCTCGGAAGAGAGCCCATTATGACATGTACTTATATTCTCAGAAAAAGCTTATGCAGAAGCGTTCTGAACAGGGTTCAAAATTGCGCATTTACGAATCACAGGCTACATCATTCAAGGAGATGGAAGTTGTTGAATGGTTAAGGTGGTACAGATTAGCTATAAGTGATATTTTGTCAGAGAAGAAGGAGGTGGTTGGAACAGGATATTTTGATATACTTGAGAGAGATTTTTATTCTGCCATTCATGCAGCATACTATGGTCCCGAGATTGATTCTATCCCCATGGAGCTTCTTCCTGACTGTTTTGAGGCTGAGGAGAGGTCCTCTTATGAAACTCCTGAGGTTTTACACTTGGTTTCAGGCCGTGATCTTTTTGGGATGGTTTGCCTAGTCAACAAGACTCCAGAGATATCATCTACTGAAAGTGAAAAGTTAACTTCTTATAGATCCTTCCATTCAGGCCTTTATCAATCTATAATGGATGTTAACATTCACAGGAATGTACAAAGGCCAGATGATTTTGGAACTCAACAAGGTCACAGCTCTAAAATTTCAAGCAATGTATCAGATGCGTATAGAGATCTAGAATTGCATGTTTCCGGAAAATTAGTTGCTACAGCATCTAGGATCCTACCCAGATGTTCTGGTGTGATGCAAAAGGAAGATGATGAAGATCACATTCACGTGTTCCTTAATTCAGATGAAGATCCTAGACATATCAGTAGTGGCTTTTCAAGAAATTTATTTGCAAATAGCACAGTTGGAAGCAAAATGCATCTGGGAACCATATCTGGACTTGGGAGCAGTCCAGACGAAGGATGTTGTTATGTCTACAATAGTAGTCGTGAAAAGACCCATGTGATTATGAAACATAGAACATTGTTGGTATGCAAAGTTGATATCCCACAATCCTGTTGGTTTTATACTTGGAACATAAAATGGGTTTTACTTTTGCACAAGTACCAAGTTCTTTCTTTTTTGTATTTTAAATATTAAAAAAAAATGGTATAGGTTCCAGGATCTTGCTGGAAATTTAGTATCATGGATAACTTAGTAAAGCTAGAGGCTTGTAGTTATAGTGTTAATTTTGATAAAATTTTCAGGTGAAGCATATGCACTGGTATCATGTAGGTGAGAAAGTTTCAGTTTGTGAGTGTAGATGCACAAGAGCACGTTTGCCACCAAGCAAGTAAAGCTCTAGTATCTTTCTATTACTGATGTTTGAATTAGCACAACAATCTCTTTGGTATTCATTAGTGCATATGCCATCACACTTTCTGCTCTGAGAAAAGGATGGTTGTTTTAAGATCATAATCTTTCCTAGTAAAATAAGTGAACCAATCTTGTGTTGATATTTTTCTGTTAGAACATGCAGTGGTGTTAATAGGCATACCAATCCTCTCTTCCAAAGTTTGCTGGTTTGTTTTTTATTGTAGATTTATTGCTCAGAAACTCTTTTTCTCCATACTCTAGTATTAATAACTGCAAAAATAAACATTACAGTATTCTTAAAAATTTATGTGCAAATTTTATGATACTGCTACTTGTTATCTATGCAGATCAATGTTGTTCTAATATTACTGCTTGTAATCCTTTTTAATAATATTAACCTCTTAGTTATACAGATTTTGGCTATTTGAGCCTCGTTGTGGCTTTCATGACATAGGGGGTTGGTATGTTGAAACATATGGCAAAGATAAGATGGGTCGTACTATACCTTCGCAAAGGTTCTGGGATGGATTGGATTATAGTGAGCAAGCTGAAAGGTAAGTACTTAAAAAGTTATATTTGTTGTCTTTTTTACACTTTATTAAGAACTACTAAATGGAACCAGCAGAAGTTTTTCTTTTAAAATGTCATTGAATGATTAATATAGAATGATGTGTAATGATACTATGGACTTTGGATAACTGTAACATTCTAAGAAATGAAATTTTCATTTACTCAGTATTTTATTTGATTTTCTTGAAAATATTGGAATCCTTTTACATGCATTTTGGCTCGGTGAAACTGCCCACAGCCGCATTTCATATATTTCTTAATCAAATTATTTGATTGGTCCTTAACTTTATTTACTGAATTCTGAAGCTTATTTGACTAATTTTCCCTCAGTCTGTGGGAACCAAATTTCTCATCTTCCAACTGCCATTGGTTTCATCCTAGACATTATGTCCCAAGTCCCAACGACCCAACCCGCATACTTGTCTATGGAGTTTACTGACTATCAGTTTTACAATCTGCAGAAGACTTCATCCAGCAATGTATCTGTTTGCTCTTGCATATCGAACACTTGATCTTGAATATGCCAAAACAAGCAAGAAAACATTTAGGAATGCCGTTGGAGCATATATGTTCCGAGTTCTTCACTGGTGCAGGAAACTTGCTCAATAGGTAATATATCTATTAGCCTTATGCACTGTCAATAAATTTATTGAGCCATTGCTAGCCCAATATGGACAGATCAACAGATTTTCTTTTACAAAATTTTGTTATTGTAGAAGATTTCCCTGTATATTTACAACCACACAATGACTCTTGGGAGTGATACTCTAAAAGTACCTAAAGGAAAACTCACCAGAGGCCTCACTTAGTCTTATCTACTTGGTTGGAGAAAATTCATCTTTTGATCTTCCTGGTGCTGTGATCTGTTGGCCAAATACTGAACTCAATTGGTCAAGGACTAGCTGCTGGTGCTGCTATAGTATTCAAGAAACCAATGCCTTGCCTGAGCTTAGTTGCACGGCATTGATTTTGTCAAAAATGTTCTCTGTAGCTACTAACCTCAGAATTGTTATGCAAGACTGAATCTGTCAGACGAGAAGAGGTCACTAATCCTACCGAAAGGATTCTAAGGTTTACTATGGGAAGAAATTTAGACTTTTTTTTGTTCATAAATAAAATCTCATGGACGAATAAATTCTCTTTCTGCTGTTTTTCAAAGAACCCCAACAGAATCTTTGTGGATATATATCTATGGGGTTGTATATGTGTACCATAACCTAAATGTCCCCCAAGACAAAATTCTTTATTTTGGCAAGTATTATGAAAACTAGTGGTTTCACTGCACAAAGAATTTAATCTCTTTACCAGAATGGTCTCAGAGCTGACAAATGTTCTGCAGTTTTCTTGGTTGCAAGAACTCATGGATATAAAATATAATCTTGTCCTGCTTGCGTAGACTTAGTCCTAACACGTATATGGAACTTGCATTGCATGTTGCATGTCTACCTGTGTATCTGTAATCTGTCTATATAGCGGAGCATCTTTTTTTTTCCTTTACGTCATATAATTTTGTTATTGATCCATGTGATCTTTTGTTATGTTTCTTCACTATCTATTTCAGGAGTTGTTTTGCTTTTACACTGATTGCGTTGAATGGTTTTCTTAACTAATAGAATAAGTTGTAACAAATGATAAACTGCTTTTACTATACGAAATCATATGTGTGCCTCCTTTTTGTCCTTTACTTGAGCAGATCCTCCCATTTGCAGTACTGGCCTCCTGCTAATGCTCGATAAAACCTATCTCTACAGTAGACTGGCCTTCCATCAGCAGCCTCCGCAGCAGCAGCTGCAAGATCATCGTCAGCTCTCACCTCTTCAGGCAATTTAAGCAACTCCTCTTTTCTACAACACATTAAAAGTTTCAATGACATGGCGGAAGTACTCTGGAAGATATTGCAGGATCTTGTCTTTCCTTACCTAAGGTTGAACTTTGTGTTGACCTTGGCAACTTGGGCGGTTGATTTATTTTCTTCTGTGGTAAAGGTGGAGTGAAAAAAGTTCTCCACTGGTGTAGCAAAGATAAATAGCATAACTCCGGTAACAAGTAATGCTCCAGTCCCAACTAGCGTTTGCTTCAGTAGTCTAACAACTGGTTTAACCTGGAGACATGGAATATATGTGAGTCACGCAGCAAGAAACAAGTTTAGCATATTACTCTTCTACCATGCATCCTAATTTTTCAGCTTAATGAATTTATGCAATGCTGTACTTTGAGATGTCTAGTACCTTGTAAGAGCCCAACAATCTATCACGAGCTAAGATCTGCAAAGAAAACTAAGATCTCAGTTACAGTGCCCAAAATTAGAGAAACAAAGTACGTCACTGGTTATTTTAGAATAGTAGTTTTAATTTGTTACATTTAAACAACACTTTATGTGCCTAAAAAACTACATTTTATTCCATATATCCTTCATATTCCCTAATTTTGAATAGACTGCTGCCTGTGGGCTGTTTCATCCGATCTGTCTCAAATTAGCCGTTACCAATGGCCTTGTCTTTTGCTAAAAAGACCAGTAATTGATTTTTTGTCCAAGTACCTAGTTCCAACATGCTAGCAACATCTAAAATCAACAATTGCTTTATTTATTATCCATCTTTTATGGTCAAATATCTTGTTGTTGATGGAGCTAATTTTTGTCACATTACAATTGTCAAAATCTGTTTCTGTTTTATATCCCTCAAGTATAGGGATTTAGTTGTATAGGAGTACTAGTAGGGATTTAGTTATATATGAGTGCTAATAGGGATTTAGTTATATATGAGTACTAATAGGATTTGGTTGTTTAGTAATCTAGTATATGTATATATATATATTTGATATATTGCCAACATAATTCAATTCAATAAATATATTTTACCCTAATTTTTGATATGGTATCAGAGCTCTCGGTCTTTGGGAGTCTTGCTTCTGCATAAATTTTCCACCTTCATTGCGGTTTCTTTTTTCCTGAAACCTTAGCCACCTTCATTGTGGCCTTTTTTGTTGCCTTCATTGCACCAACTTGAGATTTCTTTTTGGCTTGTTCGCTGCCCTAGTGTGTTCAATATTCTAGATCTCCTTTCACCGCCGTTTTCAACCAGATTGTAGATCGGCCGTTTCTCGCTTCGTTTAGGGGGTTCACTTTTTGATCGGAGCACTTTTGTTTGTGGGTCATTTGAAACTCACACAGTTTTCGCTCACACAATCAATCTTTTGTTTCTAATATCGTTTGTCTGCTGATTTTACGGATATAAAAAAGAAAGCAAAAGTGGATTGGTCCGACATAATGAAGATGAAGTAAAGAAGATTAGATCACTTCTTAGTAAATTGCAGAAACCAACAAGTACTAGTTCTCTAGTATATACAAGTACACTTCCTCTTGGTAAGTTTCAATTTTCTTTTGGACTTAATGCTTTAGATACACTGACCACATGACACCGTTACTTAAACACTTCTCCACTTATTCACCTTGCCCTAGCAACAAGAAAATATTCACAGAAGATGGTACCCTTCTAAATGCAGCAGGTCAAGGAGATGTCCAAATAAACTCATCCATAACTCTAAGAAATGTGCTTCATGTTCCTAAATTGTCCACTAGCTTAATTTTCATACAAAAACTAACACAAGACCTATCATGCAATGTTTTTTTATAACAAATCTTGTATCTTTCAGGACAAGAATTCAGGGAGGACAATTGGTAATGCTAGAGAATGGAATGGTCTTTATTACTTGGATAATCAAAATCTTCCTCCAAACCTACTCAGCAATACCAACTATTTTTCTTTTTTCTTTTTCTGAATCAATAAAGACCAATAGGGACAAGGTCATTTTGTACCACTGCTGCTTGGGTCATCCTTCATTTATAGTCATAAAACAATTGTTTCCTTCCCTCTTCAAAAAATTAGAGGTAGAAAGTCTTCACTTTGAGGTGTGTGAGCTTGCTAAACACAAACGTGTACCTTTTTCAATTAGTAACCAAATGAGTACTTCTCCATTCTATTTAGTTCATATTGATGTATGGGGTCCCTCTAATGTTCCAAATATATCAGGAGCCCGTTGGTTTATAAACTTTATTAATGACTGTACTCTAGTTAATGTTCCAAATATATCAGGAACCCGTTGGTAACCTTTATTGATGATTGTACTCGGGTTACTTGGGTTTACTCGCTAAAACAAAAATATGAAGTCAGTTTTATGTTTGTACACTTCTTATCCATGATAAAAAGACCAATTCAGAATGAGTATTAAGAGGATCAAGTCTGATAATGCCAAAGATTACTTTAATCACGAGCTTAATTCTTTCTGTCAAAAGGAGGACATTATTCATGAGTCCCCATGTGTTAAAACACCCTAACAAAATGGGATTGCTGAGAGGAAAAATGGGCACTTGTTAGATCAAACTCGAGCGATGTTATTTTAAAATAATATTCCCAAGAAATTTTGGGGAGAGGCAGTTTTAGCTGCAACACATCTTATAAACCGATTACCTTCTAGTGTCCTTGCCTTCAAACCTCCTATGGAAGCCCTGTCCTCGTTCTACCCTAATGTGTCCACCAGTAGTAATCTAACTCCCAAAATATTTGGGTGTGCGTCGTTTGTCCATATCCATAGTGGTAGTAGAGGCAAATTTGATCCTAGAGCCTTACAATGTGTCTTTATCGGGTACTCTTCCACCCAAAAAGAAGAAAGTTTCTTTGGTCAAACTCATCTTCAGGGGGAGAATACAAGTAAGTAAGATGAGTCTCTTCTACTTCCTGAGTTGATTCTTGAACCAGAAATTGAGGCTGAAATTGATTTTGAAAAAGATGGAAATGACAATGTTAAGATTGAAAGTGATTATGAGGAAGATGGAAATGATAACACTAATGTAAAATATAGGAAGAATTTAGTATATACAAGAAAAACAATGGTAATTCCTGAATCTATTCACATCCATGACTCCAATTCGACCTTACATGAGGCAACTTCCCTTGACGCTTCAAACTCTAGTGATCCAATCTATGAATCTTCCTATGCACAAGAATTAAATCCAACGCACCACCTACTTATGATGACCTTCATATCCCAATTGCCCTTAGGAAGAATACTAGGACATGTACCAATAAACCACTATACCCTTTATCCAACTACCTATGCTTTGAACAATTTTAACCTATCCATAAAGCCTTTCTTACAAGCCTGAACACTACCACTATACCTATCTCTCTATCTGAAGCATTGTTGGACAAGAAATGGAAGCAAGCCATGGACTTGGAAATGGAAGCACTGGACACGAACGGTACTTGGGATTTTGTCCCTTTACCAAATGGAAAGAAACCTATAGGATGCAAGTGGGTATACACTATAAAGTATAAGGCTGATGGGTCTATTGAGAGGTATAAGGCAAGGTTGGTAGCTAAAAGATTTACTCAAACATATGGAGTGGATTACTTGGAAACATTTGCTCCGGTTGCAAAAATGAATACCGTCTGAATGATATTATCTCTAGCAGCTAATTACATTGGAACTTGCATCAATTTGATGTAAAAAATGCGTTCCTCCATGGAAATCTAGAAGAAGAGATTTATATGGACTTACCCCTGAATATAGTGAGCATATTGCTGCCAACACCATTTGTAAGCTAAAGAAGGTTCTGTATGAGCTTAAACAATCACCACGAGCGTGGTTTGGGAGGTTTGCTCTAAGAAAGGGATTTTCATATCCCAACAAAAATACATCATAGATATTCTACAAGAAACGGGCAAGACAGCATGCAAGCCAGCGAGTACACCAATCGATCCAAATTCAAAGTTGGAAAATGTAGAAGACGACATTGCAGTTGACAAGGAAATGTACCAAAGATTAGTTGGAAGACTCATATCTGTCACATACTAGACCTGATATTGCCTTTGCTATAAGCCTAAACAGTCAATTCATGCACCAACCAAAGGAGGTACACTTGCAACTTGCATTCAAAATTGTGCAATATTTGAAAGGAACTCCAGGAAGAGGAATTTTATTTAGACGAAATGGAAATGTGGGTCTTGATGCATATGCTTATGCTGACTATACAGAGTCAATTATAGATAGAAGGTCAACCACGGGATATTGGTGTGGGAATCTTGTGACTTGAAAAAGTAAGAAACAAAGTGTGGTATCCAGATCCAGTGCTGAAGCATAATTTAGGGCAATGACACAAGGGATATGTGAGTTACTATGGTTGAAGATCATTTTGGAGGACTTGAAGATAAAGTAGGATGAACCAATGAAACTCTATTGTGATAATAAATCTGCTATTAGCATAGCACATACACCAGTGCAGCATGATAGAACCACGCATATTGAGTCGATAGACATTTCATCAAAGAAAAACTTGACAATGGTCTTATTTGCACTCCATATGTCTCCTCCCAAGGCAACCTTGTAGATCTTCTAACTAAAGGGTTAAACAACAACTTTGAAAGAATTGTATTCGAGTTGGGAATGAAGAACATCTATTCACCAACTTGAGGGGGAGTGTCAAAATCTGTCTCTGTTTTATATTCCTCAAGTATAAGGATTCAGTTGTATAGGAGTATTAGTAGGGATTTAGTTATATATGAGTATTAATAGGATTTGGTTGTTTAGTAATCTAGTATATATATATATATATATATATATATCTGATGTATTGCCAACATAATTCAATTCAATAAATATATTTTACCCTAATTCTTGAGAACAATATATGAATCTTATGGTCCACTGAATCTACATCTTGAATATGGTTTTACGCAGGTGAAGTCTTCAGAGAGACTTTTGTTCTGTTCACTTTTAGGTAAAAGAGAGTTATGAGACTAACCTCGGGCGGCTTGACCCACATCTGTCCATCATACCATCCACTTTCTTCATAAGGAATGACTGCAGACAGGAGTCTATCACCAACATAGCTCCACCCCTGCATTTTAATTCAATTATTGTCTTAACCATGCTGTTTTTTAAGTGTGAAGTTGTAATCATAGCTCAGCACTTGATTATATTGGGTATGGTTAGTGTGAACTGCGAATAGATTATATTCAGTTGAATAACACATTAGACACTATTAGAGATGTAGTTAGTTACTAATTTTTGAATGCCTATTAATAGAATTGATGTAATCACTTGTATTCACCTTTTTTTTTTATTTGTACTATTTTACTTATCAATATAATACAGTTATAGACTACACTACACAAGGGAGTTCCTACCGAGTTAAATGCAAAATAATTTTGAATTCATGATGTACTGCACCAGGAGAAAATTGTTTTGAACTCTCAGCCTTGCTCACCCCATGCTCCCCAATCACCAGTAATGAAATGATTTTAATGTGAACAGGAAAAAGAGGATTGGAACGCACCAGATAAATCCTCAAGATAATCAAAGACACAATGAAGAGTGTTCCTGTTCCAGCAGCTAGTATAAATCTCAGAGGCTCCTGCAAGGTAACATTAACACAGTCAGACTGAAGAAAATTTTATGAGCATCATTACAAATGTTATGTTTGTGTCGTTGTGTGCAGCTCACATGTATTCTTGGATATGCATAAACTTTTCTTGTTGCTTACTTGATTAGATATCCCAATAAATTAATAATTATACTTTTAACTTCACACTTACTCTAGAAGGATTAAAGCTTGCTGCTGAAATTGGCGCTCCAAGCACTGTGAACACTGCCAACCATAGACCTCCAAGGCGAAGAAAGAATGACCCCGGACCCAGTTCACCCCATGAATACAGCATTCCGTCCTTGAGAGATGAGTACTCATTTACCTATTAGACCATAGGTATTTCCTGGTTAGCATGAAATGATAAAAGAAGCATTTTTTAGTGTAACAATCTGGATAACTAATAATCCATTCTTGTTATTTCGAATGAACCTTTTCCCTTTGTATGTGTGTGCAGGGATATGCAACTCACTAACTGTCATGTTTTCTAATGGCTATGTTCTGCCATGAAATTTATAGACTAATATATTATTGCACTCAATTAAATCTTGATTGTTGCTCATTCTTTTTTCCACGATTTTCTTGTACATTCCTCCTCATTTTTATCAAATCATCTCTCTCTCTCTCTCTCTCTCTCATCATACCAATGGGAATATCCTTTACACCATGCAATATCATGTTTATTTCAAGGGTCATAAAAAAAACTATTAATGGTCACTTTTGCATAGTTGTCTATACACATACCGGCCTTTGCTCGAAAGGGACTTCAATTTCCAACCCAGGGTCCCAGCTACTTCCTGAAGATCCACTTGTTTCTCCATTCATCTCACCTTTTATGGCCTTAACCTTGATAGAAACCCGTTGACAAAGTTTTGAAGCTCTGAGATTTTGGATGATGAATGAGCCATGGCTGCTCCACGGTGTGGTTTGTCTTGCACTTGGAATTACAGAGCAGTGGAAATTTAGTCTGATCATTTGCTTGTTGAATTTATCAGTAAGCATGTAACCAACAAAAAAGCAAGGTTGTGTTCTGGTTTAAAATCCCGGTTCAATTCTTCACTTGGAGGGGGAAGAGGAGGAGAATTACGAAGGTTTTTTTTTTTTTCTTTCTTTAATTAGTTTTAATTTTTTGAAGGAGTTGATATTATGCAATTTATGCTCTCTGATTAACAATGATTGTTTGTAATTTGTATGTCTTCGTACCAGGACCACATAAATTATTTACGACATGTAAATAACGTTTGTGCATTTTCTAGATTTTTTTTAGAGTCCTGCCTAGATATGTGGACAAAAAGTTTCTCGTCCACGTGGGCTTCTTATTCACCGTTCATCTGATGCGGTTAAAATATGTAGGTTTCTCAGATTATCCGAATCCAACATTTTTTGTGCACTTAAAATTATTGTGGTTTGTAACATGCGAGTGGAACTGTTGCTTCAACAACGTTATATAATTGAGACAAAATATAATATGGATATGATAAAGAGTTATCATGTTATATAATTGATGTGCATAAAATAATAAATTTAATAAGATTAATTTATCATATTTAATGTTAGATGTACAAAAGAGAATTAAATAATATGATTTATATTATGATAAAAAGATAAATTTGTCATTGTAATCTACTTAATTTTTTTTTCAAAATAATTCATATATTTTTTTTATAAATAAACAAAATAATAATAAAAAAGTGAATAATTTATGAAGTAATTTTATGTATTTGAAAAAATTGTTTATGTTATTAAAAAAAATATAATATTAAAAAAATATATATTATTAAAATTTCCAACACACTATCAAATTAAAATTATCGACTATGTAGTAGCAATAAAGTATCATAAAGAACAATATCTTGTTTTACATGTTTCATCAAATTATACAAAATAAACTAACAAAAGTAAAATGTATTAAAGTTAGATAAGTAAAAATCAAGTACAAAAATATAACTAGTAGATCAACGACTTAACAAATACAAGACGATCAACATCATCACAACTCCAAAATATGTGCAAATGATGTAACACATATAACATTTTGTCTGTTGCAGCAAAACGCTCTTGTTCTATTCACTGCATTTTCTTCAACTCATTCATAATTTCTTGAATCATCAAACACATCTTTATCATCACATAGACAATTTGCAGCTTCACCCAATTGTTTGGACAAGCTCCTAAGTATAGCCCATCACATTTTCAGCAATCCAAAAGTTTTTTCTATCACATTTCTTGCCATAGAGTGTCTCATATTAAGAAGCTCTTGTTTATTCGATGGTGTATACCCATGTCTCCATTCACTCTGATGATAACAATACCCTTTATATAGAGCAAGAAATCCTTCACTATTTGTATACTAGCATCAATAAGATAATAATAACTTATAATCAAATAGAGTTGTCAAATAAAAATGTAATTATCACTATTTTGTTACTATTAAATGTTTTAATGATATTAAGATTATTCTAACTTGTAGGAACATGTAATTCATTCCTCCTAGAAATGGTATCCCACAACATCCTCGAGTTTGACGCGGATCCTTCCCCTCCAACCAAATATGAACAAAGAAAATACTCCAAAATCAGAAACCCTCTGAATCAAAGTTTATTTTTTCAACCTTTCAATATGAACACAATCATAACTTTTATTAGGTTGTAGAATAAAATAAATCAGAAAACAACTGAAAAACATTAGGACAAATATGAAAAGTGGAAATCAACTCAACATCAACAATCATAAAACCACCCCAACATCAACAACAAAAAACAATCACAAAATCAGAATAATAATAAATCCAGAATAATAATAAATTCAGATAAATTCAACCCAACGTCAACAACAAAAAACAATCATAGTATTAGAGAAAATCAAAAAATTATTTCATCAACACAATAAGAAAATGAAAGGAAATTAGGGCAAATATGAAAAGAAGGAATAATGGTACTTTAGGAGAGCGCAACAATGGAGCGGAGCACGATGGTGGCGACGGAGAGGGAGAGAATAGTAAGAGGGGGATGGGGAGGGGGAGGGAGAGGAGAGTGCGGTGGAAAGGGAGGAGGGGAGAGGATTGAGGGTGGAGAATGAGAGAGAAACATGAACCGGAAAGAGCAAAAATGAAAAAATATTTTTTAACTTTTATAAAAGTGATTATTTTAACCTACCTTAAACTAATATTAGTAAATAAGGCCTAAGTAGGATATGTTTAAAAAATTTGATTAGTGTATCATATTAGATTGCTGCATCAAACAAAAGATTAAAGTAAAATAGGATAAATGTATCATATTTTGTCTCCTTATCATGCATATCAAAAGGGCCCTCAAAGTTTTTATTGTTTAACTTATCCAACCACACTTCTTTGTAACTTTAATTAATAATATTTGCATCATTTTCAATGTAATATCGTTTATTATATATTTATGACATTAATAATGTATCAATACCTAATAAGGATAATTTCATAAAAGTATTATCATTTCTATTTTATTTATACATTTTTTTAACAAGTCTGAAATGATCAAATGACTTAAGTTTTTTGAAACAGAAGGAGTATTATTTTTTATATCACTTTACAGCGAGATTTGAGTAGGCCAGTAGCCAATCAGGGAAGCTACTCATGAACTAATAGGGTCAATATGTGTTGCTCTAAAGTGAGAAGTTGATGAAGTAAGTATATCAATGGTTGATATTATAACCGCTTATGATTGATCGTACATGTCCACAACATCATAACCATTTATTTGACAATTTTGTTACCCTATAAATTTTTCATAAAATTGAAATACCTAAAATGCTCTGTCACTATTTGCCTCATTCGTAAACCCTATTTTTTTAATTTTATATATTTCTCTCTAAATCACAATCAATCACTTCCTAATATTTCACACCCATATCACATATTCATAACTCACACCTCATAATTTATACTTATTCAAAATCCACACCCCTCACTCATAACTTACACATCTCTCATTTTCATATTGTGGTTAAAGTCACCAACCAACAAGGTACATTTACTGTATGCGTTTGAGTTCATATTTTTTCTTCTTCAAAATTTAGGAATTTTACGTAATCTAAGTTCACAAATGTTGTATATAGTACATTCTACTCAAACTTAAATCACATATCCTTATGTGATATATGTTCACGTACGTTATACAATTTAAGAAATTACTTGCAGTACGCAAATACAATTCACGTACACATGTGTTGATTGAGTACACGTATGAAATGAAATTTAAGGATTTACATGCACTACATGAATACAGTTAATGTAAATGTACGTAAATTTAGTTCACGTACATGGAAAATTTAATAGTAATAAGGGCAATACATACATGAACTAGGAAAGCGTACACTACGTGATTTGAGTTCACATAGTTTGCGTAAATTCAGTTCACGTAGGGCACATTAACTCATATCATGTAAATAAAATTTCAAAATTTTTTATATGTTCTTATTGGATGTAGTTAAATGGACCAAGGGGAAGACAATAGTGATAAAATGTATGATAATTTGGAACCTGATTTTGATGCAATGAATGATGGTGTTGAACATGGTATGATGGATTTGAGTGATGTATTTACCATCGACATGATGTTTGATACGCGAGGTGATTTATTGAGATGAGCTAGAAATGTTGGAAGGTAAAATAGAATCGTCGTTGTCATTTTTAGATCTAAAATCGCCACAGCACGACCAGGAACAAAGACAAAATTAATTTTTGGTTGTGAAAGAAGTGACAAATATAGACATTGGAAGAATCCTAAACCTGTGAGGAGTATTTGGACTAAAAAATGTGAATGCCCATTTAAATTGAGAGAAACACCATCAAGTGTTGGTGAGAAGTGGTATTTGCATGTAACATGTGGTCTTCATAACCATAAGTTGACCAAAATATTGACTGATAATTTTTTCTTAGATCGATTGTCTCGTGAAGAGAAATATCTATTTGGTGATATGACAAAAAACATGGTTAAACCAAGAAACATATTGATGACATTAAAGAATTATAATGTTGAAAGTTTAACGACAATCAAACATGTTTACAATGCACATCAAATATATCGTTCATTATTTGGAGGTAACATAACTGAAATACAACATCTAATGACATTGATGAAACGCGATAAATACGTGTATCAATATAGGAAGGTAGATGGTTCAGATGAGTTGAGGAGCATATTCTGGACTCATTTAAATGATATCACTCTTGTAATTAATTATCACATAGTATTGATTATGGATAACACATACAAAACTTACAGGTATCAAATGTTATTACTTGAGATTATTGATGTTACTTCTACTGAAATGATATTTTGCATGAGATTTGCATATCTACAGTCTGAGTGTGCTGATAACTTTACGTGAGCACTACAAATATTAAAAGAACATATTACATCTGGTGAAGTTCAAGCGATCGTTACTGATAGAAACATTTCTTTGAAAATGCAAGTTCAATATGTTTTTTCAAAAACATCCAATTTATTGTGCCTATTTCATGTATGCAAGAATGTCAAAGCCAATTGAAAGCCAATTGTGTTTTCAAAAAAGAAGCAGGTGTGCGTAATGGAGGCATGGGAGAATCTTGTTTATAGTTCTGATGAGGCTTAATGTTACATGAAGTTGACTATGTTTGAAGGAATTTATAGTAATTGTTCTATTTTTTAATGTTACACGAGCAGTGCTTAATTCCTCGCAAAGAAAGATTTGTTGAGGCGTGAATAAGTAGAGTTATGCACTTTGGGAACACGACAAGACAAATGGTTGAATCTGTGCATTGGAGTTTTAAAAATATATTACAAGATAGTATGTGAGATATATGCAGTGTTTGAGATACTATTTTTAGCATGATTGTATTACAACACGATGAGATAATAATATCATTTGGAAAAAATATCATTCAAAAGGTGCATCGACACAACAACATATTGTACGCCTATTTGTGTGGTGTTATTTCTAAAAATGCAATATATCACATTGCAACTGAGTATGATCGTGTGAAGTATGTGAGTATTGATAAGTCTGAGTGTCATTGCACCATTAGGACAAATCATAATCTACCTTGTGCATGTGAAATAGTCAAGTATAATATGATTCTACGTCCCATTCCATTAGATGCTATTCATGTTTAGTGGAGTAAATTAAATTTTCATGACGATGTATTGAGTAAACCTTCATATTTATCTGTGAAACATGAAATATATGTCATAGTAAATTTTTTTTGACGAACTTGATGTACTTGAAAAAATTTCACTTAAAGGTAAATTGCGAGAGATTGTTTATCCATCCACTACGTCGATGTGTCCACCTATTGATAAAGTTAAAACAAAAGGTACACCAAAACAAGGCAAAAGTAAGGTATCAAAAAGAGAAAAATCAACTAAGTGTGATCCATCTTAGTAGGAGTATGTGGATGCAAGTGTTCGATGCAGTGACACAAATGCATATAGCACTTTGGGAACACGACAAGGCAAAGAGCTGAGGCTGCTCCACTTTTTCATGTTCAATGACAATTTCTTTCAATTTTTTTCCATTGCTAAATATCTTTAGCTCCCCACGATCCTGAAATGAATTAAAGGAAAAAAATTTAAGTTAAAACACATTACAACAACAAATATTAAAAATTTAATATGGTCGAGAAAAGTCGAGTGGCCATGTGGTCACCAAATGTCCTAAGGACAGATGTGTCGACATGAACACCAGGATATCCATCAGTTGTGGAGGTTGATCCATCTGCTCTAGTTGGGCATGTTCCTCGTATTGTGTTTGTTGCTCTTGTTGTGCTCGCTGCTACTATTGTTATAATCGTCGCTATTTTCGTTGTGCTCTCCTCTCTCATTGTACATCTTGATGCTCCTCAAGATGTTGAGTCCATGCAGAAGCGATCGATATAACGTGATGACCCACATTATTATTAGTATCATTAATTATAACTTGACGTGCTCTATCAGTAAACATAATGCACATCATTTCTGCATAAACATAATCATAATCAAAATCAAACACAATTAAATATGTAGCATATACATACTCAGTTCACGTACACCTATGCAACCTCAATTCACGTATCCTACGCAAACTCAGTTTGCGTAGGTTTATGTGTTTTTAATATCACGTATGTTCAAATTTTATCATATCTACGCAAACTCAATTTGCATATTGAGAGTGCGTATGCTTACATTATTTCAATTCACATCACATAACTTTCATTTACGTGAATGTTAACTCAATTTATGTAAGCATATGCAAATTGAAATAACATACATCCCTAACCGAGATTGATTTTTCAAAACACTTATAATCACTAATGTTGTTCCATCCCAATAACTATGTTGACAAAATCAGTTTCGTTCTCACTAAAACCTATTCAAACAACAATTCCTATACACAAATCTAACCTATGATTTACTAAATCAGCAATAAAAGAAACCTAACTAAATATTGTAAAAAAGAAGAAGAATAAGAGATGGATGCAAACTTGATGTAAGTGGGAGAAGATGAAGATGATTGAAGTTGTTGAAAATCTTGATGCTTGATGAAGTTAAAAGAAGTGAATAAAAATGGATGAAGATGAGTGTGAGAAAAAAAAGGTAAAAGATGAATATGAGGGATAAAGGGCTCAAAACTTGGGATGTCTAATTTTGTTTTAATGGTAAAGACAATTTAGTCTTTTATTAAGGGTAGGGGTCTAACTAGCAATATGATAGATGTAGATAGCAAAACTACTTATTTGATGATCAATTGTTGGTATTACTCATCTTATTCTCTAAAATATGTTTTGCACTTTAGATGAACTAAATCCATACGTGATAACTAAACTTTGTAAAGTGGTTGTACTTTACAATAATAATGGTAAAAATTATATGGCACTTATATAGGGAATTTATAGAATGTCATATATTTAAATTTAAATTACATCTTTCACCACCGCATCATAAAATATTATGTAACATGATTAGAGGATTGCATGAAATTAGTTAAGGCAATGTTTGTAGTTGAGGACATTCAAAATAGTTATTATATAGTTGCCGTTAGTAAATCTGTTTATTTTGTAAAATATTTTGTAGATCAAGCACTACTGTCTAACTTTAAAACACAAACATCAATACATTGTTATTAACAATTGATGAGAAAACAATAAATGTTAAGAGGTAAAAATTATGTTGTATTTAGTATTGATATTTAAAATGATGTAAAGTCATATATATATATATAATATTAAATGAGAGGAGTTTTATAATAAGAGAATGAGAGGGTTAAATTTCAACCATACACTCATACATAGATGATTAAGATTAAAAGAAAAAAATCATGTGATTTTTTTGAGTGATAATGTGTCATTTAAATAAATCATAATCATGACTCTATGATCAAAATTTAAATATCTTACTCTCTCATTATAAAACTCATCTTCTCATTTGATATATATTGATGATTAAGTTTAAAATATATTTAATTATAGGATGTTATTAAATGAGTCTAACTGATTATTAAATTTAAAATATATTTATTTAGTAGAATGTTATTGAACGAATCTAATTGTTGGTGTAACTTTTAGGTGGAATTTGATCTTCCTCCTCTTCTCTATATGTATATATAGAAAATATATCATTAAAAAATATGCTAAAAATGAATTACTACTATGTTTATAATTATATTTAAATAATCATTATACATGATAATATATTAGCTTAAATGCATATTTTACTAATTTACAATTTTGATTCTATTTTTGAATCTGTTTATTTTGTGAAAATACTTCTTATTCTAATTTTTTAAAAATTGTGTTAATTTTATTTGTTAATAATGATATAATATACTTTTGAAGTGAATATTTTGTCAACATTTCTATAAATAATAAAAGTGTCAAAATAGTCATTTTCATTATTTTTAAAAATTTATTTTCATTAATTAATATTTCATCTTCTTTTTATGACAATAGTTCATTTCAAGAGTATTCCATCAAGATAAAATAAATGAGAAGACCAAAATATGAATTACCCAGAACAAATAGACCAAAAGTGCTTTTATGCTTAATATTTTTTAATAATGATATTTAATAAAATTACATGTTAACATTAAATACTAATTTGTATATATATAATTATTAAATAATGATGAAAGTTTGAATATTATTTAATTAAGTTAATAATAATATTTCAAAAGTAATAATACAAAATTGAATTAGTAATTGTATTTAAAAATATTTGGGTTAAATTCAATTTTTTTCCCTTATTTTAATTAAAACATGATTTCGGGTCACCCCATTTTTAAATTCCGGATTTTAATCCCCCAATTTCATATATAAAGTTTAGAATTTTTTCTACAACTCAATTTAAGACTTGTTTTTTATGACATATTATTTTTATTAATGATGTAGAATTATATTTGATAACCCGACATCTGATAAAATAGATTAGAATAGACTAAAAGTAAGAATAAAGTCTTATTTTAAATAAAATAATAAGAACAAAAGTGTAATAAAAGAATGTCGAAAAAATCATATAATTAATAACGATTTTAAAAATTTCATTCAAAAAGTAATGCTAAAATATTGAAACTATTTGTAAAATATTATAGAATATTTATTATTTTAACATATAATTAAATAGGACAATAATGAAGATCAAATTGAGAGTTACTACATATCCTTTTCTTACTAAATTGATTATAAAAATTCTGTCATTTTCGTCTTTAAATATTTAAAAACATGTCTCATTAGT
>JBBPBO010000002.1:4275005-4436230 GCA_037974295.1 Cicer cuneatum | reverse complement strand
AAAAGTACTTTTTGTTATAATAAAGTTATTTTTGTAAAAAATTATCTTAAAATAAATATTATTTTTAATTTTAGATATAATGTTGTTATTATTTTTTCAATTGTACTATTTAATTAATATTATGTACACACTAATATTTTATATATATATATATATAATTTAATAAAATAACTGTTCTTTTTTTTTTTGTAATATGTGTAAATTAATTTTAAATAAATTAATAGTTTATTATTAAT
Organism: Cicer cuneatum; assembly: GCA_037974295.1. Taxonomy (NCBI): domain Eukaryota; kingdom Viridiplantae; phylum Streptophyta; class Magnoliopsida; order Fabales; family Fabaceae; genus Cicer; species Cicer cuneatum. The sequence goes on along the minus strand of JBBPBO010000002.1, from coordinate 4,435,994 downwards.
AAATTACTATTTATTATTATATTAATTTTAAATACTTTTGTTACTATTTATTATTCTAATATATTTTTTTAATAATATTATTTTATATACTTAAAGGAATAAGTTAGAAAAATAATCATTTGTTGACTAAATTAATAGTTTATTCCCTGTTAATGTCTTATGTCTTAAGAAGTAGACATGCAAGTTCAAATAAGCGGGCGCAGTGTGAAACACCGGGAAATCCCTTACAAAAAGTTCTAAGTCCACAAAGAGAAGTGCGATAGTCAACTTCATTCAGACTGCATTTGTAAGCAGAGAGTACTCGAAGAAGGAAAATAACAGCAAATCTTTCGGCACGATCAAAATGAAAGCCAAAACGGTTAAAGGAAATTGGAGCTGGAGGACGAAGAAGTTCGAGTTACCTTTTATTTTTCTCTTATGCATCTTCTTCTTTCTCGCTGGATTCTTCGGTTCCAATTTCATCGATCATCACTCTCAGGTTTTACTTCTCAATCCTAATCACATTCTTCCATTGTTTTAATTTGATTTTGTTTTGTTTCACTTGAAATTTTTACAAGTAACGGATCGCTGAATTTTTCAGGAAGATGAATTTGACACGAGGCTGATGCAGAGACCGAGAGCGAGATTGCTGGAAAAATCGAAGAAGGAGGAAACGGAGCATCGTTTGTTGCATGCTGGAGAGTCCGGTGACAATTTCATTACATCGATTCCTTATCAGGTACGCGATTAATTTCTCTCTACAGGTGTTCAGGATTTTTAATCTGAAACCTTGTTCTGTTGAAATTGTTGTACGAAACCTCTAATTCCTATACATTGCAATTGAAGACTGCAATTTTAAACCATGATTATTCATTGTTACTTGAATAGGATATGTACTGAGCATGGGATTTACTTTTATTAGGATTGATTTGAGCTTTGACACTCAAATGTATCTTTGATTTGTGTTCCTCAGGTTTTGAGTTGGAAACCTCGCACTCTATATTTTCCAAATTTTGCAAGTGCAAAACAATGTGAAAGCATAATTGAAATGGCAAGGGGAGGACTTTCACCATCAATATTGTTCTTACGTGAGGGAGAAACGGTGGAGAGTACAAAGGGAGTCAGAACAAGGTAGTGAATGTTACTTGTCCGTAGAATAATTAATTACTCCATCTATTCTATAACGATTGATTTATTTAATTATTTTACACAAATTAAAAAAAAATATAGTAAAAGAGATAATAGTATTTTTACTAAACTATTCTTATTAAGTATTGATCTATTTACTATATCTATTATTCTAAAGGATACAATAGAAAAAAAGTAGATAATATTGTATTGAAAATTGAAATGGATTATTCATTTTGGAATAAATACTTTAAAAATAGGTTAATTTTTGTGGTACTGAGGGAGTATATGGTTTTGTATTTTGGTACAAAGTTAAATGGTTAACTATGTGATTTAATCACAAACTTAGAAACCGTCAATAAGACTCACAAAAATAGAAAATCACAAGAAATATGTTTCAAGATACTCACAGGAGAGCTAGAGACACTCATTTTAATACTCTATTTTCAACCGTGACTCTTGTATTTGGTGAAATTCATGTATGTCTTACCGGTTTGTGTGAAATCCATTCCCAAAGTGGTAATTAAGACCTATATAAATTTTACTGAAGTTGAAAAGTGAGTGTTCCTATCACTTTTCAATAAGTGATCGTTGATTCAAGGTATCTTCTTTTGATTGACTTTTTCCATAGTCTTGATTCCTGATTACTTCTATACTAGAGTTGACCTTTCTTTAGCTGCATGCTGACAGAGTGGAAGACTTCATGTAGTTCTTGGATCACAGTCTTTGTATACATCATTTATACCTTATCTAACCAAGGCTAATGAGTATTGAACACTGTTTCACAACTCACAAAGAGGCCCAATTTTAAGACTGGGATCTCGCCCCTCAAAGGAGATATGGTCTAAACTTTGAGCTTAGAGATGACAATAAGTAACGGTAAAGAAAAAAAAAAAAAAGGAGATGGTAAGTATACTACTAAGTACCCGAGTTCATATATCTGACTATGAGCAATATATTGGCTCCCATACTCAAATATGCATCGGCAAATATGCAGGGAAGTTATTTGAGAATATTTACAGTATATTCAACGAGTACAGATCGTCTTTAAATTAATAATTAAATAAGGTATTTTTAAAAAAAGATTATTTTATATTATTTAAAAAATTATAATAACTAAATATTATTTATTAAAAGTGTTAGTAAAATAAAATTTAATTTTTTTTAGTGTTTATTATTCATACTAGAGAATATTAAATATTTTTTATGATAAAATGTAAAAATTAGTATAATATTACAACCAATGAAATAATGTTTGTTCTTATACAATTATCTTTTCTAAAATAAAAAAATTGATAAATAATTTTTTGATTCATAAAAATAATCGTTAATTTATTGATTTAAAAAATAATATTTTACCGTATAATCGGTGGTCATTTTTAAGGCATAATGTTAGTCTTCATGCATATACTTAATGGGATAGTTATATACTATACCTAAATTCAAATACATTTTCCGTGTTCAAGTTAAGCATAATGTTTTTCCTTTGATATATTGTTGGACAAACTAACAAAATATGGTAATATATTTTTTCATGGATTTAATTCATACACAATATAAATATAAAGAGTTTTTACACTGTTAGTCAATCACAATCGTTAGATTATTAAAAATATTTTATGATAATTATTTCTAAAGTCATGCTCATGAATGATTGTGATATATTAATGCTATAAAACTTTTTACATTAACGGTGCATGACAATTAAACACTTTTTTTATTATAAAATTTATTTTAATATTAAAGAATTATGGAAAACAAAAACAAAAAATACAAAATAGAAAAAATGATTTGCCTAAAAAATACATCAACTTTTAACTCTTGATTATAAAATATAAGGAATATATTGCACAAGTATGAACAAGTTGGGGATGAAGCTGATATTCGTCAGATTAATCAAAACGTCCTACATATAGTTTTTATTAATTTGAAGAAAAAAACAATCATATATATAGAACATAAGGCTTAAATGTTAGATATTTATGTGTTTTTTCCTGTTATAATCGAACATTTTAAATAATCAAACAATCATATGCATGCAAGATATTTTCAATCTTGAGGTACTTACTATACAATTCGAAGCTTAAAAAAACATAAAAAAGATTTCAACATTTTTCCTTTAGGTCAGACTTTGTAGCCTTCGATAGAAATGTGTTAATTTTTTTTGTGGAAGGGAGGATCACTCAATTGCATATGTTGTTTGTCCAAAATAAAACTTACACGGGTTGTGAATCTCAGCATTGGCATGTTAATAACTGTTGAATGTAAATTTAGTCTGGATCAAACAAAATTTAATAATTATGTAATGCGAAATTCAAAATTAATTCTGAACTCGATATTCACTTGTTTGACATATTTTTATATAATCTTTGGCAGACATCACTCCATGGAGCTGCCCAGTAATCAGAGGGGAGAAGTGGGTAGCTACAAAGTGGTTAAGGGATGAAATACAGGATAATTATTATGTGAATGTTACCAGCAATTGAGATTCTAAGGTTTACAGAGATTAGTATTTATGATTTCTGTCGTACAGAAAATCTTCATAGTGAGACTAATAATCAAGTCTAAAATCTAGTTAGGTGCTGGAATTGTAAAGCAGGATTGTACATTGATATGATTCATGCAGCATGCATATTACTTCCTAATGTGATGACTAATCTCGAGTGTTTTTGGTTGCAATGCCCTGCCTCTCTTATCACATATTGAAATAATCTCACTTGATATATATATAAAGAATCATTATGCATAATAATATTTTGATTTAAATGTATTTTTTATGTCTTTATTTATAGTGATTTATGATTTTGGCCTTTCCATGTCTAAATTTGAAAATATAGGCTTCATTTATTATGTGAAAACATATTTTATTTTTATTTTTTTTTAAATTTATGTTAATTTTACTTGTTAATAAAGAGGTAAAATGTGTTGAACTCAAATTTGAATCTCGAAGAAGTACCTATATTTAGTGTTCTATTAGACTCAAATATAATTACCTCTTGTGGTGGGAACATGTGGGAAGAAAAACTTAATATATCTTTTTAAGTGAAAAAATTCATCTACAATTCAAGAAATGATGAAAATATCACAACTATTTTCATTATGTCTAAAAATATTTTCTTCATTAACTATTGTTTCATTTTCTTTCCATGACAATGATTCACTTCAAGAATTTTTTATCTAAATAGATTAAACACACATTTTAAAAATAAAAATATAATATTTTTACAAAATAAATAGGACCGTAGTCACTTAATTTTTTAAAATTTCAGCTTATTTTTGCTAATGTGTCATGATGAGTATATCTTTTGGGAAATCTTATTTTTCTAGGGTTTTATATTTTGTTTAGTAATGTTATATAGTACGATAGATTTTTTTACAAATAAATCTAAAATTTCACATTGGAAAAACTAATCATATACTAAGGTAGTGGGTTGAAATGGTTAAACCAATTAAAAAATAATACATATAACTTCTTGCATTTCGTTTTTCATCGTAACAATTAACATTTTTTTTTCTTCATTTTTTGTTTTATTTTCTTGACAATGCTTTATTGAAGAGAAAAACAAATAATAATTTAATTAACGTATACATTTTCATACCACTTTATGATTTGATAGTTTATTATTCCACTTGACACCTTCTCAAAACTAAGGCCCAAATTAATTAGTGGTAAGAACATTTTCAAATTTTTAAAAATTGGGTCATAATATTTTCAGATTTTATAAATAGGGTACTAAAATTGTATATCAGCAAAACCAAGTCGATCAAAAGTGTTTTTATGCTTAATCCTTTTTAATGATGATATTTAAATAAATTACACGTTATCATTTAAAACTATTTTGTTTATATATAATTATTAAATAACGATTAAAGTTCAAATATTAGTTAATAATTATATTTAAAAAGTAATAATAATACAGAGTTGAATTATTAATTATATTAAAAAATATTGACTTAAATTCAATTTTAGTCCTCTTATTTTTAACTGAAACATAATTTAAATCATCAATTTCTAAAATTAGAATTTTAGTCTCTTATTTTCATAAATGTCTAATATTTTTTTCTCTACAACTAAGTTGGGGCTTGTTTTATGTGGCATGTCATTTTCATAAATAATGATGTAGCATAAGCAAATACCACATAATAATATAATTTCACGTCAATTTTGAATATGACGCGTCATAAAAAATAAGCTACAGTATGGATTGCAATTAAAAATCCTGAAACTTGTTAATTATATGGACAAAAATTCCAAATTCAAAATTGGAAAGATTAAAATCTTTTTTAAATTCAAATAATTGGATTAAAAGTGAATTTAATAAAAAAAAATCATAACAGTTAATAGTGATATTCAAAAGGTAATGATAAAAGATTGAAACTATTTGTAAAATATTATAGAATATTTATTATTTTTATATATAATTAAATTGGAGACTAAGAGTTATAATGATGATTAAATTGAGACTTTACTAGATATGTCTTTCTAACTAAATTTATTATCTTAAAAAAAACTAAATTAATTCTTAAAATCATGCCATTTTAGTCTTTAAATATTTAAAAGTTTGTTTAGACCACTATTATTTGGCTCAACAAAGAAGTCAAGTTACCTAAAATACTATTCCTTTTTGTCTACAATGAAGTTACATTTGAAAAAATTGTTACAAAATAAATTTTAGTGACTACTTATTATTTTTATATATTTTTTAATAAACTTCTTTTATATACTTAAAGAAATAAATTAGAGAAATTATTAATAATTTGTTGACTAAATTAATAGTTTATTCTTTTTTATTATAACAAAATTAATAGTTTATTCAATATTAATGTTTAAGGGATAGACATGCAAGTTCAAATATGCGTGAACACGCGGTGTGAACCACAAGGAAATCCGTTACAAAAAGTGAAGTCCACAAAGATCAGTAGTGCTATACTCAAGTTCATTCAGACTGCATTTGATTCGAAGAAGGAAAATAACTGAAAATCTCTCGGCACTATCCAAATGAAAGCCAAAACGGTTAAAGGAAATTGGAGCTTGAGGACGAAGAAAGTCGAGTTATCTTGTGTTTTCCTCTTATGCATCTTCTTCTTTCTCGCTGGATTTTTTGGTTCTAGTTTCATCGATCACTCTCAGGTTTTACTTCTCAATCCGAATCACGTTCTTCCAGATTTTAAGCTTGTTTTAATTTGATTTTGTTTTGTTTCAGTGGAAATTGTTCTAAGTAATGGATCGCTGAATTTTTCAGGAAGATGCATACGATTTGACGTTGATGCAGAGATCGAGAGGGAAATTGCTGGAAAAATCGAAGAAGGAGGAAACGGAGCACCGTTTGTTGAATGTTGGAGAATCCGGTGACAATTTCATTACATCGATTCCTTATCAGGTGCGCGATTAATTTCTCTCTTTAAGCGTTCACTATTTTTCGCTAACATGTTATGCTAGGTTGGTTAAAATCAGCGTTTTATCGGTTTGAGATAATCGCGGCATCTTACGATTCTTGCATGTTTGAAGTAGCGCAATGTTACTGCAATTAGTTGATCGAATCAGTGATTTTGTTGAATTTGCGATTATATTTTGATTTCGTTGATGTTTTATGCGAAGGATCATAAGTCTCAAATTTATTATTTCCACGGTTTTAAATTATAGTTGCTGCAAACTGGCAAAACAAAATATGGCTAATACAGTTGAAATTGTGGTTTCAATTTAGTTGCAGAAACCTCAAAATCCTTTTATATTACTGTTGCAAACTGCAATTTAGAACTATGATTATTTTATTGTTACTTGAATATATATATATATATATAACATCGGTGTTATGCACATGGTTTGATTTAAGCTTTGACGCTCAAATGCATCTTTGATTTGTGTTCCTCAGATTTTGAGCTTGAAACCTCGAGCTCTATATTTTCCTAATTTTGCAAGTGCAGAACAATGTGAAACCATAATTGAGATTGCAACAAAGAAAGGACTTACACCATCAGCAGTGAATTTACCTGCGGGAGTACCGGAGGAGAGCATAAAGAGTATCAGATCAAGGTAGTGTATGTTCTTTGTGTGTAGAATAACTATATAAATGGTTAACTGTGTGATTTAATCACTAACTTAGGGAAACAGTCAATACGACTCTCACAATAATAGAAAATCACAAGAAACATGTTAGGAGGAGGGCCTGAAATGTACAATTATTGTAACACTATTTTCAACAATTATTTTTTCTTATTTAGTGAAATTTAGGTAGGTCCTGCCATTTTGTATGAGACCTATTCCCAGCGAGACCTACATAAAATTTACCCAAGTTAAAAAAAAGTGTTAAATGAGTGTTGCTAAACTGATGTTGATTCAAGTCGTTTTGTTTTGATTGACTTCCATAGTCCTGATTCCTGACTTCTTGTATACTAGAGTTGACATTTCTTTAGCTGCATGCTGACAGAGTGGAAGACTTCGTGTAATTCTAGGATCACAGGCTTTGCATACATACATTAATACATATTATTTGTTTTAAACTGAAGTTCTTCAACAATAATGTCCTTAATAATCTTTTAATAACTCAATACATGGTTTTTTTCGGAAATATGCTAAATAGATGATTATGGTAATGACACCTTCTCCTAAAACCCCAAGATGCAGATTATGTTATAGTTCCATAAAATCATATCAGGAACTTATGTACTCACCTTTTTCAAACAGCTCTGGTGTTTTTTATAACGTTTTTGACGACAAAACGGGTGTTTTAGATGCCATTGAGGAAAAAATTTCCAAAGCAACAAAAATTCCCAGGAATCATGGAGAGGTAACATTCTTACTATGCCACTGCCCCTCTCTCTCTCTCTCTCTCTGTAAGAATGAATAATTGAAAAAGCGTTTCAATCTGATTCATTGAATTTTTATTTTGACGTGCTTTTTAGTTTCACTTAGTTATTTTTTTGAATTAGTATGTGTAAAAATTGTTAGTTACAAGTTTTTCCTTTCAGTAAAACTAGCATTGTGAACAATTACTCTTTGTTCTTAGTCTAGGGGGAGAGAAACTGGTGGGGGTTGATGAAAGATGTAGTCGGCCTGACGGCCTCTGTCTTTGGTGTTTGGATTTTTATTTTTCAAATCAGTTTGTCTCTCTTGCTGGTGTCGTGTCTGTATTTTCTGCAAAACTTGTTCTTTCCTTACAATTTTTCCCCTAGTGGCTTAGGTCACAAAATACAAAAGATTACAAGATCAAAAAGTCCAACCATTTCCCTTTTTAATTCTTTCCAATAAGCAGTCCAAAAACAATGGTAAGCTAAAAGACTTTTTTGAAAGCTGGTTTGACTTGTGTTTTTAAAGAACCCTAAACCCTCAATTGTTCAAATTACATCAAATTAAGTTAAAGGAGTAATAATAGATAAAATATGACAAACTTTGCGCATAAGACATTTAAACTCTCAGTAAAAAGAAAGACATTTAAACTCAATTTTTTATAGATGAAAATTCTTAAATCTTTAGAAGAAAGAATAGGTATATGATTTAAATGCATTTTATAAAAATAATTCGATTACTATAATGTGTTAAAATCATATATCTTTTCATTCTTTTAATAAGGACTTGAAATTGTATTGCAAAAACTTATTGAAACTTATCTATAATATGACATTTTATATATTCTTGATGTTAAAATTCCATTTGAAGAATTGAATGTTATTATAGCGATTCTAATAGTTGAATTGAAATCAAGCTTTATGATAATGAATATTTTGAAGTTTTATTATTCTTCTAATGCATGAATAGTTTATATAAAAACAATATTAACTATTTATGCTATTATTATTACATCTATCAAGAGATTCTTTAAAAAAAATTGAAATTCTTAAAATTTTATGCATGATCTATTATTTTACAAAATACATTAAATAATATTATTTTGGTTTACATCATAAATATTTTTAAAGAACTTTTATTCTAAAATTATTAATGATTTTTAACCAAAATATAAGAATAATAATAAAATTAGATCATAGTTGTTGGAATAAAATATAATCAAAAAACAATAACATTTCTCCCATTTAAAGATAAAATCTCTGAATTTCCTCTCATTTAATACAACTTTTTACATTTTCAAAGATTCTATTTACTAGTCATTGAAAGTAATTTAGGCAATAAACTTGACTTTATAGCTTCTACCCAAAAAAACTTAACTTTATAGTGAGATTGCATAGATTAAATGTTATCAATAATATTTTAATATGCATAATTTGGTCATTTTAACATATAATTCATTTCATATGGGGTATATATAAGTTTCCATTACCTGAAAGATCTGATTGTTGATGAAAAGATTGAAATTAAAATATAAAACGGGGAGGATCGGTTAGTGGAAATTTAGAGAATCAATTTACAAATTTATGTTATTTCAAATAGTAACTTTGTCTATGAGATGTTAATTTCATAGTAAGAATTTGATTTTTTAACTTAGACTGGGTTCTTATCTTCTTGGACAATTGTAAAAATGTAAAATTACTATTAATGTAATTTTAATTAATAATGATTTCCATTTATATTTTTATTACTATGTCACGTTGAAATATTATTTTTCAAAAAATTTATATAGAAATATAATTGGATGTTATTCTGTCAATGTATATACTATACTGTAATTAAATCTTCGAATATATGAGGTCCTTTTATCTCCAACATAGGTGTTTCTTGATTTTTTTGAATGTGTATTGTAAAACCTCCTCTTTTCATGATTTTTTTTAATAAGCCCTCCACTTTTCATGATGATTTCTAAATTATGTGGCGAATCACTATTTTTCAGGACTTTAATATCCTCCGCTATAAGGTCGGACAAAAATATAATTCTCACTATGACGCATTCAGTTTCGCTGACTTTGACCCACAATATAGCCAAAGGGTACGTCATAACAAAACTCATACATTTTATTTGCCCTTGTTCTAATTTATAATTTATTTAAGAAATAATGATGCTGGTTTTCATGTTTCACCAACCGACACTAACACAACCAATTGCAGTTGGTAATATGATTAATATTTGACTCACATCTACAGTGACTTGGATTTATTTTTGAAATTTCATAGTTGATAAGTTATACATAACTCTAAACATGACTTGACATTTTCAAAGAAATTTGATCCTCGCGTAAAGCCTTAGTTTGATACTCATGTAATGATTATTTGATTGCCAAAATAAAGTACATAAGACAAGATAAGTTATTATATTTAATATGCATTTGATAAGCTAACAAAATAAAGATAAATTAATCTTGTCAACATATTCTATCTTTAGTTAAATTATGGTCACTTGGTCCGGGCTAGTTTAAAAAAATCATTTGGAATAATAAATTAGATTACAATTCAATTACCATATACGCACAGTTACACACACCAACAATGTAATAACCATGTAGACTATGAAAAAAAAAAGGGGGTAATGGTGTTAATGCTTTGAATCTTAAAGGACCAACTGAGAAAATAAAAAATAAAACTGATCAATTCATAACTTTAAATTAAGTCAAGGGAATGCAATAGTTCAATAGTAATATTTTTCTATAAAATATCATTTATAATTGGTAACTTTTTTAAGAGAGCAAATTATCATTTACCATAGTTAATAAGTGTATAATAGTTGCATGATGTTGGAGCTGTCAAGATCACTAGATCTAGATGTTACAAATTTTGTCTTACTAGATTTAATAGTCCCTACTGCTATTGCACTAGATTGTTCTTATAGAATATTTAAGTACATATTTCTACATACAAAAATAAAAATAAAAAATTGGCCAAAAAAATATGACTTTGTTTGTAAACAAAAAGTCGAATTGATAATCACTAATTGTCAATGGTTCTCATGCACTTCGACTTCAATGAAATTTGGAGGCTTTGAGGATCGTATGGTTGGTTTCCAATTTGACTGGTTTATCACAGCTATAATATTTTATATAATCAGTTTTGGTTACCATGCAGATGGCTTCATTTTTGTTGTATTTAACCGATGTTCAGGAAGGTGGGGAGACCATGTTTCCATTTGAGGTAAAATAAAACCATTCGCAAAATATTTCCAATTTTTTTTAATAATTATTATTTTCCATCTTCTAGACACGCACTTTCGTAATTCATGCATTATTATTGTGCAGAATGGGTTGAACATGAACGGTAGCTATGGTTTTGCAGATTGCATTGGTTTAAGAGTAAAGCCGCGCAAGGGAGACGGACTTCTATTTTATTCATTGTTCCCTAACGGAACAGTTGATCGGGTTAGTATTTTGACTATTTTCTTTTCGTCATGTGGCTATTATTTAATTGTTAGCGACAGCAATTGCATCTGTTTATTTATCGTCTATCTAATTCATCGAATTCATCAACTAAATACTAAAAATGTTAATGTATTGCATACAAATATGGACGAAACCAAATTTTTTAACCTTTTTTTAAATTCAATGAATCGCATATTTTATTTAATATAATCCAATTGTTTATATTTATTTATTTGTCTCTATTATTTAATTTGATTAATAATAAATGAATTACCTATTTTAAATAATAAAAACCTGTTTTCAAAATAATATAAAACTTTTTTTTACAAGAAAAAATAATTTTTAAATATCTTTTTTTAAAATATTAAAAAACAGATTTTTTTTAAATAAAAAAAATTAAAACTAATAACAATAAACTGTTTTGCTAAAAAAAAAGTTTTATTAATATTTTAAAAAATATACAATTTTTTTTGTAAAAAAAATAGTTTTATATATTAATAGATAAAATTATTCTTGGAAATGATAAAAACCATTGTCATTAGAATATGAAAATATATTAATAGATAAAATTATTCTTGGAAATGATAAAAACCATTGTCATTAGAATATGAAAATAATTATTAAGTGGATCGGATAGATATCCATCCATTAAAATATGATAAGAAAATTGTATGGTTTTTATTTTTAATGGATTGATTGAATTGGATTTTTTTTCAAAAACTTTTGGTTGATTGTAAATGGATTGATCGATTATTTTGATTCATCCATTATAATCAGGGACAAATTCAGAAATCAATCAAACAGATGACCAATAAAAATTATAACAATATTACGACACCGAGACATAGATAATAATAAAAAATTTAAAAATAGAAATAATTATATTTATATTTATAAATAATAATAATTTTAGCTATTAAGATTTTAGAGGAGAGGGAGGGGTCGAAGTTCATCCTTAATTCCTCTAGATTCGTCCCTTATTATACAATTCATATTCATTTATTTTGCCACATTACTACTGCTAAAATACCCGAGTTCATATCTATGAGCAACAGTTGGCTCTCAAACTCAAACCTGCATTGGTAGTAATTTTAGTGTTCACCTGTAAGGCATAACGTTAGTGTTCTCATACTTAATTGGATAGTTATAAACCTAAATTCAAATACATTATCCGTGTTTAAGTTAAACATAGTGTTTTTTTCTTTATTCAATTAAACATAAATGTTATTCCATTGATATCATGATAAGCATTGTTGGACAAACTAACAAAATAATGTTATATATTTTTTCTATAATAAAATGTTATGTTAATAATAAAAACTATGGAAAGCCAAAAAATACAAAATAGAGAAAATTATTTGCCTAAAACATACATCAAACCATACGTCAGATGAAAGAAAAATACTTTGTTCACCATTTTTTTATGGGAGGGAGGATCACGAAATTACATATGTTGTTTGTCCAAAATAAAACATACATCGGTTGTGAATCTCAGCATTTGCACGTTAATAAATACCGGTTGAAAGCAAATTTAATCTGAATAACAATATTTATGTAATGCTAAATTTTTATATAATCTTTGGCAGACATCACTTCATGGAAGCTGTCCTGTAATTAAAGGGGACAAATGGGTAGCAACAAAGTGGATAAGGAATCAAGAACTGGAGAACTATTTGACTGGTACCAGCAATTGAGATTCAAAGGCTTACAGCAATCAGTGTTTATGATTTCAGTCGTACAGTTGATTTTCGAAAGTCAGATTAATAATCAAGTCTTTTCAAAAGTCAGATTAATAATCAAGTCTAAAATCAAGTCTAAAATCTAGTTAGACGTTGGGAATGTAAAGCAGGACATTGATAAATGATAAATGCAACATGCATATTACTTTCTAATTTGATGGCTAATCTGGAATGTTTAATTTGATGGCTAATCTGGAATGTTTTTGGATACATCTGCTTCCCTCTCTGTTTTGTTACAATTAATCTAGAGTTTGATAAGTCTGGCGAGTCAAACCGCCAAATATGAAATCCCAAAAAGCCAAATCTATTTTAACCTTAGCATTTTGAAATAGAACCACTTGCCCTATACCAATCTCTGATATAAATACTTGTTAAAATCGTTTCTAATATGTAGAATATAATATATAACAGTGGGATTGTTAAAATCGTTTCTAATATGTAGTATATAATATATAACAGTGGGATAGTAACCGCTGTTTAATTTAGAGAGAAAATAATTCATTCTTGCATTGAGTAAAATGTTGTGACGTTATTACAATGAGTGAATAGACTCAACACTAGTATAGGTCCGAGTCACTAACTAACAAAGAGATTGCTGAGCAACATACTTAAACAAACCAATGAGCAACATACTTAGACTCGATAGCATGTTTGATTTAGAAAGAACATAAAAATTCATTCATGCATCGAGTAAAATATTCTGATGTTTGATTTAGACCGAGTCACTAACTAACTTGGACTTGCTGAGCAAGATACCTAAGTTAACCAGTGAGTAAGTGATAGTTGTCACTGTAAGTACAGACGTACAACTAACTAGTGCAGAGTACAATACAACTAACTAAACTTGCTAATGTAGTACAATACAAAAGAAGAAGTACACGTAGTAACTGATATCTCACAACAAGAATTAATAAATACTACTCACTAACTTTGTGTGAAATTGAAACCGATTTGGCAAGTGCAATTGCTATCCAAGTGTACACCTTGTGTTTACTATACGTCAGGTCTTTAATCTCTACTTTATATATTTGCATATCAAAACTCAAAAAAAAAAAAAATAGATAAGGATAAATAGAAGCTGTAAACAGAAGAATAAGCATACCTACTTGCTAGACTGTGTCCCCCACATTAATAAAAATGGTATTACCACCGTTGCAAGCATTATCATCATGGCTTAATAAAACCTTTTTTTGCTCATAATTTGTTAGCATGTTAAGACTGTCAGGTGTTACGGGTTATATTAACAAATTAGGTTCCATATAACTAACATGCCCATAACAAATTACTAACGCTAACAAAACCTAAACAATAAAATTCCATTTTCACCTCATGATCTTCAGGCGCACTTCTGGGGAAACTGGCATGTCCCTCCAGTTACAGATTCTGAAAGCAGTTTCAGATGCTTGCGCAGTTGATTATATCCTCCATAACAAACACAAGCAGCTAAGCATGCATGCTACAATATATAGGCAGAATCATAAACCCGTTAGTCCTCCACAACTTGAAATGGCAGACATACTCAAATTAGAAGAGAGCTAGGTATCACGGACTGAATTTAAAGAATGAATTAAACTTTGAAGTTTCGATGTTCAGCCTCTCTTTGTCCTTACAGAAGGTACCCCAATCTCAGTTCAATTCAGTATTCACTAGTAGTTGATGTTGTGTTTCTCTGAAATTTATTTCCTCTTGACTGCATTGACATCAACTAAATTACTAATGTTTTTACTCCTCAGAGCGTACAATGAAAGAAACTGACATCCACCACAACCAAAGCCTGTACATTCACTGTTTATGCCGGTTGTTGTATGGTTGCTTTCCGCATTGCTTCAGAGCATGCATGCAACCAGCTGCTAGCAACAAACCAAACACGCCAAACACCATTAAAGCGGCATTTCCAATATTCCGATAATAGCCACCCTGCAACAGTAGCAAGGCAGTTAATATGTACATGATATAAAATACGCACACAAAATGGTTGAGACATACATTTTGTTTTTCACAAAATCATTTTAAGACATAAGTTGATGCATTGAGTATATTGCAAACAAACATTCAAAAGAGGCGGGCTACTCTTGTGCCAAATTTTTTCCAAAGGTAGCAAAGGTAAACTGTCAATTTGCTTGTTGAATATATTTAACAAAATTTGTCAAACATTATGTAATAAATACTAAATAACTTGGAAACATAACCCTTGTGGGTACCGGAGCAACACCTACAATATCATTCTGTGTATTAAACCCTTCTCTGTGAGCCATATTAGCATGCACTGTCACCCAGTGTTGCTAGTAAACTTCAGGGACAAGTTGCCGGAGCAACCAAGTTCAATCGATACTAAAATTTATGCCTATTTCCAAAGCAGTGGCAGCCAGTTTGATTAATCATTTCATGAGTCACATTGGCACAATAACTTAAACCAGGACTTGTTGCTACTTTAAATAACAACCACAGAAGAATTTAAATAGGGACACTCTTGAGTAGCAAATTCTTATGCCACCCACCCTCCACGATTGTGGCATACTAACTTCAAAACCTCAAAATCATTTTTCAACATATGGCTTATGTGAGTCATGTCAACTCATGTTGATAATATCTAATGGATAAATTATATGCTTCATACAATTACAGAAAATTTTAAGCATAAATACACACTTGCACCACAGAAAGCAGAATTGCAGCATTTGCAGGGGCAAGAGAGAGGCCCATCATCCCTCCACGCAATTCATTAGGTACATACCTGCAAACAAAGAAATTAAAAATATGAAATTCATTATTGATCAAACGGATAAGTATAACTCCTGTTAATGAGATTACATGGTCCTCAATCTAGCAAGTGATGGTAAAATGAAGCCAACACAAGCATGAAACAAGCTAAAAAGTGTCACCAGAACTCCAATTTCCTGCACATGAAAAATTTATGAGAGCCAAATATACACTTTCAGATTAAAAATCTGACCAAAGTATACTTGAGACTTGTTAAAGACAACAATAACTGCACCTGATAGTCGTAGGCCACAATAGACAACAGAAGAGCCAGTGTGATGTATGCAAATACTAGGCAGTCCTCAATTCTTAGTGATGATGGTCCACTAGTAAGACAAGGAAACACAGTGCTTCCTAGCATCCTTGAGCCCAAAAGGCATGGATATATCAATCCTAATTGCACTTCTCGGCCGTCAGCCTAAAATAACATGTATTTAGAATTAATAGATACATACTTAGACTGAAAATATAACAGGTTTGATAACAAGAAGCCTCATTTCTAAGAGATTCAATCATGGATACATCTTCCTAAAATAATGAACTGAACAGCATAATCCCTTCTAAACTTGTGAAATTAAGTCCATTTCTAGGTTCACTGATACAAAGAGCTTAAAGTAAGCTAGTAAAACATTCAGTTAATGCAATTTTTTCAAAGATTTAAATGCTTTCCATATAAATTGATGTCACTATATATCATTAGCTGTGTTCTAAAATTTTGATATCATACCACCACCGTAGGTGCCCAAAGCAGCCAAAAAATTCCTATGGAGAAATGAAGGGAAGTTTGTGCCCATGCCAATAGCCATATCCTTTTATCTGTGGATTACAAATTATAATCAGTATGTCACTTAAACTTTTCAATTTTCATTACATCGATTTTAATCGTGCATTTCTCTAGTGCCAACGGTTTCTACATCTAACCTAATAGAGATGGACTTTATCATGTGCAGCTCAGGCCTAATACAGCTTGAAAATGAAACTAAAATACAAACAAGATCAAACTGTTGACTAGGAAAATTGCAAATAAAAATATCACAAGGAGAGCAAATGGTTGATCATCAGAAACTTAAACGTTTTTGGAAAAACACAAAAAATTGTGCTACATTTTGCAGTAGATTCTTGTTGCAGATTTATTGAAACAAAAAAGGAATTAATGGTGAATCATTTATTTATGGAACAACATAAAGATGATGCAAAGAAAACCTGTCACGGAAAAGTAATTTAGTACCTACTATCAGGAAAAGCAAGGCAAGAGGACAACTAGAAAAATGAAAGCTTGGGTAAACAGGTACAAAACAAGGAAGGTAATAAAGAGACTCTAATAAGTACTTCATTGACTCATGGTCGAAGATCACACATGTACCGAAGACTAGACAGAAAATTTCATCTAATAGAGACATAAATAAACGGACTAACTTCTTTGTAATTCCAGAATGTGCATGGTTATTATAAGTTGTCTGATTTCCAAAGAAATGCTAGATACTGAAATAGTGACTGTAGTGTACCTTTTTAAAAATAAATAAAATCACGAACTGTTTATTGTAAGAGAATAAAGAGTAAACAAGACTGCAAAAACCATGTGAGCTTACCACCAAAAATATATGCATAGAAGGACAGACTATACTCCTTCAAAGATGTTGTTCCCGGAGTTTCTGTCCATCCTCTGGTGAGAAAAATGAAGCATATGATTGCTAAGAAGATGATTGCAGAGGAAGGAGCAGTGTTTTTTTGCATGTTATTACCAATCAGCCAATTTGCAAACATTTGGCTGCCAATAAAACATGCAGACTCAAAGAAAGTCATTAACCAATATGTGTCATTAAGTGAATCAAGCCTGTGTCCTTGCTGCAGACAAATACACAAAACAAGATTGACATTAAATTATAGATATTTTAAGCATCCCTATGTTATATCCTTGGCAGCTAAATACTTTCCCTATAAAGGGGAAAAGGAAAAAAATCTGAATCAAGTCATTCAATCAGGAAAAATTAAGCTCCTAGTGAAAATAACAGAAGAAAATTACTAATTACCTTCTCATGTTGAGTGACCATCCAAGACTCAAAACTGAATGAGAATATTGTATTTGCCATAGAGAGACAGATGCTTGTCATGAAAATGCTTGGTTGCTGCGTAATCTTATTCCATACACCGACAAAGAAGTGTAGGATGCAAAAGATCAAACAAACTTTCTTGGGACCTCTATTAAAATAAGAAGTAACAAGTTAGTTTAACATGTAACAAAAATGATAGCTAACCCTGCTTCAAGTTCAAATCACATATAAAAGGATGCTTGACCAATTCAATAGAATCATTTAAAAGTAAAAATACACTGGAAAATGAGACTGGCATTGCAAAATATATAGGTTACAAGATTTATGATAAGAACATCCTTAAAATTTGGAAATGCACAGATCATGGAAGGTTGCATTTGCAAAATAAAAAGTACTCTTAATATCATCTCAAATATCCACTAAAATAAACATAAAATAAAATAGTTCCACATGGAAGGGATTTCATACAATAAGTTTGGCTGATACACATTACTGCAAAACAGAAAATCATACTTACAGCAACAAAATTTGCATATATTTACAAATGTTGAATCACAAAAACATAATTAGGTTTTTCAAGTGATCTAGTAATAATAGCAAGTGAAACAAGATGCTCACATCAAATCTGAAATCATGCCAAGGAAAGGAGCAGCAAATAGAGCAGTTGTATATCCATAACTTAGAGACATGATCATCTTCTCCTTGCCAAATCCATAGGAAGCTAACTCAAATTCCCCGAACACTGACCATAGACCTTCCATGACTGATAAGACGAAAAATAGGACAAATGAAATCATCATTCATAATTTCACACCTCCAATCTAAAGCTTGATTGAGTAATAACTAATCGTTATAAACAAAATCAAAATCGAATTCGAAATTCAGTTTCCAAAACATAACGAATTAGAAATAACAATATATAAATAAAATCTCATTACAAAAATTAAGAAAGCAATTAACAATTATCAAAATTACGCAGAGATTCTACCTCCATAAATCAAAAGAAATTCAAATTTTCGAATGCAGATCTATCACATTTTCTAGGCAACTTAACAGTGTAAAACTAAAGAAGAAAACGAACCTGAAGCAAGAGAATAGAGGAAAAGGAAGTTCCGTTGAAAACGAAGAAACGATGAAGAGATGCCATGGTCGAAGATTGTAGAGGTTCTGTTGAGGTTAGAAGAATGAGGATAGAGAAAGATCGAGAAGCAGCAACAAACGAAGAGGAAGATGAATATTGACGGATTCAGTTCCCAAACGGAGCTCTCAATAACAACTCCCATTGGCTTTATATAGTTTTGATTTGAAAACGCGCGAAGAGAGAATGCAATGTAATTACATTCCGTTATGATCCAAAGGTAAACCCTAGATCGTGATTTGTGGTGAGAAATGAGAGTACGTGAAGAGAAGGAGAGTGAGTCTGAAACTGACGGTTAGAACAGATTTAATCGGTGAGAGAAGATTCAGTTTGTTTATGGTCTATGGAGTTAGTTCAGACAGTAGCTTCTTTCGGTAATGGAAATGCAAATCTTTGTTTAAAACGAGATTTAAATCTATTTAACGGAGTTAGTCAGTTCAGTAAGTATATACAATGATATTGTTGTTTTGAATAATATTAACAATACTTTAATAAATAAATAAATGTTACGAACACATTTTTTAATGAATATTTTACATCTTTAATCAGTTAAAGAAACACAACACATAGGTTGAATTAAATTTATATAAATTTTATTCAAATAGAATATATTGAAAAGGTTAAAAAAAATATGTTGTTAACACTCTTTTTATTGTTTTAGCTCATTTTTTTGATAAATTATATATATATATATATATATATATATATATATATATTTAGTTTAAATATGTTTAGTTCTCTTTCAATGAAAATTGATTTTAACAAACCGATTTGGGAAAATTAATTTTGGTTACAAATGAGTTAAAGTAAAGTTATTTAATTTTATTCAAAATGTTTAGTTCAACTAATAAATATTAATATTATTAAATTGAATATTATGTCTCAAATTCAAATTCATAATTTAACAGTTGTATATTAATATCTTTATTATTTTTTCTATATACAAAAAAATATTTAAACTTAAATTTGAAAAATTATTTATATTTGAATAAAGTCGTATAAAAATGAATTTGCCAAGAAATAAAGAGAATAAACATGATAGTGATGGTGGTGGTTGCCGTTAGCGGTGTACAAAAAATGTAGTTAATTGGAATGCATTCATAAACTGAATTGCACTGCACCATAAAAGACCAAATCAATTAAATGATTTATGAACTGACCCATAAATTTTAAAAAGTCTAGTTAACTAAACTTTTTTTAAAAAACCAGTTTAAACCACTTTCAAACCTTTTTGTATTTAATATCATAAAATTAAAATTAACATTGTTAATATAAAAAATAAAATGTTAAATAGCACATGTGGTTTCTTAACTTAATTTTAGTTAACATTTTAGTCTTTTATCTTTTTTTTATTTGGTCATTTATTTTAATTTTAAGTGACAATTTGATCTTTTATGTTTTAAAATGTCAACTATATTATCCTTTTTTTTTTTACAAAAATTCATCAAAATTTTCAACCAAAACCCATAAAATTAATTGTATTCTTTAATATAATACAAATTTCATCAAATTCATAACTCAAATATTAAAATAAATTCATATTTTAATTCTTTATTTGATGTTGTTAGATATGGAAATATGAGTTTATTTGAATATTTGAGTTTCGAATTTGATGAAATTTATATTATATTGAAAAATATAATTAATTTATAGGTTTTAGTTGAAAATTTTGATGAATTTTTTGAATTTTTGTATAAAAAATGTTAACATTGTTGACATTTTAAAACATAAAAAATCAAATTATCAATTAAAATTAAAATAAATGACCAAATTAGAAGAAAAAAAAGAATATAAATAACTAAAACGTTAACTGAAATTAAGTTATGGAAAATTAACATTGTTTTGTTGAAAATTGCATTTTTCTTACTCTAAAAACAGTTTTATATAAGCTATATACATATGAGTAAAAAAAATGCAACTATACATATATATATATATATAATATTCTTAATTAATATATAATATTTCATCCGTCCTATAATGATTAATTTATTTGTAAAAAATAGTTATCTTAAAATGACCGCCGCTTTCATTTTTGAGAAAATATTAATTTTTTTTATATCTACGCTATATAAATATTTAAATATATATTTTTTAAATTAAACGCTCTACTTAACAGAAATATTTAAAAGACTATACTTAACAGAAAGATGTGCCAATGAACAATCTAAAATAAAGTATAATTTTATGTTAAAAAATAAATAGAAAAGTATAAAAAATTTAATAAAAAAACCGATTTTAAACAATTCAATCAAAACCGGTTCGAATTGGTTTTGATAAAAACCGGTTTCAAACCGGTTCAAACATACTAAACCGGTTTTTAATTATAAACTGATATTAAACCGGTTTTAAACTGAACTGTAACTGGTTAAAAAAATAACCGGTTTTTTTTAAAGTGGTTTTTAAAAACTGAACTGTACTATTAATGTGGTGCAATTCAGTTTGGTTTTTGGATCATGCACACCCTTATTTGCTTCCATCACTATATAAAGAGTGTCAAACTTTTGTGAAAAGCACACCAATGTTGGATGCAATTTTCAACATTTTCTTTTATCTCTCTTTTGTTCAATGCACTTTCGAGCCACTTTTCCCCTTTCTTTCTATCCCTTTGATTTTTGAGTGGTCATAATACCACTGTCTTTTTAGAGCGATTTTTGTGTTGTACTCCTTTTGATTTTTGAGTGGTTCTAATACTATTATCCTTTAGAGAAGTTTTTGTATTGTAGTCCATTTGAGTTATCCTAATACCACTGTCCTTTTAGAAGGTTTTTTATGTTGTAGTCCCTATGAGTGAGTACTATATTTTTAGAGTGGCAATTATAGCAATATTGAGGGGGTAATTCTATAACGGTTTTCTACGGTACAGCAGAACTTCAATACAGTTTGTCTGGGTTGTTTTATCCTGAGGACTTCGTGGTTGATAGTTTACCTTGCACAATTTGGGCAGAGCAGCGAAACCTCTTAAAGAGAGCGACCTAGTCCGCGACTCAACTTAGTAATATTATTTGTGGCTGAAAATTATTTTAAAAATAATTTTTCGAAACTCAAAAATAACAATTTTAAGACGTTTCTTTCTGCCATGTCAACGTATAAGATTGCTGGATTTGGTTCAGATGCTTTTGATTTGAATAAATTGTTTCAATTTGAGGGATGTCACTTCAAACGATGGTAACAAAAGATGTTATTTTTCTTAACTAAGAAAAAAGTTGTTAACCTTTTGAAAGATAATATTCCAATAGTCATAAAAACAGTTGAACAAACAGAAAATGATTAGAAAATTGTAGAATTAACCCAATGGGAGGATAATGATTACCTATATAAGAATTATATTCTTAATGAACTTGTTGATGATCATGTTGTGAGCCACTACCTCATGTATCAAATGACTGATGACAAATCGTGGAGACTCAATCCCATGAAATTTAGAAGATAACTCATGAGATCATCTCTGAAGGTTTGACTTAAGATAAAAAATTTCAAATAGATGTTATTATTGACTTGGAAGGATTTAAAAAAAAAATATCTCTCACGCATAAAACAAAAGAATTTTCTCTAGAGTTTGATAACCCGCCTCTAGAGATAAGAAAGAAATTTGTTTTTGGTTTTATTCTGAATAAGGCAGGATTTACTCAGTCTATATGGGAAAATTCGTAAACCATTTCTACAAAATGATATTTTTGTTGGGAAATGGTACACCACTAATGACATGTTTAAATTAAATATTAAATTTAATAAAATGTCTCCTTCTGCTTACATGTTGTGTGATTTTAATAAAATTTGATTTGATTCAAATTTATAATTGAAGAAAATCTAAAATAAGATTTAATTCAAATTTATAATTGGAGAAAATATTTGACCAAGTTGAAAAAAAGATATGGTCAAGATTTGATCAAGATTTATCTACAACAAAATATGAACATAATCAATCAGACAAATTTACAAACTCAATCTAAACAAAATACAAACAAAATCAATTTGAAGAATTTACAAACTCAATCTGAAGAAGATACAATTCAGAATTAAACAAGGAATAAATTGAAGCCCAAATTTTAACTGTAAATAGATACTCAAGGCTGAAGAAGAAGAAAATCGAAAATCAGAAGAAAAAAAAGTAGAACTCATAAGCTCAAAATTTCAAGGATCATGCTTTACTTTGGTGGGACCAAAATGTCAAGGAGATGAGGAGATGTGGTGCTAGGCAACTAGATGATTGGGATGAATTAAAAGCACTTTTGAGGAAGAGATATGTACCATCTCATTATCAAAGGAGCTAAACCAAAAAATACAGAGGTTGAAACAAGGCTCCAAGAGTGTGAACGATTATAATAAGGACTTTGAGACTTTGCGAATTCGCTCCAACATTAGAGAGGATGACAATGCCATCATTGTTAGGTTCTTGGATGGCCTAATCTTTGAGATTAGAGATGTGATTGAGGTTCAACACTTTATGGATATTGAGGAACTGGTTCATAAGTCATCCACTGTTGAACAACAATTGAAGAGAAAAAGTATTTATAAAAAACATTCCCCAAAACAAAGACTCCACACATTGGAACAAACACAAAAGAAAGGGTGATTCTCCATTGGCTTCGACCAAGGAAGTTGAGTCTTCTAAACCTAAATATATTATTCCTAGTTCTTCTTCTCATTATTCAATTAAATGTTTCAAATGTTTAGCAAGAGGTCACATAGAATCTAACTACCCAAATAAAAAATCTATGATTGCAAATGCTAAATAGGCATATAAAACTTAATCTTCCGTTTATTCTTACTCTTCACAATCATCCCCAAGTGAACTAGGGAGTGACTATGAATTGGCTCATGTTGAAGAGGATCTTCTCATGGTTAGAAAACTTTTAGGATTCCATGTTAAGGATGATGATTCCTAAAAAGAAAATATTTTTCATACTACGTGTCTGTTGATGGAAAAGTTTGTTCTTTGATAGTTGATAGTGGTAGTGGTACCAATGTGGCTAGCACTAGATTAGTCACAAAACTTGGCTAGAAAACCATTAAACATCTAAAGCCATATAAACTTCAATGGCTAAACAACGATTTTGATATTTTCATGGATAAACAAGTTTTGACTAATTTTAGTATTCGCAAATATCATGATGAAATTTTGTGTGATGTTGCGCCTATGGAGGCTGGCCATATTTTGTTAGGGAGGCTATGGAAATTTGATAGAAAGTTTTGTCATAATGGTCACACTAACATTTTCTCTTTTGTGCATAAAAAACATAAAATGTCTCTTTTACCTCTTAGTCCCAAAGAAGTTTGTCTTGATCAAACTCAATGGAATCTAAAGAGGGACAAAAAGATCGAAGAACAAAAAGGCAAATATATAATGCATGATCATGACTCAAGTACCCAACATTCGTTACCTAGGGTAAAAAACTTATTTGCTAGAGATCATGTGGTTAGGAAAGCTTTGTTGATTAGGCAATCGATATATTTTCTTTATTGCAATGATTTATGTTTGTCTACTTCACATGACGATATTCCTCCTTCATTGAATTGTCTTTTAAAAGAATTTGATGATGTGTTCCATAAAGAACTTCCTCATGGCCTACCTCCTCTTAAAGGCATAGCGCACCACATTGATTTAATGCCTAGTGCTTCTTTGCGTAATAGGCCTCCTAATAGAAGTAACGCGGAACAAACTAAAGAAATTGAAAGACAAGCCCAAAAGCTTTCGGAAAATGGCTGGGTTCAAGAGAGTCTTAGTCCTTGTGACATGCCAATAATCTTAGTACCAAAGAAAAATAGCACATGGCGCATATGCATCGATTGTCGTGCTATTAATAACATTACCATAAAAATATAGACATCCTATATCTAGGCTTGATGATATGTTAGATGAATTGCATTGTGCATGTGTATTTTCCAAAATTGACTTCAATAGTGGTTATCATCAAATTCGGATTAGAGAAGACGATGAATGGAAAATAACTTTTAAAAACATGTTTAGCCTTTATGAATGGTTAGTTTGAACATGCATGATCATATTAAGCATCTCAAGAGTGATTTACAAGTCCTAAGAGGAGAGAATTTGTTTGCTAACTTAGAAAAGTGCACTTTTTGCAAAAGTGAGGCTACATTCATAGGATTTGTAGTGAGTGCACAAGGTGATAAAGTAGATGAAGAAAATATTAAGGTTATAAGGGATTGGCCAACACCTAAATGCATGAGTGAGGTTAGGAGTTTTCATGGTCTTGCTAGCTTCTAAGGGCGTTTTGTGCCTAATTTTAGTACTTTGGTCGCTCATTTGAATGAGATTGTTAAGAAAAATATTGCATTTAAGTGGGGACAAAATCAAGAAAATGCATTTACTACTTTAAAGGAAACATTGATGCAAGCACCTATCTTAGCCTTGCCTAAATTTGCAAAAACTTTTGAAATTGAATGTGATGCAGTTCCCTTTGGTCTCCACTTGGTTGGCAGGCTTCTAAGAATTTTCTTCACGTGGTCAGCAGTGGTATAGCTCTTCTTGAGTACTCTTAATCCTGAAACCAGAGTCTGAAATCTGGAAAACATTGCTTCAATGTCTTCATCTTCTTCCATCTTGAACAGCTCGTACTTCTTGACTAGAATGTTGGCCTTTGCTTCTTGAACTTGCTTGCTGCCTTCATACGTCAGAGTCAGACTATCATATATGCTCTTTGTTGTCTCTTTGTTGGCGCACTTGTCGAATTCTTTGAATGTTATTGCATTGATCATGAACGTTCTGGATTTGTGATGCATCTTGTATATATTCTTCTGGTCAGCATCCATCTCCTTTCTGGGAATTTCAACACCATCAGCATCCTCTGGAGCAGTATAGCCATCTTCCACCAAGTCCCAAATTTTGGGATCTTGTGAAATAAAGAATAAAAGTACATGAAAATAAGAATTACATATAACAAAAAAAATCACTAAGCTATTTGGTCAGGGATGAAGATAAGATTAAGGTTTTTCTTGATGTAGTCAAACCTATCTTCAGGTAGTGGTGTGGTTTAGTGAATATGTCAGCCCATTCATGGTCAGTGTCTACAAACTGGATGTTGACTGACCCTTTTTGAACATAATCTCTGATGAAGTGGTGTTTGATCTCTATGTGTTTTGCTCTATAATGTAGGATAAGGTTTTTGGTTAGGTTGA
Organism: Cicer cuneatum; assembly: GCA_037974295.1. Classification (NCBI taxonomy): domain Eukaryota; kingdom Viridiplantae; phylum Streptophyta; class Magnoliopsida; order Fabales; family Fabaceae; genus Cicer; species Cicer cuneatum. Next base: position 4,409,820 of record JBBPBO010000002.1, on the reverse strand, counting down.
TGGCTGAAGTGTTGTCACAGTATAAATGGATGTTGGTCTCCATGATTTTGTAGTCTTCCAGCTGATGTTTCATCCAAATGAGTTGAGAGCATCCGGCTGCTGAAATATATTCAGCTTCTGTTGTTGACATGACAATGGTGCTTTGTCTCTTGCTTGACTAGGATATTAGATTGTCTCCCAAGAATATGAAGTTTCCACTTGTACTCTTTCTTTCGAGTTTCTCTCCAGCATAATCAGAGTCACATGGGAGGTTGGTAGTGCCTTTTAGGTATCTAAGGATTCTCTTAACATCGGTTAAATGAGATTCCTTAGGGTCACACTGAAAACTAACACATACGCATACACTAAACGTAATGTCAGGTCTAGAAGCAGCGAGATAGAGTAGAGATCGTATCATACCTCTGTAGGATTTTTTATCAACCTTTTTGCATGAGTCATCCTTTTCAAGTGAGCAGGTAGGGTGCATTGGTAGCCGTAGATTTGCAGTCACTCATCTTAAACTTCTTGAGAAGCTCTTTTGTATATTTTGTTTGATGAATGTATATACCTTTTTTACTTTGCTGAATTTGTATCCCTGGGAAAAACTTAAGTTCTCTCATCATGCTCATTTGAAATTCATGTTGCATCAATTTAGAAAATTCTTGGCAGAGAGTGCCATTAGTAGATCCAATGATAATATCATCAACATAAACTTGAATAATCAAAATATCATCTTTAATAGATTTTCTAAAAAGAGTATTGTCTACTTGTCCTCTTTCAAAAGTCATTTTTAAGTAAGAAGTTACTAAGTCTATCCTACCATGCCCTAGGTGCTTGTTTAAAACCATACAAAGATTTTTTAAGTTTAAAAACATGGTTTGGAAATTCAGAACTTTCAAAACCTTGGGGTTGTTTAACATAGACTTCTTCACTTATATAACCATTTAAAAATGCGCTTTTAACATCCATTTGAAATAATGAGATGTTATTATTAGCAGCAAAGGAAAGTAGGATACGAATAGCTTCTAACCTGGCCACTGGAGCAAAAGTCTCAATGTAGTCAATACCTTTTTGCTGATTGTAGCCTTGTGCAACAAGTCGTGCCTTGTTTCTGACAACTTCTCCTTTTTCATTCAGCTTGTTTCTGAAAACCCATTTGGTTCTAATAATGTTCTTTTCTGGGTTTGGAACTAGATCCCAAACATCATTTCTTTCAAATTCATTTAACTCCTCTTGCATGGCAAGAATCCATCCATCTTTTATCAGTGTTTCATCAATAGAAGTTGGCTCAATAGATGAGAGTAAGCCAAACAAACTAGTTTCTTTAAGTGATGATCTGGTCCTTAAGGGATCACTTGCACTCCCAATGATTAGAGTTTCGGGATGTGATGACTTGTACTTCCATCGACATCTTCCTTCTGACTTATCTTCAAATTCATCCTTTGAAGTTTTGTCGAGTTCTTCTGTTTTGCTTTCATCCAACACCTTTTCAAGTTCTCTTAGTTTTTCTGTATCAGCTTCCTTTGGTTTTGGTAAATCTGCACTATCATCATCTTGCTTTGACTTTTCAAGGTCAAGCTGTTTGTCATCAAATTTAACATATATGGATTCCTCCACAATATTAGTTTCCATGTTAAACACTCTATAGGCCTTGGATCTTTCAGAGTAACCAATGAGGGTACACTTTTGAGATCGTGAATCAAATTTTCATTATCTTTAGTGTTCAACATATAACAAGTGCAGCCAAATTGTTTAAAATAAGAGATGTTAGGCTTTTTATCTTTCCACAGTTCATATGGTGTTTTATTCAATATGGATCTAATATAGACTCTATTTTGAATATAACATGCGCTATTAATTGCTTCGGCCCAAAAGTGTTTTGCAACATTCATATCATTTAGCATTGTTCTGGCCATTACTTGTAGTGTTTTATTTTTTCTTTCTACAACTCCATTTTGTTGGGGTGTTCTAGGAGAAGAAAAGTTATGAGAGATTCCATTCTCATCAGAAAAACTTTCAAGGAATTTGTTCTCAAATTCTCCTTCATGATCACTTCTAATTGTTATAATTTTAAGACCTTTTTCATTCATTATTTGTTTGCAAAATGTGATAAACACTTTGTGGGATTCATCCTTACTTCTTAAAAATTTTAGCCATGTCCACCTAGTGTAATCATCTACAATAACAAACCCATATTTCTTTCCACTTAGAGATGCTGTTTTTACTGGCCCAAATAGATCTATGTGTAATAGCTCAAGGGGCTTTGAGGTAGAGATTGAGTTTTTAGGGTTGAAAGAATTTTTTGTTTGTTTTCCCTTTTGACAAGCTTCACACATAATTTCAGTTTTGTAGCATGACCTAATCTTTTATGCCAAATTAGTTTCTCTTCATTTACTAACACTAGACACTTAACTTTTTGTTTATCTAGACTAAACAGATTTATCTTGTAAATATTGCTTTGCCTATGACTTGTGAAGAATACTGATTCATCCTTCTGACTAATAGCTTTGCATTTTTTTGGTTAAATATAATATCATAATTACTATCACTTAATTGACTAATACTTAATAAATTATGCCTAAGACCTTTAACTAGTAGTACATCTTTAATAGAGGAAGAAGTACCATTACCAACTATGCCTCGACCAATGATTTGGCCTTTTTGCTTTCCCTAAAATCCAATGTCCCTCCTTTGCTCAAAGTTAGTTCTTGGAACATAGACTTTTCTCCTATCATATGTCGCGAGCATCCACTGTCCAGGTATCATGACTGGTGTTGCAACTTGATTGCTGAGGACATCTGCAACAAAGATAGTTTTGTTTTTAGGTACCCAAATCCGATTGGGTCCTGGTTTGTTAGTCTTGAAAGGTTTCTTGTCTCTCCTTGATTTTATCATGGGACAAGACAATTTTGAGTGACCTTTCTTGGCACAAACAACACACAAAATATTAGAGGAAATATGTTCAGTTACAGTTACAGATTCATCAAACCATATGCCTCTTTTACCATTATTGCTAACTCCATAAATCATAGAAGGATATTTTCTTCTTTCCATACCATTAGCAATAAAATCTTGTAACACTTGTCCATACAAATCAGAATTACATACAATATTTTCACTTGATGTTGAACAAAGATTACTTTTTAGAGTTAAGTTTTCAGATTTAAGTTCAACAAATTCAGTTTTAAAAGCTGTATTTTACATTCTGCATTTTGATTATTTAAAACATTAATTTCTTTAGTTAGAATTTTGTTTTCTTCCCTAAGTGTTTTCAGTTTTCAAGTCAGTTTGTTATTGATACTTAAAATATCGTTCATTGCATTAATTAAACCAGATCGGGTAAGTTCAGAAAATACCTCTTTTTCATCTTCTGATGAATCATATCCAGAATCAGATTCTATATCGGATCCAGAGGCAGAGCTTGTGTGAGCCATCAGAGTCAGTTCTGTTTCTGTTTCACTTCCAGAGTTGGATCCAAAGGCAGAATGAGTGCGAACTGTCTGAGCCAATTCTGCTTCTTCTGATTCACTTCCAGAGTTGGATCTAGAGGCAGAATGAGTGTGAACTATATGAGCCAATTATGCTCCTTCTGATTTTCTTCCAAAGTTGGATCCAGAGGTAGAATAAGTTCGAACTATCTGAGCCAGTTTTGCTCCTTCTGATTTTCTTCTAAAGTTGGATCCATAGGCAGAATGAGTGCGAACTGTCTTAGCCAATTCTGCTTCTTCTGATTCACTTCCAGAGTCAGATTTTATGTTGGATCCAGAGGCAGAATTGATGTGAGCCATCATGGCTAATTCTGCTTCTTCATCTTTAGAAGATTCATTAGAATTATCCCATGTTGCCATCAGATTCTTCTTCTTAGGTATGGAGTCTTTCTTCTGATTTTTCCCTTTCTCCAAATTTTTACATTATGACTTGATGTGCCCAGGTTCATTGCATCCAAAGGAGATGGTACTCTTCTTGTCTTGTTCATCCTTTCCTCTGTTGGAATGCTTGGAATACCTCTAGGGAAACTTCTTCCTTCTATGTTGTCATATCTTCATAACCTTTTTGGTTATGAAGGCAATGTCTTCTTCTTCTGGTTTCTGATTCTGGTCCTCAAAATCATTATCTTCTGATTCTGCTCCTGCTTTTAGAACTTTCTTTTGTTTGGATTTTAAGGCTAGGGTTTTGTTCTTCTTCGTGGGTTCATCTTCTTCCAGCTCTATTTCAGGTGACTTGAGGGAGCTGATTAATTCTTCCAACTTCAGGGTGTTCAAGTCCTTTACTTCCTAAATGGCAGTGACCTTTGGTCTCCACTTGGTTGGCAGATTTCTAAGAATTTTCTTCACATGGTCAGCAGTGGTATAGCTCTTCTTGAGTACTCTTAATCCTGAAACCAGAGTCTAAAATCTGGAAAACATTGCTTCAATGTCTTTCATCTTCTTCCATCTTGAACAACTCGTACTTTTTGACTAGAATGTTGGCTTTTGCTTCTTGAACTTGCTTGTTGCCTTCATACGTCAGAGTCACACTATCATATATGCTTTTTGTTGGTGCACTTGTTGAATTCTTTGAATGTGATTGCATTGATCATGAACGTTCTGGATTTATGATGCGTCTTGTACATCTTCTGGTTAGCATCCATCTCATTTATGGGAATTTCAACATCATCAACATCCTCTGGAGCAGTATAGCCATCTTCCACCAAGTCCCAAAGTTCGGGATCTTGTGAAATAAAGAAACTCCTCAACTTGTCCTTCTAGTACTCGAACCGTTCCCCATCAGACAGAGGTGGTCTATTGATGTTTCCTCTAGCAGCTTCTTCATTGAATCCAAACATGTTGAACCCTTAGATCTTTTCTCAAACATTGTAAAGTGCTCAGTCTTGATACCGAGCTCTAATGCCAATTGAAGGTGCAAACACGAGAAGGGGGGTTGAATTGTGTTTATCAAAATTGAATTCTTTTGCTGTTTTGTTGAATGTTGATGAGAATTATTTGATGAATAAATAATCAGACTTAGCAACGGATAATAACAACATAAGAACAAAGCGATTTATCCTAGTTCACCATTAACTTGGCTACTTCCAATCCCTTCACTCCGAAGGCTTTAATCCACTAATTCAAAACACTTTGAATTACAACCCCAGACTTTTGAGGAACGATAACAACACCTTGACCCTACAAGTCAAGTCTTCTTCTACCAATCTGACAACCCTAGATTGAAGAAGGAATCTATACCTCTAACGGGTTTGATTACAAGGGTTTGGAACTCTGCAAAGTTGCTTCTGGAAAGCTGATTGTTGCAATGTTTTTCTCTCTCGAAAACACTTTAGAAAATATTGCTTTTGCACTCAAGTGATTCTCTTTTTCGAACTCTCGAATTATGTTGAATATGAAGCTTGAGTTCTTGTATTTTCGATGCATAATGTTGTTGCCTAAAGCCTCCTTTTATAGCTGCAATTAGGGCTTTGTCCAAGCTTAAATTCGAGATAAATCTTACTCAGATTTCCTTTGAAAATTCTGTTGCCCAATCCTATTTCTCTTAATTTCCAAACGTATCTTTTAGCTTCAGATTTCATTCGAAAAATTCTATTGACCGATCTTGTTTCTCTTAATTTCAGATCGTATCTTTTAGCTTCAAATTTCATTCGAATTTCCTTCAAGTATTCAGTGATTTTTTAATCAAATCTCCTTAATACTTTGATCAAATTTCTATTAAGTCTTCTTCAAATTTTAATCAAGTCTTCACTGATCTACATCATGATTTAAATTCTGAACCGTATGATCTGCTAATCTAGACCAAGTCTTTTGTTCTGTATCATGCTATCTTCTGGTCTAGACAAAGTCTCGACCAAGTCTGACTTATGTTTCCTTCTGGTATGGACCAAGTTTCCTTCTGGATAATGTTTCCTTTTGGTCTGGACCAAGTCTCCTTCTGGACATGCTACCTTCTGATTTGGGCCAAGAATAATATCCTCTGATGATGTCATTGTTTCTTCCCTCTAATGATATCCTCTGATGTTTTCCTTTGATGACATCCTCTAATTCTTACTTCTGATGGGATCCTCTAGTGATATCCTTTGGAGGTATCTTCTGGTATCCTCTCGATGCATCCTCTGGTATCCTCTAGATGTATCCTCTAGTGATATCTTCTAGACGTATCTTCTGGTGGCATTTTAATCTTCTGGTGATGTCATCCTTTGATGACATCTTTTGCTTCTGATTTGTATCTTCTGGAGGTATCTTCTGGTTGTATCTTGTAGAGGTATCTTCTACTGACATCATCCTCTGATGACATCCTCTGGTGACGTCATCCTCTGGTGTATCCTCTGGTGATGTCATCCTTTGATTTTTCACATCCTCTGATTTTTCATACTTCTTCTAAGTCAAAATATGATTTTCATAAAATTCTTTTGTTAACATCAAAACTTTAATTGAAAGAATCAACTTGGTTCCAACATGGTTTCCCTCTTCAAGAGGGAGGGTATGATGTGAACCAACCCTACATGAAGGCTAAAGAGCTTCAAGAACTAGGAGTGGAAGGGCCATTGACTAGAGGGAAGGCTAGGAAGCTAAAGGAACAATTAGAGAAACAAGTTGTTGATTTTCTTAGTCTTAAGACATATGACAAGACTGATCCATATTATATTAATCTCTTGGTCAAATAAATATCTTAATACTTATTTTTAATTCTTGGGATGTAATAATCATACCTTATAATTAGGAATTAGATTGACTTATGTGTGTGTTAAATATTTGGTAGCTTAGACACAATGTAACATGTTGTGTGTAACCTAGGCACCATGTCATTTTGTGTTAGGTTATATATGTCTTTTCATTGTAAGACATGGGGAACTTTATGAAAGAAGAAAATACTCTGGGTGAGATTAGAGAAATGCTCTCTTGGATTCTTCTTTGAACTAAACTTGGATCTTATCAAGAGTCTCTTACTCTTGTGGTGATTCTACCTTGATCTTATCATTCCTTGTGAAGTGTGGCGATTTCTACCATTTCCTTCCTTCTATACATTTTGTTGTTTGTTTTCTCCATTTTATTTGGTACTTTGTTTGAAAATATCACTTGGTTATATCCTTCAACTTATATGGAAACACTCAAATCCACATCAACAAGTCAAATTGAGATGGTACCAATTCAATTTCCCTGAGAATGAAACTGATTGGGCCTAAATTACTTGTAGTTGACATGGGCTGCTGTTGACTATCAATAATTATTTGATTGGGCCTTCATTGTGATTTTTAGATAATTGAATTTGATACCCTCACATTTTAACTGTTCCCCCTACATTATACTATTTTATTAATGAACTTTAAAAATTACCCTCGTAAAAAATACAAAAAGTTTAAACAAAATCAGCTTGTTTTTTATACACCATATCTTTGTTTGTTTTACTTATCAGAATTTCGTTTTTTAAATTTTTCGTATACAAATTTTTTTCTCATTTTATTTACATACTAGAAGTTTCTTTTTTTTGAAATTTTCAGTATGCAAAATTTTTTCACATATTAGATATTTTGAGTTGTTGAAATTTGAGAATTTTTTTTACATATTAGAGATTTTATTTTTAAAATTTTCGGTATACAATTTTTTTTTTGAGTTTTTGAAATTTCCAGAATATAAAAATTAAATCAAAATTTCCGGTATATTTTTTTTTTATCAATTTGTTTTACATACTAAAAATTTTATTTTTGAAATTTAAAATATGCAAAATTAGTTTTCAATTTTTTTCTTATTGAAAATTTCATTTCAAAATTTTGATTTTGCAAAATTTCTGGAATATTATTTCTAAACTGGATTTTTGAAAAATAAAATTTCATTCCAAAAATTTCGTATTTGTGTTGGGTAAACACTAAACAATGAATCCAAAGATTTTTAATGAAAAGCGATAAAAATAATAGAAGTAAAATTAAATTTTTTAAAAATCATAAGAATAGGAGTCAAAGTATGAGATATGAAATCCAATTTTCTGATGTTCATATGTTGATTTCTAGTTGAAGAAAACATGTTTTTTAGCCAAAGTTTTTTTCTTGTTGATTTCGTATAATTATTTAATCTTCGGTGCATTGATTATAAATATTGCAGAAACATGAGACATGCAAATGAAAAGGGTTGTAAACGCTAAATTTGTTACTTTAGGAGAATGAAATTTAATTTCTATATAGGTTAATTAGAAAAGGGTTGTAAAAGCTAAAATTGTTACTTTAGGAGAATGAAATTTAATTTCTATCTAGGTTAATTAGAGAAAGTTTACCGATTTTAAATATAAATAATTTTTAATCAATTAAAATTTAGTTTAACTTTTTACCAAATATATCAATATTAACTCAAAGTTATATATTAGTAATTAATAATTGACACATTACCTTGTTTATTTTGGTCTGTTTTTTTTTTTACATGTGGATTTTTTAATTGCATGTGTATTTAGATTTAAGGAATGGCATGTGAAAAAGAAGACAATATTATAATTAATTAATTGATACTACTACTTTTTTAAGTGGAATTGATACTACATAAAAAAGGGAATCTTTGTGATTTTTTTTTGCAGTTGAATGCACTCACACAAATTTTTGCATATGACTCATTCTTTTTTATATAACATCTAATACACTTTAACCAAATATATAAAACACTCCATATAATTTAAAATCGAAATAATAATATTGATTCTTAAACTTTATGAAAATATAAAATAAGTGATTGTAAACATACTTAACATAAATCTAAGAAAAAAAACAATTTATCATAGTTCTCTCCTAAGTCTCAATGCAGCAACAGAATTGACCGGCTGATAAACAACCACCAGCTTTGAAGCCCCTTCCTTGACAAGTTTGCAAACAAAGATTCGTATTAGCTGAACATAGTGCCGAACTAAAGCAATGCGTTCTCCCAAATTCATCCAAATTGTTTGCTCCTGTTACAACGCCATTAGAAATATTATCTAATATTTTTGATAAATTTTTTGGTACTTCAAACATATTATACATATTTTCATAAAAACATGGTGCCTAAAACTAAAATTAAAAACAAAAATTGTATTTTAGACAAAATTATGATGATTGTTTCTTTGGCTATTCATCTAGTATCCCAAAGCTCTTTTATTTTTAATTAATTTTAGATGAAGTAAACAATGATTAAAGGTTGTGATCTCATTAGTCTTTATAAAAAAAATAATTTTCATTCTCATATTCTACAATTGTAAGTCTTTTTGATTGAATATTTAACAAACTTGAGTTAGTGAAACTAGTTCTTACCTGCAACTAGTACCAAAGCAAAACACAAAAGTGCAAAAGAAAAAACAAGAAGATTGATGCGAGCCATTCTTTTTTAGAAAGGTTGAGACAGATTCTTTTCTAAACGGTTGATAGAAAACACTTTGCAATAGACTATTTATAAGATGACTACGTAAGTTTTTCAAATTCAATCAAAAGTACTCTTCCCAAATTTTAAAAAAAAATTAGAGGACTAAGGTATTTAATGCACGAGTATCAAAATATGGGAAGTTATGCTTGTGTTAAAATAATAAATTCTGTTAAAAACCTAAAATCAATACTTACCAAAAAAATTAGGAATATACGTTTACCGTTTTGATTCGATGCATCAATATATATTTTATATTTTTAATAAAAATAAAATAACATTAATAGTTCTGTAAAAAAAATAAAATTAACAGTTCTGTCAAAGAAATAAAATCAATAGTTACCAAAAAATAATATCTATGCATTGAAAGGTCAGGCTTTGAAAGGTCTGAGCCTTTTTAAAAATCTAGTCTGCCATGAAAGCCTATATAAAAGTCTTATTCACATTAAAATATTTAAATGCTATGTTTTACATTTTTTAAATAGGCTAAATTAGAAAGTTTTATATAAGGAAAACTAATAAAATTATAATCAAATATAATATAATAAAATAATATTAAAATAGTCTAATTGATAGGCTTTAAAATAGGAAACAATAATATTAATAAATAACATTAATAAATAATAAAATATATATATACATATACTTTAAAATAGGAAACTATAATATTAATAAAAAATAACATTAATAAATAATATATGTATATAGGTTGGCCTGTCAGGTCTAATAGGCTTTTATATAAGCCTGAACCTGACCTTTTTATTAAACAGGTCAAGCCAGACCATGAGTCGGACGGCCTAGCCTATTCCCATCTCTATGAGTCATTGACTCTTTTCATTCTCTGCATCAATATATATTTGATTTTTCTAATAAAAATGAAAGGAAATAAACTAAAATCAATAGTTCTATAAAAAAAATTAATAGTTACCAAATAAAATTTATCAATTATCAAATAAAAATGAAACTAAACAAAATAAAATCAATACGTTGACAGTTTTGATTATCAGTCTAGATAGTTTCTAAATTCTATTTTTTTCAAAAACTAAGCAACAGACAAAAATCGTAAAAATTAGTTGTTTCTTTATAAAAAAGTGGTTTTATTTTTATAAAAATAACTGTAACAAACATGCTCTTTTAATACTATTAAGTAGATGTTTATTTTTTAGAGGTTAATTAAATTTATTCAAGGAACTAATTTTTGAAAAGATATTTAAAAACAAAAGAAAAGAAACAAGATTTAATAGGATCGTGGAGTGGGCAAAACTTGCGAGAGAGGCATTCTCCTTCTGCCCACTTATTGCTTTAACGAAAACAGCAACAGTAAGAAGGTTTGTTTAGTTTTATATTATTTTAACAAAACTATCGTGAATTATAATGTTGTAATTTCTATAAAATTATTGTGATTTCATCGATTCTATTATAAAATTAAATATGCACAAAAATATAGAGTAAATTTTTGAACTAAAAATACCAATCTCGAATCAAATATTTATAAGATAAACAAAATCAACCAAAAAAATTATGAATAGATTGAATGAACTTGTTCTTTGGTGACACTAATTCCAAAACAATCCAAAAATAATCCAAAAGTAAAGAAAAACTCACAAATCAATTTAGAAAGACAATTGCTCATCTCAAGATGGATGATGGCAAAAAAAATTCTATTAACATTCTCTAACACAAATAATCGGAACCAATTTTAAATATGAAGAAATTTTGAAAGAAAACATCAACTAAAAATCAAAGTAATTTTAGAGGTGTCTCATATATTGAGTAGTTTTTAATTCTATAAATATTAAAGTCTCACATTTGATAATTAACATATATGGATGTGTCAATGAATATTTTAAAAAAAATATATAATTTTATGTTAAAAAATAAATAAAAAAATATAAAAATTTTAATGAAAAACCAATTTTGATTTAGCAGGATGATTCCCTGGTGCACATCTTATATTGCTCTCTCGGTGAGTTTGGGAGAAGTAGATGGTGGACCTTGGATAGCTAGCTATGAAAATTTACCATAAAATGGTGTATCCATATGTTTCTCGGTATGTGATGGATTTCAATTGCTATTTTATTTTACACGTACAATATTCTCTCTTTTTCATTTTCAAATGAATATTATTTTAATATAAAAAAAATTGTCTCAAAGTAAATATTATTTATAATTTTTAATATAATTTTAATTACTTTTTTTTATACTATTCTTTAATAGTTATAATATATACAACTTATAAAATATTATTATACTTCGCATTAAAAATAAAAATAAAAAACTCTTCAATAATTAAGATAAATAATTAGGAATGACAATGGGTAGAGTAGTATAGTACTCATCTCCGTACCCGTATTTTAAAAAAATATATCGATAAATAATCGTTATTGTTGTGATTAAATTTAAAAAATTGATATAGGTAGAGCATATGTAAATTGGTATGGATATAGTATCATGTAGCTTGATATGTGTATATGAACTAAAATTTATTTATTTTTTCAATTTTTTTAATTATTAAAATTGCATTTTTTTTTATCAAGGGTTCAATTTTTAATATTAGAACAAAACCTCCAAAATCTATTACTAGCATATTTTCGTGATGATTTATTTATATGTTTATTTTTTAAAAGGATTCAAAAATTATGAAATGGAAGAAGATCTAAATTCATTGATTTGCTGGGAATAAAAAGGAGAGGTAGAGAAACATGAGATAATAGAGAGTGAAAGAAATAGTAGATAAAGATTGAAGGGGAGATAAAGATGCATAACAAAGTAGATTGAAAATCATTTTTATATCCTTTATGGTAATTTTGTAGTTTTAAAAAAAAATCATTTTTATAAAATTATATACAAACAGGTTAAAATTTTTTTTACAAAAATCTCAAAAAAAATAATCTCTAAACTATTTAAAACAAAAATCATTTTTATTTAAGCTCATATAAACACATCCAATAATAATAATAATAATAATAATAATAATAATAATATATGAGTGCAGGGTGGGGCGGGGATACTCGCACCCATACCCGTTTAATTTTGCATGTAATTATCCGTCCCCATACCCATTGCGGGTACCCATTGGATTTGAGTCTAATTGTCATCCCTATAAATAATTTAATAAAATAATTGATTGTTACATTTCTTAATTCTTAATTCATCTTAAGATAGAAGGAGTAATTCAACGCTCAGAAAAGGCAACCCTTAAATGATTACTCACTACAATAGCCCGTGAACAATACCCAAAAACCAAAAAAACAGACACAAAATCCCTACTCCAGGATTTCATCTCTCCTCACTTTCCCTCTCAACTGGTTTCTCTCTAACCCCGTCCTTTCTTTCTCCCTTTCACCTCCGTTTGAATCATGATAAAAGCTCACATTTTATCAAATAATTAATAACAAACCCTAAATTATCGTATTTATTGATACAATTTGATTCAACGAGAAACCCTTTTTTGCCAAGCATCCAAGCATGGCTAGATCCCTCGCAATAAATGCAACCTTTTCAACCAAAACATATAGAATTGCTTGTCGGCCAAAAAATGGTAGGCATTTCTGCAATACTTAGTTTTCTCATTTATTGTGAAAAATCTGAAGTTAAATTAAATTCTCCAATAAACATACCAACATAATGCTTTTGTCATCAATGTTTTGCTCCATGATTCGAGTCATGGAGAATCGAACAAGTCACATACGTATCCTCATCTCCGTGCGGTTTTCTAAGGCACCCAATACCAAAATATAAAATACAATCAATATATACAAGAGCAACTTCCAAAGAAGAATTTGTATATAACCTAAAACTAGGTGGATCAAATCATGATATGTAAAAGAAGAAAAAAAGTTGAAAAACAAACTGAAGGTACTTCTATTGCCACGTCAATATTGTCTCATATTTAAACCTCTTTAGGCTGGATCTGCTCAAAGTCAAAAAACTCAAACATCAGTCGTCTCACGTCACGTTTTCCATAAACAAGATATGAGAGCCCGTGAATAGCTTGATTAACAGCTGTTGTGGCGGGATTTCTACGTCTCCGGTTGCGCTCATATGCGTCTTGAACCTTATCATCATATATAATAAAGCCGTGGAGATGTTTGGCCCTCAAATATCTTCCACAGTTTTTGTTCATAAGAGTGCGTCGATGTTTCTCTTGTAGCCACAACCCAGGAGCATCTAAATGCTTCATCAACAATCTTTCAGCCATCACCAAATCCTTAAGAAAATAAAATCATAATTCATAAAGTATTCAATGAAGAAGAAAAATATATATATGTATATATAATAAATAGAAGTTGAATAGTAAATAAGAACAAAATTTCTGTACTCTTTCCCTGTCCCATCAGTAAAAATTTGACACTTCAAGTTGTCAGTAAAATATTTACACATCTGCTTGTGCTTCCACTGGCTCACATAAGGTCTCTCCTCCCAATAGCTCGCTAGACACTCATCTTGATAGGATGTTACCTAAGCCCAACTCAAATGAGGGTGATGTGTTGGTGGGTGTGAAATACGCTAAGCCTAAAATATGGAGAGTGTATGAAAGGAGGAAGAAGAGAGAAGGAGTAGTGGCCACCTGGCAGGTAGTTAGTATTTTCCCCTAATAAGAAAGGAGTATGGGGAGTGGGGGAGAGGTTATGCATTAATCAATTTTTATTACCTTAGCGGTTAGGCAGTGAGGGAACAGTTTTCTCTCTACTGAGGAGCTTTTGCTCTGGTTTTCTCATTGTAATCAGTTACATATTTCGATTTTAATTAAATACTATTCCATTCACCATTAATATTTCTACTCTGCTCTATCACGTCTCTATTTCAAACTCTCCCCCTCGGCGTCCGTCTCACCAACTTGTTGACATCATTTTTCTAGTTTGTCTTTCAAAATCGCACACACTCCCACTAGGCTGTCTCTGACTCTACATCAAGCCTCAAACATAATTGCCCACCTCTCTCGTTAGTACTTTAGAATCTCGTGCTCTTTCCCTGTAAACACACTACTGCCACTGCTCAAAAAGCCTTAAACCAATACCTCAAACCTCACCTTCAGCAACTTCCAATCAATTTTATTGAATTGTAAACTCATGAACAAATATCCCTTCCCATATTTACACTACAGCAATCTTTCTGAGCTAAAAACACCTTTCAGTTTCTTCATGCCCAGATCTGAGTGGAAATTCCACATAATCTCCTGCCCCTTTCTCTTAGCTTTTTCATGGAAACTATTCATACCTAAGATTGGGGTCAGAAAATAAAGGACATTTACTTAACTAGTACTTTTACCACATAACATGGTTTTTATGTTATGAGTAATCCCTGCTGCAACATATTGTTATTTATACAAGCTAGTTTTCAAAATAGCAAAACAAAGTACCATGAGTCCCAGTCCCCATCTCCTCAATTCTCCTTTTTCCTTTCAAGATTTGCATAAATTTTAGCAAAGCTAATTATCATATTTCTTATCACAGAACAAGTGAAAACTAAAATATATAAATCTTTATGCTAGCACGAGATGGAAAAGCTGTTGAGCAATGATATAGAGTTTAGAGTAGTTTGTCCACTAATGAGCAGCGTTGCAGCAATAAAAACTTCATTGGAAATTTCAAGTAAACTCTAAATTTTGAGAGAATATTATGATTTGTGAGTCCACTTTTTTCTGTTGTATGGCTGGCCATTTAGCAACTAGAACATCATATTGAAAAGGCAAAATTTAATTGGGGAGATATGGGAAGGGTACAGAAGATCTTCATACAAGTATATGACATATTCCATTATCAAAACTAGAGTCTTCCTGAAAGAATTTCCACAAATGATGTCAAATTGTTCTATAGAGAGCAGAAAGGACAGTACCTGTATCTTTTGGCCAACATATTCTAATCTCTCAAAGCAAAATCGAGGATGCTCAAATTTGTACTTGGATGGATGCAGGAAACAAAGCTGCAATTGGATAGATATTCAACATCAGCAAACTTTCAAACTTCTAACTAGTAACTACCCACTTTACATCTTCAATAGAAGAATCTCGGAAGATCCAAGCTGACTTCTGAATCAAATATATTGACCGTTATCTAATTATAACTATTAATACACTTAGAACTTGAGCTGAGAGGTTCTAAAGCGGAACTGTGTTGTCACGATGCAGTGAACTGTACAAAGGTGAGAAAATTACATACCAATTACTAAACAGCTAAACCAGGTAAAAAGAATGGTCAAAAGCAATAACAATTAATTTTCCTGAATTCCACACAAAAACTTAAAGTATCACTGTAAGTATAATTTTGACAAACAAAACTTTCAGGCTTTAACCCGCACTACTATCACTAAACATCTTTGACGCCATTTAACATGAAGACTGAGAAGGGATTATGAGAAGAACCATTGAGAGTTGTTTGTTCACTTGTTCAGAAACATAGTAAACATATAGTCAGCCCTACTCTAGCAAGAGAACCCAGATTTGTGCATTAAATACCAGAAAGGGAATAGGGAAAAGTAGAATGAGAGGCAATAGTAAAGCAACCTGCAATCCAAGTCCAAGCTCTACATTCCTGGCTTCAGTAATTTCTGGAATTCTGTCTGTCATTTCTAATGGATATCCAAGTGCTCTCAAAACTTGGGGTCTGCTGTCATAATCCCATATATTTCCTCTAAACCGATGCATGCCAGGGGGAACACAGGCTCTAAACAGCCTTGGATGAGCAAACAGAGCATCTGCAGGAGGCTGAATGAAGAACAGTAAACATCATTTCTGCATCAATAAAATAATATTCTATTGTAGGAAAGGAATGGTGCATCAGAATTGGTAATAGTGCAGAAAACACAGTTGAAGTAGCTAAGGAATCAGAATATACAAGTATGAGCTATGTGAAATCGAGCAAAATAAGTAGATCCTGATGTGCTAACTTTTTAAAAATATATAAATAATACTCTTAGCAGAAGTTAAGAGTATAGCTTGCCTTATAAGCAACTATATCTTGCCAATTTAGTTTGCTTTCAAACTCAGCAGATACATAATCCACATCTTCAAGTTGTCTGCGCAACTTGGGCTGGCAATTCTCAGCGTCTGGATCCATTCCAAAGACTTCAAAAAGAACGCGATAGACTTCTGGAAGACCAAAACAAAGATAGATTGCTCCAAACAAAGCCCAAAATACCGACCTACCATAGAATAACAAATGTGAAATTGCAGCAAACAATTCATTTCAGAAATAGATAATGAGCAAAGACCAACTCAATCATATAAGATGGTTCATGGTTCTACTACAAAATGATTACCCTAAGAAAACATCAAATGGAAAGTTAAGAATTCAACACTTTTGTCTTTCTTTCCTATGTCATGTTTAGACAGTTAGCTAGCCAAGCATCTTATTTTGAATCCACTAATCATCAAACAGCTTCAGCTAGAAAAGGTGATAGCAACAGATATAAAGGTCATTGATCTCATAAATATTTATTTAAACCTATAGTTTATATCCACTAACTTGCGGTGATATTATGCATGACAATCAGACACAATATGAAACATAAGTTTAAAGTCAAAGAGTTAATCTAAGTGTACAAAGACTTATTATGTCCAAATATCAGTCATTATGTGGAGACAATACAATATTAACATCATTTTCAAATCTGAAAATTCTTCATTCTTCAACATCCTGAGCATATACTACGCATTGTATTTTTAAATATCATTCCAAATAAACAAAAGACAAATAAAAAACCATATCATGCAAATGAATAGCGTATAACAATGCAAACTTAACTCGTGAACTTAAATGCTTAGGTTAATCGCCATCCTAACACATCAATTCATTTTGGTCAGTCACATGAAATGGTCATAGACCAGTCATATGATATTTAACAGACCCCATCAAATAAATTACCCAATGTGAGAAGAAGTATAGCTAACTCAGTTATCCAGTCATATCTAACTATGATTTCACTTTGCAACATCATTTATTAAAATATCTCAACAAATACCAACTAAATAGTAAAATATGGTTGGATAACATTGTAAAATTCTATTTCACAGTGCATAGTTATCAAACTCTATTGTAATTTGTAAATACACGAAATTCTACCTGCAATAAGTAGTTGCACTAACATAATATCAAAATTATGAATTAAAAGGGAAGAAAAATTATAACTTACTTAACAGGTCCTTCTCTGTCCTTCCTCACAATCTTATCCATATTATCATAAGGAAATATCAAATTCTGCAAACTAGCAGCTTTAATCCACTTAGGCAAATTCTCTTTCCCTATCAATCCAAACACTCTCTCCCTCATCGGACCCGGTGATTCCCTCGGATACCTCTGCAAGAAGAATTCACCCAGTGCCAATTCAAGCACAAACTGCCCCAGAAAACACAACCTCGAATGCCCAGACTTCACGTGTTTCGTTTTCGATCTCTCACAAGAAGGATGCTGAAACGCTAAATACAACAAAGTATCGAATTGTTTTGCAGGATTATCATCCTCTAGTGTCTCTGAGGGTTCAAGTGAGTATCCTAGAGCTTGTTTCGCTTCGAGTAAATACTCTTCAATCCAAATTTTATCGGCATTGTTGAGACGCGACGAAGGTAAACAAGAACTCAATAGAGGGAACGATTTGAGAGATAGTTGAGGGCTATTGAGAAACCTTTCTGCTAATTTTTTGTCGTCTAGTGGTGGTTTTAAGATGTACCTTCTTGGAGGTCCTTTTGATTTTGGAGAAGTGAGTTTTTTGCGTTCTGCGAGTTCTTTTAGAAGTCGTTGAGGATTGTTTTTAGGGAGGTCTTTTGTTGGATCTATGGTAACTGCGAAAACACGATTTTTAGGGTTTTGGGATTTGGAGTTTTTTATTAGAATTTGGATAGGGAAGGGAGAGAATGAGGATGAGAATGAGAAGTTAGTTGGTGGGGTTGGGCATGGTTTTAGGGAGAGTGAAAAGGAGGAAGAGAGTTCCATTGTTGTTGGAAGGTGTAAATGAATTTTGATGTGAAATGGTGGTTGTAGAAAGTGGGTTGTGAACATTAATATGATTGATTTGTGGATTTTTGTATCAGTTTTGACACCATAGATGACGGGGGGTTAGGGAGTTGGCGTTGTGATGAGTTTGCAGGGTTTTTGACACTCACAGGGTTGGATAAGGTGAAGCAAAATGTCACGCACTTCCTTTGGATAAAACACTTGTTACTTATTAGATATTTGTTTCACATTTAATTTTAGTGAAATGTTTCATAAACCTTTGTACACCTAATCAACACTTTGAAAGAGAGATACAAGAAAATGAAATATCAGAGAATTAAAGGGTATTGAAATATAAGAATTCTTGATTTTATTTGCAGTTCACTTTGACACATCTAGGCTAAAAGAACTATACTTTGATTAATTGCTAAAAGAGCTATTTTAATATTTTAAAGATGTATAGGATGTTATTTTAAAAATTTAAATTAGTTATTAAATTATTAAAATTATATTTTTTAGAAATTTTTGTGATAATAAATTATATTTTTTATAGACTATTTTGATAATTTGATGATTAATTTGATTTTTTTTTATTGAATTATAGACTAAAATGAGAGCATTTTATACTTTCAAATACTAAAATAATAGTTTATATTTTGTTTTACCGTCCATTATTTGTACTCATATAACTCTAAATGTCACTTACACAAAAAAAATTAAATTTTTTTTAATTTTATATTATTTTTACGAGAAACTAAATGTGAATTTAACTGAAATGAATAAAGTTGTAATCTCTTAAAGAACAATCTTCTTTTTCTTTTTTGTTATATTGAAAACAACATTTACTTTTTCTTAATTAGAATATTGAAACTTTAGAAAAATACTTATAATTCTAAATATTCTCGTTTTCAAACACTTATTTAAAACTTTGAGAAAACTTTTCAGGTTTTGAATTTGTTTTTTTAAATTGAAATTTTTTTTCATGATTATGTGCTTTGCCATTAGCCTCCTCTAAGGCTAATACAACCCTCTTTTATCATCTTATCATTTTGTTTTTTATCTTTTCATCACAATTTGCTCGAAGTTTATCATTTGCAGCACTGAGATGTTTTATGGTGAAGACACTTGCACTTCCTTTCAAATAAAAAGAGGATGAAAAAGCAATTAAAATCAAAGAAAGGGCCGTGGCATAATTGGGCTCCAACAGGCTAACAACACGTTGTTTGTGACCCTCATTCTTTTTATTGGGCGAATGCTATTTCCACCCTCTACTTTTGTTATAATTACAGAGTTAAGTTTTGGAAGAGAATGATGTATTTATTTTTCTTTTTTAAATTAATAAAATTATAAAATATTTCTTAAAATAAATTAAGTGTAACTGAGATATAATATAATAATTTATCACTTTTTTTTTAAAAAATCTCAAATATATATTAAAATATAATATTCTAATGGTTTCCCTCTAAATATCTCTAAAATTCAACTTCAAAGCTTATCATTATGCTTTGTATGTGAATTTGGAGGGGAATGAATGGGAGAACTTTGAAAAAAAGGAATAAATAAATGGAAGGTATGAAAAGCTTTAATAAGAAGAGCGATTTTATTCATAATAAAAAAAAATTTCTATTTTAGATAAACTCAAAATTGTATGGGAGGAGAATATTTTAGAGTTTTGGAGGGGTTAAACAAATTCTTCAAATCATTTTCATATTGTTATAATACTCTAAAAATTAAAAATATATTAATCATAAACATTCTCTTACCATTATCTACTAAATTACTCTATTAAAAAATGTAAAAAATTCTTTATTTTTACCTCGGTCGAAAGTTCTCATCTCCCTCCAAACAAAGCTTAAGGGTTTGTTTGGTTCGACGAAGGAGATAAATTTTAATGGAGAGGAGGGGAGAAAAGAAAAGTGAAGACATGTTTGGTTCAAAAAAGTGGAAGGTATGAAATTTTAAGAAGAGATGAGGAATTTTAAATATTTTTTTAGTTATATTGAGTTTTCTCGTCCCTCTTTCCAAATTCTCACAAAATAGATGGAGAATGTAAGACCCTTAAATTTAAAATTAAATTATGGATTTAATATTAAGTGTATTTTGGGGAATAATTGTAAAATATTTAATATATGTATATTTTGTGTAAATATATATATATATATAAATATTTATTTTGGAGGTTGAATTAAAATTATTGGATGAAGGATAAATTAAATTTAATTACAAGTAATTAACTATCGGGCAGTTAATTAAGATGTATCTGTTAATTACGACGTACTATTTGATGAAAAGAATTAATTTAATTTTCTTTTAATTATTTTGAATTAATATGGAAATTCTTTTATTTATTTATTTTAAAAATAAAAAAAATACATTTGCGCTGTTTTTAAACTCGGGGTGTTACAATTGTGGTATTAGAGCATTTGGTTAAAGTTTTGGGTTAAAGCTCTGGTTAAATTATTGGTTTTGAGTCATTATCTGATCATGCATAGGAGCAAGTAGTTAAAGTGTCAAGTCTTGTGTAAGTTGTGGTGTGACTGAAGTGATGATTGTTTTGTAGGAAACAATACCTCCAAGGAGAGACAACACTGCAAGAGCCAGCGTCAACCGGGAAGATAGGATGGCTGAAGCAATGAATAACATGGCTGCGTCTGTTGCTGCACAGATGGCTGCGAAGACTCAACGTGACCTAGAGAAAAGAGAAAGAGAGATTCGTGCTGCTGAATCAAGAGGATTTTCGTCGTCATAATCCTC
The DNA here is from genome assembly GCA_037974295.1 of Cicer cuneatum. NCBI lineage: Eukaryota > Viridiplantae > Streptophyta > Magnoliopsida > Fabales > Fabaceae > Cicer > Cicer cuneatum. The sequence continues at coordinate 4,388,795 of JBBPBO010000002.1, read as the reverse complement.
CAAAGTTCAAGGGTGATGAGGGTCCAGAAAGAGCAGATCAATGGATTCAGGAGATGGAGAAAATCTTTGAAATGATTAATTGTCAGGCAGCGGTAAGAGTCAACTATGCTACATATCTGCTGATAGGGGATGCAGAGTATTGGTGGAGGAGTACAAGGCTACTGATGGGGTCAGCTCATGAAGAGGTGAACTGGGAGTCGTTCAAAAAGAAGTTTTTGGACAAATACTTCCCGATGAGCACTAGAAATAAGTTGGGTGACGATTTTCTGAAATTGCACCAAGGAAACATGACGGTGGGTGAATATGCAGCTAAGTTTGAATATCTATCAAGGCATTTCAGATTTTTCCGCGAAGAGGTGGATGAACAGTTTATGTGTCATTGTTTCCAAAATGGACTGAAATATGAGATTCAAGACTCCGTTTTACCCTTGGGAATTCAACGTTTCCAAGCATTAGTGGAGAAGTGTAGAGAAGTTAAGGATATGAAGAACAAGAGGGCCAACAGAGGAGGGAACTTTAATTCAGGAGGGCCCAGCCGGATGAGTTATCAGAATAATAAAGGGAAGCAGGTTGCTAAGACATATAACCGGCCACAAAACAACAATAGAGGCCAGAATCGGCCGGGATATCAAAATTTTGGACGAAAATTGGGACAAGGAGTCCGATGTTTCCGATGTGGGAAAGAGGGACATATTGCTACTGCTTGTACCACAAAGGATCCTATATGTTTCAATTGCCAGAAACCAGGACACATTGCAAGGGATTGTCGGGTTCCGAAGGTGGAACCAACAGTGAACGCAACTAGGGCTACTCGTCCTATTGCTAGGGGACGCGTCTATCACATGGGTGCTGAAGCTGGGAGTCAAGCTCCTAATTTAATCCAGCAAGATTGCGAGATTGCAGGTAACACACTAACTGCACTTTTTGATTTGGGGGCAACCCATTCTTTCATTGATATGGACTGTGTGAATCGTTTGAAGTTATCTGTGTCTGCTTTACCTTTTGATTTGGTTGTTTCCACACCTGCTAAGACTTTGACCGTAAACTCTGCATGTTTACACTGTACTGTAACGATTCAGAATAGAGATTTCTTGGTTAATTTAATATGTCTACCCCTACAATCACTCGAGATTATTCTCGGCATGGATTGGATGACGTATAATTACGTAGTCTTGGATTGTGCTCGCAAATTAGTTCTTTTCCCTGAACCTGGAGTCGTTCGGTATTTGGCTGCTAACAAACTCGAAGTATCACTGAGAGAAGGAACTCAGGAATTTTTATCATTGGCTAACGTGGAGACCAAGATGGATGTGAACATAGAAGATGTGGTGTTAGTCAAAGAGTATCCGGACGTATTTCCAACAGAAATTCCAGGATTACCCCCGGTAAGAGAGGTGGAGTTCTTCATTGATTTGCACCCAGGAAATTGGACCTATTTCAATTGCGCCGTATTGGATGTTGCCATTGGAATTAAGCGAGCTTAAGGGTCAAATTGAAGGCTTGTTGGAGAAAGGATTTATCAGACAAAGTGTGTCGCCATGGGGAGCTCCGGTGTTGTTGGTTAAGAAGAATGATGGAAGTTCGCGCTTATGTGTGGATTATAGGCAACTTAACAAGGTAACTATTAAGAATCGTTATCCTTTACCACGCATCGATGATTTAATGGACCAATTGAGGGGAGCCGCAGTATTTTCAAAGATCGATTTGAAGTCAGGATACCATCAAATTCGGGTAAGTGAAGGAGATATTCAAAAGACTGCTTTCAGGACCCATTACGGACATTATGAATATCTCGTTATGCCTTTTGGAGTTACGAATGCACCAGCAATATTTATGATTATATGAATAGAATCTTTAGCCCGTTTCTGGATAAATTCGTGGTGGTGTTCATCGATGATATATTGATTTATTCAAAGGATGAAGAAGCACATGAAGAGCACCTACGCCAAGTTCTTGAAGTCTTACGCGAGAAACAATTGTATCCCAATTTGTCGAAGTGCGAGTTTTGGCTAGAGAAAGTGAACTTCTTGGGACATGTGATAACAAAAGAAGGAATCGCTGTGGATCCGGCAAAGATTGAGACAATTTTTGCCTGGAAACAGCCTCAGACTATCACAGACATACGTAGTTTTTTTGGACTGGCAGGATACTACAGGAGATTTATTGAAGGATTTGCTAAGATTGTAGCTCCTTTGACACAACTCACCAGAAAGAATCAGCCATTTGCATGGATAGAGAAGTGTGGGGGAAGTTTTCAGTTGCTTAAGGAAAAGTTGACAACCTCACTAGTATTGGTCTTGCCACAGCCAGAGGAACCATATGAAGTTTACTTTGATACATCTCACCAAGGTTTGGGATGTGTTTTGATGCAACACAAGAAAGCTGTAGCCTACGCCTCAAGGCAGTTGAAAACTCACGAATGAAACTATCCTACTCATGATTTAGAGCTTGTTGCAGTAATGTTTGCATTAAAGGTCTGGAGGCACTACTTATATGGATGCACGTTCACGGTATTCAGTGACCATAAAAGTTTGAAGTATCTGTTCGATCTGAAGGAATTGAACATGCGTCAGAGGAGATGGATGGAGACTCTCAAGGATTTTGATTTTTCATTGCAGTACCACCTTGGGAAAGCCAATGTGGTGGCTGATGCGTTGAGTAGGAAAAGTGTATCAGTATCTTCAATGATAATGGCCAGACAACAAGAGTTGTGGGAAGCATTTAGAGATCTACACTTGGACGTAGAGTTTGCACCAGGAATTTTAAAGTGTGGAATGATAAACATTTCGAGTGGACTACTTGAGGAGATTGCGAATGTGCAAGATGATGCATTAATCCAAGAGAAGAGGAACCTGATAGTGCAAGGAAAGACCATTGAGTTCAGGATCGGACCAGATAATATTCTGAGATGTAATGGAAGGATTTGTGTACCGGTCGTTGCAGATATGAGGAGAACAATTTTGGAAGAGGCTCATAAGAGTAAGTTGAGTATTCATTCTGGAGCGACCAAGATGTACCAGAACTTAAGACAGAATTACTGGTGGCTAGAAATGAAGAGGGACGTAGCAGAGTATGTATCGGCTTGTTTAACTTGTCAGAAAGCGAAAGTGGAACATCAACGACCTGCTGGAATGTTGCAACCTTTGGATATACCGGAATGGAAGTGGGATAGCATTTCCATGGATTTTATAACCAGACTACCGAAGACAAGGAAAAAGATTGACTCAATTTGGGAAATAGTGGATCGATTGACAAAATCCGCACATTTCTTGCTAGTAAATACCACTTATAAGGTAGATAAGCTGACGGAGATCTACATTGCTGAGATTGTGAGGTTACACGGAGTTCCATCGAGTATAGTATCTAACCGTGACCCAAAATTCACATCTCATTTTTGGGGAGCGCTGCATGAAGCATTGGGAACGAAACTGAAATTGAGTTCCGCTTACCATCCACAAACAGACGGATAGACTGAGAGAACAAACCAGTCCTTGGAAGATCTATCGAGAGCATGTGTGTTGGATGATAGAGGAAACTGGGATGAGGTATTGCCATTGATTGAGTTTACTTACAACAATAGCTTTCACGCAAGTATTGGAATGACACCCTATGAGGCTTTGTATGGACGCAAGTGTCAGACGCCTTTATGTTGGTATAAGGACGGAGAAAGTATGATTGTTGGACCTGAGATGGTACAACAGACTACAGAGAAGGTCAAGAGGATACAAGAGAAAATGAAGATTTCACAAGACCGCCATAAGAGTTATGCGGACAAGCATCGCAGACCTTTGGAATTTGAGTAGGGTGATCATGTATTTCTAAGGATCACGCCTACAACTGGAATTGGCAGAGCTATTAAATCAAGAAAGTTGACTCCTAAATTTATTGGACAATATCATATTACTGCACGAATTGGACCAGTGGCTTATCGGATTGCTTTACCTCCCATACTGTCTAATATTCACGACGTATTTCACGTGTCACAGTTAAGAAAATACATTTCGGATCCGTCACATGTAATCGAACCAGACACAATTCAACTGAAGGATAACCTGTCATTTGAAGTATTCCCTGTAAGGATTGAAGACAGGAAGATTAAACAGTTGAGGAACAAGGAAGTCCCACTAGTCAAAGTGATTTGGAATCCGACTACGGGAGACGTGACTTAGGAACTGGAGAGTAAGATGAGGGAACAATATCCTCAGTTGATTATGTTGAATTAAAATTATTGGACGAAAGATAAATTAAATTTAATTATGAGTAATTAACTATTGGGCAGTTAATTAAGATGTATATGTTAATTACGACGTACTATTTTATAAAAAGAATTAATTTAATTTTCTTTTAATTCTTTTGAATTAATCTAGAAATTCTTTTATTTATTTATTTTTTTTAAAAAAATTCTTTTATTTATTTATTTTTTTTAAAAAAATACACTTGCGCTGTGTTTAAACTCGGAATGTTACAGAAAACAAAATAAGCTCGATAAGAGATTTTGACTTTTTCCATCCACTCTCCTCTTAAAAATTAAACCAAACACAAAAACATATAAATACTTTCTCTCATCCTCTTCTCTCCATCTACCTTCAACCATTGAATTTTTTTTTCAAAATCAAACCTTCAAACCATGTATATAAATTTTAAAATTGATTTTTTTTATCTCCTATCAGTTATTGGATTAATCTACTAATTGTTGGTTTTCTATTAAAATGGTTTTCAAATTTTTAATAGTACTTATTAGTTTAATTTAATATTTTTTATTATTATTTTATATATTTCAAACATAAACTATTATTATTAATTTCCAATGTTAATTTTTATAATGTTATTAGTTATATTTTTGCACAAAATCTATTATTTTATCTTCTTTTTTTATTAAAATGTATTTGGTTGGAGGGGTTGGAGGGGAGGTAATATTTAAAAAAATGAGTTTGATTCAAATTTTAAGAGAGAAAGAGAGGTTGTGTTTCTTCTATTTTGGGGTAATTTGAAAGAGAGAAGAGCAGCTTTGTAAAACTAAAACTATTTAAAATTCCTCTTATTCCCTTGAATTAAATACAAAATTATTACAATTCATATATCTTATCTCATCTTTTTATTTGAACTAAACATATCTCTACTTATTTCTTCTCACCTCCTCTCCATTAACATTCTTCATCTCCCCTCTATTAAACCAAACACAGTAAATATCTTAACAGCACAATGTAAGATTGTAATTTCCTAAAGTATTACGCAATTTTACATTTATACAGAAATTAACATGAAAAGTTGATTTCAGATTGAATAATTCATAAACAAGATCAATAATGGATCTAAATTGAGAACTATTACGCAAAGGGAATCCGATTCCCACACGGTGAACCTTTGCCAATATATACAAATACAACACACATATAAACCAAACAAATTTGGAACTGTATATGCAATATGACAATCATCACGATCACTTTTAGCCATACATTCAGGTCAAAATTTAATAAATGATTTCACTGTGATTTGTTGGGAAGTGGTTGATGAGGTATTAGAGGGCATGGATTGATTGAAACCAGAAGCAGCAACTCAATGTTGCTATGGGGTAGCCTCTTATTGATGAACGAGTATGACCATATATATAGGAATGATTTACTACGTACCGCATAATTCGGTTTTTGAACGTGCAACGATCAGACAGGAAAATCCATCTAATATGAATCGATGTGGCGCATTCTATATGATTAGACTTCACTAAGGAGGGTAAGGGACCCTTACTTATTGTGCATGATGTGAAAACACGAACTTAAAACAATGTCTCCGCGATGTGTACTAGAGCAAGGTTTTCATTATTAAAGAGAACACCATTATTGAAGACGGCATCTACCACCGGCACACCTCTGGAAATTAACACAGTTTGAAGCCAATATAATATAGCCAAATGTTAATAATTGCTTAAAGAGTATATATTAAAGAATCAAATATTGAGACTTAGGTTACCTTAAATATTTGTGGATAATTATCTATCAATCAATAATATAAGTGAATTTGTAAGGTGTATCTACAAATTAATATTTCATCAATTGCAAATTTATTTACGTAGTCAATTTTTATTGATTGATGAGTAAATTATTCATAATTTTTTTAAGTTAACTTATAAAATAATGTATTGAAATTTGTATATTTAATTTTTAAACATTTAAAAATTATTTTTTTTATTATTAATTTTCTATTTTTTTATTTCTTAATATATGTTATTCAGATAAGACTCTGATATAAAGAAATAATATACTAGCATGTTAAATAACATAATATAGAGTCTCAATCTCAAAAGTGTAAGTAGATTTCATCCTACTATATTATATTTTAAAATAATTCATTTATTTTTTATTTTAATATTAGAATCTCTAAGAAATTACGACGAGTCTCACAATTTATATTATATATTGATATTTTATTTATATTTATTTTTTATTTTAAGTTAAAATTTAAATTTTAGTATTTATAATTAATATACAATAATTTTTTATTTAAAAAGAAAACAAATTAAATTTTTAATACACTACTTAAAAATTAACAAAATATACATGACATTGTATTATTATATAATTGATACAGTAGAAAAGGGAAAATGTGAAAGTCAAATTAACGATAAAATTAAGTGAAAGCAAAATTAAATGGAAAATAATAAACAATAAAAAGATGAAATTGTAAGTGGTGTCTAAGGTGGATCATCCAATAAAAAGTGTTTCACAAAATCAAAGGTCCAGATAAGTTAGAAAAAGAAATGAGAGCACATAGATCTTTCCTCACACAATCACTTTCCCTATCATCTCATTCCTCGTGTTTCATTCAATTTTTGCGGCCACAACATCTGTCAAAAATCCAGCAACCGCTGGATCCGCTCCAAACCACCCGTTTCCATCCATCCTCTTATGTATTGTACCCTTTTTTTTTCATTGCGAGCTTTAATTTTTAACAAAAAATCCAATTTTTGGCACTAGTAGGAGCTTTAAGATCCAAAAAAGCTCATTTCAAAGAAGACGGTTCGCCCTTGATTCATCGTGTAATTTGCAAAGGTGTGTATAGAAGAATTAACAGAAGAAGAGAAGGAAGAAGAAGGTATTTACGCTTTAACTATAGAGACCTAAATGTTTTAACGCTCCCAATTCATTCATATCAAGTTAAATTCTATTAATCGATTATGGAGATTTGAGATTAATATATGTATTCTTTTTTATATTTTTTAGGGAAATTATTGATTTGTATAGGTACAACACGCTACATGCCTCCGTGGAGTACTTTTACGTATGCTCAGTCCACTTGCTAACAGTGTAGCAAACATGTTTTAGAGAAAGCCCATTTTCAATTGCAAATATTGTGAAAGAGCACAAGGATGAGAGAGACTTTGGTTCTTCTTCAATTGAGAATGTAGAAACTCAGGCAACCAAAGTGAGATCTGATAGGGAGAGAGAAAGAACATGGATAAAGAAAAGAAATACCAAATTCAGTGTGGCAATGAGTAGTGAAATCAAATAAGCTATTTATTCTACTGGTAAAAGTTGAGTGGAACACCGGTGAGATACTTAAGTGAATTCTTACCTTAAAAGTCACCGAAATTGTAAGATAAAAATCTAAGTATAATATTTTCGAAGTATCACATAATTCATCTTAGGCATTTTTATATATATATTGAGTAGTACTATAGTAGCGTGAGGCGTTTTTTTTTTTTCTTCCACAAGAAGGCATTTTTCTGTTATCAAAATGTGACATTTTTTTTCCGTATGATTTATTGATGGGCTTAAAGTTGATGCTTTAGTTGCTTGTTCTTGAGCCGGGCCAAACTCATTTGCTATGTGGGTAGTTCTATGTCCCATCACACAAATTTGGGTCCAACTTTATCCACCTCTCACGTTTGTAAAAACTCACATGAATTTAAGAGTACTTTTGAATAAAAAATTATGTTTTGTCCAAAGTATACTTTCAAATGACAAAAATTATGCTTTTTGGATTAGTAGTTCTAAAGTGACTTTGAGTTTGAGAAAAATTAGAACCCATGCATTTTGTGGATAAACTTGTCATATATCATTATCGTACCATTGCAAGTTAGCATAAATACTTATTTTTTTTTTAGAGAAGTTAATAATGTTGTATTATAGTTAAAAAAACACATAATAATGATATGTATATTTGAGTATTGAAAATTTACAATTAAGTATTTTGACATCTAAATGTGACATTCATTTTAATTTGATTCATATATTTAAAGTACTTTTTTTAGTAAAAAGAACATTTAAAGTACTTTTTATGTTTGTACCAGAGAAATGTACTTTTATTGCATAAAAAATGAATGTACCTTTATGTTAATATTAGAATACGATCCTACGAAGGAAAAAATGTTAAACATAATCAAACATATAAATTTCAATTCCTTTTTTAACGGAATAAATTAAATTCTTTTGATTTTTTTTACTCATAATTTCTTTTTATGAACTAAAATAATATAATATACAAAGATTATAACCTTACCATTTTGAAAAATATGGGTCAATCACACCCTTTGACGAAACAGTTGATTTTTTATTGAAAATTATAATGACTATAGAAAATATTTGTCCCAAGTAATAATTCATGACTCTATCGTCTTTATAAACAAAATGTGATTTAATTGATGTAGATTCATTATAAGATAAATATTTATTTATTTGATGTGATATCATTTAATTTATTGTCTTAAAAAATAAATATTATTGTTAATATCTACTGAAAAAACTGACGTATATATTTATTAAAATTTTAAAATATAATTAAATATTATTCTTATTTTATAGTAGGAGATATAAAATTGATTTGAGAGTAAAAATAATATAATTAAAATACAGAGTGATAAAGAGATCGGTGAATCTGTTATGTGCAAGAAAGAAACTTAATTTTCCATATGGAAACAAACGGCGTTAGACGCCAATCAACATGCAACAAGCTCATCCTCTCCACTCAAACTCCCTAAGCACACACCACACACCATAAAGTACATCTCCATTCTTGTATTTTGCCCCTCCTCTTATTTCATAATGTCCATATTACCACTCATATTCCTTCCTCTACCCTTCATATAATTACTTTTATTCTTGATAAGAAGACCTTATTTGGGAAATTCACACGGTCGATCATTTTTGTCGGATTAATTAACGTTGCTTGCAAAACTGATTTGATTTGAGGTTCAAATTCTAAGTATACTCTATCCTCTTTATTATTCCCGAAAAACTGTTAGTTAAGCTCACCTAGCATTGAATACTTGGTGTTCTTATTTGAAAAAACAAATGAAAATTTTTTTTTCAAGAGATTAAAAAAAATAAACACACTTCTCTCACCTTCACCTAAGAAAATTTAAAAGGAATCTTCAAATATAAAAGGTAACCTTGGTCCTTGAACGATTGAACCCATACTATAACTAACTCAATCTATTTCCTTTTTTTTATTCTGCTTCATTATCAATTATAATATTATAGTGAGCTATAAATCTTTCTGTTCTTGCTATGGTGGATCGTGGTCAAGACAAAACTACAACTACTGCTAGTGACTTGTCTCTGAAAAAGAAAGAGCTTCTATCTAGTGCCATGAAAAGAACAAGTGAATGGTACATATGTTTATGTTCTTCTAAAAATGCTTTGGTGGCTTTTATATATGTCAAATGTACTTAACATGCTTATTTTGTGCTTGTTTGCTACCTTCTGTTTGATTGAATGACTGAACCAAATGAGCTGTTGTTGTTGTTGTCTGCTTAATTATAGGATTTTTTCTCAGGAGATTCCAAGTGATGTCAGTGTCCAAGTTGGAGAAGCTTCATTTTCAATACATAAGGTAGTGTCTCTTTTAATTTGATGCATATAATTATCAAAGATGGTATCATAGCTTCTGCAAAATGAGTGCGACTTACTGTAATTCTGACAAATCAACCGGGATATTAAACAAACACTTATTTGTCTGAGAATCATTCAATGAAGTTTAATGATTTCACAATCTAGTTGGTGGTCAATTTTCAATTAATTGTTTAATGTTTATTGGTTACATGTCAGTCATTCTTTTTTCTGTTTTTGTCTAAAATTAGAACTTGAATTTTGTAGCAAGATGCATATATGGAACCAAAACTATACAAAATTATGTTGTTTTCTCAATTCTCATCTATTTATATTGAAATCTTTTACATATATTGTATTATAAATCTGTAATTGCAGTTTCCATTGGTCTCCAAGTGTGGATACATTAGGAAACTCGTCTCAGAATCTGGCGATCCTGACGTGCCCTTAATTGAACTCTCTGATGTTCCTGGTGGAGCAGAAGCATTTGAACTAGCAGCAAAGTTCTGCTACGGTATAAACTTCGAAATAAACGTCGAAAACATCGCTACGCTTCGTTGTGTGGCAGAATATCTTGAGATGACAGAGGAATATGCAGTTGGTAACTTGGTTGGAAGAACTGATGCATACTTGAATGATGTTGCACTAAAGACCATTGCAGGTGCTGTGTCTATCTTACATATGTCAGAAAGCCTTCTTCCAATAGCAGAGAAGGCGAAATTGATGAGTAAATGCATAGATGCAATTGCTTATATAGCTTGTAAGGAAAGTCAATTGAGTACATCTGGAAGAAGTGATTATAGTGGCTCTGATGGAGTGGCATCTTCTATACCATCTCAACAGAGACCGGTAGTTGATTGGTGGGCTGAAGATTTAACTGTCCTTAGAATTGATATTTTTCAAAGAGTTCTCATTGCAATGATGGCAAGAGGGTTTAAACAGTTTGCTATTGGTCCTATTTTAATGCTCTATGCACAGAAATCTCTACGAGGTTTGGTGAGATCCCTCACTAAAAGGATGGAAATGTTGAAAATAAATATGGTTTTATAGAGTACTAGAGATTCCCTCGTTCGCAAAAGAAATGAAGAGTTCAATTACTGTGATTTTGAGCGTATAAAATACACATTTTTAGAAATGATGATATTAATTAGATCTTTACACACTCAAATAAGGTTGGGCTCCTCTCCAGTAGCTGGACATTTCTCTGAATCTTCTATGTGTCTGTCTAATTACTGAAGAGGATCCCAGCCCGCTGAAAAGCAGAGTAATAAAACAAATTTTTTTTCTTTTGAGAAATGAATAGAATCTCTACGCGATTTTGGGTTGGGCTCCTCTCTAGTAACTGGACATTTCTCTGGGTCTTTTCTATACATGTCCGGTTACTGGAGATGATCTCAGTCCACTGAAAAGCATAGCAATAATTTTCGTATCTTGTGAGAAATGAATAGAATCTCTACGCGATTTTTGTGGATTTAATTCTTAATTCTTAGTTCTTTCTCTCTCTCTTTTTTTTTTTTTTTGAGAAGCAGGATATATTTGGAAAGGGAAGGAAGAAGATTGAACCAAAACAAGAGCATGAAAAGAGGGTTGTTTTAGAGACACTAGTGAGCTTATTACCAAAGGAGAGGAATGCAATGTCAGTAAGCTTTCTATCTATGTTGCTTCGTGCAGCAATATATCTTGATACAACAGTTGCTTGCAGGCTTGATTTGGAGAAGAGAATGGCAATGCAATTAAGACAAGCTGTTTTAGATGATCTTCTCATTCCTTCCTATTCATTTACTGGGGACACATTATTTGATGTGGATACGGTTCATAGGATCATGAGTACTTACCTAGAATCTCAAATGGGTAACCACTTTGTACACAATGGTGATGATGAATACTTTTCACCTCCACAGAGTGATATTGAAAAGGTTGGAAAGCTAATGGAAAATTATCTTGCTGAAATAGCCACTGACCGAAATTTATCAGTTTCTAAGTTCATCAGTCTGGCTGAATTAATTCCTGAACAATCAAAGCCTACAGAAGATGGAATGTATAGAGCCACAGACATCTATTTAAAGGTGAAAATTGCTGTCATTTTTGGACCTCGATTCCCTCTAGTTAGAAAATGCACTCAGTCATGCAATTACAGATCTCGGTTGGATGAAAATTGGACGACTCATTCTGACTTCACAAAATCTATTTTGAAACTACAATTTAGAATATGAGTTGTTTGATCTTCATTTGATTCTCTATCCTTTCTCTCTATCGAAATAGAATCTCTGTGATTGCAGGTTTCAACAATTGTGAATCTCGATCATTGAATGATGATCAGACCAATTGTGTTTTTCAATCATTAAATTGATTTTAAATACAACACAAATTACGAGCAATCAATTTTTATCTGATGGTCGAGATTCACAACGACAGTGATAATAGGTCCGTTAAATGACAGAATCCAGATACCTCTTGTTGGGACAACAGAACAAGCCTTCACATTTTATTAATCAAGATAAATAATAACCATCTGTCTCATACAACGAATACTAAATCAAGATTATTTGGTTAGATTTCACTTCTCTAAAGTGAATAGTTGATAAAATGTGAAAATCAAGAGTTGATATTTTGACCACTCATAATTTGTTATGCATGTACTTATAATATCAATAATTGATTAATTATTTGTTTATTAACAATTGATATTACTCACTTTATGTTCTACGTTGAATTACTCACTTTAGACGAGAACATACTACAATTTGCTACATCACAGAACTGGATTTACTATTGCAATCAAATTGAATGATTTAAGTGTGTTACTATTTTGATTTTGATATTGAATTCCTTAACTACTGCTTATAAAGTTATAATTTGACACTTTTCAGGCTCATCCCAATTTAAGTGACATGGAGAGAAAGAAAGTCTGCAGTGTGATGGACTGTCAAAAGTTATCTCGAGAGGCATGTGCACATGCTGCTCAAAATGATCGGTTACCTGTTCAAACTGTCGTCCAAGTTCTCTACTATGAACAGCAACGACTTCGTGATGCAATGAATGACAATGAAAATGTGGAATCTCCTTCTGCTAATGCCAAGCTAAATGTATATTCAGGTGATATTCAATTTCATCCAGTTTCAAATGAAATCACAGGCTTACGGAGAGAAAATGAAGACCTTAAGTTAGAGTTAGTGAAGTTGAAAATGAAATTAAAAGAGATTGAAAATTCAACAGTTAAAGTTAAAGCAACTGTTATTAATAGTCCTGCTGTAAATGCTTCACCTTCTGGTTCTGCTGATAAGCCTCCTCTGCCGCGAAGATCATTCATAAGTTCGGTGTCTAAAAAACTTGGGAAGCTTTCTCCGTTTCCGCGCGTCGATGGTATCACACCTTTTGCTAAAGGTCGAACAAAACCAAACAAGGATCGACGCCACTCCATTTCCTGAGTTTATGAAAATACAGGAGTATTATATTCTTTTCTAGTTTTTGCTTCATTTGTGTGTGATTCTATGTAAATTATGTCATCGCGATCTTTATTTAAGTGAGAACTTTATTGTAAAGGGTGGTGAAAAATAAAATATAATTCTTGAGTTGGATTGCAGCCTTGCTGGTGATTAACATAAACACTGTCATAATAAAGAATAATAAACTAAACTTATGTTGGATTTTATCTGGGGAATGCTGCTTTGAACATAGAGGACAAGATGATCATAAAGGTTGCACTAATATTCTAAAGTATGTTGGAATCTAGAAAGTTTTATGTTGAATTTGCCTCTAATTGTTTATACAAATGGATGCAATAGAGATAGCCACAAATTTGAAATCTTTTATGTGAATTATACACTTACTTCAAATCTATTTATTAATGATATTTTAGAAAACAATCAAATTTGTGTTGTTTTTTATTTGTAAAGGACCTATACAGTAAAGAAAAATTCATATCACTGAATAAAAGAAACAATTTTTCAAATCTTTTAACAATGGTTAATCCAAATGATTAACTGCTATTAATATTTATATTTGTAATATTATACTCTCTTGAGTCTTAATTATATGAGAAAATTAGTCAACAAAAATTAATGTATTTAGTTTAAATTTTAATTTAAATATATCAATTTTGATTGACTCTTTATCTTATATTCAACTCTAGTGACATATATTCTCATCTTTTATACTTATGTGGTGGGAATTTCACTCTCTCTTATAATACACACTCTTTCTCATCTTATTTTCTTTTCTCTCACTTTTCTATCTCATGAAAAAACCTGAAGTTGCCAAAGGTAGCAAAGTTAGAGAATCTATTTTTGATTTTGAGTTGTTATCTCATTGGTTAAACATCGAGGGGAGTTTCTCTACGATAGAGCATCAATTTCCTTAAACATCACGCTTTTGTGTTGCATGGAACATCATTTGAATCCATGACACAAACTTATTAGCTTTTGGTTTTGGTGATTAAAAAAAGGGATATTTTATAAATAAGGGATAAAAAAAGTCAAGATGCACCATTCTATAAATTTCTTAGTTTGCACCAAAAGTTACATTCATGAATTATCTAAAATTTTATTTTAAATGCACCTCTTACATCCAATTTATTGGGCTTAGTGCATGGACAATTATATAATTATATAGGTGGCTCAAATGGACAAGCCCCCACTCTAAGACCACATTATGTATTTATATAGATCTAATTCATCCTTGTTAAAGGATTAATATGATTAGTACCAGTATTTATAAACTATTTTTAAGACTTATAGCACTTGAGTTCTTAAAATCTACAAAACATATATACTAGACAAGGATGGGAATTTGATTTTCTATTTTTCTTTTTAGGATTTTGCCAGCAGTATGATTTTTCTTTGTTCTTTCATGTATTTCCTCTTAAAATTTTTTTTTCAATATACCTCTTTTTAAAATTAATATTCAGAAATATTCTATTTTTTTCCTCTAAGATGTGCAAGGGGGGATCTAATCAGTTAAATTAATAAATAGTTCTAAGAGTGGGGTTTTTTCCACGTATATTTTTTTAACAAATAAAAAAATATTAAATTCATTAAATAAAATATATTAAAAAATTAAATTATATTAGTAAAATAAAAAATACATTAAATTAAAAAATAATATTTTTTTTTTTCGTTTAACTTATGTTGTTTGCGACCTTTCGAAGGAGGGAAAAAAATTTCACATCGAAATTTTTTTTAAAGAGAAGATACAGATGGAAAAAAATCTTTACAATAACGGCCGTATAAGGGTCATTTTAAGCAGATATTATATGTGACCTCCTTCCTACGTGGTGATAACAATGAATCACAATCATCAGCCAAAATAACTAAACCAAATATTAATGAAACACAAGGAGTATAATAGTGTGCACATGATTCAGAGCACATTTGAGATCATAAAAATTAGGTGGGTTAGGGTTCTTGGTTAATTATCCCAGCGAAACTACTTTTTTCCTAAAGATAGGTAGCCATAAAATCATCGGAAGAATCCAAAATGTCGTAACAGGGGTTAGTGGGGTCCAGGGCGGCCCAAGCATGGGAAGATGAGACAGCTTGCCTGGGGCCTCTAAAAAGTCCAAGAAATATATTTGTTATTAATTATTACAAAAATAAAAAATTATTGATCAGTTTATTTGACTCTTATTGATTAGCATTTCTCACAGGCTCAAATTAATTAGTTAACGAGTAGTATTAACTGTTTTAAAAAAGTACTATTAAGAATAATTTGGGAGCTTGCAGGGTACATTTACAAGTTAAAGGGTTTTGATATATTTTCTTTTCAAACCATAAAATAACGATAATTTTTATGAATCAAAAAATTATTTGACGATTTTTATATTTTAAGAAAGAACATTTTATAAAAAAAAATATTATTTCATTAATTATAAACATTATATGATAAGAAATATTAAATATTCACTATCATGAATTATAAAAATTCAAAAAAAAATTATTTCATTGATAATTTTTGTAAATAATATTTAGTTATTATAATTTGTGATAAAAACTGTTTTTCTTCAGAAAAAAAACTCATTTAACTATTGATTAAAAACTAAATATGTACATTAGTACATGTCATGTGCGGTATAATTTCTTATTATAATTTTTTAAATGATGAAAATTGTTTTTCTTCAAAAAAAAACTCATTTAACTATTAGTTAAAAACTAAATACATTAGTACACGTTGAATTGATGCATTTACGTTATAATTTTTCCTTTTTTTTTTCCTTCTGATAAATAGAACCATCTTAATTATGCTAACTTTCTATTTTAATTAATGATTACCTTATTAACCTAATTAGTTAGTTTACTTATCAATTTGCATGTGAAATAAACTGAAAGATATATTGATTAATTTTTGTTGTCATTTTATTATTTTTTTTAAAATAGCCATGATATATTATATCATTCTATTATTTTTAAAAGATCTCGCCTTAGAATTTGATTTAGATACACATACATGTATTCAAGCATCTATGGTGGGATCCATGTATAAATTATTAAGTCCTTTATGATAAAAAAAGCATTAGGAAAGGTAATAATAGCTCAAGTGACAGCCTTGCAATGTCGGTTTTGATGTCTAAAGCCTAATCATCAATGAAAAGAAAATCGATCATGTTTTTGGTTTCAATGGAAATGTAGCAAGTTTTTTACATATGTCTTTGGAACAGACCTTAAAAAATGTTTAAATTTGGAAGAGAGTCTGCTGTCGGGAGGACTACACAACCAGAACTCCAACTTCTAATTGTTGGCTCATTGTTCCTGCATGATGGGTGGAAAATAAAATTAGACTGAGACACGAAGAAAAAACTTAACTCTTAGAACTATTTAAAGACAATAATTTTCTGATGTAGGAAGGTTCGCTGCAAGAATCGAGGAAGAAACGGCTCTGCGGGAAAATGCAGAAAAAGATCGTCCGGTGTTAGATTGCCTATTATTATACCTTTCCGAAAAGGGAATCGCGCCACGAACACAACACATTGCTTTGCCATGACGTATGGGCTCCAGAACCGTTTTGAGCTCGTCTTGGGCCTCAAAACAGTCGTTTTAGTTTTCCCATAATTTCGCGCTTTTATGTTTTACAGCCGCTTTAGTTTTTCCTTTAATTTAGGGCTTTTCTGTTTTACCTAATTTTCGTACTAGGATTTCTATTATTTATTTAAAGACTTTCTATGTTGTAACAAAAGGGTATCTTTTAATAAAATAATTAATTTTGAGAGTTTTTATCTTTTCTAGTGAATTCCAGAACTTATTCTTTTTTTTAGGATTAGCGCTTGCTAACCCTTTACAATTTCTGACTGCGTCATTTTCTCATATTGTGAAAAGATTAATAATAGTTGCTTTATTAACAAGAGAGTTAATAAGCTTAGACATGGCTCTTTGGACCTTTTGGTGGTGAAGATTATGATTCAAATTAGAGTAGTCAAAAGATGTCAAATAAATTTGAATCTCACTTCTAAAAACTAACTCATATCATACATATATATATATATATATATATATATATATATATATATATATATATATATATATATATCCAATGGTTTGATAACTATGTCAATATTAAACTCTAATATATTATCTATTTTGATTTCGGAATTCCAATGAGTTTGTCAATCATAAAAGCATGTAAATTAAGGAATATAAGATATAATTAATCATCAAACCCCACCATACTCAAACTAGGAAAAAAATTGCACAAGAACATGAAATACATATTACATTGAACTTATAATGTTTTAGCGAGTGTGATCAAATGTACTCAATATTTGGAAAAGGTAGGATACATGTATGGATCTATCTGATCTTGATTTTTCTTCAATGTTACATGTGTTTTTAATTCTAATATGGCCCCTCGAAATTGAATGTGGCGCTATATTATAATTTTCAAGATGGGTCTTGAATTTTCTTGTCATGTTTATAAGTTCGGATTCAGTAGAAAAACAATACAAACTATGCTGTAAAGCAGTGTTAAATTGTAACTTGATAGAGCTAGTGTTAGCTTAATCTCAACATCATTTATAATCTCCTCCAAAACTTCATCAATATTTGATTTCACAATGTTTTCCAAAGCAGTTTGTTCAAAATCAAAGTTCAATTCATGATTTTTCGGTGCACCTTTATGATGAAAATTTGGAGTTAAGCATTTATCTCAAAGGGATAATAGACTTATCATTTTAAGATTTTTGTCTTCATAAATTATTTAAATAACTCATATTAAATTAATAAAACCAAAAGGGTCAGTTTTTTTAACATAAGAGCTCAATTGTGGAACATATTTAATTTGATCCATAAGAGGTCTTTGTTTGAATAACTAGGTCATATTTCGAGAAGAACTAATCCACATAGTGAGAGATGGGACAATCTCAATACATTATTGAGATAAGACCAAATAAATAAAGTGGTGAACAAAAACATACTTGGTAGTATAAAAAGACAAAGGACTTACGCAATAAGTTACTCATTCTTAATATACAAACACCCAGACTTTACTCACGATGTATTGGGAGTCACAACTACTAAAGTTATACTCGATAATAGAAAATGGGAGAAATAGTACTAGTACATGTTCTTTAAAAGTTTCTTTGTGTTTTAGCATGGCCATCCTCATGTATTCTTTGTCACATGAGATCTAGATCAGTTTTAGCTTCTATGATGAAGTTAAACTCCTTTTATAGTTGAAAATTTGTATTTAATGCATTTTTATAATATCACTCCATCTTCATAAAGTTATATGAGTTGAGCTGAAATTATGAAAATCGAACTCAGAAAATAGTTGACAACGAAAAATTATTTCTATATAATTAAAATAAAGTTGGTGTCAAAAAAGTATTGAAGCGTAATACAAAATGATAATATGATATTCATTTTGGCCTAATTTGTCTTTTCCATTGCTTCTTTCCTTCCAAAATTTTGGACCACAATTGAATAAATGGATGGACTCCTAACAAAATATCTTCCTAAACCTTTGTGCATAATTTTCCTTCCATAATTAGTTCCACATATAGATGTATAGAGACATGATGTCATTATTCACATTAACCTTCCAATTGTATCAATATTCACATAATCAAGGCAATTAGTTCTCTGAATTCTTTTCATATAGTAACAATGGAAATGGAAATGCTTAGAATAATATCACTGAAGTTAGGGAAAAAGCAAAACATATTAACTTTGAGAAATAGTCACAAGAATCTTAAACACATACATAAATAAATAAAAATATAAAAAAATTAAATAATATTTATTTTTTCAATAATTAAATTATTTATATTTTTTGTGTCCGCGTTTAAATGTGCACTTAAATATACTGTCACTATACAAATATTTTCCATTAACTTTTTATCCCTATATTTCCTTTCTCGCTTTTTTTTTTTTATGATGATATTTGCTACCATGTCATGAATTCATTAATTCTTTGCTAAAACCTCTACTATCACCCCATCCGAGAAGATGAAGGGTGCTCGACCAATATCATCACAATTTGGCCATCAATCTCGTTCTTATTCACAAACCATCACTTAAATGAATAAAGTATTATATTCTGAAATTTTGTGGAAAAACAAGAGCAATCAATGAGCAAAATTTACTCGAACCAAGAGAAATCACATATGAAAAAAACACAAAATCCGGGAAACCCTATGGTTTGATTTGTGTATTTAATTTTTTTTATAAGCAAAAATTGTATTCAATTCAATTTGTATGGGTCTTGGATTGGATTCATAACAGAAATACGATTTTGAAATTGGGCCTCTTGTTGAAAACCCAACATAGGTTTAAAAGACTCCGAAATTAAGCTCATACAAGTGAACGCGAAGCCATGCACTCTTTGGGCTCGCTTGACCTCTCACATTACATCTGATAAGTTAATAGCATGTGCTCTCCCTGCCACACGGAAAATTCTCATAATGTAGCTTCCGGTAGTTAAAATTAGATGAAAAACATTATCGAAAATGTGAATCTATTAATATTTTTTGCACTTGTAAATAAATATTTGAGGTGGATCAACAAGTTAAATTCTTATATATTCGGTCATATAAAGAGTAAACATATCATGTGGAAATATGGAATTGGAAATACGGAATGAATCTATAATTTTGAAAAGAAAATATAACGACAAAAATCACCGTTTATAAAGAAAATTTTTGAGTTGACACTAAAATTACAACAAATATAATAACCGAGGAACTAAATAAAAAGTTCAATTTAAATAAATAAAGAACTTTTCTATGAGGTACATAAAATAGAGGACAAAAATGCAATTAAAATTATAAAAAAATAAAATAAATAAACAATAGAAACATTTTTTTTTAGGGACTGGAAGTGTCATTTTGTAACCCACATGAATACTAATCTGTTGCTACATGTCAAAGACTATTTAAAAAGATTAAAGCACTCAAAAAAAAAAAATTCAAGAAACACGAAAAGTGAGATATCTTTCCCAGCAAAGGTTGTCCCCACACTGGATAAGAGCTAGCTAGACACCAAACGACGGTTCCACTCACACTTGAGAGGGTAAATCAATGAGTGGAAAATTAAGACATAGACAAAGTTAAGAATAAGAAACTTTTTCAAAATAATTTAAGAATTAGAACATTTCGTGCATTAGCAACCAATAATCATGTAGATAGGTGCCCGAGTGAGCCATGATATTAGGAATTTAAGATTATGCTTTGCATATCGAATCGCATTAACCAACTGAACGACACAATTTAAGGAATGGGATAGACAAAATTTAATTTGTCACGTTCTATATGCATCACCTTAGCCAGCATCCTTTCCTTGACATATAATTATCTATTTATTTCAAACTTCAGAATACATTATTGGGATCTTTTTTCAAATACTTGTTTTCTTCTTTATAGTGAGATCACCATGTGCAATGCTTTGGGCTTGCCATCACCAACAGTATTGAATCATTATTAGTCTAATCACGACCTTCTCAAATGAGATTTAGAATAGATGCACTAATGTTGTAGTCACACACATTTCAAATATTTGATCATGGTCAGATTTTAATTTTAATATAGATTTTGATTTTTTATAAAGAAAAATCTCAATAAACAAAAATATCAATCTTAAAATCTAGATCAATATCTTTAAAACCTTGAGGAATTTGATACACAACTTAAGTCAATGTTTTTATATTTGTTTCTTAAGATATGTTTTGAGACATTTGTTGCATTCTTCTTATTAAAATATAGACTTAAGTTTGTTGGATAAATGGTAGAGGAAAATGAATAAACTAATTAATAGCAAATGAGTTTACTATAGATAATAGATCAATATAGATAATAGATCAATTTACAAATTAAATCAAATATATTTTTATTTTCTTCATTTCTCTCTTATTGAACCAAATAAACTTTAAAATATTATGTATACTAGTTACTATATTAACATAGTACTCAACTTTTAATTTTTTTATTTAACGTGAAACTGTTACTTATATTTAATATTTTATGGCTTTGTTATGTAACGTCAAAAAAACGAATTTATAGCTTATATATTATTAGTTTGGTTTGGTATTGTCATTTATGAACTTATTATTTATTGTGTTTTTTTATAAATTAATTCAAGTATTTTATGAGTTTATAGTTTATAACTTATTATTTTTTTTTTAATTTTATCTTTATTATTATAACTAAAATCCTTTTTTATAAATAATTTTAAATAATTTAAATAAATTATAATTTATTTAATACAACTTTAAACTATTTATAAATAATTTAAATAGTTTGTTTAAATATAAATAGTTTGTTTAAATAGAATGATAAGTAAAATTGGATGAAAAGTGTATACATTTATTAGCGTCGGAGACACTATTTTTAGAGAGGAAAATGACTTTCTATGTTTGTTAGAGTTAGGTTTAGCCGCAATCCCGAAAACACCAAGACCTCCACAGCAGGTTATCGAGTTGGCTCGGGACAAGTGAGTAAAATCGGATTGGGCTTTTAACCGGTTCATAACACTTTAGTTTTGATTTTTAAATATATATTTCAACTGCACTTAATTACACCACTAAAAAAATACTTTCGTATTATTAAATTCGAGTTGATGTTTAATTATAATTTATTAACTACTAAAGTTGAAACTATATTTTATAAGTATATAGTCCAACTACTTGGTTATCATATTATGTATGTGACAAAAAAAGATTTAGGTGAAGATAAAAGAGGTGTGAGAAATTGTCTAGCAACCATCAGGGAATTAAAGCAAGGTTAACGTGCATGCTACTCCACATTCTTGTTGTGCTAATTTAATTTTAGAATTTTACAAGCTTGGTCCACAAACTTTTGGAAATTGAGAAATCAAAATTCATATAATTAGGCCCCTCAGCGGTCCTAAATCCTAATGCAAACAGGCAAATGCCAACAAAACAAATAAAAGTTGTGTATTCATTTTTTTTTTCAAAAAAAAAAAAAATTATTTCTTAACAAAGACATTGATCAAAACATCCAAACATTTGATTTGGACAAAATTAGTCTCGTCTATAGTCATTGATCTATGAACTTATATTATTTCAATCCAAATTTCTTTGGATTTCTTAATTTCTTCTATGTTTTAATTTTAACTTTTTATTTATCTCAATTTTATTTTTTCTTTTATTTTTTTTAAATTTGAATTGAAATTTTATATCATATATATAATAAATTTAAAATTTTATTCATATATAACATTATTTAAAATATTATTTAAATACATTAAAATTAAACGATTTATTCACTTTTATTTAATATTGTTAATATTTATAAGTTTCAATAACATATTAAATAATTTTAAATTTGTGTGAAATTTTATATATATAATATATATTATATAAACTTTTTTTATAGTATCGCTTTCAAAAGTATATATTGTCATTCTTCAATTATTACTCTAAATTTCACTTTCTTGTTGTAAAAAAAATTTGAAAAGATTCTAATCTGTCCCGTGACCCCGACAACTTCATAACCCGCATAGTAACATTGTGACCCATTTCTCATGTTTTTCCACTTAAAGCAAAAATTCACTCTCACAATTCATTTTATATAGTCCTTCTTTACCTTTACCTCCTTCCACTACTCCAAAAAACAGCAAAATGTCTCAGCTTAATCTTATACTTGTCTATTTACTCTTCTTAACTCTCTGTCTTCATCCATGTCCTACTTATTCCCAGCTAAGTCGACACCACTACGCGAATTCTTGTCCCAATGTTGAAAACATTGTCAGAGAAGCTGTCAAAAAGAAATTTCATCAAACATTTGTGACAGTTCCTGCCACTCTTCGTCTCTTCTTCCACGATTGCTTTGTTCAGGTAATCACTTCAATTGCATGCATTTGATTTATCTATTTTTGTTTTTAATTATTCCTTCGGTTCTTAAAGAAAAAAATGTCTACTAATCCAGAATTCGACCGATAAATAAATAAATTCTAATAAAAAATTATTTCAGCCATTTTTTTCACTCCTTTTTTTACTGAGATTTATTAACCAGTGCGATTGATTTAAAAGGGAAGAACCCTTCTCTAATTTATGTTGTGCATGTTTGTGATATTACATTAAACAGGGTTGTGATGCTTCTATTTTGGTATCATCAACGGCACATAACAGAGCAGAGAGGGATCACCCTGATAATCTTTCATTGGCAGGAGATGGATTTGACACAGTGATCAAAGCCAAAGAAGCTGTTGATGCTGTTCCTCTTTGCATGAATAAAGTTTCTTGCGCTGATATTCTAGCTATAGCAACCCGTGATGTTATTGCATTGGTTTGTTTTATTTCTTTGTTTGTCAATTGATTATAATCCTAATTAATTCATGTGAAATTTAATTTAATTTCTTTTTATTAGTATGATTAAGTAGGAGTTTAATTGAATTAATGAAAATTTTAATGTTTAGGCTGGTGGACCTTACTATGAGGTTGAATTGGGAAGATTTGATGGTTTAAGATCTAAAGATTCTGATGTTAGTGGGAGGCTTCCTCAACCGGGCTTTAATTTGAACCAGCTTAATTCTCTGTTTGCAAATAACGGGCTTACCCAAACAGAAATGATTGCACTTTCAGGTAATGCGCGTGCTTTACACTTTCCTATTAAAGAGTGCTAGTCAAATAATTTTAAACAGATGCCAACATGAGACATGATCTATGTTCCCCTACGTTAGTCATCATTATATATAGGATTAAATACTCAATTTGCTTTATGAAGTTTTTTATTGTATTTAGTCTCCAATCTTTAATAATATTTTAAAAATATCAATCAAAATTCGTCTTTCTGTTAGTGTTTGTAACGATTATAATGATATTATGTTGATAATGTGAAACATGCATTTGAAATTAAATGAGTAATGTATGATATATTTGATAACAAATTCAAAAAGATGGACAAACTTGATTGAGTTTGCATCATGGGGTATGGTGCAACAGTTATAAGATACATGAAATCTAGTGAGAAACCCTTCTCTTATTAAATTTAGGCTAAATAGCACATCTGTTCCCTTAACTTAATTTTAGGCAATGTTTTAGTCCTTTATCTTTTTTGTTTCTCGATTTGGTCCTTTATTTTAATTTTAAGTGACAATTTAATCCTTTATGTTTTAAAATGTTAACAATATTATCATTTTTTTTTATAAAAATTCAAAAAATTCATCAAAATTTTCAAGCAAAACGCATAAAATTAATTATATTATTTAATATAATACAAATTTTATTAAATTCGTAACTCAAATATTCAAATAAATTCATATTTTTATTCTTTATTAGATGGAATTTTAAAAATCAAATAAAAAATGAAAATATGAGTTTATTTGAATATTTGAGTTACGAATTTGATAAAATTTGTATTATATTAAAGAATGTAATTAATTTTATGAGTTTTGGTTGAAAATTTTGATGAATTTTTTGAATTTTTGTAAAAAAAAGGATAATATTGTTAACATTTTAAAACATAAAGGATTAAATTGTCACTTAAAATTAAAATAAATGACCAAATCGGGGAAGAAAAAAAAGATAAAGCACTAAAACGTTACCTGAAATTAAGTTAAGGGACCACGATTAAATTTAATGATGACCACAATTGTTGCATTGTGCAACTGCTGATGTAGGGGGATTGAGTAATTTATGAAAAGTATCAAATTTAATGTACATTAGTAAATTCATGTATTATTCATATACTACAAAGTAATCTCCAAGTAATTATACTTAAATTGTAAACTATACTCAAAGACAAATGCTAAAATTTGTTTTTTTAACTCTTTAGAAGTTTAAAAGTTGTATTGTTCAATACAAAATTCCCATTTTTAATTGCTTAACAAATTTGTTAAGGAAACTCATACTCAAAAGCACGCTCCAAACAAAAGCATACTCAAAAACATTTGAATGAAATCTTTAGTCTTCTTCGATTTTTTTTTATGCAGTGAACATGGAAATTCTCAATATGACTCATATCCCATCGTGTTTGAATTAAAGATACTCAAAAACATCTAAATCCTCTAAATAATGGTAGTGGATATTATTTCTGATTTCCATTTAATTTGTATATATGACAATATAATACTTTTTATACATACATCGAATCAGATTACTCCAAATAACTTTTTGTGAAGATATTTTAAAAACTAACCCAAAAAATAACAATGTTATTCGATTGAATCCACATGTAAAACAAATACAGCAGTAAGTGCATAAATTTATATAAAGAATGTAAAAAGTAATTATTCTTAAAAAGTTGGAAAGAATCATTGAATAAAAATTAAAATTAGTATAGATATACTTTGGATCCTTTTGTTGATTCATTCCATCTGCAGGTGCCCACACCGTTGGATTCTCACATTGCAACAAATTCTCGAACAGAGTATACAATTTCAACACAAAAAGTAGAGTAGACCCTACATTAGATTTACAATACGCAGCAGAATTAAAAACAATGTGCCCAAGGAATGTGGATCCAAGGGTTGCAATCGACATGGACCCAACCACTCCAAAATCATTCGACAATGTTTATTTCAAGAATCTTCAAAAGGGGAAAGGTCTATTCACCTCAGACCAAGTCCTCTTCACGGATTCAAGATCCAAAGCCGCAGTAAATGCTTTTGCAAGTAGTAACAAAATATTTCGTGCAAACTTTGTTGCTGCTATGACCAAATTGGGTCGAGTTGGAGTCAAGAATGCACAGAATGGGAACATTCGTACGGATTGTTCGGTGATTTAATTCACATCACAAAGTTATAATGTTATGGATGACATAATCACAAATTAAGAGGATGTGTTTGATCATTGATGTACATTTAATCATTTATGTTTAAATAATGGTTTGATTTCAGTTTTAATGTTTATATTTTTATTAATTTATAAAAACAGTTTTTTATTTTAAAATTTGAAGTATTGTTTTTCATTCTGATTTTTTAACTAAAAATAGTTATATGACATAGTTTAAATAACGAGACACATTATACAAAGATATAAAATGATTAATATTTATGAAATCGTAATAAAACACTATAAAAATTTAACTTCAAAATTTTTACATTTTTGTAATTTATTTAATGACATATAAATAATTAATGAATTTAAATTGTTATCTATCAGTAAATTCAACGTCACATCATTTAAAATATGTCAAATCGTTATTTTTTATTTTAAAAATAAGATAGAGATACAAAAATTATCGAGTTTTAGAATAAGATAAAACTGTAATTAAACATAAAATAAAAAGCACTAATCATAGTTTTTTCTCGAAAAATAGCCATGATTCTTCCATTTTTGTCAATTTATTTTCTCTTAGCTTAATTTCGTTTTGAGTTATGATAACAATATCTCTAATACACATTTTTAAACTAACATCTCTAATTAATTGAAATTCTAAAAGGTTAGACTAAATTAATATGATTCGATTCGTTTATATTTCAATTAATTAGAGAGTACATTGTAAAAAGTTTATTTAGAGACTAAATTGTTAATACTCGCCTTTCAATATGTTTTTCCTCCAATTTGAGTTATATTTTTTTATAAACACTAATTTGAGATATCTAACTTTAGACTCAATGGCAATACTAGGTTTTTATTGAGCCAATCAGTCGATTCTATCAGTAATTACATTAATATAGTTATACTCATTAGCTCCAAGCCATTCAAGTATTTTGATCATTAATTTTCTTTCACATTTAAGGGGACCAACAGATGTCATACTCCCCCAAATTTTATAGTTTTATTTTAGTTATAAATATTCAATTATTATATGGTCTTGTGATTGGTCGATTACGAAGTAATTTTTACATAAAAATATAATTAAATGTATATCTTGTTAGACATTTTTGTTTTCGAATACGTCTTTTATTAGATAGTTTACTCATAAAAAATTTAACACCAGAGATATTTGATAATGTGTTTAATTTATATACATTCAAAACTATAATGACCATACCTTATATATTTAGAAAATCAAAATAACTCTTTACATTTATATAAATATTAGAGTTTTAGTTATGGTCCCCTACGTATTATTTATTGGCTCTCCCACTAGTTATACTCACCAGCACCGAGCCATTCAAGTAGAAAACCGTGAACTTCATTGGTTTCATCTAGTGATAAAAGACAAACATTAGATATGCATATTGCGGATTTAATCCTCGTTAGTATAATTAAAGAGAAACAAATATAAATTATTTTATAAGTATTTAATGAAGTTTGTTCCGTTTAGAACCCATAATTACTTAGAAAGATATAGATCTCATTGTGGTTGAGGATCAGTGGAAGAAATGGTCTTAGACGACAGTGTTTCATTTGAAGTCCTCACCAAAGAGACTTGCAAAGTACCTATAAACATTTCGGCGCTCAAGTTATTATAATATTTGAGATGGGCGATGGTTGAGAATGAAACCTACCTTAATATGTGATAAAGTGAGCTTATATAACTACAATGGGTAGGATTGGATTGAGCCAGCTTTTTGCCCACTTTAGAACAAGGTCTAAGGTTTTCCTTACTTTGAACTAAGGCACCAATCCAATCACGGTAATATTTAAATAAATAAAAAACTATTACATAAACAGCATAAGGAACACGAGATCGACTAAAATAACAAACCTCCTCATCTTGCTTAAATGTTAACTCTCTAAAACCTCAAACTCTCTCAAAAACTTTATTAATCTTTCATCTTGATCCAAACTTCACATTTATATCACATTTCATCAGTTAACATTGCATTTGTATTTACCTTTGCAAAAAAATTCATTTTTCTGAGTTATACATTTGAATTTTCGTAAATTGTCGTTGGGGTGTGTCTGAATCGGCTGATCTTGACATGTGTTTTCTTTGTTGTCAAGATTTGTTGATTCGGACGAATAAATTCACTAATAATGTTGTGTTTTTATCAACTAATCCCAAAGTTATGTTTCTTTTTTAATTGTTTTTGTTATGTTTATGTGTTTGTTTTAGTTATGGACGAGGCTCGTGGACCGATTTGTCTTTGCACAGTCATAGCTACTGTGTCTGCTAGTAGGAAACGTCAACAAAAAAGAAGAAATGAAATAGGTGAAAGTTCATAGAGAGAGACTAAAAATGTGTCTGTTGAAGAAGAAATGAATGGATGCTTTTTTGCAGCGAATAGAAAAATTGTTGTCCAAAAAAGAAGATTTTTTTGAAAGGGTGTTATTTTGAGATAGAGTGTTGAAGAAGTTGATGTTTTTGGATGCATGAATCCAAATAAATCTCATTTAGATTGATGAATTTGAATGAGATAAAAATGTCAAAAATTAAAGTTGTTTAGAATATAGACGGGGAAGAAGTTCTCTTAATTTTAGGGTTCATTTGGCCCGGATTTTTTGTGCAAAAGCGACTTTAAATCTAAAGCTAAAAAAGTAGTTTTAAAAAAAATTCAAGTTGTTTGGTAAATGATAATTTTTATATTTTAAGAATGTTTTTATATTAAAAGATGTTTGATAATATATTCAAAGAAATTTTTGTAATTTAATAAAAAATCATAAATTTTCATATTAAATATGATAACTTGTTATTTAAACAGATTAATAGCATAAATCATATTTAAGCATTTGCTATAAATTTATTACCACACTTGTACTTGATCTTTGGTTTTCACGTCGTATTAGTACTCTTATGTTTCTATTTATAAAAAAAATTAGGTTAATAAAAATTAATAAATTTAATCTAAATTTTGAATTAAATACATTAATTTTTTTTTACTTAAATTTTTTTTAGATGTGTTTGTATCGTTTAATACTACTAATATTAAAATCAGAAAGAAAGAAATGTTGCTCTTAAATTCGAAGAGTGGTACTTTTAAAAAGAGATTTGAGAAGTCGATAAAAAGTAGTAACTCTAAACACCTTCTATAAAAACTCTTTTATACGAGTTCTTATTTGAAATGAAAAAGCTTCTTTTTTCTAGCGAGTGCTATTTAAAAGCAATGGAGAAGTGAAATTCAAATAAAGATGGGCCAAACGCTACCTTTGTAAAAGCTGATACTTAAAAGGTTACTCCAATTTCGTTGCACCCAACTCGGGCTTGTTTGTTTATACTGGGCCTCCACCGGAAAAATTAGATTTTGTATCCTATATTTAAATTTATTTTCTACATTTATAATTTTTGTCTGACCTTTCTAAAATATCTCCATGGTCAATATTAAAAGTAAAAAAAAATTGGGAAATTCACACATACCTCTTTTCTAAAATTCTGGAAAATTTAATTTTTTTCCTTAGAAATTTTTTAACCAGAAAATTTATTATTCGAATTTTTTTGTAGTTATTTTACTAACCGAAAAATTCCTTTTGGATTTTTCTTACACTTATTTTATATTCATAAATTTCATTTTTGAATTTTTCAATTAACAAAATAACTACTTAAAATTTTGAAAAGTAAATATTTCAGTTAAAAATAACTTCAAAAAAATGTCATTTTTCAAATTTTTTGGTTCAAAATATAACCACAAGAAAATTAAAAAAAATGAATTTTTCGGTTTAAGATTTTTTTTCAACTTTTTATTGTCTAACGGAATCGATTTTGTTTTCTATTCAAAATTTCAAAAACAAAAAATTTGAAAAATTTTTCTCAATTTTTTTTTTGCCTACCAGAAGTTTATAAAACAAAATATTTGGTAGCAAAAATTTTTTCCAACCAATTGTTTTTGTTTATCGAAAATAAATTTTTCGCCTATCAAAAATTTTAAAAACCAAAAGTTTGGTTGACAAAAACTTTTATTTCACCTACCAAATATTTTGAAAATGATTTTTTTGCCTACCGAAAACTTCACAGACGAAAAATTTAGTTGATAAAAAATAGATCAAAAAAATTTCAATGAGATAAAATAAAAATGATATAAATAAAGTTAAATTTTTTTTAAAATGTTTATATAGAAGTCAAAATGACTGGATATCAAATCTAATTTTCCCTCGAGCGTTGTATCTATTTATGTTAGGCCCAAATTAGTTTCGAAGCTTGTCTTGTCTCATCTATATATTTATCTCTATGTATTTGACTGTTGTATCTGTTGGGTTAGTCTTACATGTAATTGAACTTCATGTACTCCACTTTAGACAGCTGAGTTGTTCTCTCTTGAGTTCCAGTTGGCTTTCTAATGAATTTTTCATTTGTCAAAAAAAATAATAATAATCTCTATGTATTCAACCAGAAAAAAAAATTCTACAAGTGGATTTGACCAGAAGCAATGGCTCTTCGTTGGTGCCTTCAGTGGATTTCTTCGGCAACAATAAGAGACCAAATCATCATCGAAACAGATTCATGTGTGTAAGGAAAACTACAAAGAGCCTATATGGATTTTGTGATTTCTGATTGTGTAGAGTTGTTAGTGAACTTACCAAATGTTAAGTTAGTCTCTATTAAAAGAAGTAGAAATGCAGCTGCCCATGGTATGGTAGAAATGGCAAAACATGGCTCATGTGATCTTGGGCGATATGTTCCCTGAATCAGTTTTAATTATCTCTTATAATGATTCCTTTTATGCTAGTTGAATGAATTGCTTTTCCGTAAAAAAAAAAGTTATATACTTTGAAAGGGTCACATATCTATATAAGAAATAATAATTACAGACAATGCGTGCAAACAGAAACGTGCATATATTACTAACATACGAATAATACATCATATCTAAGAGTTGCGCAAAGGAATGGTCAAATAAGTAGTACAATATTTAAATTCAATTGTGCTTACCAAATTTTGAGTGGAATGATGTTTAGATCCTTTCAATATAGTCTACAGTAAAATACATGAAAAAAAAATGAAAAAAAGAAATCTCACTAAATGATCAATCATTTTTTTTCCTATAAAAATTAGTTGTTAACATAGTCATAAAAATTTTATACCTATAATTTCAGAAGAAAAAAATATTTTATACCTATAACACGATAATCAGACAAATTAATTAGTTGTTGGCAAATCAGGCATATAGGGAATCTTAAAAAGCAACACAAGCAACAAATTATGGTGTAACTACGTCACCCACACCCACTCTCACTTTAGAGTTTAGACTCAATGTGTCAACTTTGTCAACAAAAAAAAAACAATGTGTCAACTCTTGGTGACATGCAAATAACAAACAAAATCCAGACATTTAACAATGAGCCATGAAACACTGGCCCAAATTATCGTTGAGCATAGACGTTTCTTTAAGTTTGTGATTTCAAATGAGACATTTTTAGTAAATATGTTTCTTTTATAAATTTATAGTTTATTTTGAGATGTTATTTCAAATAACATTTGAATAATTATAATTTTTTTATATTTTTAGTTATTTATAATTTTAATATTTTTATTTTTATTATTTTTTATTCTTAGATAAAACAAAGTAATTATCTATTTATAGCACCTCTAATAAGTAGAGTTGCTTATGTCATATTATTTTAAAATTATTCACTCATTTTTTATTTTAATAGTGCAACTCTTAAAAACTCATATTAAGTTCCACAATTTTAACTTATATATTAATATTTAATTATATTTAATTTTATTACAATTTAAAATATTAATTTAAATATTTTAGTTAATACTAATATAAAATAGTTTAACTTAAATTTAAAATAAAATTAAACATAAATTTTTTTAACTATCATAAAAAATTAATGTTAAATATATGATATAAATAATGAAAATAAATAAATTATATAATTAATACATTTGACACAATATCAATTGAAGCTTAAAGAGAAGAAGTTGTGAGAGAATTAACTAAAAAAATGCACTTGTCACAATTTATAAGGAAATGGATTTCAAATACAAATTAACATACAAATTAACAGTAAAAGAATAATAAAAGATACATTCTTTAGTTTTATTGTTATTGAATTTCTAAAATCTGTTATTTTGCAAAAGGAGCGTTACTCCAACTTGTCATAATCCTCTAGTCAACTTGTCAAGTCGGCGAACAAGGGAATTTTACAACCAGAGTTGCTTTTACATAAAAATAAAAAAAGATTTATCCACTGACTCACCAACTCTTCTTCACCTATTCTTTTTTTTCTCTTCTTGTTCACTATTTCTCGTGTTATTCATACTACAAGTTTTTTTGGAAAAATTAATTAATTATATTTATTTTATTTTTTTAAATTAAATAATTATATTTTTTATGTTATTTAATATCTACAAAATTAAATTTATTAAAAAGTTATCGACTAATTACTTTTCAACTATAAATTAATTTTTCTATGAATTAATTTATAATTTAATTTTATCGAATAAAATTCAAACTTAGTAGAAGAAAAAAAAACGAATGGTCCAAGAAGTTTGTGGCAGAAAGTGAGAAGAAAGTGACGTGATATCATAAAAGTAGTTGGTTGATTAGGTGTGATCGTGTAGGAGAGAGAGAGCAAGTCATTCCATCTCCAACGAAGGAGGAAGCCAGGCGCACATAGAATGTGCCATAATAATCTATCCGTCTCTTCCGTGTGTTGTCTTCAGCTAACTACTACTACTTCACTATCACGGGTGAAAACTTAACACATGCTTCAAAAATATTTATTAATTATCTAAAAGTACAAATATTATATTAAAAATTATATATTTAATTTTAAAAGTTTAAAATTGTTATTGTTTCTATCTAATATAAATTTAACCACATGACTCAATACTTAATAATAACATAAAAAGATTTTACTAAAATATATATCAATTTATTAAATAATACTTTAGTTTTTTTATAAAAAATAATACTTTGGTATTATAAAAAAATATAACCTTTATCTTTGATTATAAGCACTTTTTAGACAAAAAATTTATCTCAAAATATAAACATTGTTTTAATTTACTATGTGTATTTATTATTTTTTCCAAATATATCTCTTTTTAATATTATTAATTTGTTTTGAAATCTAAAAAATCAAGTTTAAGTTATTTAAATGTAAAAATTATTTTTAAAACAGTAACATAAAATAAATACATTAACTATAGCATGATTTTTTCTTAATAGAGTAAGAAAACAATATGTGTTTATAATAAAAGATATGTAGTATAATATCATTCTTTTTATCTCAAAATAATTGACTCATTTATAAAAAAAATATCACAAAATAATTAACTATTTCAATCTTTAATACATTTCTGTTCAATTCACTCTCTTTTAATTAATATTATTTATATTATTTTTAATACAGTTTTTACTATATATTTGTAATATTAATAATATATAAATATCTAATAAAAATATTTTAACAAAAATATTATTCTCATTTTTTATTTATACATTTTGTTAATATACCTAAAACAATCAAATTTAAGTGTTTTTGCGATCGAGCGATTATTTAGTTTGTATTCAACATTTTAAATTACCAAAAAGAGAGAAGAGAGAGTAGTGGAAAACTGGAAGCAGAGGTGCACTGTACTTTGGGAACCTCATTGGAAAATGGGGTATGGTTCTGTGGGGTCCATGGCAAATGCGGCGAGACGCAGGATCGCAGAAACAAAAGCCATTTGCTCCACTTGCTTTCCATTCAATTTTTTTTTTAAGGCTTAAAAAAATTTATATTGATAATGCATTACAAATATTGTATATAAAATTTTAAAATAATTCTAATAAAAATTAAACATTTTTAACAGTTTAATAATTATAATTTTGATAATTATGATTTTAATAAAATAAAATAATTTAAAATGTTTTATATGTAGAAATTAAATTATTTTTTTATGGTAGTAATAAGCTTTGTTTGCTTTTTTCATAGTACTAAATGGATAATCCGATATTTAGCAAAATGTTATAGTTTGTGTGGCTTTGCGGTGATGAATTGGCTCCCACATCCCTTGATTTGGATTGTGTGGTGTCACACGCGATCACAGTTGTATAATTTCAACGACTTAGATTTTAAAGTTAAAATTTTTGTATATAAAAGTTAAAATAAATTTCAAAATTTAAATCATTTAATTTTAATATAACTTAAATATTCTAATTTTTAAAATACGTGCGATTACATTGCATTTAATCTTCCTACTTTTACCTTCAGTATATATTTAAGTCTCGAGAATATAACTAAATACCCATTCTCGTTTTAAATATAAGTAAAAAAAATAGGATATATACTCCCTCCTACATTATATATAATTAAAAAATAGGATATTTACTTCCTAATGCTTTGAATTTATAAGAAAAAAATAGCATATATATCTAGTTTTAATATAACAAATTACTTACATATTTTAATACTTTATAATATTATTGTTTATATATATAAAATATTTTTATAAAAAATAAAATAAAGTTAAATTATATTTATATTAAAAGTTATCTTTATAAACTATATCAAAGAGTTTATAGAAATTAATTAAAAATAATTTACAAATAAATCATAAGATATTTTTATAAATTCTCTCGACCAAATTTATAGTCGTAAATAAACTAAATTTATAATAAATTAAATCATTTGTTAGACTAAAAAAAGAAAAAGAAAATATTTAGATTGTGTGTAGTTGCACGAGTTGTACACACAACATAAATAAAGGTTGACATAAATAAATTTTCCTACGAATAAGTAAATTTTAATTCTTATAAAATTTAAAATTTTGTGCTTAGTCTTTCTAAATAAAAAAAAATTTGTCCCTAATTTTTTTACTTTTATATTTAATTTATGATTTAAACAATTTATATTTAATTTATCTCAGATTCAAAAATTATAAATTTTGTGACATTAATTTTTATAATGTTTTAAATATATTTACAAAAAATCGTTTAAAAATTTAAAAGTAGAATAACAATTAAAATTGTTTCATTCCAATATCGATTAAAACTACTTATAGATTATTTTGTAAAAAAATAAAAAATATACTTTTTGACTTGACTAAAATTAAAATTTTGAAATTTAAATGTATTTATTACTAAGTAAATAAACTGTTGTATTTTTTTTTACTCAATGGTTAATTGTTTTCTATACATAAAAAAGGTAGATACTAATGAACACTCTTGAAA
Organism: Cicer cuneatum; assembly: GCA_037974295.1. Classification (NCBI taxonomy): domain Eukaryota; kingdom Viridiplantae; phylum Streptophyta; class Magnoliopsida; order Fabales; family Fabaceae; genus Cicer; species Cicer cuneatum. The sequence goes on along the minus strand of JBBPBO010000002.1, from coordinate 4,353,592 downwards.
ATATACTTAAAAGTATATTGAAATCTTAATATAGAATGTTTTTTTGAAAATTGTATATTTAACTACTTAAAAGTTTGTTGAAATTTTGTTGTTTTTAATATTAAATTTTTACTTTTTGATTCCTTGACAAATATTTTTAGACTATTCACAATGAAGTTTCCTTCATTTGATGTGTTTAAGTGCATCTCGGACATCCATATTATTCATTTACAATTTTTTAATATAAATAACTATAAATACTTCATTTCTCCAACTCAACACTTCATAAATTATTATTAAATGAATTTCACTAATAACTCTATATCATCCCTATATTTATAATAATTATTATTTTTTTGATACAATTTTTGAGGTGAGATTCACACAAAAAAATGAGATAAAGATTCTTTACTAAACATCCATCTAAATAGGCACAGCAATTTTCAAGACCAAAATGGAAATACCTATTTAGTACGGTGCTGCTAATTAAAGGAAAGAACCCATTATAAATGCTCTTAAAGTATTTATTAGCATCAATCATATAAAAAATATGAATTTAATTGCAGTTTTAATAATTTAATTTTTACCAATTCACCAATTATCTCTCTATTTAAAAAGTTGAATTAACTAAAAAATGATTATTTAACATATTTTAAATGATGAGACATACTATTTTATAATATACAATTATTTAAATGTATTGATATTTATATGTTATTAATTAAATTATAAAATTAAAAAAATTGAATTAAAATGTTAAATTTTTAAAGTATTTTATTATGATTTCATATATCTTATTCATTCTACGTTATAATATTATATGTTAATATTATTTAAATCATGTTAAATCACTGTTTTTTTAGTTAAAAAATAAGAATGAATGACAAAAATTAATCATTTTAAAAATAAAAAAACAAATCAATTTCGTAAAAATAAAGAATTACCGATATATCATTGCATTTTTATTTTTTATATGGAAGGTTAGTATAAAAAATAAAAATAAAAAAGCTTACGTGAAAGGAAAAATGGAGCTTAGTGCGCAAGGAAGAGTGCTAAAACTCGACGCTGACGCGAACAATAGCTTTTGCTTTGTTATTGGAAAAGACAAACGCAGAAAGACAAAAGGCAATCTCATCAACAGCTTTTATTGTTTCTCCTTGATTCCTTCTCCCTTCATTGTAGTTTCTATGCCTCCCTGTATCCTCCAAAAATCGCCTAACAAGTTGTGTTTCCTTTTCACCGGCTAATATATTACTTCCTTCATAATGAAAAGGATGGTCTCTTTTTATAAATATCTATCCGGTATTTCACATATATATATTAAGTAAATTGTTTAGTTTAATTAATGTAATATTTTATACGTATTTATTATAAAATTGTCTATTGTGTATATATTGAAGATACATAAATTTTTAAGGGAAGTTACATCTATTAGAATTTAAATGAAAAAAAAAATTTAGAAGTTGTATAATTCATTTGTGACTTCTATTCTTAATTATAAAATACCATTTAAAAATAAATTTTGGCTTAAATTAATTTTCTTTCTTTTAATTATTAGGCGTATTTATTTTATTGCAAAACATGCCCTTGACATTTATTTATTTTAAAAAACAAAAACATTGTAAAATTATTTATAAGTCTTCAATGAATCTTAAGATTTTTTCTTCTTGAATTGGGACATTATTTTCTCACCTTAATTTTGTTCAAAAAAATAAAAGTTAAATTAAATTTATTCAAATATAAACCGTAATAATTTAGAAACATCAAAACAAAAAGTCTAAATTGTTTATAATTTTTTGATTAATATATGTGAAAAAGTCTACGAGATTTATAAATTTATAATAAAGGACATATGTGGTATAAGCAAAATAAAGCTCATTCTTTTTAAATGAAATATATATAAAAAGCAATAAATTATCTCATATTTAATGACAATATCTATAAAATACCCATTATTCAATATATTTTTATTTCCATTTCTAATGACCCAAATTATTATACATGGAGAATATTTTACATAGACTTAATTTTTATTGGGGTTGCACATTAAATGAAATCAATTACTCTTTTTAATATGCTTAATTTGATTTAGTTTTGTTTATAATTCATTTTATATATTAAAAATTACTTAAACAAAATTTATCTATTTTTTCTTGTATGGTCTTAATTTGTGCTGCAATTTTTATATCACCCTTCTCTTTTTTGTTTTTATGTGTAAGCCTAAATACTATACTTAAAGTCTTGTAATTACACAAAATTTTCTCTACTTTAGTGTATTTTTTCGAATAACGAGATCAGTTAAATTTTAACTAAAATTTTATAATAATTTGAGTCAACAAAAATTAATGAATAAATTTTATAATAACTTGAGTCAACAAAAATTAATGATATTTATTTATCTGTTATTTATCGCGGTAGCAAAAGTTAATTATAAAAAGTAACTTTTGCGTAATTTTTTATTTTAATTTAAATAAAATGAGTCAAAGATGTGTTAGTTGAATGTTAATAAAGAGTACATTCATTTTTTAGTAACCAAATAGTATGTATTTTGTGCTTTTTGTTTTTTGGAAAACTATTAAGGATAATTTTGGTATTATTGAAAATAGGCAACACCACACTCTCATTCCCTTCATTAGATGTTTAGAGGTTAGATTTTATAAATCGGCCAACTTTTTAATAGTTTAATTACAATATTTTATAATAATTTTTGACATATTTAAATATATTATGATAAAATATAATTAAAATATAATATCATATAAAATTAAATTCTTTAAAATGACAATTAAATCTTCAAATAAATATTTATTTCATTGAAATATTAACTTGTGATTTTATTCAAAAATGTGTCAAATTACTTATTTAAAAATACTAATATATCATAAATATCTGCAAAATCTAACAGATTGTAGCAAATTTTTATATAGATTAAACTCACACTTTAAAAAAGATTATAACAAATCATAGACTAAACTTAATTTTAATTTTTTTGACAAGCTAAACTTAATGTGGTCAACTCTAACTTGACTTACCTTATTCCTATTAATAGTTAAATTACTTAATTAGTTATTACCGATGTCAAGCCAATATCAATGATTTAAAATTAATTATTATGCTATCCAACTTAATTTTAATTTTTTTTCTTTTTAAAAAAACTTAAATTTTATAATTTTGTCCCATAATAAACTTAAGCTCAATGTTGCACTAAGATTAAATGTTAAGTTCAAAAAAATGTCATCGAAACATTTGTTATTGATTTAAATATAGAAATTGTTCATTCAAAATGTATTAGATATTTTGTATTCAGAGTTTTAAAGGTTTAAAATTTTATATATATTTTTTTAAGAAAAATTATTCTTGTTTAAACTTTAACAAATATTTTTAAAACACTCGTAAATACGACGGTTGAAAAATTTACATATTTCATTAACATATATATTTAAGACTCTTGTTAAATTATTAAGACAAATATCGTTTTTGTTGCTGTGAAAACAATTTTAAATTTCTAACTTCTAAGATCTAAATAGATCACTTCTTACTTGTAAAAAAAATACACCACTTCTTAAATCAAATTTCTATATGGAAAAAAAGAATGTACATTATTAATGTAAATTAATTATGCAAAAACTGATAAAAAAATAATAATTACAAAATCAATAATTCGTATATATGTCTATTACTCTATTAAACACTTTATATATTTGATTTTTTGACCTAACATATGCCTTTATAACATTTTTCATATGCCTTTAAGATTTGTTGGTGTTTACCAAATTTTATTGACAAATTCATAAATAAATATTATATTTCATAAACTATATCAGACTAATCTCACACTGGAGCAAAGAATAGGAAATTAGTCTTTAAATTCTAGTTAATTGGACAAATAAAAGTCAATATTATTAAATTGAATTTTTTTTTTAAAAAATTAACTCTAAAATTTTACAATTGTATAAACTTATGGATATATTTACTGTCTTTTTATAATAAAACAGAAAAATAAAATGTGTTTTTTATAATTAGGATTTAATAATTTAAAATTCATGTCTCACAATCATAGTAACATGTTTGATAGATTAAAAAAGAAAAAGGAAAAATGTCACCGACGAACCCTCATCTTTCTCCCTGTTTATCGAAGATCAACAGAGAAAAATCCTGTGCCGGTGTCTTACAAAATCTCACCGGCTTTCTTCGCCGGCTAAACATAGCGCTAAAAAAGACACATAAAAAGCGTGCGAGGCTGCGAGCAACCCCTTAATTGGACGATCCAGAAACAAAAAAGACGAATCTCATAAAGAAAAAAACCGCTCAAACAAAAAGGTTGAGCACTTTCCGGTCTCCGTCGTTAACATATTGACCTCCGATCCCGCTTTCCAAGCACGTCATCGTCGTCACAGATTCCTCAGAATTCATCGACGGTGTTCCCGGCCGGCGAATTTCCCTCCGGTAATCGCTAGTCAACGCGTTCTGCAAAAAACACGGCGTCAACCGGAGATTAAGATCGGTCGTCGCAACATCACCATATCGCTTGCGTTTACCCCCGGAAGCGACTTTATTAGATCGCGAACTCACGAATCTTGAATTCTGGTTCGGATCTCGAACCTTCCGCGCGTCGTTACACGTCACTTCCCCTTCGGACGCGTCGTCGGCGGTGGAGGTAAGAGCATCTAAACCGAGAAACTCTGGTATTGGCCTCAGGGTTCCGCCACGAAGCACGGTTTCAACCGCCGCTTGGCACACGTGCCAGTTTCCTGTCCACAAAAGTCCAACGGCACCGTTAACAGGGTTCACCGTTCGTCCACACGCTTCAAACAACAGAGACTGAAAAAGAGCTGCACATAAACGAAACGTTAGTTTGAAAATTAGAGTGAGAGAAAGATTAAAATAACTGCGAGGTAAAAAAAGTGAAAAAGATTTTACCGGGTCTTTGAGGTTGGGGTACGTTTGAAATGAAAGACATAAGGTCTGCACGGCCGAAAAATTTGGCTACAAAGACAGTGGCGTGACCTTGGGCTTCGGGTGTATCGATCCATTGAAGACAAGGGCGTAAGATACATGACTCACTACAACCCTTTCGAAGGACTCTACAACCGTTGCAACTCATGCCTCTTTTTTTAAAGCTTAAAAAGTAGTACTGAATGGAAAGTGAGTTAAAGCTAGAGTTTCTGTTGTGTAAATAGCCCTCACATGGAAACAGAAGACTATAACAAGTAATGGAAAATTGGGGAAGTGGAGGATGAAGAGAGAATGGAACTAGAGTGCAGATGCATTTGGGGTATAAATAAACACTAGTAAGGAGAGGGGAAGAAGAAACTAGAGAAAGTGAGCATGAGTGGAGAGGTATGGTTAGGAGTTAACTGGGGTTAGGTTAGTTGAGAGAGAGAGTGCGTGCTTGGGCTGGTTGTATGGAAGGGTGAGATTCCAAGGTGTTGGGCGTGAGCGGCTCCGTGTTTCCGCGGATGGATGTTCCTACACCGTTGGATTCTTTATACTATTTAATTTCATGGATGACTTTCCTTTTCGCCTTTGTATATAATGTTTCTTATCTCTTGCGTACGTTCTTGGAATTGGTTGTTTTACGTGTAATTCCAGGTCATAAATATAAAATAATTAAGAAAAATTGTCATTTGATATTTTACAATAAGGATTTTCATGTGAACTAGGTGGGCCGCGGCTTGTCCCGACATTTAATCTATATTTTATTTGTTCTTATATCAAAATAAATAAAAAATTGCATATCTTTTGAAAAAAATAGTTGCGGTGATTTGATTTTTTCAAAATAATAAAAAACAGTTATTTTAATTTTATTGTTTTGCATAAAAACTTGTTTGATAAAAATAGAATATGTCATTAAAAAGAAAATTTTACATTAATTAATAGATTACAGAAATTATAATATTAAATATAGTTAAATTAGTTAAATTTTGTTTATATTTAATACCATAAAATTTATTTTTGTTGTTTATATTCGATATGATAGAGTATATAAAACTGTGTAATATAAATGAATAATTAACATTTTATTGCAATAGTTAAATAATATTTTTAAAGAAAATTGTGTTTCGAATTTGACACTTGAAATTGATATTTTTACAATTCTTTTATATCTTTCTGAGCAAAATATAAGTGAAAGTTCCAAAATAAAATAAATCGCCAGTTTTCTTTTTGGAAAACAAATATGTTAATCACTAAATCAAGTTTTTTACACTTCATATAAAAATACTTTTTTTTATATTTATGCATTTTTTATTTTATTTTGATCTTTCCATTAATTTTTTTAATCTCATCCACTACTAGATGAAATAATAAAGAAACTCGCATACAAATATAAATGTAAGATGTCATGTTCAAACTTGAAACATAATATTTGGCTTAACACTATCAGCATTGGCTAGTTAAAATAAATGTTTACAAATTACTTCAACTTCAATTTAATTAGGGATATTTTTGTGAAAAAATAATTAATACATCTTGTAATTTGCATAAAATATTATAAAAATGACAAGAAAATTTTATAAAATAATATTACATCTATGGACAGAGTCAATATTAAATAATGGTCTACTTTTGCAAAATAGTTCATGTTTTCAATATTTAAGATATATGTTTATTTTATTTTGACAAATCATTGTCACAATGATAAGATAAATAATTGTCAAAAAAATAATAAAAATAATATGTAATATATTGAAATTACCGCAAAAAATAAGATAAATAGTTCTTGTTATTTTTTTTATGTACCGCAAAATTTGATTATATTAAAATTGATTACAGTAATATATGTAATATTTATTTTAGTAATTTGATGTAGTTCAAAGGGGAGAAATAAAAACCCAATAATCTATATATTATATGAACAATCTTTAATATAAATTAGTTTTATATTAATTAAAATAAAACAACAACAAAAAATTGATATATTTTCAAGAACGAAAAAACCATTTTTCAAATATTACAAAATTCTCCGTTAAAAAATCATAAAGAAAATCTTTACACTAAGTTACTCATATGTCAATTATAAGCCGCATTCTGGCTGGATTTGTCATTATGTTGCAAAATCTTTGAAGTATATTGTAGAGTTGAAATATATATTTAAATCATAATTATATATATATATATATATATATATATATATATATATATATATATATATATATATATATATATATTCTTATCCAGACATATTCGGTTGCATCGGATTACGTTGCAAGCATCTTGTGCCTGCTGACTGATCTCTGAGTCACTATGTTGACTTTCGCGACCTGGCTTGTTTGCTTTCATTGCTATATACTCAATGAGTTTGGCCGAGTTAGATTTGCAATATGTAAGCATGGCTGGATTAGAAAATAAAAATTAAGATATAAATATATCCACTTGAATATCCATAACTATTCGATTAAAATCAGAATATTTAAATTTAAAATTTATGATTTAATATATAAAATAAAAATTAAAGTTTGTAATTTTTGTTATTGTGTGATTAAAATTAGACCATCATTTATAACTTTAAATATGTGAATGCATAAAAAAAATTGATAGCACTTAATACAATTTCATAAATCTGATAATTTGTTAAAGATTATTTTTAAATTTTAGTTTGGTCTCTTAAAAAGTTTGACATGATTTTTTGTTTATTTAAAGGCCAACTTCTTATTAACTTATTCACTAATTGATAGACTAATGGGATTATGTTCTATTATAATAGATTTAATACGATGTTTTTGATAATTTAATATTACATGTCATTTATAAGTAATGTTAGTAAAATTCTTTAAGATATAGCATCTTTAATCGGTTAAAATATATGTAAATTCTATCAATTTATATGAGATTTACATATTTTGGTAGAATTTATATAAAGCTTAATCGATTAAATAAAATATGAAAAAAATTTGTATTAAAAAATATATTATATTTTTTGTCATATATTTAAGTTCAATTTTATAATAATACATTTACATATATGAGAAATAAATGGTAAACTAATGTAATTAAAATATAAAAAGTGTTAGTAAATTAATAATTTAATAAAATATAAAATTTCATACAGTAGTAATACTAATTTACTTATATTTATTTAAATAAATCCGCTTGATAGATTTAAAATGTTTGTTCTATAACATATAGTGTGATATTTTACGCTAAGGACTATTAAGTTATTAAAAACGTCTCCAATATTTTGTGGGGAGGAGCGGCGAATGGACGGAATCAAAATCGCTTCACAATCAATTTTTTTTTAACAAGTTCATTTGAATGCATCTTATTAACGCATAAAATAATTGACAGTGATATCAAATACTTTTTTTAGACATATATAATAGTAGCTTTCAAGCAAAATTATTTCATAAACCATTTTTTTTTTAACAGGTTGAGTTGAATGCATCTTATGGACGTATAAAATAATTGCATATTGATATCAAATTTTTTTTAGACATATATAATAGTAGCTTTCATTTAAATGATTAATTTTATAATATGAATATGAGAAGAAAAAAAGTATACGCTTTCAATGTAAATCAATCTACGCTAATAATAAATAACAAATCTTCATTTTATTATTTTATTACATAATTGTAATTTTTATCAATAAATAATTATTTAATCAACAATTTGTATTAGTGATTAATTTAAAATTGCTTACACTAACTATATGCAAATATATTACACCCTATTAATATATAGTTAAAAATAATCGGTTAATATATATTTACTTCTCGAATTTAATGCTTCTCGATAAAGGTAAGAATAAGTTAGACCGAATTAAGTCTTGTTAGTCATAAGTTTAACTTGTTAAAAAAGTGAAGACTTAAATCTAGTTTGTGCCATATCATAGTTTTACTTTATAGGTCTAAGTTTGACCTTGATAGAAGTTTTATATGACCTGTTAGCTTACTTAAAAGTCTATTTTATTTTAATATTTTTGAATAATTAACCAAACATATTTTTAAATAGATTAATGAATTAATATGATAATAAAACTAAATTCTATTTTAATATTTAGCGTGACGTTTTTGAAAAATACGACTTTATACACATCATACTTCAATTTTATTTTATAACAATATATTTAAATATGTCAAAAACTATAAAAAATTATTAATAAATAAATTATTAAAAATTGAATATCTAACAAAAAAATATTAAAATTTAGACTAAATAGCACCCGTGGTCCCTTAACTTAATTTCAGTTAACGTTTTAGTCATCTATCTTTTTTTTTTTTTTCGTTTTGGTCATTTATTTTAATTTTAAGTGACAATTTGATCATTTATGTTTTAAAATGTCAACAATATAATCTTTTTTTACAAAAATTTATCAAAATTTTCAACCAAAACCTTTAAAATTAATTATATTCTTTCATGTAATACAAATTTCATCAGATTCGTAACTCAAATCTACAAATAAACTCACATTTTCATTCTTTATTTCACTTAAAATTAAAATAGATGATCAAATCGGGAAAAATAAAATAAAAGAATTAAACGTTAACTGAAATTAAGTTAAGAGACCACATATGCTATTTAGCCTAAAATTTAATATAATAATTATAGTAGTATAAAAAATATTTTTTTATATTTATTTAAATAAATCAATTTAATAGACTTAAAAGTCTTATTATATGACTTATAGAATCACTTTTTTAACTAAATAGATATTTTTAAAAACATTGAAAAAAAAAAATCTGATATGACGTAGACTAGTCCGTTCCTATGGACCAACTTGCCCTATTTCCACTCATGCTTCTCGGGATATATATTTGGCTTATTTCTAAAACTAACGGAATAACAACTTGAAGACTAGTAGGAATGTTGAATTTATTTAATCCTATCGATCAGACTTCTATTCTATGTGACAGTCTTCTAGTAGTTGTTCATTTTGCTTACTATTGGGTTATTGGTTTAAACTCTAGACGGAAGTTTTGTTCATTGTTGAGATTCTTTTATCTACCAAATCTCATTCCATATCTCTGCCCAAGCCCAAAGAGAGATAAAATATATATAAATATGAATTTTTATCTACTGTCACAAATTTTATTTACTTTTGAAATATTATAATTAAGTTATTTTATTTAAAGAAGTGATTTTAGAATGTATATTTAGTTTATTTGTTTTGTGTTCTATGTATGATTTTTTTATTTATTAACACACCATTGTTTTGTTTATTATCTTAGTGTAATATTATTTAATTTTCTATCTTATTTTAGTGTTTATTTCGTTCACATTAATATATTAATTTTAATAGATTTTAAATTAATTAAAAAATGTTCATGTTGTCAACATTACCGTTCTTGAGTTATAAATATTGTGAACATTTAAATATATCACATTTGATGTTATGAATTTATTCTTTTGTAAATTCATTTTTTTTTTAATTTTAACTATTTTGAATTTGTGTTATTCTCAAATAATATATTCTATAAATTTAAATTAATAAATATATTTTTTAATAAAAATTGATATTTTATTTATTTGTTCATTACATTTGAAAGAGGACCGCACAATAACATCAAGAGTTGCTTGGCGTTCAATTCAATCCCTTCAAAGAATGCTGGCTACATAACAAATTTTGCTCTCTTAGATTATTTTTAAGTTGCATTTTCGTCATTTAAATATATATATATATTTATTTATTTTAATCTCTTAAATTTTGAATGTTAAATAATTCGATCCACTAAGTTTTATCTGTTTTATGTAGTCTTTAAACTATAAATATTAAATACTAAAAGTTTTTTTCTTTCAATTTTTCATTTATATTTATTAAATTTTACGCAACATTACGTTTTAATAATTATATGACTAAGAAGAAGAAAATTATTAGAAGACGTAGAAATATTTAACTGACTCAAATAGAAAAGATTCAATTGTGCAATAATTCCTTGCGTTAAATACAAGTGGTAGGCTAATTAATATTCAATATAAAAAATGTTTCAGCTAACAAGTTCCATAAGAATATTTATTAAATAAAAAATGTCTCAGCTGCTATAAGACTCAATTGTGCACCAACTACATGAGTTAAATTACAGTGATAAACTAATTAATGCATACTCAGTAATTGAGATGTTAACCAATGAATCTGAACAACGTTCAGAACCATCATCATCTTGCTAAAAGGAAAGAGACGTAATATATTTTTTCTCCATAAATACAAACAAAACCGCTTAAATCATGGTAAAATGTAGGCGATCAATCTCCTACGGATTCCGATCTGTGGGTCCATGTACTATCAACATACGGTTGGATTAAGTTGAGTCCAATTTTCACCCACAAATAATCACGATGTTGATGTTATGGTCCCCTATGTCTCTTGTTATAAAGTAACTTCATTGGTTGTCCTTCCTCTTGAAATCAATCGGCATCTCTAAGTACATAACTTCTATTTAATCACACCAGCGTATCAATTCAAACCCAAACAAGATATTAATTATGTTTACACTTACATTTTTTTGAAAAAGTATATTTACACTATATTTATTCACATGTACCACTAAGGGGTGTAAAATGTAGATAGATTGATCTGAACTAGAATTTACATGTGTCTGTATGAAAAAGTCTAGTCCAAGTTTGACGTAATTAGATTTTTTGTATGTCATGTTAATCATTTAAGACCTATATATTTTGTATGAACCAACCTTGACGAGCTATTTTATTTAGCTATAACAAAGACATTTTCCAGAACATGACTATATATGTAACTTATTTTACACAAAAAGCTTAAATATGTCTATTTTATCCAGGTCAACATGCTTTTGTTTATTGAAAACATTAGTAAGCATATAATTTAACATAATATACAAAATGTATAATAATAATAATAAATAAAACATTATTATATTTATAGAAATAGTTGAACCTGTTACTTAAAAGATTTTTTTTATGATTCAAAGTCTGACATATTTAATTAAATAGATTTTAAAAAACACTTGATCTTGTCTATTTAAAAAAATGTCTAACCCAATTTGAGTCTATCGTAGGTATCTTCATGTATGTAAACAAGAAATACAATAGTATCAAATCCTAGAAGCTCTCAAGAGTATGTTCAAGGTGTTCTCTAGGAGAATAATAAATTGTTCATTAATATGTTCCAAATCTTTAATCCTAGTTGTCTCTTTCTCTTTTATAGATAAATCTTTCTTGGGAAATAAGCCTTGTTGGTCTAGACCCATTTAGTTCAGATTCTAATTATAGTGATGCTCCAATTGCTTTAGGATTGATTGGGTAGTCGGACGTTCCACCTAATCATTTGTACGGATGTATAGTCAAGTCACCCTATCATTCGTAAAGAGTTGAGTTGTCTAAGCTGAGTGTCACATTATTCTATGTGTTGGACTGCATCTTCCTAAAGTCTATTGAATCCAATCTAAATACTTTTAGTTTAGGCTAGTGTTTATGCTCTCTATATTGGATACTTCATACTCATTAGTGTATAATATCAAATTACATTGTCAGATTAATGTGTCTAAATAATACAATTTTATTTCCACTTTATGTATTAATACATGTTTATACAATTTTTATTATATTTTAATAAGTCACCCAAAATGTGTATAATTATATAAAGTGAGTTATTCTCATATACATTAATCCGATGGTCGAGATGAAGTACAAATATTATTCTCTCATGAGTGGATGAGATTTCACCCTAAATTACCTAGGCAAAATATTATTCTTGGAGTAAAGCTCCCTCATAAAATAACTAAAAAACAAACAAAGCATACCCATGTTTAAATTTTTCTAATCTATAGCCTATAGGGGTGAGTGGTGGTCCACCCACTAAAGAACAAGGAAAAAAAAATAAAACAAGGTTGCTGCTCGTAGTTGTCAAAAACCACCCCTTTTCGAAGCTCTACCTGATTTCTGAAAGTGAAGGTACACAAAACACCATTAAAGGAATTCCCTTAGTGAGTACAAACGTACTATTGATTTCGTGCAATTATATTGCCTTGAAAATTTTGGTCAAGGAAATGTTTGGTACGGTCTAAGGGTGATGCTAGCTAGCTGTCCAAAAAGGGGACCAAAACAAGTTATGGGAACAGTCGGTGGCACACCCTTGCTTACAAAGGTTACACTTACTTGGATATGTTTTTAGAATTGTGTGATCGAAGGAACTTAACCCATGTGTGTTGCCACAACGAGATTTTAAGTTTAAACATCATGCAATAAGTTGAATATTATATATTAAATTTAAATTCAGAATTTTGTAATTACATGTAAGTTTTTATTGGTATTTATACTTCTGTCTATAAAAAAATCTATTTTAAATTATCCTGTCTTTAATGCTATGTGTAGTTTATAAAATAAATTGAGAGGTAAAAAAGATAAGAAAAAAGAAATGAAAGTCATAAGAAAGGAATATAAAATATGTTGATTTTTATTTGTATGGTTGGTGAGAAAAAAAAAATATATATAAAAGGAAATAAAGTGGCAGACTTTTAAAATACCAAACAATCTCAATGAATATTATGATAAAGATAGTAGGAGGAAACATAAAAATATTAAAAAGTGATCTATTTCTTTCTAAAATATGAGAGGAAAAATATTTGTAAGATCCACTAAATATTTCTCATTTTTTCTAATTATTTAAGAGAAACCAAACCGTAAAAAAGATTTCAAAATACATTCCCCTTTTTAAACTTTTCTCTTCCCTTCTCTTCTCTTGTTCCAAATAGTTTTGGTTCAAGTAAATTAGTCTTTTTATTAGTGCAATTTGTAGCTTGCATACCACATTGGATCAAGATCCTCTGATGCAAGTGTGTATATAAATACATCACTCTTGATTTCCCTCTATCTCATCCTTATATTTTTATTGTTCTCTCTCCTCTAACACGTATGATACTTCTCGTAGATGCGACAGGTGATCCAAACATTACCACATTAATTTACCTCAAGTTCTTTTTGAGAAAAAAGTAGTTGACTTTTTTGAATGGCTTTTTCTTGATATTGGGCTTAAACTCAACGAAGTCGGACTTGTAGCTACTTGTACTCCATTTTTGTTTTGTGAAAGATCCAATTTAATTTCCTTGTTTTTTCTTAGGTTTTGAATCAGTACAAGTTGAGGCATAATATAGAACACTTAATAGTAACTATACAACCCAAAATGGATTCTTTAAAATTTTGCTATTAAGATACTCTAAGAGAAGAAGTAGAAATTCATACTATGAAAACATGTAGACTAGGCCACAAGAGAAATTCAAGATTACCTCTTCTTAGTAACACTATTGGAAAATTCAACATTTCATCAACATTATAAAATTTTAATATAATAGTTAATGTAATTCTAGTATGCTAGAATGGAATTATAAGACATTTGTATGTCTCACATAAGTAGTTAAATTGGTGTGTTAAAAGACATCGAAGACGTATTAAAAAGGAAGATTCGGGTTACAAATTAACATAATCACTAATTTCGAACATTTGTCTATTAAAAAAAAACATATGTACACCTCTTTAAATCCTTTAGGGCATGTTCGAATTTGTGGTATAGAATAGAATGTAAATTGACATAACACTAATTTATTAAAATCTAACTAAACTAATACATTCCATTTCTAACTAACCTAATACATTCCATTTTATCGGATTCTCATTCCAAACATACCCCATGTTCCTCTAAATGATCACATAGAAGATTCAATAACTAAGCAAATATTATGTTAATAAAATTTATAAAATGTTTGAGCTCTTTGTTTAATTTGTTGTCAACATTGGAGAGAAAATGTTCCTTAATCACCATTTTTTTTAGAAGAGGTATTTATCAAAACTCAATTAATTAACAAGAAAATGGTACAGATATTTAAAACCAATCAACTCCTTTTTTATCTGGAAATAACTGTGGGTAAATGACGTCGATAATGTGCCAAGTTTTCAGTTCAATCACACAACAATCCTCTTCTCAAACGATCCAAAAGTGGCCTATTATAAAATATAATAAGAAATCGAATAGTGCCCCAATATCTCATCCCCTGGTAAAGGCCCAAGATATGACCATTACTCTCTGTTGATAAAAAAAAAAAAAAAAGACCATTACTCTTTTAACGCTACATTCCGAAAGGAACTTCTTTTTCCACTCTTCACACACACTTCATAAGTATATTTCTGATTGAAAAAAACTGTTTTTTTACGCTCCAAAATAATTCCTTTTTTTTCTGCCCGAAAATATATTTCTGAACACATTCGTAGTTTTTTAGAAACATAACATAGAAATAACTCGAAAAAGATCCAGAGACTGGTCATAAGAGGAAGGCTCTTGGTCTTTTACACCTCCACGAGTAACAAAATTCGATTTCCGGTTGGAGTTTTAAATCTGTATCAAGAACGGTTGGAGTTTTAAATCTGTATCATAATTTTTTAATAGTAGTGTTTCATTTATTTATTTTCAAAATATTTACTATTTTCAAATAAAATACAAAAAAAAAATGTTTAATAGATCTAAATGTAAAAAAATTAAACTAAATTCATCGTAAACATAAACTTTTGCATAAGCATTATTTTTGCTATAAATAGTATTTAACTCAAATGAATAGTATTTAATTCAAAAAATTTGTATTTAACAAATGTAAAAAATTTGAACTAAATTCATCATAAACATAAGTTTTGAATTTATAAATTAATTGTGCAAAATTATAACAAAATATAACATTTAAATAAATAGTATTTAACTCAAAAATTATATTATTTTTTTAAAAGAGACAATTTAAAAATTAAATACGAATTTTTAATTTTATAAGTAATCATATACGAAATTATAAAGCTAAAACAAAAAAATATAACTAGTTATCAAGTCGGGTCTACAGGTTGACGAAATTAAATTGTTCAACCCATTACCTGAACCAAATATAAGCAGATTTCAACGGATTGAGTTAGGTCAAATCCGAATGTGACCGGAGATAAAAATTGAGTTAAGTTGGGTTGGGTGATTGGGTTGGCAGGTCAACCCACGCCCATGTACACCCCTATCCATGAGCATCACAAGCACCAACTCTAACCACTTGTTGTGGCAACTGTTACGCCCTCTATACGCCTACATAACATACGCAAACGTACTATTGGCATTGGGTATGCCGGTCCTTGAAACTAAGCTCCACACTCTCGCAAGATAAAGGAACAACAAAGTCTAAGATATCACAAAATTGCAAGCACACATGAACCACTAGACACTACAATGCAAACTTTGGCCTTTTGCTTTCAGTTGATACCTGAGGTACCTTCTGCTTTCTAGTAGACATTGTGTAGAAAATTTTCTAGACCATTCAAAAACTTAAAATGTCACCCTTGCTAATGCAAACATGGCTATTCCAAAAACTATACCGTTATTCATAATCAATTTTGAAGGTCTTGTTGTCATTTCCAAAATTACAAAAGCTAGAATTCTAAACAATAATAACCTTGAAAGTTAAAACTGCCAAAATTTTCTTGCTCTTCAACTACATTGCTGATAACTGGGAGCTACCATATATCAATAATATATTGAAAGTGTTCGGTGGTGCTTCAGAGATTCACACTGAACTCCAGAAGCCCATAGCCAAAGATCCAGCTCCACACTGAGCACCTGAAATGAGATAATTCCAGATTTAAGTCCAAAAGATAGTGAAACTGGGAAATGAAAAAACAATTAGTTAAGTGAAGAGTAATGGCAATAATTTATCAGTTTCAAGTAAGAGGAACAACTTTTGCGTAAAACATGCAATAATGCCAAAACTACCATTTGGTCAACAAAAACTATATGCAACTTTTTTCCTGCTAATTGATAATTCACTACCAAACTCTTTCAATATGTTTCCATTCCAAACAGTCTAATGTTAATGGTCAACATTCATTTCTCTCTATGTGAGAGAAGAGAGTGAGAGCACGTGCACATGTTTTCGATAGTACATGCACCTAAAACTAAAAGCATCATAAACAATTGGCAATGAATGTTCAAGGAAATTGTTTCTTGTCCATGTATGTCAATTAAAGCGATTCACGGTCAATTGTGATATACTTTTTTTATTCAATAGAATAGACTTTAAAAGAAGTCTATATAGTATATACATTTAAAAAGGTAATAGAGAGGATATACTATGCAGGTAAAAAAGAACTCACCTGTCTTCCTGATTTTACACTTATCAGCTCCCTCATTTTCTCCACAGCATGTATAGAGCAAGCTCGTAGTTCAACTTCCTCCTCAGTCCCTGGACCTATTTCTCCACTGGTCTCGATTGTACTGGTAAGTGTTGGACTGAATTTTAAAATGCCAAGCTGCTGAAGCACAGCTGGGACGATGTAGTCAGCCATTATAGTTAGAGAGCTGATGTCTTCAAACTCACCATATCCTTGGCCCCTAAACGCGCCCCATAAATCAGCTGCAAATATCTGAGCTCTTTTATATAAAAATACTTGACGGCCTTTGTACACTGAATGGTCCCTAAAGCCTAGAACAATTCATATTTGGAGTCAGGGAAACAAATTCTTTGCACACAATCAAAAGCAACTTGAAACAGAAATATTTAAAACTAGGTTGTAAATTATTTCAGAACTTACACGATGAAAGACAAGAATAGATGAAAAAGTTATACCAGGAAAATGACGTGCAACAAGGGCCACGAGATTCATAGCAGATTTTCCACACTTCTCAACAAGATTAGATGCTTTTCCATCAAAATTTCTTTCCAGTTCAATCCCAACCTAGCAGTAGAAGTCGACCATATTAGATATATGACTATGACATTTTAAGAGATGCTGATCAATTATTATTATAGATCAATCAATATAACTGACTAAAGGTAACTTCAGCAGCAATGATTTGTTTTACCTCGTGAAGTAACCTAACACGTTCATCTTCCAAAGGAAGAGGTCTAGGCCAATTCAAAAGCTCACGAAGTTGTGGACCTAACATTATGAAATGAATTTGTCATTATGCTAGGTAGAAGATGGTTTCTTTATTGAAAACAAGAACATCCACCATAAGGCCAGATGTATACACATATATCAACTGCCACATGAACAAAAATATCAGGCACCCTTCTTTCATCTGAAGAATTACAATTTGACTGTGGTTCCTGCTCAAGCACTTTAGGCAACCAAATATATCCCAAGTAAAATTATTGAATTTTTTTTTTTGAAGATGCAAAATTATGGTATTTAAACTGAGCATACTATGAATGAAGAGTTTACAGTGTTCTGTTCACTGTCCTAAGACCTGATTACCATTAAGTAATATGTAACTGTATGCACCATTACTCGCACTGCAGTGCAATATAGGCCCTCCTTTGTACTGAACTACCTACCCTTCAATAATTTTAACAAACTGTAGTCTCAAATTTCAATTGAGGATAGAAACATGATTTGAATCATAGATGCAGTTTGACACATTCAATTATCCATTCCATACCAATCTATGCACGGAAATAGAATGATATTTTGCATACAGGCAATGCAGGGACCAAGCAGAATTACCGGTATACTTTTGCAGACGATCGGCATCGAATGCAGACTTATCATTTTGAAGAGCTGCCTTTAGCCCAGATGCCAAATTATCATAATTCAAATCCTTATCTGTCGCCAAAACAAGTAGAGAGAGTGATCATTGGAAAGAACAAAAAGAATGGCAAGGTTGAATGCCAGGAGGAACAAAGATATGCTAAAATCATAGGAGACATTTCACTTATCCTATTTCGTGTATTTGTCAATTAGATTGCCAGCTAACCAACCGACCTGCTAATTATCCTAAAATATGGGCAATAACACCCTAATGCTCCCCCGCTCGACAATAAATAATCAATTTTTTTTTCTCATTATGTAAGGCCTACTGCGCGGATCAGACAAAACTATCTGGCTCAAACTCCAACCCAGCACCAAAAGGAATAAAAAAGCAACCTTAGTTCTATATGATATATGATGATTTCTCATCAGCATAGAAAGAAAATAAGGAATTCAATATCCACCTGATCTCCCATATATTTGAATCTAACAGAGGGGAGCATGTTGTCTAAATTATTTTTCCGTACCTTAATTCACCACAAAAAGGTAAGTTTTATAATGGTTTTATTATTCAAATATATTATACAAAAATGAAGATAAATAATAATGACTTGTGATTAAAAATGCTAGGATGATGGCTATGTTTGAAAGTGGAAGCATTTAGTCAATAAAGAAAGCCACCCCAAAAATTGGTCACACAAAAATAAAGTCAATACACAGGAACCAAAATGCTGTTGACCAAATGTCCAGAAAAAATATAACATCACAGATATGGAAATCCAAATTTGCCACCTCTTGCATATTCGAAAACCATTTTCATATTCACATCCATCAAATCCCAACACCTTCTACAGGTATATCTCATTGCGCTCACACAGGGAAAGTTCTTCTTAATAGCTACATAGCACTGACATTTCAGCTTGAGGAGAGTTCGGTGCCTGGCACGTGTCATTGTCACATGAACACATGTATTTACATTCAATTACTTCTATTTTCAAATTATTACTGGTGTTGACATGATAGTGTCAATGTCGTGTCTATTATTTGTGTCTGTGAAGTGGTACATAGCTTAATATACGTATATGCCCAAATTTAAAGACTAAACCCAACATGGTGTCTGATATTTGAGTATGTGAAGTGCTACGTAGCTTAATAGACATGTATATGCCAAAATTTAAAGACTAAACCATTCTAATGAAAAAAGATGTCTGCTTTTACTAGTTATAGGTACTCTAGTGAACTCATTTCAGTATAGCCAGGAAAATGAAGCAAGGATATGTCAGATAAATTCAAATACATTACAGAAATTAGCAACTACGAAAAATATACAAAAACAGGGGACCATTATCACCCCAAATTAAGATACAGAACGACTATGATTAATTAATGATAGTCCATTAACTTTAACATTACGGAGAAGTTTATATATAGCATTTCAGGTGCGAAATGAAAAGAAAAAAATAACAATTGAACAAAGAAAGAAAGAAAGATAACGTACCAGGCCAGAAGCAAAAGTTCAAAGCGTCCAATACAAACAAGTACTGAACGGTGAGTGGTCCATTATCAAAATAATGAATCCCTTCAAAATCCCATTCAACCCTGGGAATAGACTCAATCGTGTTCACCACTTTCTCAATTCCTGAAAACGACATCACCAACGCATAAACGAATTTTTTTAACTTTTATTTTTCATAATGCACATGCAAAATGAACGACATTAGTATGAGACTGAACCTGAGGGGTCGACGACGACATGTGAGGAACGGCTTGCGACCCAAGCAGAGGTTGCCCTAACTTCATCCATGGAGTTTTCACAATGCGGCGTTTGAACGTGAACCTGTGGTGAACCCTAAAATGAAAACGTTTTGAAAAAATAAAATAAAATAAATATGAGGTTGTTGTTGGTTTTATTTATTTACCTGGTTCGAAGTTTCGCGGGTTTTCATGGGATAGTTGAGGGGTAGAGGTGACGTTGGCGTGTTTTATAATTCCATAAAGTATGTTTGGGGACATTGACTCTGAGCCTGATTTTTTTTTCCTTCCATAAATTGGAATGCTTATGGGCCACGAAATGCCCAATTTCAGGCCTGCGGAGGATAATTTTCCGATATACTACCAGACCTAATGATATCACGTGATGAATGTCTCACCTGCCTTTTTCCAATTCAAACTACTGCCCGTGTGACATGCAGGCATTTTGCACGTTTTTTATCTACAAACAGACGCTGGTTTTGAATGTTAAGTAGAATAAGCCTTCTCACATTTTTTTTTTAAAATCACAACACTTATTAATATTACAAAGCAGCAAAATAGCTATAAATATAATAAAATTAAATGTGGATAATATTCATATATTCAGATATGTTAATTATAATTTATAATGCATTGAAGTTAACATATTAATTTGAACTTAACGAACATTGCACTCAAACGGTGAAATCACATAAAAATACAAAATAAAAACATAATCCATGTAAAAACTACTTATTTAGATAAAATGAGAAGAAAAAAGACTTGATAGAAAAAATGTCTCAAATCACCTTATCTAATGGACAAATAAGAGAAATTCTACATTCGTTCGATGAGTGATCGTTGCAGATCTTTTGGAATAAGTTTTTCTCAATATCGTATAAAAAATATAGATTTTTTGAATGACGAAAGTATAAGAAGCAAAACTAGTAATGAGGTTAATTTTGTGTTTAGTGAAATAGTGACACAAAATATGTTACATAATCGTCCCGATCATCGAATTAACAATCAACTTAACATTAAATACTAAATTGGTAGACGTTTGCACGAGTTGTAAACTATTCGATTTTTGTATGAGTCAATTACCAAAATGAGCGTCATACACATTCAGATGCCAAAATAATGGTATATCCATTCTTTCTAGATGCCTTTAACAAAAAAAGAAAAAGACTTGAATACATTAGTAGCTTATAAGGATTTGATGTGTCTTCTATTTTGTTTTGGATTGGAGACCAAATTGAACGTTACATGTTAATTAAATGACTAGACTAAATTTTTAACACAAGTTAAAATAACAAATTGAACTTTTTTTGAAATACATTTTTATTTGTTAAACTCAACATTATATCAACATTTAACACATAATATGCCATTACAAATCAACACAGAAAACAACGTTTTCACAACAATTTCATTACCTATATGCCATTACATATCAAAATACAAATTATACCAACACATAATACATGAATATAATTAACGGCCCTGATTTTATTCGTTTATTTCCAGATTCACAAGGTTGTGAAAAAAGAGACGAATTGAATTTGTTTATTACATTCACCTATTTCACATAAACAATTAAAAAATTGAAAAAAATATTTAGTTCTAATGAATCCTAAATTAATCTGAGGAAGAAAAAGTGAAGTAAGAAAAAATTTCAAAGGCTATGTACAAACTCATTCATTAAAATAAATTTCCAAATTCACATGTGAAAGAAGAAGATTAACTGAATTTATTCACCATTTTTACCAATTTGATAAAAACAACAAAAAATTATGAAAAATATTGAATTTTAGTGAATCTTAAATTGATTATAAAAAAAGTAAAGTGGGAAAAGTTTTCAACAATATACACACCATACGAAACATTTCCAAAGTTTAATAATATTTACCATTAACTTAAAAAAAAAAAAAAAGACCAAATTGCAGGACGAAATTTCACCCATTATAAATAAAACTGTATTTAAGCCAAACTACTAATAATAATAATAATAATTATACATAAAAGAAAGAACACGGGTTTGAGTGTCAAAACTAAAGAACAAATTACAGCAACTAATTTTTGCATTCGTGATTTGATGGCCATTAGGCCTTTCCAGTCCTCCTTGTCGCTCGATAGGTTCGTCTCGATTTTCCGCATTCCTCTTTCATTTTCATCCTCCAACGCCAACATTCCTGTTTTCCCCAATTTATTCCTCCGTCGCTTCGCCGTCTCTTCTTCAAATTCATTCTCACGACCTCCTCATCGCTCCCACCCTCCTCCGCCCCCTCCGTGTGACACTATGGCGCACAAAATTGGAAAATCCACTCGCCATCCCGGCGCTACCTCCAAAGCTAGGATTTACGCTGATATCAATGTTGTTCGCCCTAAGGAATATTGGGACTACGAATCCTTCGCCATTCAGTGGGGGTAACAACTAATAATCCAATCCACACCGTTAATAATTTTCATTTTTTTAATCTTGATTTTAATTTTTTGCTTTTGTTATAGGGAACAAGATGATTACGAGGTTCTGAGGGAAGTTGGAAGAGGAAAATACAGTGAGGTGTTTGAAGGTGTTCACTGTACGGATAATGAAAAATGCATCATCAAGATCCTGAAACCTGTTAAGAAGAAGAAGGTGAATCACGACGTTGACTTTTTATTTTTTTTATTTTATATTTTCACTGTGCTATTATGATTTGTAGTGGTTTTTTTTCAATTGGTGTTTGGTGAATGGATTTTTTTTTTTTAATAAGCAAACAACTTTATTAGACAGTACATGAGGTATACAAAATGCTTGCCTCCCTACCTCTAACCAATTGCAGCATATACGAATAATGTATAGAAACAGCATAAAAGCATTACAATTGTTAGAAGACGAATCTTGAATTCATCTTGTTAGAGAACTAGGTAGTTAATCCCAGCGAGATCCTGCTGTCCTGGTGCGGTCCAGTGCCTGACCGCAACAGCGTGAAACAAGATTCCAGCCCCCGCTATCCCGGCATAGTTAATCCCAACATTTCCCAGTGAGATCCCGTTACTATTTCTTCCTTCTATGTTTTGTTGTTTCAACTTTCACCTAGGAAGAAGAATATGCCAATGAAGATGATGCTTATCTATGATTCCTACGCTAAAACTTGCATTTGAGTTTTAATATTTAGTTATTTTATAAGACTTCAATATGCATCTTGTTTATTTCCTTGACTTTTGTTGGTATTTCAATATATGTTTTGACTAAGAGTAAGACTTGTGTATTTTTATTATTAATTATGAATGTTTCAGAGTTTGAGTCATTTGTTAATTATGCATTAAATATAGATTTATGTAGTATTATTCATGTAATTTGTCCAAAAAATAGCAGTTATCCCGCTTATCCTGAAACGCGCTATCCCGCTATCCCACTTTTGGGGTTTGGGCGCGACGCACTTCTATCTTAGATTCACTACCTAGTTAGAGAATCTTTGAATAATATTCTATTTCAGTTCTCAAAATCTGAGTACAATAGTTTGTTTGACTCCTTATAGTTAGATTCCAAAGTGAGTGTTGTACCAAGAAAAAAAAGAATCCAGAGTGTAACTAACAGTTACGTAATTTTATTGTCTATGGATGTTCCATATTACTTAATGGTGTACAGGGGTGTCTCTAATAACAATGTACTAGAACATCAAAACCATGTGTCCCCAACCAAAGCCATCCTGATCCTCTTTTATTTCAGCTGTTTTAGTCGAGCATGCCATGACAAGCCCACAGGTTCAAGCATCATTTAGACAGTGTTATTGATTTTATCCTATTTAATTTTCAACCAGTCCTATGATAATATTTTCACCTCATCCACAAGATTTTCCACACTCACTTCATTATTGTGAAAAGATTTCTCATTTCTTGCCTTCCAAATAATCCAAATACATGTGTACCACACGACTTTTGCTCTTTGTTCAAATACTCCCTCCACCGATTAGTCCCTCCAAATTGATCAAAACTCTCACATTTGTGATGCAAAGCTGAGCTAACTCCAATCCATTTACAAATTGCATACCATACACTACCAAACACTGGACACTCATAGAAAAGGTGTGTACATGTGTATGGTATGTGATATGTAAATGGATTGGAGTTTGTTTGATCTTTCCCAGGCTATGTTGTCAATCCCAGCGCGGTCCCGCGGAGGGGCTGGCCACGAAGCCACTGACCAGAAAAATGCGTTAGATGGTAGCAGCGCTCTCAGCCGCGAATCTTACTATCATCATGACCCATTATCCTAACTTGACCCGCTACAGGGCTTTTTCAAAAAAACAAGTTTTTTATTTTATTTTATTTTTTATTCTTCATTAAGGGTATTTAGGTCATTTCACATCCACTTAAGCCCTAATATTTTTTTATTGTAAACCCACGAAGGGGTTGGTTCAGCATTGTGAAAAAGAAACCGTTTTCGTTCTTCCCCTATATCGTTCTTGCTCCGTTGCCATTGTTCTTTTCTTGCTCCGTTCAACATCGTTATGTTTTGTTCTTGCTCTGTGCAGCACCGTTATGTTCTGGTTTTGTTGTTTTCGTTCTTTTTGTGACTCTGTTTTGTCTGCTTTGTTTCTTCTGCTCTGTTTTGTGTTTGTTGATTACGATTACTATTAGAACTTGATTTTGATGTTGGATTTTGGTTATTAAGTATGATTACCCCTTTATTGCTATTTTTTTTAGTATTTCTGTATACTGTTTGTATTATATGTTTAGTTTATATACTTTTTTTTGGCCTTTGCTCTTGTGATCCCGCTATCCCATTTTTAGGGTTTGGCGCTCTGCGCCACTATCTGAGACTGACAACATAATTCCCAGGCACTAAAGGTGTTTAAAATTTAAATTATATACCTTTGTTCTTCAGGCAACTGACACACCTCACACATCAATGTGTTGCATACAATATGTTGGGGAAATAAATTTCATGTTAGTGTTTCAATTTTTTTATTATGTTTAGTATTTTCTTTGTATTTTTGGATGTGTGTGGTCATACAAGTGTTCATCAGAGTGGTGACAGTGTTTGAGAGTAATTAGCTAGCCAGTATTTATTTTATTGTATACAGTATGATTTCCGTTAAACCCTGATGATTTGTGTACGTTCCTTTCCTTTCCTCTGGCTATATTACATGTATTACTATAATCTTGAACATGCTCCTGATTCTGAATGCAGATAAAGAGGGAAATCAAGATATTGCAAAATCTGTGTGGAGGACCCAACATTGTAAAGTTGCTTGACATTGTTAGAGACCCACAGTCAAAGACCCCAAGCCTTGTATTTGAATATGTTAATAACACCGATTTTAAAGTGCTCTATCCTACCTTGTCAGATTACGATATACGATACTATATCTACGAACTTCTAAAGGCAAGTTTTATGCTTTCTTGTTTATGAAAGAGCAACATAACATCAATAGTTCAATTTTGTAGTAATTATTTGTTTTGCACATTGCTGGACAGTCAGCAAAAGATATAGTTAATGCTTCATAGTTCGTAAGCACAACAAGGTTAATTATTATATTTTTGGAGAAGTCAATGGTAGAAAGTGGTTAATCATAACATGTCTTATTATAAGTTGTCAAGTTTTTGATATATAATTGCATGAGTTTTTTTTTTTTTGAGGCCTTTTTTTCCCTATTGTTTGCGGCTTTTAACTTGAAATAGTTATATTTTCTGAATTTTTGGACAGGCATTGGATTATTGCCACTCACAAGGAATCATGCATCGGGATGTAAAGCCGCATAATGTAATGATCGACCATGAGCAGCGTAAGCTTCGCCTTATAGACTGGGGACTTGCAGAGTTTTATCATCCTGGGAAAGAATATAATGTTCGCGTTTCCTCGAGGTTCTTTATGTCTCTTTTATTGCTTTTCCTAATGACTTATAGTTGTAAAAACACTTCCTCTGGTCTGGCCCACTAGATGGCAAAATTGGTGAGCTGGGAAATGCTTAAGTAGGCCTGAAATTAAAGGGGTGTTTAGGTTGTGGAATTCATTGCTGTGTATTTGGAGGGAATTTTTTAGTGGTTGCTTCTAAGTTCCTTTTGGTTAAAAGAGAAATTGTCACATGGGATTTTTTAACACCTGCCAAACTTGGTCTTGGTGCGTATATAGGTCCATAGTATTGTCTTGATATAATCTAAGATGGCACCTTTGCATAGATTTTCAGTTGGTACTTTGGGTAATCAATGCGTTCCTTTGGATGTTTTTGGTATGTTGGTACTCTTTGTATACAGTACATAGGTTTTGTTTTCTTTGAGCTGTGTAAAATAATCTGTAAGATGCTACTAATTTCCAAATCTTTATTCTGCACTTTCCTTTGAAAAACTTTTATTTGACTCTTTCCTTTATGTGTTGTTTGTAGATATTTCAAAGGTCCTGAGCTACTTGTTGATCTTCAAGACTATGATTATTCTCTAGATTTATGGTCTCTGGGTTGTATGTTTGCTGGAATGGTATGGGTGGACTTTATTATAATGCAATTTGATGTAATTTATTTAGGGCCTGGGATCTTGATTTGCAGAGATGAACCTTCCATTTTTCACTGATGCGTGTTATATGATTTCCCCTAAAATCAATGTATAGGGTACAGTTTTATGTAATGCTTACCCGGTGTTTGTGTTTTTCAGATATTCCAGAAGGAGCCATTCTTTTATGGACATGATAACTATGATCAACTAGTGAAAATAACCAAGGTTAGTGAAGACTGTGAACCAGATTTCACATGGGATGTCGTCATGTTGCAAGTGTTATTTATTGCATGTAATTGTGTGCCCCCCTCCATATTTTTAGACATTTCTCTTTTATGTACTTGGGTGTCATCAAGTTTGTAGTTTGTACCACTTGCTGGTTTTGTTACTCAGTCTTTTTTGTAGAAATGACATGTGTCAGTCTCTTTCTTTGAGAATGCCTTTTTTTTGCATCCATGATCCAACTTTGGTCCATATTCTTTTGATGCCAATCGCGCAGAACCATTGCTTTTTTAAATATATTTAATTTAACATTTTTAATTAGTTTTGCCTGCAAAGTCAATCTGAAATTCTGCAATAGATTTGCCTGCAAAGGATGTTTTTCAGTTCTTAGCTATATGCTGTACAATGTTGCACATTGAAAAGATGTAGACAGAAAATGTTGGATTGATAAACCATTTTATCCCTGCTTTAACAGGTACTTGGAACAGATGAATTAAATGCATATCTGAACAAGTTTCGCGTAGAGTTGGACCCGCATCTTGCAATGCTTGTTGCGAGGTTAATTTTCATCCTTTCACAAATGATGTATATTGGTTTGGTTCCTCTGAAGTAGGGAATTCACTCTAGAGGAAATAAGTGAGGAGTTAGCCATTGATTAGAAAAACAATAGTTGAAATTAAACAGTGTCATAATTAATTATACATTTGCATGAACATAAATGTAATCACAATTTCTACAGCTGATTTTCTCACCTCTTAGAATGAATCCCCGCTTTAAAAGGGTCAAATCATCTGTAAATATGTTGCCTTTGCTCACTAACCAATTTTTTCTTTCTAAAAGTCTTAAACTGAAAAAAGGTTCTAATATTGTGGCAGGTATGGCCGGAGGCCATGGACAAAGTTCATCAATAGGAGTAATCAACACTTGGCTGTTCCTGAGGTAGCATGTGTTCTGATTATTTCTGTTCTAGAATACCCATATGGTCATTGATTTCATTCTAAATTGATCCCTTTTTTTTTTTTTAAGGCTATTGACTTTGTTGACAAGTTACTGCAGTTTGATCACCAAGAACGGCCCACTGCCAAAGAAGCTATGGTAAGAAGCCCAATCTTTTGGCATCGTAACATTTTTATTATTGAAATAGGTTAAGTCATCTGTGGCAAATTGACTTTTGAACTTCAGGATT
The DNA here is from genome assembly GCA_037974295.1 of Cicer cuneatum. Classification (NCBI taxonomy): domain Eukaryota; kingdom Viridiplantae; phylum Streptophyta; class Magnoliopsida; order Fabales; family Fabaceae; genus Cicer; species Cicer cuneatum. The sequence goes on along the minus strand of JBBPBO010000002.1, from coordinate 4,325,544 downwards.
CTAATTTGATTTGTCGCAAGCTGTTACTATTACTTCATCTCATGTGCCACCAATTAATTTTCCATGCTTGGATTTTCTTCCTCCTTTGAGCTTTGTGGATAAAATCACGATGCGATTTTATTACAAAATCCTACCTGGACTTTCTCAGTTTCTATTTCACTGAAGTGGCTATTGGTATCTTATGCTCTGTACTCCAGTAGATTGTGTGATAAGCCTTGATTTTTTCTTCTTCTGAAATGCGCATTATTCAAGCTCAAATTATATACTAACTATCTAGTCCTTCCTGCATACAATTATTTGACTATATGAACTTGTTTCCCATAAGGTTACATAAACAAATATTCAATGCTTGCAGGCCCACCCCTACTTCAATCCAGTGAGAAATGCAGAAAGCAGTAAAACTTGTACACATTGAGTTGCTGATGCCTTGTTTGAGATATCTTGCTTGCTTTTGGTCAGGGCCGATAAGTCTTCAAACATGGTGAAGCTTGATTTTATTCTGCCCTCAAGTTTCATCAAAATACCCCTCACTTTTTGGGCAAAATCCAGGTCTCAACGATTTCAACTTGGTGTGTGCTTCAATTTTGTGAGTGAATTAATTCCCTTTGAGTGAAGCTTATACGCATGTGTTTGTTGTAACTGGTCAGGTTTGTGAGTTCCTTATTCTTTTGTAGTCTTGAAGAACATGGAAACAGTCTCAAGTTTAATTACTTCGGATATTTCATTATTTTTTGTTAGTAACATTTCATTACCTTTCCAATATCCTATTTGAAATGTTGGAATCTATAGGCGCCTAAAGTGGTAATAATGTCGGTATAATTATACTTCCATTTTGAGATGGAAAAAAAACTGTATATACCTCAGAAGTTTATTTCCGGAGGGCAACTCCCCTAAAGAGATCCTGTCAATCTCTCGTCATCAACATCAATTGGTCTACAACATCGGATTTCTTCAAACCACATGCTTAGCCAATCTGCAGTATCTTGGACTAACATTGGAATTTCACCATCGTCACCAGACTCCATTAATACTAAATTAGCACCCCAATGAATAATCTTCACCGCAAAGTATCCTTCCCATTGAAATTCGTTCCGAATATTGTATGCCATCCGACGAATAGCAACTTGCCCCACATACATCCTACTATGATAAGCCAATACTTCCTCTTGCACCTCAAAATGTAAGTGTGCAAATTTTTACGTTGGATGTCCATTCCTTGAAACTCGTTGTCCATGCCTAACAATCTCAGTTTATGATTTTGATTCACCATAACCCTTCTGCATATGAGATTGTTGTGGCACATGTCTCCTTCTCCAACTTGGTAATTATTCTTCTTTACCTCTAACCGCCCATCTTCCATGGTTCTCCGATTCTCGTTGAAACCTTGGTTAGTTAACTTATTTTTTGTGCACGAATAAAAATATTGTCCATTTTTTATCACGATTTCTAAAGCATTAAATATATCAAGGAAACTTGCAAAACCAAAACGCCACTTCTTTTATCTCGCTTAGATGACATGACAACCTCATCAATGTTTCCATATTTCTGAAACACTTCCCACGTATCATTTGCTCTAAAATTCTCAGGGATGATTGAGAAAAAAAATGAGGTAGTGTCTGACACTACTTGTTTCCTTTGGTACTGCCGGTTTTTTGCCACATTTGTGTACTTTGAGGATGTTCAATGTTCTGAATTGGTCTAAAGTTTTTTCTTTCTTTTTGGAGATGAGACCATAAATGCCATCAGAAATTTATATACAACTGTGAAGTATTGGGTTCGAGGTGACGCCAAAATATTTAAAGTTTTATCCTCAATAGTTTTTAATTAAACATCAATTATATTATTTTTTTTCATAATATATATATATAAATGTCTACATACTTATAAATTTTCGATTAATATCACGTGGAAAAGAAAAGTAAATATCCATCAATACCAAATTTTATCCCAAATACTTTTTTCATAAGAGTACTTGAACGTAGTCATAGGACACCACTTTTCCTTTTGTAATGTGCACTTATTAGTCATGATACTTCTTTAACAAATCAGTTTGTTTTCTGTAGTGATTGTTTTTAGCAAGGTTACCATTATACATATTTTTTATATGCTGCAAGTTTAGCATTATGTGACTATATATTTTGTCGCTTTTAGACCATAGTGTTTTCGCATTATATGTGATTATCATATTATATAAATATTATCAACAGCAACTTAGTTATAATAGAATATTAATTTCTTTTACTTATATTAGTAGCCATTGCTATTCGCTACTTGGCACTTGATGTGACCTGTATATGGTATATTTTTTATTCACCTTTGTAGCTAGGTAGGGTGTATATTCTCGACTGGCACTGCGTATGTAGAAAGTTGGATGCATGCCACCACGATTTCAAAATATGAATCGAGGATAATATCTCGTTTGTTTTTCTATGGTGTGGAGGAAACATAAGCAAGACAAGGAAATCAAATAATTTATTAACGCTTTAAAAAAAAATAGACAATAAAAAAACAAGCCAGACGACAACCTGTATAATATGCAGAAAATAATTAGGTTTTGCCCAACCTTTTTCATGACAAAGATAACATAAGATATTAAGGAAAGTATTTGTAAAATAATAAATTGAAGAAAATAGGATGACAAAGTAACCAAATTTTGAGAGTCTAACCACTAAATATATTTTTGTTCCCGTGAGTCTAAGTACAAAATTTTATGGGTCTAATTACTAAATTAATTGACTAAAAAAAAAATATATTACCTCTTATCACGAACACAAATAAATATATTTATATGAAGTATTCAATATAGTGAAATTTATCTAACTTTATACTATTTGACGATATTATTCTTAAAATAATCTTAAATTAATATGTATTTTATTTTTTAATTGATATTTTATTATGATGGAATAAATAACTGTGAATTTAATAACTGTTTGATAATGCACATATTTTTTATGACATCAATTTTTTTTTAATTATATTTACCAAATTTTTTTTTGATAAATATTATCTCTGATCTTATTTATAAGATTTTTTTTAACTTTCTACATCTTAATTATTAGAAAAGGTACCAAATTTTAGACTGTATCCATTTATTTATTTATAATATAGGTGAACTTAAAACATTTAATATCAAGGTTAAAAAATAATAAATACAACTATAAACTCACAACAAACTGTGAGGTTTCGTATTCAAATTCAAAACAATATATTTAACTCATTTGTCATATGAGTTAAAATTTAAGAATAATAGCATCCACTTTATATATATAGAAAAAGATATGTGTTTATAAAAGTGGGGAGGGAGTAGTATGCACTACTTCCGCCCTTATATGAAATGATAAATACAATTATAACCGACAATTAACTGCGAAATTCTAAATTTAATCCGAGACAAATTGTACAACATAATAATATTAGTATATTTCAGTTGAATTAAGACTTAACAACAATATCATCTACTATTTTGTTTTTTTTATATGTATGTAAAAAAAATTCAATGTGTTTATAAAAGCGAGGAGGGAGTAGTATGTACTACTTATGTCCTTATATGTAAGACTTTGTTAATCAATGTAAGGAGTTAAGAAAATACTTGTCACATTCAATTTATCAATAATGTATATTTTTTTTTTTAAACTATTCTTCAATTATTAAGAGAGTTTAATAAATAAAAAATTATTAAGAGAAAAAAATAATTGATCTTCTAATTATTTATATTTAATTAGGAATATTTTATGAAAATAATTAGTTAATAACTTTTGTAATTTAAAGAAATTCTTATATAAAAAAACACATTTTGTACGAGATAATCTTACATGTGAGACAAAGGTAGTAAAAAGGGATATAAACTAAAAATAAATGTCACGCTAATGAATGCCCAAGTAATTTAAAAACACTTATTAAAGACAAAAAATAAAATTTTACATAAGTATCTTTTTCAAAATTTTAAAATACATAATTTATTTTTTTATTTTTTATTTTTTTAACAAGTATTCTTGACACTGATAACATAACCTTGAATGAAAAAAAGCAGTGGAGATAAAGAAAAATGAACAGATGGAGAGTAGGGAGAATAGACAAAGACGTCTTCATAATTATTTTAAGAGACATAGAACTCGGACTGAAAGCGAAAGACAATAGTAGTAGATTCTGGAAAGAGAAATAAAATAAAACAAAACAAAAACAATAAAAAAAAATAGCTAAAAAGTTCAGGTACTCAAAACACCAAAAGACAAGAAAACTTTCAGTATATTTGGCTTGTCCATGAGAAAGCTACGTTCAACTAAACTAGCAACTACTACCAAATAATAGAGCCATTAATATTTTTTATTTTAAAATAATAATTTAATTGTTATAAGTAACATTAAACAAAATACCACTATTTTACAACTTAATACTGTTAATTTCAAAATAATCATATTTAGGTGAGTGATGTGGTAAACAAATAAAGTATGAATTTTTTATTAGATCTCATCGGAAAACTATTACCTTGTCATTTTTTATAAGCATTTTTGTATATTTTATATGTATTAAAAAATGTTGGTAGTGGAATCAATGTATATTACTATGACTTAATTATTTTTTATGTAAAAATATATTCAATATTGATGTTTCATCACGAGATAAATTGATAAGAAATTTATTTAAAAAAAGAATAATATATACATATAATAAATTATAAAGAAGTTTATATTTAAAGATAAAAAAAATTTCAAAGGAAATTTATAATTACGAATGTAGTTAGTAATTTTAAATTTTAGAGCCAAAAGTTAAAATTAAAAATAATACAGTTGATAAAATAAATTTAAGGTGAAAAGATGATGTTGAATTGAATAATGGAAGATTTTAAGATTTATCTAAAAAAATAAAATAATAATAGCATAAATATTTATATTAAATTAATACTGCTTATCATTTTCTGAATTCTCCCTCAATCGTGTTCACTCCGTATTTTCTGTTATATATAAATAGGTATCTGATTTTCACGTATGATTGTTGACCCCTCCTGTTTTGAGTTGAGTCTCATATTTCTTGCTTTTAATTTACCACACTGCACAATGCAAACATGAGAATATTAATTGTTTTTTCTTGTTTTCTACTAGAGTTGTAGACTGGGCCGATTGTATAGCAAATATGGTTGATGAATCAGTAACAGTAATTGTGAGAGAGTTTGATCTTAATAAAGATAGAGAAAGAGTAGAAGCAGTTGAAACGTCATGTGAGGTTGGACCTAATGATAAACTTTGTATCTTCACCAACATGCTTGGTGATCCGATTTGCAGGGTCCGCCATTCACCTTCTTTTCTCATGCTGGTAATATATTCACTATTCTATTACCACACACAAATAAATATTTGATCTATTAGATATAATAATGTTTCTAATTTCAACAGGTAGCTGAAATTGGTGAAGAGATAGTGGGAATGATAAGAGGATGCATAAAAACCGTTACGTGCGGTAAAAAGCTCTCGAGAAAATCAAAACACAACATCACCATCACCATTCCAGTATACACCAAACTCGCTTACATATTAGGCCTTCGCGTTTCTCCTAATCAAAGGTAAAATAATGAATTATCTTCAATGCTAGAAAATAATATTAATTATGATGTTATGTTAATGGTGCAGGAGAATGGGAATAGGGTTGAAGCTTGTGAACGAAATGGAAGCTTGGTTTAGGATAAATGGCGCTCAATATTCTTACATGGCAACGGAAAACGACAATTTAGCGTCCGTTAAACTTTTCACCGACAAATGTGGTTATTCAAAGTTCCGTACACCGTCAATTCTTGTCAACCCCGTTTACGCTCATAAAACAAAGGTTTCATCTAACGTCAATATCATTCCGTTAACTCCTTCAGACGCCGTTATTCTTTACCGTAACCATTTCTCCACCACGGAGTTTTTCCCTCGCGACATTGACTCCGTTCTTAATAACAAACTCAGTCTCGGGACTTTCCTTGCCGTACCAAATGGGTCCTACAGTATCGAATCGTGGCCTGGCCTATATAAGTTTCTTTTGGGCCCACCATGTTCCTGGGCCGTCTTAAGCGTTTGGAATTCTAAAGAGGTTTTCACGCTCCAAGTTCGTGGCGCGTCGCGCGTGAAGCGCGCTATTGCAAAAACAAGCCGTGTTTTGGACCGGGCCTTGCCGTGGTTGAACTTACCGTCGATTCCGGATTTGTTTAGTCCGTTTGGGTTTCATTTTTTGTATGGGCTTGGCGGTGAAGGCCCAAAAGCGGTTAAGATGGTTAAGGCCCTTTGTGGGTTTGCGCATAATATGGCTTTGGAACGTGGGTGTGGAGTGGTGGCTACTGAAGTTGCTTCGTTCGAACCGCTTAGGTTTGGAATACCACACTGGAAGATGCTATCTTGCGCCGAGGATTTATGGTGTATTAAGAGGCTTGTTGATGATTATAGTGATGGTTCTATTGGTGATTGGACTAAGTCTGTTCCTGGATTCTCCATTTTTGTGGATCCCAGAGAAATTTAATTTTAAAGAGTCTAGTTATCTAGTATTTTCCCATTTTGTTATCTTATTTTTATTTTTATGTAGTTTTTTACTCTATCCTTCAAATGTGTATATTTTATTTTTATGAAATATGTTATCTAGTTAGGTTAGTGTCTTATTAGAAGATCATGGAAGTGGACTAAATGGAGAGAATAACGAGGTTTATGTATATTTATTTTTGTCGTAAACGAAATTATAAACACTATTAGTAAATTTTATACCCAAAATGAAAATTTTAAATTTGAATATGAGTTATTATAAAAAATAATTTAAGCTAATAATATCAATATTATCTGAAGAGCTAGATTTTACGAATATTCACCATTTGCCATTCATAGCCTTTTGTCGTAAATGAATTTAGCTTTTAATTTTGGTAATCATTTGTCTATTATCTTTTGAAATTTGGATTGCTTAAGAATTGTATAATAATGGGTAATATTCTTATATTCTAGAAAATTGGAATCTATGACTATGTTTCACATTTCTATAATGGGATATAATATGGCTTTAAATTGAGAAGCGTGATATCAACTCGTGTATGAATCGCAATATCATTTTGTTTGGACATGTCATATGTTGCCAAAATATTCATTAACCTTTTGACACTGAATAAATAATAAATATTATAATAGTATGCGCGCAGCCAAGCCAAGGATCTTATCCTGCCCAACTTTGTTTTATTATCGATGTTGTTTCTGGTATATTTCTTAATGGGGGAAGCATATGGGGGTCAAATGGCTCCTACATTAAGCTTAATTCGACCCAATACTAATATGGCCAGTTGCCCTTTTGAGCCTCTCATTAGATATTTACTTTGTAACTTATTAAAGGTATGCTTAGTTTTACCGTGTGATGATAAAAATTAATTCTGTAAATTTAGATGAATTGAATTTAAAATTATTTATTTATGTAAAAGTAAGTTGTATCACAAATTTTAAATTAAAAATCAATTTTAAAAGATTTAAATATTTGATTTATTTTTATAAGTTTAAGCATTTCTCATTTTCATCTTTGTAAATTATTTCTTTTCTAATTTAAACCTTGTAAATAGTTGATGTGCCAAATATATGAGTTATATGGAAGTTTGATGTGGGAAAGGAGTAAATTAAATAATTAAAAAAAATGAAATGAAATAATTAAATTGATTAAAAAAGAAATAAAAAAAAGAAATGAAAGAATGTTGAAGGTGTTGTATTTTAGTCTCTCCATCCAACATCAATAGGGGATTAAGGTTTTCTTCTTTATCTATCATTGCATCATAATTACCAGATCACCACCATCGAATCACCATATTTAAATCACTATTATCATATTACCGACAAAAAATTGACAACAATAAAGAGTCTACAAACAAAAATAAAAATAAACATCTCCAAATAATAAACATAAATTTACGTATTGTTTAAGAAAAATAAACATAAAAATAAAATATTTTAAAAAAATTACTCACATCTCAACGAAGACATCTCCAAAATTACTCACATTGTTTAATAAAACTAAACATAAAAATAAACTTAGTAAATGTAAACTATAGCTACAAAGAATAAACATAAAAAATAACATATTTTAAAAAAATTACTCACATCCCGAGGAGGACATCTCCAAATTCATTTAGAGTTTTAATCAGTGTTAGAGATGAATATACGCATTGCTTTCCTAAACTCATATTCAAACAATTGAAAACACATTGAGTTTGTTGCATACGAAGATGACACAATAGTTGAACGAAAAAGAAGCAAATAAAGATTCGAATAGATGATTCATTGATGATGACGCGATGATGGTGATGTGGTGATAGAGAACGGAGGAAAGAACCTTAATTCCTATGAAAAAGATGATTTTAAAATTAAATTGAACTCACCTGATTTAAATTGAAAAAAAAAAGTTACAAGAAAAAAATGAGAAAGACATCAACTTCAAAGACGAATCAAATATTTAAATCATTGTAAAATTAAAAAATACAAATTTTAACTATAATCAATTTGAAGTCAAAATTAATTATACAAGATAACAATAAATCATCTCAAAATCAATTCTATACCCATAGATTCACTTTGGACTCTTCCCAAAGAAAAACCAAATATAGACTATGTGACACATATAATTCGACATTAGTTTCTTGTATGAAATAAGAACTTCACCTGAGTTATTTGACTACTGAAAATTAGTAGTTGAAATTCTTCAAACTTAATAGTTGAATTAACTAAAAATAAAAATTACATAAAATTATATTTTTAATTAATATTTACATTTTAGTTGATTAAGATGATGGTAAGATTGAGAGAAAAATAATTGATGAGAAGATAATTGTTACCAAACAATTTAACTTTAATCATACAAAATTATATGTTATAAGTTATCAATTATAAGCTATATTAATTTGAGCTTACCAAACAGATTTTTATTGGTATACAACCAAATATTTCAAACGAATACTTAATATGAGTTTGAGGAAATATTATTATTTTCTAACACTCATAACAAGTAATTGAAATAGGATATTTTATTAAATGTGGCCAGTTAGATTCTCGTACATGATTAAAAAAGAAAGTGAGTCTATAGTAGTATAAGTGAAGATAAACTTTGATGAGTTTTTTAAATCTTATAGTATTTGATTCTGCTTTTGTCAACCTTAAACTGTTTGATAATTATCAAAAATAAAATAAAATAGAAAGTATTGAATAATATAATGCATAATTTTTGTCTTTTATTCTTTAATTTAAATCTAAATCGAATATTTTATAATTATTTATGTTGGTATATTAAGTTTGAGTAAGAGTCTCACATTTGATGAAAAATGAAGTGTTAAACATTATATAAGTGTGTGAACTAAAATACTCAATAAGTCGATACCTTAAAGGTTTTTTTATAAAGATGCGGTGTCTAATTCATTTATGTGGTGGTTGTTCTTAATTCACTGTGATAATCATCAAAACTCTCTCATGATTCAACATAGTATCAAAGGCGATGGTTTGAAGTGATTTGCTCTAGCTTGTATCGGACTAACATAACAATAGTAGTCCAGCAACGTGTCTCGCTGATGTTGAGTGTCAACAATGATACAAGTTTAAGAGGAGTATATCAATATGAATGAATAGATTCACACTTGTGAGAGAAATTATTAATATATCATGCGTAAATAAGAATATCACATTAAATAAAAAATAAAAAATTGAACACTTTATATATAAGAAAATTTAGATTATCTATATCTTAAAATTTTACGTAAAAATACGTAAAAATATATCTGTTGTTAATCAAATATGATAATAGTATAGATCATCTCATGAACCAAAAATTTAAACATATTTTTAAAATATTTAATAAACCAACAGAAGAATTTCATGAAGTTTCTCGGTTGAGTACACGGTAGACTCTCAGAAAACTACGTGTATGTATATATATAAATAACAGATAATTTTGTTTGGTTTGGTTTTTAATACAGCTTTATTTTATTTTGATTGGTAGATAGTAATGTGTAAAGTAAAGGTCAAAGGGAATGGAACTGTCGTAGTAGAGACTCGCGAGGATTGCACTAAAATTATCATTACCAACTCACATCACATGTGCTATTAGCTACGAGGGTCTATTGTGGGATTTGATTGGGCTCATGTTGGGGCAACAAATTGGCGTGAACACCCACTTCAATTATACTTTCTTGCTCATTTTCTTAATATACAAGCGTAATAGGGTTGGACACAAGAGAATTTATTTAATTTTTAAGTAGTGAGTTGATATATTTTCTCATTTTTAATTTATTGTTGTGAAATTTTTAAAAGATGGTTCAACCACCCAAGTAGAAGATGAGAGACAAAATCAAGGTATAGAAATACAAGATCTACATCTTCAAGAAGGTATTGTAATTTATGGGTTCAAAAAAATTGTTCTTGACGAAGAATTCAAGAAAAATCAACGACAAATGATCTAAAAAATTAAAGCAATAAACAAGATTGCATCTAAATATGACTTCTTCATAAAAAAAAGTTAATATTTTTCACTAATTGTATTTTTTATATTTATATTTTTTCGGTTGATATATTTTTGGCGTTTCAAATATTTTTAGCTACATCTTTAGTGACATTTTTAAATCGGAAGAGTAATAAGCATATTTATCTTGCAGATTATTATATGAAAAAATTAATTAAAATTAATTTTTAAGTAATTAATATGTGAAATCTACACTAACTCTACGTATTAAACTTATCACACATTCATTTTTTATTTTTTCTTATTCTATCAAATATAAAATTTATTTTTAAATTAAATATTCTCTCGCTTTTGGCTATCTCTTTCCACATGATTATTATAGAGATTAATGGGATATCGGTCTCTTTAATTTATTATATAATTACTTCCAAACAAAAACTCATCTTTAAAAATATTAAACCATCTTTCATAAATTTAAAATAAAAAATTAAACCATCTTAGATCGATATTTTAAGTAGCCAATGCATGGCGGTCAACCTTTCCAATTTTAAATTTGTCTAGTGTTAATTAGGTTCAAAACTTTCCACCTGACATATATACTATCCTTGTCTCACTCTTTATACATCACCTTGAAAATTTAACATGCAAATTTGATTTTTCTTATCCTATAGCTATAATTAAACCCCACATACATTAAATTATAACCAACTCTATGGTATTAGTCAATTATTATGTATTTGAAGTGTTAGGCAAGGTCCAAATCGAACATGCTAAGTCTTGCCTAATTGTCATTTGTCGCTGACTAAACATAAATTAGGTGTAAAGGCTCACTCTCCGAGTCACATTTAAGAGTTTAATAAGATGGATGATACTCGATTGATAATGATATAGGTCAGAGACATAAGAAAGAGCCATGAAGGAAAGTGATTGACAATTTAAATTGAAACATATGTTTTTTTTTCTTTCCCAAGGTTAGAAAATGTACAAATGATTGGTGCATAGGCCATAAGTTTTCCCCCCTTCCTTTTCCACCAGGTATATGTTTAGTTGATTGATTAAACTTGTTTAGGATTATGACAAAGGACTGTGACAAATAGCTGGTTAAAAACTTGACTTCAAAATTGGGCGGTATTGAATTATTTATTTTTTCAAATATTTGGTACCTAACAATTCATATTTACATAAGAATATATAGATGATACAATAGATATATATTCAGGGTTAAAATTAGTGAATTACTTTATAGATATTAAATATACTAGTTAATTATATTTGTTAGTTGTTTTCATTGGTTATATGAATCATATAGTAACTTGATGGAATCTCCATTTTTATTATAAATATAATTTTCATAGTATATTTTTTTAGAAATTTCTCTCTTAAATTGCTTCTATTAAGAATAGTAATAGTAGAGCAATAAAAAAGAAGAAAGTTTAATCGATACACTCTCAATAAAATAATAAGATTTTTTTTGATAAAAAGTAGTAGATGTGGAATAAGTTAACCGATGGTGATTGAGTTTATAGCAAATAATGAGTAAGTTAATTAAAAGCTATAGCAAATTTAATTTAAAATATTTGATAAGATTAACGGTTAAACTAATTCATAATTAAATATAAAATAACATAAAAATATATTTTGAATTAATATTTAAACTTTTCAATTAAAATGTTGAAGTAAAAATGAGAGTTTACATTATAAACTCCCCTTCCAAAAAAAAAATGAAATGAAAAATACATTACTACAATTTTGTATATATAGTGTCATATAAATATTTTAATTTATGTCAGATATTTTAAAAATATCTGTCTTCATATATACAAACCTATCTAATTGAATTTTCTATTCTTTTGAGAAATTGAAAAGATTTCTCTACTTGGAGATTAGGTTCTATTATAACTCTTAAAATGAGTATTTCTCTTTCTTTTACCTATATTAAATAGGTGGCTTGATTGGGAAAGAAAAAAAGCTCTATATTAAGTTGGAACTGTGATCACTTCTGTCTAAAAGATAATGTTATGATAAATGTTAACGTCATAATAATGTTCATCTGTTTTAATGAGAAATCTAAAAATCAAGTTTAATTGACACTCTTCTAACTTAAGACAAGGAAAAGGAATGAATTACGCACTACCCATTGTTCACTTGTCCTAATCGAGCATTAAAATAAACTATTAAAATGCCATGGTTATTATTTGTTAATTAATTTAGATATGCATCTACCTAACATTTTATTAAATAAATGCCAACAAAATATTTTCTATGAATTTATATTTTTTTTACTACTGTTAATGGAGTTTATCAATAATATTTTATCAAATACTTCTAAATCCCAATAAAAATAGGTAAAAAATAATATTTATTTTGTCCAAAGTTAATTCTTGAGTCTGAGCTGTGAAAATGAACAATGGACCAACTTGATTGGACCGTGTTTTAGTTTAAATTAGACCATAAAAAACAACTCTAAAAATAGTCATATCTTTTTTGTCTGGCACAACTAGCTCAAATAAAAAATCGCCGATGCTCTCCTCCAAAATTCTCGATTTCTTACCAAATTTCAAAATTCAGTAGTTTAAATATTCAATCTAGTAGTAAAAAATGAGATTAATTATTTTATTAAAAGCTCAATTTTAATAGTATTTTTTACACATTTTTAATAAATTTTAAAGGTGGTTAGATGAGCAACCACCATAAAAAATTGGGCCATGATGGCCCAATGGGCTTTGAGACAGCTCAATGCCAACATTTCCATGTAACTTCTAAAAAAAAATATTAGTCAAACCTTCAACAATTATTATATTTAATTTAAAATTATAAATAAAAATATATTTATTTAGATATATAAAATTAATAAAAATAAATACATTTTTCTATAAATTTTAAAATCTTAAAGTTTTGGTTGCTCCCGGAGTCGCCAAATAAGGGTTAGCCGATCTTATTATTACAGAATCCATTTGAACAGTTAGAACTTGACCCGATTTTAGTTTTAGGTGTGGTTTTAGGAATAAGACTACATAGTTATGGTTCATTTACATCTAATTGAATTAAAATGAGTAAAGAACCTGAGAAATTGAAATATGGAAAGCATAAAAATATATACTTTCCATAAATCGTCGAGAACCCTTTCAATCAAGTAATGTAATGATTCAAGGGGTTCTCACAAACAACAAACATATTCGATTACAATTCCAATTTTTTTTAAGTAAATCTAACGGAAAAATATTTTTTTCATTGGACAAAGGTTTTTTTCTCTTTTTTTTTGATTTATTGGTTTTATTCAGTTATTCACGAAAACGATCACTGGTAAGAGACATAAAACCATCCATTCTGGTTCTATATTTGTTCGGATAAAATGCTTAGCTAATTCCATCCGTCGAACCAAAAAATTCTTTCTTCTTCCATATGATTTTTAATTATTAATTTGGTTCAATTTTGCTTGTCTAAATTTAGGGTGAGGCGATGGATTAACTTGACTCAATTGAAGAAAACAAACTTGAGTTTAATTGATATTCCACTTTTAATGAATGTAAAAATGTTTCACACCTACATTCAACCATCTCTCATTAAGTAGATAATTGTGAAAAAACTAAGATAATAAATCAAGTGAATAAACCAAAAAATTAAAAATTAAATAGAACAAGACTTGTCCATTAGTCCATAGTGGTTGGGTTTAATAGTTTACAGCCCAATCGCAAGCAAACTGGCCCAATCTGACTTATTTCGTAAGAAGATTTTACCTCATACCTCCTAAATTTTACCTTTATCCTCATAAATGCAAGGAAATGACCTTTTTACCCTCATATAAATCATAAAACTTGAACTTTTTCACCATTCCATTGACATTTCTGGTAAAAATTGAGTGATTTTTTTCAAACTCTACTGGAAAACTTTTTTCAAGTTTTCCGGTAAACACATTATACTGGAAAACTTGTGATGAAGTTTTCCGGTAAACACATTATATCGGAACATTTTTATTAAGTTTTCCGGTAGTATTAATTTTACGCTTATGTACCAGAAATTTTTTTAAAAGATTTCCAGTACACACCTATTTACTCTTCTAAAATTTTCTGGTAGAAACCTTCTGTACCAGAAAACTTTAAAAAAAATTTCTAGTAGAAGTCTTGTGTACCAGAAATCTTTTTAACATGTTTTCTGATAACTTTCAAATTTTGTTTTGTCTGAAAATATTTGAATAATAAAAAAAAAGTAAATTTAAGTTGATAAAATAGTAAATTTAAGTTCAAGAGTATATTTGACATTTTTAAAAATTTGTGGAAGTATAGATACAAATGTGAGGATGTAGAGTAAATTTTACTTTTTGTAAAGACCCAATCTGATCCAATAAAAATATTTAATCATGTATATATATTGTCTAATATAATTACCGCAAAAAGTTAAAGTTTGTCATATGAAATATGAAATGAAATGTCTATTTTGTATAACTATCAAAGTAGGTCAAAATTAGTTAAAATATTAGCGCAAGTAGTTAGTGCATAATAAATGTATTTATTTTGTAAATTTCAGAATATCGAATTCAATTCCTACTAAAAAAAACTCAACAAAATTGTGGTATAATGCAAGTTACTTAAGAACCAATACAACTAGACTAGAAAATTGAGCCTAGCATTTGATTCTAGTTGGTTTACCTCTTACCGGCATTATATAATATCATTAGCATGTTTTTCTTTTACAAACAAACAAATGTTAGTGATTAGTTTGTCAGAAGAATCGGAATTTGTTAGCCTTATATCTTAAAATGCTTACAAATTTTGTCTTAGTAATTGATAAGGCAATGATTTTCCTTCTCTAATTATAGTACACAACAAAACCGGATCCTTCATTACTTCTCTTGTAGTAGTTGTAAAATGTAGCCAAAGACAACCTTCATACCTTAAGCCTTCATTTTCACATAAGCTCTATTGAAGAATCAGTATCAGCTAGAACATGTCAAGTAAGCTCTATCACCTAATGCTACCAAAGGGAGACGATTATACGACAATCGAACGACTCTTGAAGTCAGTGACAAAACAAACAAAAAAACATTTTAAGATACTGAATGTCTCCTACTTCTAGACGGTGTAGACTTTGTCTCCTCAACAACGGTTGAAGCAGGGCTTTCCGACGTATCAGAGCTAGTAATCTCTCCGTTTTTTTCTTTGTTCGACCAAATCTTGGAGAATATTTTCTTTGACATGAGGAAACCTTTCATTTTGTTAGCAGCAACTTTTTCTGCATTGCCTTTACCACCATCATTGCTGTTGCTGTTTCTGTCACTACTACCTCCACTCGATAATTTTAGCGCGGCGAGTTCACCTTTAAGAACTTTTATATCTTCTGCTGTAGCTACAGTATCCCATTCCTCTTCTGTGTTGGTGGTAGTTGACCTTGAGCTACTGTGAGATCCGCCCGGATGCAATGCCCTGATAGACTCGGGAAGATCAGGAGTGCTGGTTCCTCCTGACGATGATGTTGTTGTAGCTCTTAGCTGCTCGAAAAAGAGAACCTGCACAACAACACGTAGAGGAAGCCGCTCATTCTGCACTGCATGCATGCAAGCTTCTGCAGACAGCTTCCTACAGTCCATCAACCGGCATATTCTTTTCCTCTCGCTTTTGCTGATTCCAGGATGTTCCTGCATAACATAGTAATGTCAGTCTCCAGAACTCGGTCAGTTAAAGCGACTGAAAGGGTGAAAACCGATAAGAAGTGCGTAATTGCATAGCTTAATTAATTCTTACTTAAAGTACAAGGAACAAACTAACCTTTAAATACATGTCGATGGCACGATAAAGGCCATCATGAGATTGTCTAGGAAAGCTCGATACCAAGTCGGTGATACTAACAAAATTTGGAAGAGGCAAATTAGGATCACGAGCAATCTCGGTAAGGTAGCCATCAACCAGCTTTGCAACCTTTATCTTGCTAGAAGAATTTGATACCATGTTGGGACTTCTGATCTCCTGCAATTCATCTTCCAACAGAGAATTCTGTTCATGTGCTACAAACACTTCAACTAGCTTCTGCACAGTTTCCACTTCGTAAGTTGTTTCGCCAACTGGTGCACAAATCAAAAGATCAGCCACTGTCGCCTCCTCAAGACGCCGGCCTATTCTCCTCATCAGTTCAGATTTCACCAGCTCTTCACATTCCAATTGAAGAGCCATTTTTAATAACTTCAGCGAAAAACCACAAGAGCCACTTCCCATATCCGCTGGCAATAGACCAACAATGGTCTCCAATATTAATCTATTCTTTACAATGTCACCGCTCTGGATAACGCCTTTGTTGAAGCCAGACAACCTTCTTGATGCATAGGCACTAAGAGCTTCTCCAACTACTGCACCAGAAACATTTCCGTTGCTCATTATTGTTGACATGACTCGCTTATAGAGATCGAGTTGAAGCTCACAAAGGTCTTCCACCCACCAGTCCTTTGGAACCATCAGTTGTTTCCTCACACCATTCCAATGCGAATCGTTCCCATTTTCGGATGGGAGTTTTTTCCTGTTATATGTGTATGACCATTCCACCCTCGATGTATCCATCGAAGCCTTGGTAGCTATGGATTCGATACAATGGCTCACCACCTTAAGTTCCTCTGACAATGGAAGAAGAGATTTGGTTGTTTGTAGAACGATAATCGAGTCTTTCCAGCTCCTGAAAATGCTGGAGTTGAGGAAAACTTCAATCTTGTAGATAAGATTTCCCTTTTCAACAGTTTCATACATCTCAAGATACTCTGCTGCACAGCGAGCTGCAACCACATTGTATGCATTTAGAGTGACCACCATACCGTAACAGAACTTGGCACATATTTCAAAAGCAACAGGTCCTCCGGGAATGTCGTGGATATGAACTTCATCGTTCTCCTCGTTTGTGTTTGAAACCAACTTTTGCAAGCGTAAACTTTTCGACAAAAGTGGAAACTGCAAAATATCGATCAGGTAAAGACTTGATCAGTGGCCTAATGGATAATCAAACCAAATAAACTTATGCAGCAATCACAAACAATTGAACAAACCAATTGTTTATGATAGTTACAAACTAAATACTTGATCACCTCAGTAATAGATAGAATAGAACATTACCTTATGCAGATAAAATTTTACGTCCCCGACGTAAATGACTATGTCAGATGCCAGCTCAGTTGCCACATACCTGGACAAGTATATGCGTCACTTCACAATAATTTTGAATGAAATGAACAAATCAAAAGAGACAATAAACCATCAAGAGAACTATATTGAACCTACTGCAGTTATACAAGCAATAGTACATTTTTTACATGTATATATTAACTACATTTGCTGAAATTACACATTTGCTCAGCTGAAATAACAACAACCAAGTATTAAATATTATTGTTCGGAAATATGATGAATGTGCAGGACATAAAACCAAATATGGCTATGGTCAGTCTGACATTTGATTCAGGGCTTAAGAACCAACTAGTTTGATTTTGGAGCCGCAAAAAACCATGAATGAAATTGAGGATACAAATATACATATGGGAAGAGTTTACATTTTTAACCTTCTTAAAGTAAAATTTTCCACATAGTAAACAGGAAAGCATACACATTTGTACTAACTAAGCTTTTTTTAACTTTAAGTAAAAACTTCTAACAGATTTTAATAGAGCTGATCTTTTAACATTTGCAGTCAATCAAAATTAGATGCATTATGAATGTTTTTCAGAAAAGGTTAAATGTGTTTTGTGCTAAGCTTTGTTGTTTTAGTCTTATTTCAGGAAGATACATCTGAACTATGAAGATATGTTGCATATCCTAGACTAATAAAGAATAGAACTTCAAACGTATTTATCTGCAATTTGACCGGTTTGGATTGTCTTATTTGAACTTATCTACTAGTATAAGAACTTGGGAAACTGTTTGACAAAGATTATGAAAACAACTTATGACATGTCCGTAGGATGTTTTCAACTTATTTCCCTAAGCTCTCCACAATAGCTTATGAAAACAACTCAAAAGCTTATATGAAAACCATTTCACTTTATTTTATTTTTTATTACAGAAATAGCTATACACTAGGAATTAGAGATGAAATAAATTTTTACAAAATAGAAATATGAGCCTGTAACTTCAGCCTATAAGCTGAAGAACTATTAGGAGAACAAAATCAATCTCAACATTGCTATAAAAATCCTAATTTTTTTTTAATGTAAAAAAAAGGGTGCATCAACACAATAATAATAAAACCAAACAACTAATTCCAATTGTTCAAGGCAGAGAGGTAAGACAAAGGAACAACTGAAATATGAGTTGAAATCAAACAAAAGAAACCAACAAATGGATTTGGAAAGAAATCATAAATAAGAACCCAAAATAACATATAATTCTAATCAAGAGGGAACTTGATCTAGGTAGAAAGGAAAATCATTACATACCTGACATTATCTCCATCAGTTTGAAAAGAATCAGGCTTAGATCCAAGTTTCATAAACTTCATCTTGACCAAAGAAAAATTCTAAACCACTTCTTTTTTCGCTCTATTGGAATCCAATTCCTATGAGTTTAAGGAAATGCAAGTAACTTGAAAGTAAAAGAGTAAAAGAACAAGGTAGAAGAAAAGAGGATCAAGTTCCTTCCTTGTATGACCGAATCTTCCACACAAACCAAGAGAGAAGGTTAAATGGGTTTTCTCTGCAAATTTTTTGTTTTTAAAAAAAATCTATTTTTATGTTATAATTTTTTTTGTGTGACTTGAATGAGAAGAGACTCAAACTCAAAGAACATGTTGCTTACAAAATTGGTAACAAAGTCCAAAGAGACCGGCCAATATAAACCATGTTAGGAAACATTACCAACAAAACAAACTATCTCCAACACATTCATATATATAAATAATAATTTTCTTAAAGGAAGAGTAAACTTAGTAACAGACACACCCACTTGCTTAATCTGACACCACCGCCCCACTCTCTCTATTAAAATTATACTATGTTTTCTGAATCTTGGTATTTGTTTCTTTTCCTTATTTTTTTTCTTCTTGTTTCCAACAATGGATTTAGACACCAATAGTGACACTAACACACTTTCTGGTCAGCAAAGTTTTCAGAAAACCAAATTCCATCAACATTCACACTCACTAGTCACTAGCCATGTTTTAGCTATGTCCCTTCTTTGAAGCTAAGCACAATCTGAAAACACAAGACAGCATATTTTGATATTAGTTGAAAAAACCACCTATTTAGTAGACAAAAAGCATCGTTTATTGTGGTTTCTAGTTTCTATACCATAGATCATTCGACACGTTATACACTACAATAGGATAAAAAAAAGTTTTTTTTATATCTTGTGTAATTCAACAACAAAGTAGTAAACATTTTCTCATAATTTTCAATCAATAAAGCTGCATTGAAATCAACTCAATTGAACATCTTAGCAAAAATATAACCAAACAGATAAATCAGCATGAGATTTTCATGTTCTGCTTTAAAAGTTAAAACGCAACAAAAAAAAATGAAGCATAGCCCAAGATAGAAAAATTGGCAAAAAGATGAAAAATAATGAATAGTAGAAGACAGACATACCTAGCTAAAAGACACAGAAGTTTGGTTCTTTCTCTTTGTGTGAAAAACTTATTTGAGAGACCAAACACAAACACCAAAGTGTGGTTGTTGTGATGAGTAAGAAGAAGAATAAAAAAAATGGAGTGGACAAGAAAAGAAAGTAGAAACAGAAAGGTTGAATAACATGAAAGAAGAGAAATCACAGGAACCAACCAAACAATAAGAAAAGATGACCCTTCAAAAAAGATGAGCTGTTACTCATCTTTTGATGACAGCCACCACAGCTACACAAACACAAAAAGCCAACCAATATCAGAATGTTCCCACTCTCTCTCTCTCTCTCTCAACTCAAAGCTTATGAATCAGTGGCACTTTGTTGCCCCCACCACCAGCCCCTAACTTTCCCTTTTCACTTTCCCTTTCTCTTAACCTTTTTTATCATCCTCTTAGGCTACAATACAAATACAAAAACATTGACAAAGTAACCAACGGCTCTGTGTATTTATTTAGAGTAAGAAATACAAATTATTTGTACCAAAAACATAAATTTTAACTGTGTTGTTTCAACTTAGTTATATTGTACTGTCAAAGAAAACTTAATTTTAACATATCAACATTATATTGGTTAAGTGTAACTAAACATGCCTCCCTTAAAACAATTTTCACGTGAATGCACATAAAATTTAATGTTAATTAAAATCAATTTTATAGTTCAAAATTAATTTTTGTCTCTATAAAACAAAACACATACAGTAATATGGTACACTTGAATTTGCCCTTATTTATAACATGTTAAAAAAGAGTGAATGGTGATTGATTTTTTATTTGAAGTTAAAAAAAACTTTAGATAGGTCTCTTACCTTTTTCTCACTGCGTCCACTACAAATGACTATTCAATCCATGTAATGCAATGCACGCCAATCTGACAGGCGCCACTTTGTTGCTCCTTTTTGCAAAAAAACAAAACGATTCGTTTCTGTGTGTGAAAGAAATAATCGCTCTCTTGTGCTCTTTGTATTTTTATGCATACTACTACACTGTTTATGGGTGAATATTGAATAGCAAAAGCATAAAATAAATATTGTTGATTTAATTTTTTAAACATTTTAGTAGGAAACTAATGTTTGAGATTTAAAGCAAGAGAAATTGATACATAAATTATACATTTTTTTTATACTTGAACCATTTTGCAAATAGTCACACATTGTCCATTGTGACAAATGGATGACTAATGCTATATATATTATCCCTAATTTTTCTTTTCTATGATAAATCAATAAAAAATCCTTTAAATTTATATTTTATTCATTTATTTATTTTATACTCTTGTTTTTGGAATGGGATGAAGGTAAGTTTGATATTTACTTGTTTTTGAAATTGTGTGAAGGGTAAATTTGATATTTATTTTAGAAAATGTAATTTTTTTTAAAGAATTGTTGATTATTTAAAAGAAGTGTCTGTGCGTAAATATGGAGAATGTAACTTGCACACAATATATATATATATATATATATATATAAAAGACGAAAAAAATTACTATAAAAATAGAGCACAAATAATGAACAAGAGAAACATCAATATTATTAGAACATAAAATTTGATATAAAATGATATATAAATACAATACTTTGATATTTTGTAAAAAAGTAAAACATGAATTTTACTTATTTTATATGATATTGTATTTGTGTCTTATTTTATGTCAAATTTTATATTTCAATATTATTACTCCAATAAAAAATGGATTCAAATTAAAAAATGAGAGGAAGGAAACTACTCAATTCTATTTATACTCAATGGTAACACCATAATATAAGATTTACATATAACATAGCTAATACTAATTACTTAAGAGTGTGTTTGGATGAGAGAATGTAATTTTTTAGGGAATTTTAAATCATTCGATGCAAATTACTTTGTTTGGATAATAATTTTAGAGAATTTTCAAAATAAAAGAATTTCATGAAATATTTTGTCAAAGTTTAATTTAAATAATTTAAAATACAATCTAACAACTAAGAATTTCAAACTTCCGTATTTATTTTTTATAATATATGAATAAAAAAATAGTCTCTATAATTATTTAAAATTTACAATTTTGACCTTATATGTTTCAAAATTTGAACATTAATTTTTTTATTATTATTTTTTTCAAATTGGTCTCAAAATATTTTAAAATTTTGCAATTTGGTCCTTAAAAATGTGTAAAATTATTCCTCAACTTTTTCAAAATTTCAGTCTTAGCTTAAATTTAATTTTTATTTTTGTCTTAAAACTTTTAAAATTTCTAAAAATTACCTAAGTTTTAAATAAATAACTGTTCAATCAAAATAACAGAATTTATAAATGAAAAAAATATAATTAAAACATTTAAATTAATTAAAATTTTAAATTTACTAAAATTTTTAATTTTTCTGTCCAAACACAATCTAAAAGAATCGGTAAGATCACTCGTATATAAATAAAATACATATTTTTCGAATGCCACGAATATTAGAATTATATAGATAAGAGCGTTTGATTTATTTTTATTTTTTCTACTAACGAGAGTGTTTGATTTTGATTAAGTGTGGAATAGATAACCAACATATATCTTTGGATACGGATTTTTTTTCATCCCTATACTACGTAAATATCTAGTTAGTTCACAAACTAAACAAGGAAAATTACACATCTTAAATTCAATTCATTTAATTAATATTAATAAAGGCGATTTTTAGTTTAAAGTCATCTACCAAATTCATAAAATCTCTTGAATTGGTTCGATTGCAATCAAGTCCTAAGTATATAAAATAAAATTAATAAATTTGCCTGCCAAGGCCACATTCATGAATAGGGTAGCATCTGATTAGATTAATGGTGGGTTCTCTCAATTTGGCATTGTAGTTGAATTAATGATTTAAATTCTGGTATATAGCGGTTTATTTAGTCCCCTTCTAGTGGACAAATTGTGACCACAACACTTTATCTTATCCAATCTAATTTTATTCCTATATCCCACATGCAATGCTTCCATATGCTCTTTCCGATGTATATATAGAATTAAATTAAAATTTAAAAAATATATGAATCGCACAATTTTATTTTTTCCAACACATCCCCATCATAATGCTTAATTATTTAAAATTTCCATCACCTCAAGAATCTTTTTTTTTCCCGGGAAATCAGAGGCAACAAGAACCTCAACACGTAAACATTAATATATTCAATATATAATATATAACTTTTTTTTACAAGATATAATAAAACTTATGTTTTACACACCTGATACGCAGATGATGATGCAAGAAAAAACAACCGTTGGATATATGACAAATGAGATTGATTCCTAGAAAACTGTCGTGACCCTAATTATACAGAAAAATCATCACAATCTTTCTTTTTACTCATAATATCACAATCTATATGCAATATTGTCGGATTAATGATCACTATCTCATCCGTATATATTATTTAAATATCTATATATTTCACATATTTCCAATGGAATTAATAGCAATACACAAATTATATATATTTTGTATATATATACTCTACAATTTGTAGGGTCGTTTGCTCCCACGAATTTTTTTAAAACTATATATTTATATATATATATATAGATTAAATAAATTTTTATTCCTAATAAAATTTTAAATTTTCATTTTTAATTTCTGAAAAAAAAATTAGTCTATATAAAACTATCATACAAACATTTTTAGCTCATATTAAAATGTCAAAGTATATTTTTAAATGTTTTTCATATAGACATGTTTACAACGTTACAAAAAGTTTATTTATATACAAAAAGTGAACATAAAATTTGATTTTTAAGTCATTTAAAATTACATTTAATTTATCTAAAGTTGAAAAAAATTTAAATTTTTGTAAATGAAATTTTATAATATTTTAAATATATTTATAAAAAATTGTTAAAAAATTTAAAAGTTGAAAACAATTAAACATGCATTATTTTAGAAGGAAATAAATTTTTTTACATAATAATACTGTAAGAACTTAAAAGAAATAATATTATTTTTATAAAAACCAAAATTAAAATATTAAAATTTTAGCTTAAATCTTAAAAGTGGGAGGAATATTGAGCTTTACCATGTGGCATGCATGCTGGTTGAAAATCTTACTTTAGCAAAAGAAATGTCTTTCCAGCTCAACTAAAATATGGTTTTAGTTCCTTATGAGGGGACCATTCGATACATACCACCTTAAAACAAGGGCACCGCCAATAGTTTTAACTTTTTAGGCAACACAACCCTTGAGAGTTAGACCAACAACTGTAATTTTCATTGAACATTAAAAGAAACGTGACCCCATATATAATTAAAGCAAATTTGAGGAAAAAGCTTTCTAATGTGGAACGTAGAAAATTACAACTCAATGAAGCACTTTTATCTATTTACAAATAGTATATTCTTAGTATTTTTTTTTAGTATATTAAGTGTGAGTAAAGTGTTTCTATGATTATAAATCACAAGAGAGATGACTTGCATATCTGTCATGTTAAAGTTTTGGATTAAAATATAAAGTTTAATTTACTTGTGCGATTATTTTTAATTCAATGTGATAATCGACATATTCTTCATGGCCCAACAATGGTCGGCCAACGATAGGCTGGACCATACCTCGTCCAGGCTGGAGTACCGCACAGTGCTTTAAAATTTTGAGACCCTAAAATATTAATTATATATTATTAGCTTTATAAATTATTATATGTTTTACCATGTTTTTATATCTTTTTATAATGGATCAAATTTTTAAGATTAGAATAAAATCTCAAATTGTTTAAGACGACTATGAGAATAATATATATATATATATATATATATATATATATAATATTTTAAAATTTTAAATAAAAATATAATGTTCAATTCATAGTTACTCTTAATTCTTGATGAGTTAATTACTATGACCAAAGTTATTATAACAAAGCTCATGAACTTTGATTTTTATATATGTTTAAATATGGTCAAGTAAATTGCATTGGAACCTTCTATAGATGCTTAAAAGTTGTTAGACACATGAATTGATCATGAGAATCAAACTCAATTGATCTTTTGTCAAACGGTAGAAGCAACATAATAATTTCTGAAGGATCTATACTCCAAAGTATTATATCTCAAAAGTTGATCAAATATTATATAGTGATTGTCAAATTAATTAAAGTCCTCTTTTTAATGACAAATGGGTCTTTTCTGACACATTTAGAATTCATTGAATGTGTAATTCTCATTTAATCTTTTTTACATAAAAATCATTTCCGCTGTAGTTAGGCACATGCACACTGGCTTACCTGCTAACAAAAAAAAAAGTCAGTCATCACTCATCATGGAGCATATATGAATAATGAGTCATTTTCGAATCTATAGCTAACTATTTTGTCAAAAAAAACAAAGCTGACTGTTACTTTACCATGGAAGGAATGTAATTTTCAGTTTACTATATACTTTACAGGGCTTGAGGATTTGAATTCTATGCCAATTTGTTTGAAGAATCTTTTTGGTTACCATATTTTTTAAATAATTAAACGTATAAATATAAGCTAAATTACTTTTTTATCCTATTTAATTAACTTAACTAATGATGATATTTCTAAAATTCCCTTTAACTTAATTTTTGTTTACAAACAAACCAATTTATTCCTATATAAATGTATATGATAATTTAAGCAATGAAGTTGAATATTTAAATGTGATTAATAACAATCTTAATAAACATAAACAAATGTATTTTGTATAATTTTTTTAAAAGATTATGTTAGTTGCAAAAGTAATACTATCTACAACTGACATCCAACTATATTATATTGACATTTAATCGTTAACAATAGTTTGCATCACACCAAAATATGTTACACCTAAATAGAAGGAAAACAAATGGTGCAAACAAACCTAAGCTCAAATACATAAATTAGCATATATGATAACTAAAACAAAATTTATTCTTGAAAAAGTATTTTCCAGTGAACTTTGACAAATAATCCCACCAATTTAAACTATGTGGAGTGATTCACCAAAGTTTGTCCGCTTATTTCCACAAGTATTTCTTTATGAAATACCTAAAAATTCATGCTTCTCCATAATATAGACCTAATTTTTTTTTATCTAACCCGACCCTCCTAGCTTACCTTCTATGCTTCCCATTCAAAAGATCCATAGTTTTAGTGTTAGGATGTCTTTCTTTCACTAATTGTCCAGTAGTTCATCTGAATTCCAAATCCAAACCATCATTCTTGGAAGAGGAAGCAAGATGGGCTTGATACATAAGTACCAATGGATGTGGTTGAAACTACATCAATTTTTTACTTACTAGTACTATTTTCTATAATTTATGCATATTGAACTACATCAATTTCTTACATATTTAAATATTATTAGAAATTATAATTGAAATATGATATTATATAATATTAGATTAGATTCTCTAAAAAATTATATTAAATATTAAAAATTCATCGATATATTAATTTATTAGTATATAAACTTTCGTAAAAGAAAAATAGTATATTAAACTTTTAAACCTTATTAACTTTGAAGAATGTCAAACTATATTTTATAAATGAATTGATAATAGATAATAGATTAGACTCACACTTAACATATTTAAAAAATATTTTAAACTCAGCTTTATATAACTGTTATAAAAGACTAGTCTAACTTATTTACTTATTTACATTCAACTCATGTTCAAAACCTTTAGTCAATCAATTTCCTTTTTTTTTTATCAAACTATTATTATGTTCCTTAACTTTCTTTATGGGTAATGATGATGGGCTTTGTTTTCATTTATAATTTTAAAAAATCCGGCATCATTTTTATTTAAGATAGGGAGTTGATCACTTCTATTAGAGTTTTCTATCCCACACTCCTCCACTTATATTTGTCACTCCTAACACACATGAAAAATATAATTTTGCTCTTTTAATTATTTATAAAAACCTCAAATTTTTTTACCTCCTATTTTTTCACTCTTTTTCGAACATTTAGAGAAATTACCATAATTTTTGAAGCTTTCCAAACCTTCAAAAAAAAAAAGTAATAGTCGAATATTTAAAACTTTCGAAATACAAAATTTTCAGAATTTTGAAACTTTCGAACAATCTAAAACTTTTGAAATAGAAAATTTTCAGATTTTTCAAAACTTTCTATATTTAGAAAATTTTAAAACTTTCTAAATTTGGAAATTTTCGAAATATATTCTTATTTCGAAAATTTGGTTTTTGAAAATTTCGAAATTTTTCTTATTTCGAAACCTTGAAACTTCCAAAATATTAGTTTTGAAAATTTGAAAGTTTCAAAACTATCAATTTCGAAACTTATTTTAAATGATTAAAAAGATAACATTGTTATGTTTGGGCTGGACCGCATGCGGAAGACTGGTTATCTTTGATGTGTTACTGAGAAAAAACGAGTCAAGAGTTGCTATTTGCACCACATTATATACTTATATTTTACACACCCATAACCCTCTTATATTCTATTTAAAAAATACCCTTCTCTCCCCTTATGAATCACACGCTCCGTATCTCATTTCTAGAACACGTATGCATTTCGGTAACTATGTATAAATCTTTATTTTTAAAGAAATTTTGGAATATATTTGTTCACGGTGTTAGTGGAATTTTATCAAAATCACTATCAATCAAAACATGCATGTACCGGTTTGGTAATTGAGAGGATGTACTTGTTCCCGAAAGGAGAGAATATTGCTTTGGAAAAAATGACTACACAAAAAAAAGAGAAAGGTAGTATATGTGTTAACAAGGGGTGGAAATAGTAAATCTCTAAGAAATTCTAGAGAACCTGTCGGGCCTAAATTTATCCACTCCAAAAATCACCCACAAGTTCTGTGATCCTATTCATTTTGTTTCCTGTAATTTCCATTCTAAGTAATTTTGATTTTTGAGTGGTCTATGTATGACAAAAATTCTTTATTTAGGTGCTGTGCTATTGCCTACTTTGCTGATACTTCGTGCTTTCATTATACTCTCACTCCACATTTAAATGCTCTCTTTTATTTAAAATAAAATGATCATGATCCTCTAGTTTTTGTGATGAGGTATACGGCTAAGCAGGATAATCATTTAGGTTTGATTTGAGATTATGAAAATAGATTAAATGGAGTTAATTAAATGAAATGAAATAAAATAACTATTTGATGATTTTGGTTTTTACTTTTATTATCAGCTAGTGATTTTTGTTTTTGTTTTTTCAGAGTTATTATTTTCACCCTTTTTTTACTTGCAATGTAGAACTCATGCATGTTGCCACATGGGAAAATAACAGCATGCACCAACTTTAAGATTTTGCTAAAGTTATTTTTTTACCTTATTTATTTTCAAAATAATTCTAAGGAAAAAGGATATCTAAAAAAAACGGCCCAAAGCACCCAACTTTTTTTTTTTATGATGACGACTTAACTACTGTGGTGTGGCTAACTTGCTTTAAAAAAAAACTACTACGGCTAACTACCGTTGTTTACTTTTCATGCCTTTTAATTTTTTGAATAATCATGCTTTTTTTTTTCTTGTCTTTGAAATGTTAAATGCAGCCTTAGAAAAGAACAAAAAGTAAATGAAATTGAAAGGCCAAACGGTAAAACCGAAGTGTATCAGGTGTCTCTAACCGTTTTATTAACAAATCAGAGTGCCACAGCTGCAGCAATGTGAGCACTCATCATTAGAGCTAAACTTAATTGAGTCAAGTTGAATTTTACTAAGTTTAACTTATTTGATAAAAACTTGTTCCACTTTATTTGAGTTTATCATCAAACTTTTGTTTTAATTTAAGTTTAATTTGATTCAAACTCGCAAACTATTTGATATAATTTGTTAGTTTAAATCACACAATTTAAAAATAATTTTTTAAATCATTAACCTTTAACTTAGTAATATAAGTATTGTTTTAACATAAAATAAGTATTTAATTAAAAAATATAAATATACTTTAGGTAAGTGTAAAAATTCATATCTTTAAAATAAAATTAATTATTATATCTTAAATAATTATTAGTTACGTGTTTATGGAATGGGTGAAAAATATTATTTAAATGTTATTATTATTTTGACGTCAATATAATTGAAGTATTATATATATTAACATTTAACAAGCTACAATGAATAAAAATACTCTTTCAAAACCACTATAAGTGATTTATTTGTAAATAAAAAATTTATTCACAACGAATAACTCTCTCAATTTTTCAATTATACCTTATAATTAATAATATTTACATTTTTTTTAAATTAATATTTTATAGCATCCGTGATACCTTAACTTAATTTCAATTAACATTTTAGTCCTTTATCTTTTTTTTTCCGATTTGGTCATTTATTTTAATTTTAAGTGACAATTTGATCTTTTATGTTTTAAAATGTCAACAATATTATCCTTTTTTTTTACAAAAATTCAAAAAACTCATCAAAATTTTCAACCAAAACCCATAAAATTAATTATATTCTTTAATATAATACAAATTTCATCAAATTCGAAACTCAAATCATCAAATAAACTCATACAAAAATTTTATCAAATTTCATTATTTATTTGATGTTGTTAAAAATGAAAATATGAGTTTATTTGAAGATTTGAGTTTCGAATTTGATGAAATTTGTATTATATTGAAGAATATAAATAATTTTATGGGTTTTGGTTGAAAATTTTGATGAATTTTTTGAATTTTTGTAAAAAAAAATGATAACATTGTTGACATTTTAAAACATAAAAGATCAAATTGTCACTTAAAATTAAAATAAAGGACCAAATCGGAAAAAAAAAAAGATAAAAGATTAAAACGTTAACTGAAATTAAATTAAGGGACTACGGGTGATATTTAGCCTTATATTTATAGTAACGGTGAATACACAAGACACATGAATGAAGCATTCTCCTCTAAAGTTGACATTGGAACTTTGCGACTTAAATTCTTTACCTACTAATTATTAATAATTATTTTCTTTACCTACTAATTATTAATAATTATTTAATATATCGCAATTTTCAATAAGAGTACATATGTAAAAATAACCAAAAAATTAACATAATTAATAAATATATTGATTTTTATATTTTTTATTATTTTCTCTTATAAATAGAACAAAAGGAGTATTTATTATTGACTCATTGTATTTCACTTATCTACTAACATTAGTAAAGGATATTATAAAAACAATAGTGTTATAATTAAAAATTCCTTATATTTGAGCAAAAAAATATGGATGTTTTTAGTTTATATAACTCCAACACACTTGTTCCCTCAATTTTGTTATCGTAATAAATTTTAGCCTAACTCAGGCTTTAATTTTGAGGAAATATTATATTGTGGATCAGCAAAGGAAGATAAATCTAAGAATGATAAGAATATTAGAAAACACAAGATTATGAATGAAACAATTAAGCATTTGTCTAATATCCACCGAACACTTACCACATTTTAAAGCAACGAATTGAACCAATTAGAAGCACAACAAAACTCAAACATTCCTCTATTCTTGTTACAAAAGTTTAGTCAAATATTCCTAAATTAATTGCAAACCAAGCTACATTATTCTAAATGAAAACTTTGCCTCTAAAACAAGTTGATTATTTCATTAGAAAGAAAATAAAACATAAGGTAAGTTAACAAGTAAATTTGCAAAACATAGATGATACCATGGCATAATAGTTGTTTAATAAATGATAATATTATGTTAAGAAAATCAAAGCAGATGGTGATAATTCCATAATGTTATTCCAACAGAAAATCATACTATGCTCAAAATTATTTGATAAACGTCAAGGATTAAATATCAAGAAGCAACCAAATACTAACAATTAAGCCCAAAAGTCTTCAAGTTGATCCATAATACTCAATTAGTAGTAATTTTTAAGTAGACATAAATTCTTCAAATTGGTCCACATAATAGTTTATACATAAACCAACCAACATGTAACAACAAAATCAATCAAAAAGCCAAAGTTACCTTAACATTAACATAGGATTCTCTACATTAACTACATTAATTAAAATAATAATAAAGGTGCAGGACCAAATCTTTTTTCACTTGATTCTAGCTCAGAATAAACCTACAGTGAAGGAAACCTGCAACCAATAAACAAAAAACAAAATTAAAAAAATAGTAATTAGTCCCAAATATGACAAATTTAATAAAATAATTAAGATATGCTGTTGTTATGCATAACATAAAAAATAAAAAAAGCACTTACTTGGATCAGAATTAATCAACATAGCAGTCCCACCAAAGTTACAAGTTCCACCATTTATCTTATGCTTCTGCCAGTAACTATTGAAAGCATAAGAAGCATGAGAAACCAATGTATCAGGGTAATAACAATTCCCTTCAGGAGTAGTAATTTCCAAACAATCAGCACCACCTTCTCCACAAGCATAATCCAAAGCTTGTTGAAGTGTTTCTTCAGGAACACTTGGCTTTGCAACACACCAAAGTTTCTGAACAGGAACAATTTGTGGTGAAGGTGAATCACTATCTCTTGGATTGCAAGGTGGAAAATTGAAATTATAGTGAGGAGAACTAGCTGGAGAAACAAAATGTGGGTATGGTGGATTTTGAGGGGCAAAATTGGGAGAAAAAATTGGTGGTGGTGAAGAAACTACTTGAGCTAAAGGAGGTAAAGGTTTTGTTGTGGGAAAATTTGAAGGAATGGGATAACCAACAGGGAAATCCAAAGGGGGTTCAGCAATTTCAGGAAATGGGGTTGGTCTAATTGGGATTGTGGTAACTGAAAGTTTTCTAGTTATAGTTTTTTTTCTCTCTTTTGGGACATTGGAAACAACATTTATTATGTTGTTGAGGTTGAAAAATCCAAACTTTTTCATGGATTCTAAATGGGTAGTGACCAAGTTCAAATTTTTATCTGAGAAATCTGAATGTGGTGGGATTAGAGAGATTGTGGAGTTTACTGTTTGAAGAAAATGGGTCAAATGTTTGAGCATTTTGAAATCATGTGTTTGAGTAGGTGAGTTTAGTGTGAAACAGTGTAAATGAAAAGCAACGGAAACTTTGATGTTTTTTTCCAAACCCCATCTTGTGAGTGAGTGATAGAGATTTTTCAAAGCAGATAGAACAACAATGAGGTTGTTGTTTTGTTGACAAAAAGCTGAGGTTTTTCCAACAATGTTGGTGATTTTGGATGAAGGGTAAAATGGGAAAACATTGGACCTAAGCCAAGTTTCAGCTGATAAAATATTGCTAGAGACCTCATATAGGTCTTCATTGTTCAAAGAAACAGCTAAAGGAAGCTCATTTAGCGATGAGGCTTTTGCAATGTCTTGACTTGTTTCACATAGGTTTAGAAGCTCAATGGTTTGTTCACCAGAAACTGCAAAATATAAAACAAAGGCTTTCATTAAAAAAATATAAGAAGAAAAATAAACCTATGCATTGCTACATTGATAATGAAAATGTTGAGATTGTAAGTTGTTTTTCTTACCAGTGAGAGACAGGGAGAAAAGAAGGACAAGATGATAAAGCCACCCCATATTCATTTTCTTGTGACAATAATAATAAAGGTTCTCACTCTCTTATATTGGTTATGTTGTTTCTTAAATAGATAAGGAGCTTAGACTTAGACGAATATTGTAGAGGAAGACACCTAACATGTTAACACAGTTATTCTCTGCTGTTTATAACCTGCCTCCAAAGGTTGGACCTTTTTAGTTTTTAGTACAAAATAAAAATGAGTAAATAATAATACAACATACATTTAACAGCGTTTAAAAAATAAATAAAAAAGAAGATAATCTTAAAGTTTTGTTAGATATATTATTCTTAAAATAATTTAAATTTAGAATTAATTATGTCTTAAAGAGTATTCAACTAACAACTTATTTTATGGGCATTTAAGAATTTTTCAAAAAATGAAATAGAGGAAAAGAGAGCAATGTGGTATTGGAAAAGAGATTGGTAAACAAAGTGTGTAGGCCTCCCCCGAAGAAGGTTGGATCTTGATTGTTAACTTTGATGGTATTGCAGTTAGTAGAGCTGTTGTTGTGTAACTCTATGTTGGTTGATAATAGCTCTATGTTGTCCCATGTAGAGCTCTTTAGATTTTTTTTCTTTCTTGTTGGGGTTTGCCCTATATTATTCAACAAAAAACAAAGTGTTTAAGCATTATAAACTTTGAAGTTCTAAATACAGAGAAAGGAGAAAAAAATATAAATATAAATTATAAAACGAATTTGTTTGCGTAAAATGAAAAAAAAATATCTTAAATAAAAATAAATTTAGATAAAGATATATAACTTAATTTTCATAAATATAAAAAGAGAGGAAATAAACATCAAGTGATATAACTCATGAAAAATCAAAATATAATATAAAAAATATTGTTTTAACATTGAGGATAAAATAAAATGAATAAAACACATTTTAACATTATTTAAGTTGGGAACTAAATTATATAGTACATGTAATTGCTAATTTTATCTTTGAATATTGTATATACATTTCTACAATTTTTTTCTCTACACAGTAGTGTAAATGAGTAGAGCTAAGCATCACAAGGTAGAGAGCATTAGATCTAAAAAAAATATTTTTTACAAAAGAAAAAATATCTCAAGATTCAAAGGGTCTATTTAATTGTTTTTTTTAGCATCAATATGAGCTACAATGTCTCAACAAATATAAAATAAAATAAACTTTATTATAAATTAAAAACGAAATGTTAAATGAAAGTTATTACAATAATTAAATAAATACTTTTTCAACTCAAAAAGCCCAAAGATATGATATATTAATAATTTTAACAAAATATTATTATTATTATTAATAAAATATAAAAAAAAAAATCTCACTTTGAAGCTCGCTTAAGGCCCATTTAGTGATAGACCTGTCCAGAGTACATAATTGTGTTAACTCACTAGTCACTATAATGAAAGAATACTTTACTTTATCAATAAGGTTTTGTAAGTGTATGTGTTGAGAAGCCAATGGGTGGTTCTCAAACTCAGATTTTACTAAAAGAATTTGTCTTCTTTCTTTTGTGTAAATTGAGTTTAGAGCCTCTCAACGGTTACTCAAACATGCACTTGATTTATTAAGGCATTGTGTTCCACTAGTTTTTCGTGTAATATTTTTTTGAAAATAAATAGGTAGAGTCCAAATAAGTACTGCTTTTTCATTATATGTGAAACATTTTACTGAGCATAAATAATAATGAATCAAAGGGGTCACTAAACCATAAATTTTTGGTAGGATGCTTCAGTCACAATATCAGACCAATTGTCCTGCACACTCCTGTCAATACTCTCTGCATATCATGAATTTATCAAAAACATTCACACGTGATATTGAAATTAATATATTATGAACTAAAGATCACATTATGGTAAAAAAATCTCATTTGCGGTGCTAAATAAAGCCCACACTCGGGTACAAATGGCCGCTACCTTTAAAACCCAAATAGAGTCCGCTGCATCCTCCCTTCTTACATAGCCCATGGGCCTTCCTTAGTCCTAACTCGTTAGTCAGCGGTGGCCCAATTTCATGTGAACAAAACAAAATAAAATACATTTTCCGCTCACGTCGAGAAAAATCCAGTTTTTGTTGCAAGTGGGGTCCACCGGGTCAACATCTTTCTCACTCGCAGCAACATCTTTGTCATTTTGCGGTTTTTGTTTTCATGAATTAATTAAAGCGATCGACTACCTATTTTTAGAGGCCTCAGGTTCAACATTTTTTATTAAAATATATGTATTTTGGATTTCTAAAATGTTAAAAAAAATAAAAATTTAATTGCAGATTTAACTGTTTTAGTTTTATCAATTTATTAAATTAATTTTTTTATTTTAAATTTTAATAATTTTAATTATTCTTATAAATTTTTCAACTAAAAAGTTACAATTTAAAAATACATGTCTTATAATATAATGATGTTAACATATTAATACTTACAAATTTACATTAAAACATTCCAAAAAAAACTTTATAGTTTCAACTTAAATAATTATTCATTTTTATAAATAAATTAATAATATAGAAATAATTAATTTACATAATAAAATCGTATCTCATTTAAAATATTTAAATCATTATTAATTCAAATAAAAAATATGAAAAATAGATTAAAATTATCCAATTTTAAATTAAATAAACTAATTATAAAAATAGATAGCAAAATAACAATTAAAAAAAGTGTTGAGATATAGTTGTAGATTTAGGGATGTGATTTTCTTAGGGTGGGTGTCATGGATGGGAGTGTATCTTACGGGTCACTTTATCTTACGGGTCCTCAAGTGACGTGGAAATCCAACCGACATAAACTCACTACAGAACAAAATGAATTGGTTTATTCCACATGAGATAATCTGCTAGATATGAAGAAGATTGAAAAGCAATTTGCCAATTGCATCATCATATATAAAACTGCAAATAATAGGATCTATACCTACCCAACATATTAATTTTTTTTATGTCAACATATTAATGAAAACATTATCTTGGAAATTTTTTGAGAAAATTAAAGAGTGAGAGAAGTCACTATATATTAAATTGACGTTGACGCTAGATACGCAAACTATATTAATAACCTAATTTATATAGAATAAATAAAAAATAACAGCAGCCTAATTAAACCTAATCCCAAGGTTGGGGAGTCTTAAAGGACTTCCTCTAATTTAAAATCGTAGCAATTGCTCTTTTATATACTATAATTTTTCTCTCTTTCTCTCTCTCTTTTTTTTATGCAAGAGAGAAAAACAACCACAGCATGGCTATGGGAACATGTCCCCTTTAACCAATTGAAATAAGTTCTACCAAAATCTAAATTATGTCCGCCACGAACAATAGCATCAATACAAGAGTTTGTCTTCCGAAAAATAAAGTTCACTTAAATTGTCCAGCGATTGATTATAATTTTTCTTATCTTACGACATTGTTATAAAAGAGTTATAACAATATTTTAAATGTGTTTTCAAATAAACCAAAAAAAAATTGTGAAATTATTTCTTTTCGAATTACTACTTACATCACAATTCACAACACTTCAAATTCTTAAAACACTTTATTTAGTTTGTTCCACATTAGTACTATTTGATCCTATCGATGACATTATTAGCAATTAAGTGCATGATTAATATCACGGTGATTCAGCGTAGTTCTTGCAAATCTACTACACATACCTACTAAAATAAGTAATGGAGCTATTTTTTCTTATTTGCAATATCATTGAGAAAGGAAGAAGCTATGAGTTTAATCTCAATTTTTTGTTTATGGACGAAGTTTTGTATTGATCCGGCAAAAACCATTTATGTATGATTTATTTATCTTGTAAAAATATTTGTTGTTTTTATTTTTTAAAATAGATGTTTAATTTAATTTATTATTAAGATGTGAATGAGACGTTTGAAGTGAACTAATGTAATTGAGAGAAAATGAAATACTAATTAAAAATGATGTATTTCTAAAAATATAGATAAATATTCACTTCAATAGTCTTTTATTTATTTTCTTAGATAGAAGAATTAATACAAATTTAAAAAATGAACAAATAGAAAATGTTTTAAAAAAATAAATACACCCTTATCCTTTATCTTTGTACATAAAAATGTGGTCTTATGGAATGATACTCGATGGATTTTGATAGGATATAAATAGAAGTCCAGTCGTATTTCACTAATCAGAAAAGCAATTTTAAGTTCGTTATAAAAAAATATAAACAATTTATGTAGTTAACTCATTTTTTTCTCGATTTGATTTTTTTATTTAGTTTTTAGTAACGATTTATTTATTTATGTCTTATAATATCAATAATATTATTCTTTTTTTTTTTTTATAGAAATCCAAAAAATTCATTATCATCTTAAAACAAAACTTATAAAATAAGTAATTTTCTTTAATAAAATTTATATTTTCATCAAATTCATAACTCAAATCTTCAAATAAACTCATATTTTTATCTCCAACAACATCTACTTCATCAAATAAATAACTCACATTTTAGTATTTAGTTTAGAGATTTGAGTTGGAGAATGATAGAGAGAAAAAGATATTGTCTTGGTGATTTTGGAGATCAGATCTTAAAATGTAAGTTTTTTATTTGATGAGTTTCATATTACTAAAGATGAAAATATAAGTTTATTTAAATATTTAAATTATGAATATATGAATTTTCTTAATATAAATAATAAATTTTCTATGTTTTGTTTTCTAAATTTTTATTAAAAATAATATTATTGACATTTTAGAAGATTAAGTTGTTACTTAAAATTAAATAAATAATTAAATTTATAAAAGAATTAAATATTACTTAAAATTAAATTAAGGGAGTTTATTTTGCCGTTTATTTATTATTCAAAGGTATTCAATATAGTGAAATCCACCAAAATTTGATTAAACAAATAAAATAACAAGTATGTTTAATTAAAGGCAAACTTGTACAAGCTAAGCGGCAAATCGCATCGTTAACAAGAAAAGCATAACTTTAATCATCCCGTTTTGTAAAAATAGTATTTATTATTAATTGTTAAATTATTAATGAAGGGTGAACAAGGGATAACATGTTATTGTCTTTGCTTAGTGGAGGAGTCCAAATAAAAACAAAAGAGAAAAAGGAGTATATAAAAGTGATAAAGCAATAATCTGCGTGTGGATGTCCCCTACACACCACAAGGAGTGTGGGTGAATGAATCAATTTGCTGGGTAGTGACATTCCCCTTAATTTATTTTAGAAAGGTATAAATGTTATAATTTGATTTTGAATCTAAAATCTATTTAATTTGAAGTTTATATTTATAATTTTCACTTTAAACGTGTTTTTTCCTTTTAAATTTATTTTTAAGTGAACATATCTAATATAAATTATTTTATATTTAACTCAAATGAACATATTTAAAATTAATTTTTATTACTTATACCTTAAAGAAAAAAAGAAGAGGATGTTATGAAACCATGTGTCACTTTTCCTAAAATAACATGTATGACCACAAATCTTATGACTTTATATTCCGAGCAATGAGGATGGTGCAACATACGAGCATTTAGGAATAATACACTGTGGATGCTTTCTTGTCGATTCCGTCGGTGGAATCAGACATGCACAATATTATAAAAGTATTCTTTCTTTTCCTCTTTGTTTTCTTCCATTAGTATTACTATGAGATGGGATATTAATTGTAATTTGTTATTATACTACTAGTAAGGGTTTCAGCTATACAAATGAAGTTGGGTCCAGCAAAAATATGTTAATGTTTCACAATGTAGTATTAGTCAATATTAATGTTAATTATTTTACAAATATAGGTACTGCGGGTAATTTCCATCCTTACTAAAACCACCAAATAATTTCATTCGATTTATTAGTACAAAATCGAGTTATTCAAACAAATAAAAGATGTGAAAACCACAAAATTTCCGAAGAAAATAAAAAGTATTGTTGTCTTGAATTGATTTTAGTTGAAGGATTGACTAACATGTGTCAACAATGATTCTATTTTCATCGATCAATTGTGATGAGGAATGAACTATATCTTTTAGTTATGACTTCTTTAACTACTTCATTGAACATTAAGTAAGGTGTGATAATTTGATGGGAATGGATTCTATCATGTATGATTTACAATGAGACAGTAATGTGTAATCTCTTGCCATTCAAAAAAGATAGAAAAACACATCACAAATATTTTTGAATGATAATGATTAATGAATCACATGTTACTCACTTATTTGATAATAATATTATTTTTATTTTAAGTCTCATAGGATAAATAGTTGAAGGATTTATTAATTACATAGATAGAGAATAACATATTTGATAAGGTTGACACTGAAAAAATTATTGAACATTTTCAGAATATAAAATCTAACATAAGACAATTATAACTTGTATTGTAGAAGCTATTATAAATTTTGAGTTTGTTTAGACTTTATAGTTATACATACGTTGTAAAAGTTAATATCTTTTTTAGGTAAAAAATATATATACTATTTTATTATTTTATTGTTAATACCAAAAGAAATTTTTGAATTAGAGCTGATGTTTAAATGCCACATGAGAAAATCCATTTCTCAATTTGACTATACTATGAAGAACAAAAATACTTTCTATTTAGAATTGGCATAATTTATCAATTTGTGATTGCTCTGTCGTCCTCAAAATTATCTTGCACGTGTTATCGATTTATTTTCTCTCTCTAAAATATATTAGATAAAATAGAAAATAGGAGATAGTGTGTTTTCTGTGCGAGAATTTGGGTGTGTATAGGTTGAGAAATTTTAACCATCCTTCGCTGGGAGACTGTAGGAGTGGCGCTTAAAAACCGATCATAGTTCAAAAGTGTTGTAACTGGTATCAATTGATTTTATTTCGCAAGCTAATTAAGGAATCTAAAAAATAATATCTTTAATTTGATTATTTTCTTCGTTTTATATTAAATAAATCAGATTTTTTTTCTTCCCGAAATCAAAGTCATGCTTGTGTCACTTGCTTGTTATATAGCTATAATTGTTTTGGACAGATATAGCCAAATGAATAACAAATGCTGTAGTTTTCATAGTGGTGCAAATTTATGTTTTTGTTTAAATTCTGCTACCGCAAGAGTTTATATATTAATTAATTATCATGAAAAGATTATCAAATGATTTAATTTATATATATATATATATTTTTTTTTGATAGTGTAAATAATTTTTACACTATCACTCAATCACAATCATTAAATTATTAAAAGATATTTGACTTTTATTATAATTATCCTTAAAGGTAGAATCATGAATGATTGTAATACGTTGGCATTGTAAATATTTTTACATTTAGAATACATGACAAATAAATTTATTATTTTAATTATTGATAAATTTTTTACTATTATTAATATAAAGTACAATAATATTTTATAATTTGTATATATAATAATTATTAAAATATAAAATTAAAATTATATTCAAAATTGATATTTATTTTAAAATAATTTTCTTTAACTAAAAATATATTCATGTTAAAACGGAAGGAGTATACAATTTAGATATATCCAAAGTGTATAATATCATAACTCCTACGAGTATACATTAGAGTATGAGACATCCCACTCTTAAAAATTACTCAAATATAATTTATCTTTTGGGTTACGTATTGAGTGGTGAACTATTACAACTTACTATCTGTCTGGAGTGAAATTTAGAATTAAAATTGGGTATAATGCCAAATGCACTCATTGCTCATGAATACCAGACATTAATCACAATTTTGTACGGAAGAAGACTATAATCACCCTTAATGAGCTTGCGTTTAGTCATGAT
This sequence comes from Cicer cuneatum, assembly GCA_037974295.1. NCBI lineage: Eukaryota > Viridiplantae > Streptophyta > Magnoliopsida > Fabales > Fabaceae > Cicer > Cicer cuneatum. Next base: position 4,285,330 of record JBBPBO010000002.1, on the reverse strand, counting down.
CAAAGATGTCCATCAATCGATCAATAATCAATAATTTATTATATTTATTTGTTTACAAATACAAGATCTCCATCAATACTTCACATCTATACCTAACCGTATGCTATTATTCTCTTCTCCTCTATTAATTTAAATTCAATTTTTATTTTGAAATCATCAATTTTAAATATTTTTTATTTAAATAAGTCATTTTTTTTAGAGTTTTCGTTTTTGTATGACGTTGTGTTTATTCGTTGTCTTGGTACAAGTTTACTCATTTTATTGTGGTGTTATTTGATTTAAATTGATAAACCAATTTCGATCAAATATAATCATACTATCAAATTATGTTAGGAGACTGTTGTTAAGAATCATAGTTGAGCTCAAGAAAGAGAAAATAATTAAAGAAAAAGATAAAATTTGAAATGATTATTTAAAAAATTGTTACACAATTAAAGTATGTTTGTTGCAGTTTTATTAATGTAATTAACCTAACAAATTTCATCTAACTATAAGTATTTTTTAACTATTTTTAATAATTGTTTACAAATTTATCTTTTTTAGTTTTATAGTTTTTATCGATCGATATAATTTTTATTAATTTAAATAAAATATTTTTATTAAAAAAGTGCCATCAATAAACTTATGATCGATTTGAAAAATAACACATAAAAATAAAAATAAGATAAATACAAATTTGAAAATAGGAGCGGGGCAATAGTAAAACACGTTGTTTAGCTACATTTTAGGGGTGAGTGAGCATCAAGCATCATAGTTTTTGGAAGACATTATTTTTTATTGGCTGAATTATTTCTAATAAATAATATTTTTGATAATTTGATTTGATTAGTGAAGATATAATAAGCCTTTTGAACCTGGAAGTCGCAAGGCAAGCAAGCATCAAGCAAAGAAAAGATACTACTAAAAGGCAAAAGCAATGAACTCATTGGACAACATATAACGGCCTCAGAGATCGAATTTGTGCCTTGCCTACCTACTTACGATCCACAAATATATAGGGTACGACCATACACTATTTTTTAATGTCACTCCTTCTACATAACCACCATCCTCCACATATCAAATTCATTTAAAGATAAATTTGATTCATTTACAATTAGTAATTTAATTTAATTTAAAAAATAAATTAAATAATATTAATTATTAATAATAAAATCAATATTATCTCCGTATATAAACGATCACAATAATTAATAATATTAATAATCGATTCTTCAGTCAAATTCTTCATTTATATATTATTTCTGAAAGTAATAAATAGATCATTTGACAACGAGACACGAAATGCACTGAACACTGCCACGTTACATTCTCACTGATAGTTTATTTTGTCAGCATAATACGTTGTACTCATTTATTACTGCAATTTTTTTATATTTAAACCAAGAAATTGCGTTTGACATGACATAAATTAAAAAAAAACCGAAAAATAAAATAAAGGTAAAAGAGAAAATATAAAATGCTGATTGTGCTGACGGAACCTGTCGGACCACAGAGCATCTAGATCTTACAGCCGAAAGAAGTTTCCTCTCTCTCTCTCTCTCTCTCTCTCTCTGAGAAATTTGCGGAACGAAATCAACGAAAATCAGACATGAATTGTGCGAAACCAAAGGGAAAAATAAACCAAACCCAAACAAATTCAGTGAATTCACCATGAAAGCTCATTATTTGAGCTTCAATATTATCATCATCATAATCATCTTCTCACTATCTCTATCAAAAAATGAATCTGATCATAACACAAGAAGAATTCTCCATCAACCATTGTTCCCAGCAAGTTCAGCTCCACCACCAACACCCACACTCTCACCACCACCACCACCACCACCCTCTTCCTCCGACGGCAACATTCCTTTCTTCCACGAATACCCAGAAGCACCACCATCAGATCAAAACCAAGCAGCACCGATAACATCATCAAACGCCACAACGGCAAATCCAACGGCAACACAACCAGCAAAAGGAACAAAAAAAGTAGCAATTGCAATTTCCGTTGGAATTGTAACGTTAGGGATGTTGTCGGCACTAGCTTTCTTTTTATACAAACACAGAGCAAAACAACCCGCGGAAACACAAAAGCTAGTGTGTACTAACCCACACAGGAACAACAACCAACAACTGCAAGATTCAAATTCAACTGCTCCAGTAGTACCTTCTAATTTTCTCTACATTGGAACTGTGGAACCTTCCAGAAGGTCAACCACGGTCAACGAAACGGAGAAGCCGAACCGATCACCTTACCGGAAACTTAATTCAGTTAAGCGATCTGATCGGTATCGACCTAGTCCGGAATTGCAGCCAATGCCGCCGTTGAGTAAACCTCTTGACGGGAACAACCCGCCGGAGATTTCGCCGTCGTCCTCTTCCGACGAGGAAAGTAACGAGACGGCGTTTCATTCGCCGGTAAACTCGTCGTTAAGTCAGGAAGACGGATTTTACACGCCGGTTTCACGTCAGAGCTCTCTCGTTAACGGTAGTCCGGCGAAGAGAGAGAATCATTCGACGACGACGACACCGCTTCCAATTTCGAAAAGAAGTTCGCCGAAATCTCGTATTTCTTCTTCGTCGCCGGATATTAGACACGTCATCATACCGTCGATCAAACAGACTCCACCGCCGCCGCCACGTCAGCGGCCGGATAATAAACAATTAGCTTCTGGTGGACATTCAAGAAAGCCAAAATTCTCAGCGCCGCCACCACCTCCGAATTTAGCGCACCTTCAATCAACAACGAATACGTTTTCACACGTGTCTAAAACTTCCCTAAATCGTCCACCTCCACCTCCGCCTCCGCCACCTCCTCCGCCAGTTAGAAAAACAGGGTCACCGGCGGTTGAAGGTGTTTCAGCGTCTAAATCTATAAAGACGCAATCTTGGCCGATAAGTGAAGACGGAGGTGATTCTGGTAGTAGTGTAACAAAAGTTTCAGAATCTATTTCAGTTTCAGATCATGTTGATAAAAGTGTGAGTTTGTTGAGATCTTCCGAGAGGCTTGAAATTGAAGCCAATGAAACGGAAGGTGGAAAACCAAAGTTGAAAGCTTTGCATTGGGATAAAGTTAGAGCTACTTCAGACCGTGCTACAGTGTGGGACCAAATAAAATCAAGTTCATTTCAGTGAGTATATTAAATTCCCTATACCATTTTTGGGATTGTAGTTATAGTAGTTGAAGTACAATTGTGAATTAATATTATCCATTTCTTTGGTGTGTTGTTGTTTGTTTGTTTTTTTTTAATAATAGATTAAATGAGGATATGATGGAGTCTTTGTTTGGCTGTAATCCAATGAATTCTGCTACAAAACCTAAAGAAATTCCTAGAAAATCAGTTCTCCCTTCAGCTGATCATGAGAACAAGGTTTTAGACCCTAAGAAGTCGCAAAATATTGCTATACTGTTAAGGGCACTGAATGTGACAAGAGATGAGGTGTCTGATGCTCTTTTGGATGGTAAGTTCTTCCCTTCATTTTCATTCTTTCCCTTTTTGGAATTTATACTTGCATGTCAGATGAGAAAACTTTTAAGTCACATTTTCTAATTTAGGTAAAACATAAAAAATTGGGTAATTCGTGGTTTTATTAGGTGCTTTTTTGAATTGATGATGAGTTACATATATTTTAGTAAAAACTATACTTTTCAACTTCAAAGAAATCAATGTGATTTTGACATAATCACCGTCAATCCAAACATGTTCATATGTGATGTTGATTCACATCGGCAAGGATTTGGATCCTCTCCAAGACACTCTTCCCTTGAGTATAAACTATTTTTAAAATATTTAATAATCAATTCAGTTCTTGTATATCATATATCGAAAAACTTGTGGAGGAGGGGAATTAGGCATAGATTTTTTTAGTATTAGTCTGTGCCAATAATGTAAAGAGAATGGATCATATAAGAAACAAAAGCATGGCTCAACAACTTAAAAACAAAAAGTCATTATCACTGCATCTGTTATGTTGTATGAAAAATGTCTAAATCAGCATCATGCCACATGCATCATTATGTTATTTTAAGGGAGGTGCAAATTTAGGTATTCTGGTACTGCGGATTTCAAAATGTGGTAGAAACCAAACCCAGCTCATACAACGTACATGAAAAGAATACAACAATGACATTTTAGCTGATAAACATCTTTTACTTACAAGCTATTTTTTGTCATTTAACTTAAATTAGGTACTGTAATTGCCACTAAAATCAACCAACCTATATTACTTAACAACTTAGCTTTGTCTTTTTGTTCTAGGCTTCTAGGGACCCTGCTTCCTCCAAAAGCAATAGCACCCTTGTTTAGTGAGAGCCGTGATCACAAATGATACATCCAAATCATCATGCTATGCTTTCTCCATGCTCTAATCCAAAAGATTGCACTATATTTCATTTTAATCTTTTTCTTAACTCGACTAATAGAAGTACTAATCTCTAATTCCTTGATGCTTAATGTCAGTTGAGGGATAGTAACTCTCTCAGTAAACAAACTTTAAAATGTATGTATGCCTAAATTTTAACTTTGATGCATGTTTATCATCTGTTCATTCAAATTCTTAACAGAGGAACCACATTACTTTGGTGCCTCCACCTCAAATGACAGTTAATTGTAAGGTAGTAATATCTGAGAGAGCTTTCTCTATATTAAAGCTTTCTATCACTTTCAAGTGTAACTAATACGAAGAAGTATTTATTTGTCAATTGTATACTTATAATTATTAAACACAAGGTGTTTCTAGTTTGTATTATTAATCTACTGAATCAGTAATAAATGTCTAAAATATGTGAAATATCAGAAGATGGGTATTTAGAGAAAGTGATATCCTAGTTTGCTTTTGCCTTGAACCCAATGCTATTTTGCATCCTTTGTTTTCACTTTGCCAACATCATGGATTCATGGGGTGGTGTTATTTTTTTGATGAAACAGGAAATCCTGAAGGTTTGGGTGCTGAGCTATTGGAAACCCTGGTAAAGATGGCTCCTACAAAAGAGGAAGAGATAAAATTAAAAAACTATGACGGTGATCTCTCGAAACTTGGATCTGCAGAAAGATTTCTTAAAGCAGTGCTTGATATCCCTTTTGCCTTCAAAAGAGTTGAAGCTATGCTATACAGAGCCAACTTTGATTCAGAAATCAACTACCTCAAGAAGTCTTTCCAAACACTGGAGGTTTGGCTCACTTTCAACTTCTTGTTACCTTTGGTCTGTATCTTCTGACAATCTAATCTATCAGTTGATAATATCTATCTATTTATCTATCTATCTGTTAGGCGGCAAGTGAGGAATTAAGGAACAGTCGGTTATTCTTCAAGCTCCTTGAAGCTGTTCTCAGGACAGGTAACAGAATGAATGTTGGCACTAATCGAGGTGATGCTAAAGCTTTCAAACTCGATACACTCCTAAAACTCGCAGACATAAAGGGAACAGATGGAAAGACCACATTGCTCCACTTTGTGGTCCAAGAGATCATTAGATCTGAAGGTGCAGAATCTGCAAATGGAAGTATACTTCCCAACCAAATCGACTCCAAATTTAATGAGGAAGAGTTTAAGAAGAAAGGATTGCAGGTTGTGGCTGGTCTCAGTAGAGACCTTGTTAATGTAAAAAAAGCAGCAGGAATGGACTCGGACGTCTTAAGCAGCTATGTTACAAAGCTCGAAACAGGGCTTGATAAAGTGCAGTCGGTTTTGCAATATGAGAAGCCAGATATGAGAGACAATTTCTTTAACTCCACAAAGCTCTTTCTGAAATATGCCGAAGACGAAATCGTGAGGATCAAATCTCATGAAAGAGAGGCTTTGTTTCTTGTGAAAGAAGTTACCGAATACTTTCATGGAAATGCAGCAAAGGAAGAGGCCCACCCTCTAAGAATTTTCATGATTGTGAGAGATTTCCTAAACATTTTGGATTTGGTTTGCAAAGAAGTGGGAAGGATGCATGATAGAATTGTTGGTGGTGCTTCAAGATCCTTCAGAATAGCATCAAATGCACCATTACCTGTTCTTAACAGGTACAATGGAAGACAAGATAGAAGCTCAGATGAAGAAAGCTCATCCCCTTAGTATTGTGAATACCAAAAAGTAACAATAGCCTCTCAAAATAACAGTGAAAGTAAATGAATGTTTTTGCAAATTAAGATTCTCATTGGGTTTAATCCCAATTTCACTAGTAGTAATAGTGAAGAAAAACAACCTTCATTGAAACCAAACATCAAACACGTTAAATGCATGTTCATGGTAGGAAAGATAAAGTGAACAGACCGGTTAAACAATTTCTTGGTTTACTCAAATGGGCTACAAACAAAGGTTCATGCCATTGTTTTGTTTCTTCCACTGCAATATACTATGCTACAAGTAAAAATAGGCGGTATTAGATCAGAGACATAGTTCAAGTGTTCAACACATTTTTAATGATGTTAATGTTTTGATTTACGTAAGAGGCTCTATGTGTATTTTTTAAAAACAATTATTGATAATAAATTAAATACTAAGCTGTTTTGCAGAAATTTCTTTATCTGTAATTGTACCTACATTTTAAGATTTACACATGTACATTAGATTTCGAGATCAAGTTTTTATTTATATCTAATTTTGAAGCAGTAGAATCCAAGGAAAAGAACAAAAAGGGTTTCAAAAGTAAACATCACGAAGGGAAAGAAAGGTTACATGTGTTGAATAAAGGGAAAGATGGATGCTTTAGAAGAGAACTAGCTGTATATCACCACTGAGCTGTAAATCACCATTGTTTCATCGTCAAACTTCGACCACTTGAATCAACTCTCGTTGATATAGTCATTGCTCTATTAAACATTATTTAATAATATGAATTTGCTTTGATTTAAATTCACAAATCAATGTTAATTTATTATATAATTTATTAATGACTTAGTTGCCGACGTTGTTAGTATATCGACATAAATATTTAAGTTACTAATTTTATTCAATGTTACAAGTTTAAAAACATAAATATTTAAATTATTTTAATTTTATTAAATATTTTTATTATTATGTTACATTTGTAGATTCATCTTTTTCAATTATTAGCAAGGCTAAATTCATACTTTTTAATACATTTTTAAAAGCAAAATTTAATATGAAAAAATAATGTTTCAGTGATAAATATTAACACTCAATGAACACTTACCTAACCATTTAGCGCTTACAATTGCTATTTCACAAAAAAAAATTACGATATTATCAATTTATTATAATATTCAATCCTAAAACATTTAAAAATAATAATATGGTTGAATATACATGCAAAGATTGTCCATTAATTTTTAAATAAAAAATATATTGAATGACAATGATTGTCTAGTTTGAAATTGAAATATCAAATAAATGTTTAAAATCAGTCTTTAAAATATTGATTTGGCCATATAGTTCATTTAACGCATTAGAAGATAATTACACATACAAATAAAGCATAAGTGGGGGAAAATAAACAAATAAACAAATGTTGGAAGAAAGTGTTCCTCTGCATTATATTTTTAAAATAAAGGTAGAGAGGAGCAACACTTCATCCTTGAGGACCATTTCTTACTAACCTAATACATACACAAACTTTACAATTTGAATATGGTTCTATTAATATCCCCAGCTAAAACAATCGTCATAATCGCCGAAAGCATGTCGCAATCCCAATTCCTCTTGTTCTCAAAATCTTTTCAACCAATATTTTCCATCTAATTTCATCTTTCTTGCTTTGTTTTGATATTCTCTGCTTAAAGTTCCTGAAATCAAATAATTGGTTACAATTCATCTGAATTATTGAGCTGAATTAGGTAGAACCTTAGTTCGAAAAACACAGAAACATATAATATTGTTACCTGCACAAAGGAACTCTACAGATATCCGGATCAGCGCATAGTCGAGAATGCAGCTCCAACAGTTGCCACATTCTCTTGCAATGAGCACAACCTCCTGGAACTCTCAACTTGCAGCCAGCAAAATGACGAACAAGCAATTCGAGCCCTTTGCAGGATGTATACCTACATGGTTGGTTTGCTTTGAAGGCTTTGTTGTGAGGGCCAATAGTTCGACAACCATCTCTACATATGTGAACAAGAGCTTCCATTGCGTCGTATAATTGCAGATAGATCTCTCTCTCGTTCATTTTTCTGATCCTCTCCTTCTTACTCTGGTGAATCAGTTCATTCAAAATCAATTAGACCATGAACTAATTATCTGTTGTGTAAAGTACAAAACAAATGAGGGGCAAAGACAGCGCCTTACATTTTCTTCTTCAATCATTGATTCCAGAACTTCCTTTTCTAGAATTGGGTGGCTCAGCTTCATTGCTTTCCATCCTTCTGACGCTGAAACAGTTTTGAAGTGTTTGATTATTTTACGGTGACAAATGAGACTGAGCCGTGGAGCATCACACAGTAATGCAAGTTGAAATACATCAACAACATTATCTATGTTGAGTAGACCCAATTCTAGCTTCTGTTCACATAAACGCTTCAAGTGAGGAACCGAGTATACATGCGACAGCACCAACAAATGTAGGACGAAGTCCTCCATTTCTTCTTTCTCATAACTATGAAAAAAGGCACACAAAAATCAGTACATTTATATGATGCGCAATGCATTTCAGCAACAACAACTACAATACATTCAGAAAAAAGATGGTATTCATTGGTAACTTTGTAACCTTATCAGCAATATTGATCTCCTCCCTCAACCCCCAAAACAAAACTCAATTTTTTCATTTGTTTCAATTTCACACTTCTACTGTTTTGAAATTAACATTTTCCTATCGACAATGAATGAGAGTATTTGAATATATAAATCGAGCGACGGCATCTAATTTGAGCAAATAAATTTCCAGAGAATATAATCAAGCCCAACTCTACATAAAAGGGAGACAGCATTTCGATGATTTTGAGGTACATAAAGGAATCAAACATACCAGGAAGAGTACAAGTATCGAATAAAAACTCGTACAGCATCATGTGGAACCCCAACGATTGAGATTGAACGCCATCGATTGCGACGATCTGCTTGCTTAAGCATGCCTCTCAACACAGGAGAAGCCACGGCCTGTTCATATAGTATGAAGTGAGTGGCATTCACAACAGTTGAATTCAAGATAACATAAAGATCATTCACATTAATGTTTAATGACAAAATATCAGTATTCCATGATGACAGCAGATCATACAACCTCAGTATCATGCTAAGCAGATCATACAATCAATTAATCAATTCTTAATCAGTGACATGTGCAGCCTAAAAAAATGACTAATTGCTTAACTATACCTGCTAAGCCTATGAAAAACCTTGTGTCTATTACTAATTCGTTCAAAGTATGAGCATAGTTCAATGAAAAACATGTTTTAAAATTGAAATTTTGATGTAGCTAACCAGTAATACCAAAATCAAGTGGGATGAATGAACTTACAATAATGCTAGAATGAGCATAAACAATGCCACCGTTATCCGTATTAATGCAAACATCTGCTTTATAACCTTCATTGAAAAGACGCTCCCACAAATCTTTTGTTGCTGAAGAGATACAGCTGCTTTGCCCTCTGGGTGCTAAATTATTCATCACCAGATACTCGCATGGATAACCGGTTGCTGCTGAGCGAGGCAAAGGAGGCGGTACCGGAATGAATTTCTTAGCATTGTGGAGTGATTCGCCATCCATGTTAGTCATCAGTTTATGCTTCACCAGTCACTGATCTGAATGAACATACATATCATGAGTTATTGTAAAATTTATATAAATAAATATGGTCAAAGATATTTTTTGTTTCTGACAATGGATGAAATTAAGAAAAAAACTGCCAACCATTGAATTAAAAGAATTGGAAAAGATTACTAAATATCGAGTTTCAATGATTTGCTTTTATTGTATACTAAGATAAGCCATTACACACAGGATTGGATAAGATTGGTAATTTCCTTGTTAAGTTATAAAATGTGTAAAATTAGTTATATATTTTTTTTTACTCAATTATAATAAAGTTCCTTATTCATTAATACATTATTGTCATCAAACAATCATAATATATTTCAATTCTTTCTCTATGTATGACAAAATTTGAGTCTCTATCTATAATGAGTTAATGACAAGTTGACAACTCACATATGGTGATGCTTTTTTTTTTGTTGACTCGTATAAAGATTCTTAAATAATTATAAAAAAAATTAAATAATATTTAACTAATATAAGTATATGTGGTATAATACTACTTTTACAAGGTAATAGTTAAAAACTTTTTCACACAAAAAGTATACATTGAATTCAAACAAATAACGGAAATCATTCAACTAAATGTCATATTTCCTTTTATTCTTATATGATTCGGATCATCTATAATATTGGACCA
>JBBPBO010000002.1:4045883-4274844 GCA_037974295.1 Cicer cuneatum | reverse complement strand
CCAAAAAAAAAAAAAAGATACGCTATATTCCAGTAAAAATAGATAAAAATATATTACGCTTACAAAAAAAAGATAATCCATACACATATGTTTGGATAAAAAATTACACTTTCTTGATAAGTTTTTTTCTCTACAAAACACTTTCTTCATAAGTTATAAATATTTAAAAAATACTTTTAAGTTTGATACGTTATTATTCGTCAAATGATCATAATCATAGCACGTTTACCCTCTCAATCTCTGGTTCTATGTTCTTTTTTTTTAGGGTGAGATACCTATATATACTTGTTTAAAAAAAATATGTACTTTTAAATTTTAATTGTTTGACTATGCGTTTTTTTTAATGTACAATTTTAAAATATTGGCATTTGTTAGTTGAGCTAATACTTAAACGACTATAAAATATTTTTTTTCTGAATAATAAATGTTAATATAAGCACCCTAATTAAAAATAAAAACATTCGGTCAAAACTTAGAAAAAATTTAAAATATTGAGTTTAATATTTTTAAAATAAAATCATTATGAATAACAATTAGCAATTAACAATAACAATTAGCAAATATATTATAATGAAAAATGAAGTGGACTATATGTTTGGAAGATTGGTTATTTCCATTTATCAAAAGTAACTTTCCTTTAAATGCACATTAGCCAAAAACAACTAATGTGATACTTTTACCGTTTCAATTATCCATTTGAAAAAACCAAATTGACAAATTTCCATTTAAAAGTACTTTTAAATATATAATTTGAGAAAATTTTATTTTGTAAAATAACGTAAAAAATTAGAGAAAACTTAATTTTAACTAAAGTAAATTTCCAAAATTAAGTTTACTCAAGAGTATTTACAAACAGAAATCCAAACATTATTGGAGATAAATATCATGTAAAAAAACTCAATCAACTACCTAGAAACTAGTCTTACCAAGAAAAACAATATCAGAAACTTCAATGAATTTATATATATCAGTATACCACTAAGGTAAATATCTAAAATGTCATGCCAAACCCTTTCATGCTCAAACACAACTATCATAATTAATTCTGTCTAAATCTCAACATGATGTTTGATTTCGCTATGAACGAAATCAATTGTTTAAATAATCAGAATTTGCTATGAACGAAAACGAAATTCTAAAAAACAAAACAAAAAATGTAACTAAGCTGCTTAAGATTTGAGTCAAGAAATCAACGAATTCATCATTCATCAACAACATTATATTTGATTTTGATTTAATCAATTTTTTATGACGAAAGAAATTCACATCCGCGATCTCAAATAAAAATTAAAATAAAATAATTAAGCACCTATAAATATACGAGAAACAAATCTGAATAAAAGATTTCATGAATTGATTGGAATTGGAATGAAATGATAAAGATGAATATGATTACCTTATTCGAACTTTGCCAAAGTATTCCTTTGTTATTTTTGAAATTCGCCTAGGGAAATAAATGACACCGCGTTCCGCGTCTAAACGACGACGTTTAAGCTTCTTTTCGATAAGGAACTTTATAGATTAAGAAGAAATGGGAAAAGAGAGAGAACAAAGGCGAAAGGAAGAGGATTTGTGAAACAGAGTTATCGCCCTTTGTTCTCTCTCTATTTCGGAAATTTGTACGCAAGAATTGGATATATATAAATAAAAGAAATAAATAAAAAAGGTTTTTAGAAATGTGTCTGTCAGTGTAAGTGGTTGCTCCCTAAAAATATCAACAACAGATATGTGCACGTCATTGCCACGCAGATATGCGTTTTGTCATATCTTCATAGATATTGTCTGTTTCTTTTCTTTTTATTTTTTTGGAAATCTGTTTCTTTTCTTTCTAGACGGTAGATATTGTCTCTTATATACAGCTATTTTACACTACCTCAATTCTTATATATAAATAATATCTCTTTTATTAATCCACAAGTATTAAGATAAATAACTTTTACATCAAATTAATTAATAATTTACATTTTCTAATTATTAAAAGAGATAAATAATTGGTCTATTTTACCTTTTATAATAAAAAATTCAAAGTTAAATTATCATACTTCAGTTCAAGGTAAGAAATTCTTAGAGGTCATTGAATAGTTAATTATTTACCTTTAATTAAAAATATTTTTGTAAAATTAATTAATACTTTTGTAAATAAAAAATAGTCATATATAAAAGAACAAATAACTTTTACAAGAAAATTTTATATATAACGTCAGAGATAATTTTTTCTATGTCAAAATTCTTATTGATGTACTATTTGTGTGGCAGATTATTAATGTACAAAATATATAAAAAGCAATATTTACATTAAATAAATATCTTATCAATGTATAAGAATTTTAAAAAAAAAACTGTTGTACTGAATTTGTTAACATGTGTTATCTTTTTAAGATTATTCTTTAATTATTAAAAAATAAAATACTTGGTCTTTTAATTTTTCCTATTTAATTAGGGTATTTTTGTGACAAAAAAATTATAGAAAAGATATAAATCAGAAATGAAGTAAAAAAATAAAATATGTATATATATATTATAATTTTTACTTCATTTCTCATTTATATTTTTTTATAAAAAATTTTTACAAAAATACCCTAATATGTGTATGAAGTGAATGAGAGGTTATTGACGACCTAATCTGTCAATAATCGCTTTTTTTTTTTTAAAGTAAACATTATTGTAGCAAAAACGCCACTGATTACTTATGATAAAGGTCACTGCTAATTATATTTTTTTCTTGCAAAACATTATTGGCGGCTAAAATTACCACTAATTTAAATTTATTTTCTATCTAAGAATTAGTGAGGGCTCAGATAATATGAGCGTTTTTCTATATTAATTGTGAGGGTTTATTTCGTTAATAATTACTGACAACCATGAATATAATGTAATGTTTTCTTATAGTGAAAGGTTTACAGGCTGAAGAAGTTGGTAATCTTCAATGTTGGAGTTTGTTGAGTTAGTCGAATCCTCCGTTGTGGTTGACGGTTTCGAGTTTGTCACGTTTACCTAAAGGCTAATTCTATTGTGGATGGGCAGGATGGCCTTGCTAGCTTGGGGTGTACCTTGTATGAATATAGAATTTTCGAAACATCCCCCAATGTTTTAAGAGTTTTACTCCTCATTTTGTTTTTGTAGTCATCTTTCTCTTTAGCGTTGACCCCTTCTGTTGTAAAACGTAAAGAAAATGACTCTATTTTTAAAGGTTGTGTTTGACAAAGTAAAAAAATGAATTTATAAGTTATTTATTTGTTAACAATTTTTATGAATTTTTAATAAATTAATTCAAAGAAATTTTGAATTTATAGCTTATATTTTTTTTTAGTTTCACTCTTATTATTATAACTAAAATTCTTTTATTTTTTATTAATTATAATTTAAAATAAATAATTTAGAATTTAAAATAATATAAATAAATAATTCATATAATTTAAAATAAATAAACTAACTAAATAAATAAATATATACACATATATGAGTGAAAAAATTAAATTAAAAAAAAAATTAAATTACAGTTTTAAAAATATTTTAAGCATTAATTTACAAAGTTTATTTTTAATTAAGAATATTCTTTTATGTTATTTTATATTTTTAAATTAATTGAATCGTTAATTTTATTAAACGTTGAATTAGTTTAACAATTTTCAGCTATAATCTATCAATTTATTTTACCAAATAGGCTTAAGTCTTAGCACCTTAAGTCTTAATATGAACAGGTGAGTTTCTACGACGAATCCTTGAAATTTTAACGACAACTAACAATATTTTTGAGAGGTAATAGTTCACAACCTTCGTTGTCTAAATGTATAAGACGATAACCTGATTGATGTCGATTCAACATGATATATATTTTCTATAATAACATTTTTCATCGTGAATACACTTTAACTACATACTTTCTATAGAATAAAATATAAAAAAATGATACCTAAAAAATTAATATATTAAATCAAAAATATTTAATTAAGACTAAATATATTAATTTTTTAACTACATACTTTCTATAGAATAAAATTTTAAAAAAAATATACCTAAAAAGTTAATGTATCGAATTAAAAATTAAAACTAAATATATTAATTTTTTAATTATTATTTATATTTATATTTTGTTTCCAGAATAATAATAAGTTAGTAACTGCAACTTTGATGGATTAGGAGTGTACAAATGATGGATTAGGTTGGTTTAATGTGTTTTTTTTATCTGTGTCAATATTTGATCGGACTAAATTTTAGATCTTAATTTATCCCTTAACTCGATCAAATTCGATAAGTTACATGTTTATTAAATATATGACAAAATAAAGATAATACGCCAAATAGAAATACTTCAACTTTCTTTAAAAAAAAATAATTAAACATAAATAAACTTATGACTCTGGTTACCGCTTGCCAATTCGTTTAAGAGAAATAATTCATAGTATTATTTTAGAAACTATAAATTACTAAGTTAGTAATCTAATTATTAATTTTTTAAAGAAAAATTGAATCAATAATAATATTTTTTTACATTGTCCTTGTCTCGTATTTATTTTTTTGTCATTATTTTTTAGTGGGATTAGAATTATTTCATTACTTACAAAAACAAAACGGATTCGCAGGAGGGATTAAGTATTGGAACCTCTATTGCACAAGGTTGCTGAATGGGGCTGGAAAATGAATTATTCCGTACAATGTTGGATTAAAGAAGAGAAGTGCGACCGACAGTTCTCCAACACCATCGTTTAATTTTTATATTTTATTTTTATTTGAAAAAACTGATTAAAATAATAACTACCGTCATTTAAATGTTGAAGTTGAAGTGTACAACAGTATATTTGTGAGTTAGATTTTAGAGGAGAATGTAGATTAGAGACAGAATTATTATAGAGTTAATGGAGCTCTTGCCGGTACAAAAAAAACAAAAATTTAGTTTAATAATATTATTATTTTTATTAAATATTTATAAAAAAAATTTGGTTTGAAAAATATATTATGTATCAAATGATATATTTACTTTTACCTTTTGTTGTAATTTTTTTAGTGACAATTACAAATATTGAAAAACAGGACGATACTATTAAATTTTGCGAAGACAATTGTAATTTATATAAACTTTTATGTATTATGAGTTTGTTATTATTATAGTTATGTATTTTATAAAAATAAACAATATTTTTTTTGTCGAAATATATATATTATTTTATTGTTCAAGAAATTTCGAGAATCTACAACCACTAAATACAAATATTTATTTATTTTTTAAAATTAAAAAAATTATAAAATGTTTCTTAAAATAAATTGAATAAAATTGAGTTATTATATAATTATGTATTGTATTATTCTTTAAAAAAATTTAAAATCTCAATTGTATTATAAAATATAGACTTAACTTCTCTAAAGTGATCCAAAATTCAACTTGTAAATCTACCTTAAATGAAACACCAAAAATATATTCAATAATTCTAGCAGAAAATTGATAAAATGCTCAGGACTATGCATGCACCTGGACACTACCATTGATCAGTAAAGACAAAGAGACAGGGTCGGTTTGGTCATGGCATTGTCATACAGATCGTACATTTGAATGTGACGAATAATATAAACCATCAAATTCAAAAGTGATGAAGTTTAATGAATTGTAAAGTGTTGGAAAAGGAAAGGACAAGTTTTGCTACGTACGTCAATGTATGAAAATTGTCGGTTAGAGGTGGTGTAAAACTCCACTTTCACTAAAGAAGAAATGTGTCAATTTCACACGAAAAAACAAAAGCAGGGAAGCCATGATACCGATCGCTGAATCATTGACGACCATGAGTTATATTGTATTGACATGTTGTCATGTGCTGGATTCAATCTTGTTGATAAATTAAATTAATCTTACTTTTTAAAAAATCAACCTTCTATACACAAAAACATATAAATCAACTAATAAGTGCTCTATGCAATCTCAATTATAAGCAAAATTATAGTAGTTAACTTTTAGCAAAAATTATTTAAGTTACACCGAAGTATTAAATCAATTTTTTGACAATTTTTTATCAAGATAATTTTTTTATATTTATAAAAGTTATAATTTTAGACTATTTTTAATCTAAATTTAATTTCAATCATTTTTAGTTTAATATTTTTAAATTTTTACTGTAAGTTTTATTATTCATAATATAAATAACAATATAATAAATTTAATTAAGAGAATTTCGCATTTAATTTTTATTTAAATTTAAAATGTTTATCGCTCGAATTTTATCTTGTTTAATTATTTTTTAAAAACTTTAGTTATAGTTTGTATTCTTATGATGATTGCAATTTTTTATTGATTTTGATTATTGTAATTAAAATTTCTTAAAAATTAAATTAGTTTAATGATAAAATTGAGAGGATTTTAGATTTTAATTTAACTGTTTGAAATTATTATCAACAGTATAAATATTTACAAATATAAAATACTAACTTGACATATAAAAAATGACTAACTTAATAAATAAAAAATAGAAAAAAAAACTAATATTTTATAAAAATTTGTTATTTTTAATGCAAAAAAGTATAAAAGCTTTTTATATTTTTATAAAAGAGGTCTTATAAATACAAATTTTTACTTTTAATGCAAAAAGTATAAATACTATGAGGCCATTGTTGAAAAACAAATACGGAACCGTATTTTATAATTTTTAAACATTCATTATTTTGAAAGAATAAATAAAAAGGTTAAAACAATCAAAGATTTAGAATGGATAGAGTAATACACATTTTTTTGTTTTACTAAAAAAACTACACTCACGGATTTTATTAATCATGTCATTAAAAAGAAATACTATATTATATTATTTTTTTTATCTTATAATGAATGTCACTTTAATAAAAAAATTATCTTTAAATTTCATTTTGAATTCTTTACATAAGATTATATTATTTTTTTAATTTTACTATCTAATTATTACGATATACATTATTTTAAAATATTTTATTTTATTTTTTATTTATAATAAAAATAATTTGATAAAATTATTACTACTGACTCCCTTTTCTTAAAAAAAACTATTTTAAAAGAAAAAAATCATTTTTTAATATATGAAATGATCAAAACAAGGTTGCTTAACAAACTTGGAAAAAAGCGCTTATCTAATATAATATAGGTTAAATAGTACCCGTTGTTTCTTAACTTAATTTCAGTTAACATTTTAGTTCTTTATCTTTTTTCTTTCTCGATTTGGTCCTTTATTTTAATTTTAAATGACAATTTGATCTTTTATGTTTTAAAATGTCAACAATATTATCCTTTTTTTTTACAATAAATTAAAAAATTTATCAAAATTTTCAACCAAAACCCATAAAATTAATTATATTCTTTAATATAATACAAATTTTATCAAATTTGTAACTCAAATCTTCAAATAAATTCATATTTTCATTTTTTATTTGATGTTGTTAGAGATGAAATTTAAAAAATCAAATAAACAATAAAAATATGAGTTTATTTGAATATTTGAGTTACGAATCTGATAAAATTTGTATTATATTAAAGAATATAATTAATTTTATGGGTTTTGGTTGAAAATTTTGATGAATTTTTGTAAAAAAAAGGATAATATTGTTAACATTTTAAAACATAAAAGATTAAATTGTCACTTAAAATTAAAATAAAAGACCAAATTGAAAAAAGAAAAAAAAAGATAAAAGACCAAAACGTTGAAATTAAGTTAAGAAACCACGAGTGATATTTAGCCTATAATATATTACATATAATACCTTAAATTTTAAAATTTACCATAAGCTTAATTAGGTTACTTGATTAATTATCAATACGGTCAAATCAGCGACACCTGTTTAATTGCATCCACCAATAAATATTAGAATAATCATAATATGAAACTTTCATGCTTTAAAGTTTTTTTTTTAGTTGTTCATTAACTTTTATGCTATGTTTGGTTTATAAGAAAAATGAGAGAAAAGAAAAGTAAAAGAAAGGAAAGTAAAAAGAAAGAAAGTCAAAAGTAGAATAATGTTTTAGTTGTTTTGTTTAAGAGAAAATAAAAAGAAGAAAAGGTATATTTATTCTTTTCTCCTATTTGGTTATGTAGAAAATGAAAGAAAAGAGACAAATAAAATTATAAAATGAGTCAAATAACCTTTAAAAATAAAAAATAAAAGGGTTAAGTCTTTTTGCAATTTTTCTCTCACATTCACCTTTTCTTTTCAATTTGGTAAGATTAAATTTTTGTGGGTCTCATATTATTTTTATTTTTTCTTTCTCTTGTTCCAAATATATCATTAATTATTGGCTTTTTAGTTTTTACAATTGAAAAAATCCTAACATGCACTTTGATGGTGATATATTATATAAATTAAAATTTAAATGATGATAAATGATGTTTTATAGAAGTAAACTTTTATGATGATTCAGTTCTTTTTTAGTTTTTATGACTAAAAATGTGATCTTATTGATCATTCAATAAAAACAAAGAAAAATGAATATATATCTCTCAAAAATGAATAAATGTCAATCAAACGATAGTCTTACCTGTAAAGATAAAGAAGATTGTGAATTTCTAATTTTTACGAGTGTCATCGATTATCATTAAAATTTTAAGTGATTTTTAAATATTGATTTATAGTAGATCATATGTTATGCAAGTCTACCAAAAACACTCACCAAAGTTAAATTTGAAATAAAATATTTCAAATAAAATAGACATAATTAATTCTGGGACGTAAATTTAATTTTAAAACAGTTTTCATTTAAATCACAAAACTACAAAAATAAATTTTGTAATTTTAATTTTTGTTTTAACTATTAATAGTCGATAACCACCACTACTGCTAATCACTACTACAACTATTATCGCCAGACACTTTGACTATCATTAGTCATCATTGCAACCGCCATTAGCCACCACTCTTACCGTGATGACCGCCATATCAGACTAAAAATTCTAAAATGAAAAGTAAAAAAACTACCCCAAATGGATAAACAAACAAAAAATTCCTCGTATCAGACTAAAAATTCATTTGGTGTTATATCAGAGTTTAGTGGTATTTACATTAGGTCTGACAATTGGGCCTTATTGTGTTTTTAGCCTGGTTTTGTTTTGTTGTCTGGGTGTGAGGGCCTTGCCTTCTTTCTTTATTAATCCATATTACATTCACCATCTCAACCCATGAACGCATAAGATGCTGCTTTTACTTTAGAATTAATTTTGATCCACTAAACATATTCAAATAGTGACTTTAGCCTTTTTAACAGAGATGGCAAAAAAAATGTATTCCCACGACTAAAAACTAAGACTCATACGAGACAAATAGTTTATTAAGTATATGTGGATAAAATAAATATATTTTTACTATTTGTTAGTTAAGAGATGCATATGAAATAGTATTTGTATTTGATAGTAAATTAATATATTGTAATAGTTTTTGTTTGTGTTAATGTATTAATAATTTTTATGAAGGAATTTTGTTATATATTTTATTTATGTGTTACTATTTTTTTTTGACAAAATAGGATGAATTTTTTTATATAATGCAACAAAATAAATAATTTTTGTATATAATTATTTATTTATTTAAAAGATGATATTTATGGATATCCGGGAATACTTAAAAATCCGTCAAATATCTATTAAGCGGATACTCCACACGGATATAGATAAGTACGAATATCATTTTTATGCAACGAGTAGGGTAGTGGAATAGTATTATCCGTACTCGTGGATATCTATTGTCGTCTATAGTCTTCAACATTGCAGATCCAGAAACACGAGTATTCCGATTATTTTAATTTTGTTAAATTTGTACATATATTACTATTTTATGTTATTAATCTGAGTGATGTGAATTTATTTGCATGTTCACCCATTTTAGTTTTAACAAATGTGTATTTATGTTGTTTTCGATTATGTAGTCTGTAAATTTGAATGAATGAATATCATTTTTACAATAAAAAAAATAGTGCTTTTAGTATGAGAAAATGAAATATTTACAATAATTGTAAATTAGTTTTACATTTAGTATTTAATAGTTAATTTTTAAATGTAGCTACAAAATAGACATATGTAATAATAGAATGATTTTTATTGCATATCAGTGTAAAATTAATTTGTATCAATAATGCATCCATGTTAAATTTTTTATTATAAATAATACATAATGTATTTTTTTATAATTTGCAAAATTATAAAACTTTTTATTCCAGTTTCCCTCAAAATATATTGAAAAAATAAAAATAAAGCGACATTTCTAAACACTAATTAATAATTATTATCATTTGTTGTTCAAAAAAATAATTAAGTGAAAATAAAAGTAAGAAACTAATGTCCCTTTAGTATTTTGTTTATTTCTCATTTTTCGTCAAACTTTGATATAAAAAATAAAATTAAGGTATCATTTATATAATATTTAATAACAATAAGCTGATTAAAATTAAATTAAAAAACTTCAATTTATAATGTCCATTTTTGTCATTAATTTTTCTTTTGATGAATTTTTAAATTATTTTTTTGATAATTCTGAATTGATTTTTTCTGTCAATGAACTTTTATTACTTTTGAGATAATATCATAAAGATTATAATGTACTAACTTTTTAAAGAAGGCATAAAAGTGCTTTAGTGTGTCTTCTGTCATAAACTAAAAGTATTTATAAAAAAAAACTAAAAAATGTTGGGTAAAATATTATAATCATAAACAGTTACTAAATCTATTAGATGGTCAAAGATCGAAAGGCAATACATCAAAGGGTCAACAACTATTTTGGCTTCGTAAAGCCTAACACATTGTCTCTTGATATAGCCCAAACATTACAGAGACACACATCGTAACAAATGCAAAACATCCAAAAACAATGTAAAATAGGCAAAGTTACGTTTGTAATCAAAGTTTGATTCTTTATTTATATTGATCTTTTAAGTTTCTGTTCTCAAGTTGGTCTTTCAAGTCTCAAAACATGAGACAAAAAAAGTTTTAGATGTTGATATGATAAGTTAAAATTAGTTAATTAATTTTTTAACTAGTTACTTTTTATAAATAAATAAATAAAATCCCAATAAAAAATTAGAGTTCTCCTTCAAAACTAAAATGAATGAACTTTCGTCCACTTCTTGATCATCATATTCTATTTTAAATATTTTTTTAAAGATTCTTAGAATTCTTCAAACTCACAAACACAAATCTCCAAATTAATTTCCTTTTTTTCTTCCAAATTCTTAAAATTGATCAAACTCACAAATTCAAAAAAAGGGGATGGAGATAGTGTATATTTAGGCAATCAATTTGCTACTTTTTTGGACATATATTACACCCCATTTTTTTAATTATTATTATTTTAGATTTTATAGGTTTCTTTTAAGGAAACAGATATTTTTTTTTTAAACGTGTCAAATATTAAATATGAATATTTTTTTATTAAGATTCAAACTCTCTTTCGCTATATTGTAGAAATATAGTTGATTCTGCTTGACCCAACCGATGTTGATTTCTTTCTTATTATTATTTACCAACAAGAAGGTATATATTCAAGAACAAATTAGTGTTGTTGTGATGGCCCTTGATGCAACAACATTTGGAAACCTAAGCTATTTTCTCTTTATCTCATTTAGTTTCACAATCAAACTTGTTCACGTTATAGTACACCGAGTTATCGGGCTGGACTCTCCACTCCAACTCACTTACTCACACCACATTGCTACTATGTTAGTTCTTAAAGGCCATGAAACTGATTGCATCTTTATCTTCTTTTGCTTTATTAATTTTGATGGGTTTGAATAACAGTGCAAAATTTAAAAAAATATATATTTGGGAATTACTGGATCTGATAAAGGTTGTGATGTGTTTTTGAGTTTGAAGAATAATCATATTTTTTATATAAAAAATTATTTATTAAAAATTATAATTTTTCTTACTTTGACTTGTCATCACTCAATTCATCCACTATCTAATATAAATTTTAATGGATTAGATCTAATCCATCAATTTAAAATATAGATGGATTCAATTCATCCAATTTTTTTCAAAATATAATGGATCACATTGTTTATTTAATAAAATCTAATGAATTATATTTTAAAAAATATATAATTTTAACTTTTAAGAAAATATTATATTATTTATTTCAAAAAAATTATTATTCATTATAAAACTATTCTAAAAAAGTATTATTTTTAATTATTTTAAAACTAATTATTTCTAAAAGAAATTAGTAGATTATTTTAATTCATCTGGTCCAAATCTATATTAATCTATTTTGCTACTTCTAAATCACCGAATTGGTTGGCTCAATATTCAACTTGATGAATCATGAGATAACAACTCCTTAACATTTAAATAACTCTCCACTATCTAATATCCACCCCACAATCTAGTAACCATACTCAGTTAAAGAAAACGAATTCCTCGTATTTAAATACTGAGACTTTGATCACGACGCATCATTAACAAAGGCCTATTACAATTCTATTAAAAAACACCTATAGATCTAATAAGAAAACCCTTTGTTTAATCAACATGGTTGAGCTAAGAATTAATTTCAAAATATCTTAAGACCTGTTCGTTTAGAATTTTGAAAAACAAACTTTTATATTGGGTAAGAAATATACATATTTTTGTAGAAATTTTATGTCAAACAATATTTTTTTTTATTAATTAAATGTCACTAATTCGGTGGACCAGCACACTATATGATCCATCATAAATTAATACTTGAAAATTATCTGAAAATATAATCATGATTATTTATGCTATTTAGAAGTAGAAATTCATTGCTCTCTTTATCTTTACGTTCAAATGATAATTTAATTGATGTCAATTCTACTAATTAAGTTTTGAAGAACCTTCTTTATCCACACGATTAAATTTGACACACAAAACTTCCTTGTTCTACCTTAGATCTACCCAAAAAAGAGTTCGCACCCATCATTCACCACCTTCATAAATTGCTCAAATACCAGTTACCTGTCTCACCACCCTTGAAGTAGCAATGTCAATAACAAGAAAGAGTGAGTTTGAATTGTTATCCTTTTAAAATTTTAATTCTTGTGCTTAATTTAAATTAACTCAAAATCAATTTTGGTTGAAATAGAATGTCCAGAATGTTCTGAATAAATTAGAAGTAAATAAAACAAATTAATTTACAGTGAAATATAATTTGTGTGTGCAAATAATTAAATACAAGGGATAGAAAGATTACACACACAAAATATATCGGTTCACCCAACTCATGCTAATCCAATCCTCACAACCTTGAGGTTTTCACTATGTGCTTCAGAACCATAATGTTCTCCTTCACACCTTTTCTCTTGATCACACATTGATCAATTACAATCTTTACCTTTCAACATAGAAAGAATTTTTACAGTCACCTTTCAGCATTGAAAAGATTTTTCCAACACACTGAATATAAGATAAAATATATATGTGAGTTACAAATGATGTGTATGATACAAGTTGTTTGGGATCTTGAAACTTCTCAGCACTTGTTTGAGATAAATAAAGACAAACTCAATAAATAATGTTATACAAATATAGTGAAGAGAGTTGGAGTTTGCTTGAAGAGTTTTTGACTTGTTATTACTTGAATAAGTGTTGGTAGATTTATCTTCATCTTCCAATTGATCTTCAATTTATAGATGATAAAAGACTTCTAATATTCAATTTAAATTGAATATAGTCGTTGGCCACACTTCCCAATTGTCAGGTATGTTTTAAAGCAATTCAACATGTGTTTATATTGTTGTCCAGAACGTTCTTGACCAACGAAAAATGTTTTTGCTTTTGAGTGTGATGGAAAACGTGAATGAATGAGTGATTGGGTTGTGAAATGTCAGTTGGTACTGTTTCAAATCAGAATTATGCATAACTTTATGCAAAATAATGTAAGTACAATGTATTTGTGTCCTTGCTCACAACTCATTAAGTTTGAGATCAATATTGTGAGCAATTTAGAGGTTGTTTTCCTCCTTTTGGCATTCAGCTCGAGTTATGGGCTTGACCACTTATTTGAACAATCTTGATACTTTTAAAATTGTGATTTGGATTGTGGAAAATTGTTTGTTTTAATTCTGTCTTTAAAAGAGAATAACCATAATGTTTTTTTGTAAAACCAGAACATTCTTGGTTTTGTGTTGTATGGAAAACATAGATGAATGATTTAGTAGCTGTCTAGTGTCAGTCATTTGTCTCAGAAGCATGACGTGCTTTTTGCAAAAAGATGCAGCAGCAATGTCATTGCTCATCCATCTAGAGATTGATCTTGATGTTGTTTGCTTCTTTGAGCTTTTAGCTAGACTTTTGGGCTTTGATCATGGTTATGAGTTGCCTTGATATTTAACTCACTTGAAATCTGGAATTTATTCATTTCATTTAAAACAAATTGTCCAGAATGATCTTGTATATAAACAAAGGTTGATCATTTCACAAACCAGAATGATCTTGGTTTGTCCAGACTTTTGTTTTTATGAACCGGAATGATCTTGTATGTACCAGAATGATCATTTGATAAACCATAATGATCTTGTCATAAACCAATATGATCTTGTCATAAACCAATATGATTTTGTAATGAATCAAAATGATCATTTGATAAACCAGAATGATCTTTTAATAAATTAGAATGATCTTTTGATAAACCAGAATGATTTTGTAATGAACCAAAATGATAATTTGATAAACCAAAATGATATTTTAATAAACTAGAATAATCTTTTGATAAACCAGAACGATCATTTATAAACCAGAATGTTCTTCTTATCAATATGGAGATCAATCTACATGTTTGTTTTTGCATGTAAGCTTTCAAATATTGACTTTTAACTGCTCATTAAATGTTGGGTAGACCATGTGCGAAATGCCAACTGATTTACTATTTATGAATGCAATGAACTTGTTCATCATGAGAACATTATTTCATAACAATTGAGAATGTACTTCTGCACTTGTTGATGGTTTCTTACTTGTTCACTTATGCAATTCATGTTCTTAAATAAAATTCAAGTGTAATCATTAATAGATTACCATCCATAAAACTTAATCATTTATTTCATGAGATTTGTTGTCATTAAAATATATATCAAAAATGTTTTTACTTCAACAACCCTATCCTCTTTAAATAATAGAAAAATATTTCCATCAGTCTGAACTCATTCATCTCCCCCATAACTTCATTGACAAAACCATAATTTTTAGTTAAAACTTTGAATCACACCCTCTCAATCATTTTAATTTGTACCCTTCAACCCTGTTTATCCAATAAAACAATATTAAACACTTTCAAATTTTGCATCCGCAATCCTTCGTAAAAAATAGTTATTAATACTATTTTAATTAATAATAATTTTTTATTCTTGAATTTTATTTAAAAACTAGATTTTGGTTAAATAATTATTTTTTACCTTGGAATAACTTTAAGATTTTATAGTGTTCAATTAAAATATTTTAAACAATAAAAAAATTATTATTTTATGCTTGATTGTGAAAAAGTTGCGATAAATTGATTACGAGAATGGGTTTCTCAAATTAATGAGATCACAATAGTAGCAACCATTCATCATACAATTTGATAAGGGGAACAGTAGCAATATATAAAAAGAATAATGGTGGTGGTTGCGAAATGATGAAAACCAACACTGAATAGCTTGACGTAATAGAGGATTAATGAATGGTGGCCAAACAACATTCAATTTTGTTTGTTTTGGTTACAAAACAACATTCAATTTACTCAATGCTAGGAATACAATATCACACATTATAGTTCTAGTCTTAATAATATTTCTCAAACTCAACAATTCCAAATCACATTTTTTTCTTTTGCAATAAATAAATAAATTTCCACTAACACAAACCACATTCATGCACAGTACATGTCTCTCATAATCGCTATATATTTCAATGAAGAAAAATCTCACGCACTTTATTTAATTTTTTATTTATTTTTTATAAACCTCACAAACTCATATGATATGGTATATAGTATTCGTGTGTGCGGGGCAGGCAATTGAATGACACATTATATTATAGTGATTGAATTGAATAAAAGCAATGGTCTTGGAACCATGATTTTCCCCACACCCATTCTGCATCTGTAAGCAATAGAAAAGAACATATAAAAAACGGTCAAACTTGCTGACCATCTTGGGCTTGCTGATGTTTCAGAGTCAAAGGTTCTACCTGGCTACTCCCATCGGTCCATCACTCTTACCTAAGCTCAGACACACTTCAACAATAAAACATATCATTCTCTATTTTTATTTATTTATATATATATATATATATATATATATATATATATATATATATGATAGGTTTTTTAAATGTTTGCGTAAATAGTTTTTAAATTGTTATGTTTATAAGTTATTACCAACTATTGATATTATAAAATTGATGTGGTTTGAGTGGTAAAGGAGTCGTGTCTTTTGAATATGTGTTTGGAGATTCAATCATTTACTATATGTATAATAAATCCTTAAATATTCTTCATATTAAGTGAAACTTCATAACTTAAATGTCACATTGGTTATTCTTAATTAATGAACGTTAGATTCATAATATTATCACCTCTTAAAGAATAATCAATATTTAAACCGACTTTCACTTCTATAAACATTAACCAAAGTGGTAATATTTATCTATTAGTATTTGGTGAAGTGTCTTAAATAAGCCAATAACTATAAGTAAACATTTGCTGAACTCTCAAAAACACCCATTATTATGACTAAAGTCCACCAAGAAAATTAAACCTAAAAGACAAATTGAGTAGATGAGAGGTGAGAGAGTGTTATAATCTGAGTACTACATTGAAGTAATATCATAAGAAACAAAAATAATATTGTTAAATTAGGAATTAAAAGAACACAGTTATAATAATCTATTATGAGTGGGTGGCAAGTTAGGATAGAAGAGGAGCGTCTTCTCCTGCATTCCTTTTATAAATAAAAATAAAAAAAAAAATAAAATAAAAAAAATGATACAGACTGGAAGTGGTCCAGCCTTTCACACGTGAAGACGCTCCTCCCCTGATAATGCTTATTTTATTCACGTGTGCTATCATTCATCCATCAATTCTTTTCTTAGCTTCCCAATTCTGGCCCATCAAACCCATCCTACATCATTTCCACCCTCCAAATTAATCCCTCTAAACCAACTCATACATAAAAACAAAATTCTTATTCATAATATGGCTCAATTCCTAAATTCATTTTTTAAATTATAGGCTGTATTTTAAAGTTTTTTTTTTTGAAAAATATAAGTTGTACCGATTTAATTCATCACATTATTAATATTTGAAAATAATATATAAAATTACAAAATTTTGATAAAATTCGTCTGTCATTTGATATTTATAGAGACTATAATAATATTAAGTTGATAATATTATAGACTAATTTATTCATGAAAAATTAGACATTTACTATTTTTCTCCCTTTATTTACCTTGTTCATGAAAAAGTTTCCTTTTGTATATCAATTATAGTACTCATAGCGGGATTGAATTGCAACATAATTATCTAGTTAAAATTGAAAAGGTTAGTTAATTACTAATTGGGGTAAATATGTATCCATGTGCCTTGTTAATATATATGATAAAGATAATATACTATTTATTTGGATGAGAAGGGTAATGTGATATCTTATCTGGCAGTCAAGGACCGTAAAGGATGTCATTCCACCAGTTTTAATTGCATACCAGATTTTGGATCTTGTGTCATTTAGTTTAATTTTATTTTTCTAACATTTAACTAGTTTGTTTTAGTTATTTAACCTGTTATGTCTATTATGAAATATATTAATTAATGACATGACACCTAGTCTTCTTTTGATAAAAAAAAAAAGCTTCACTGTGTTATTCTGTTCATCCCTATTGTTGTATATTAAACTCCTCCTAATTTATTCGTCGCATTGTAATTTTAAAGGATATAATTTAAATTTTTTATGGCTATTATAAAACTGTTCTTAAGAATTTAACCGCGTATGTCAAAAAGTTCATCCACAATCACTTCCACTATTGATAACATGAACGACAAAGAGGTAAACAATATAAGAAAGGCTACAAAAAGCATATTAATAAACTTTATTTTTTTTGCTAGCATATTAATAAACTTTATATTCGCCTGTAATAGCACGCACGACGAGTTAATGCTAGCAGAATTTGTTGTACATTCAATAATATAAATTTTAACTAACTCTGATGAGATTTACTTTAAAGTTCAAGTATTTTAATCCCACTAGTATTTTCTAGCCAAAATATAAAACAAGGGAATAGGAAATAATGGTTTTTATGATAACACGAATGTATTTGCTTGAATCATATTGTGTTAATTAAGTACGTATGGTGTGGATTATATTGTTGTACATTTTCGTGACTAGAAAATATAATGTCGATTCAATTGTTCATATTTGATGTTGATGATTAGATATAGACATTAGGGGCTCGTAATTTATACATAAGGATGTCTGAAAGTGACCCAAAAAGAGAGACAGGGGAGCCCAACAAGTGCGACCATTGATAATAATGTGCTAATGGAACAAGAGCGACATGTAAGGTCACGGATCAACTCATAGAGTCATAGATTATGACAAATAAAGATATTCTAAAATGAACTTTTTTTAAACCCACCTTAATTAGTAAGTGCCTTAAAATATCTCAACTACTTTGTTATTTAGGGATATTCTGGGTGTTGAAACAATAATATAATATGAAATGATGAATAATCAATAAAAATAAAAAATAATATTAAAAAAAAAAAAAGAGAACATTTTTTATTTATACAGAACGTTCTTGACTTCTGCCAAAACGAATAAAGTTATTGACTTGTAAAACTGAAACGAATAATATTTTTCATTTATGCTGAACTGCAATTTTAAATATTAATGTAAAATGAAATTAAAAAAAGATAAGAACAAAAATAACATCAGAATATAAGTTTTCGATTTCAATTATTTGATACCTACGTTACGGACAATGAAGCAAAACAATTGACTATAGAATTACATATTAAGGTTTCTCTATGTAGTGACGTGACGTTGTATTTTCTACTGTTTGAGAGTCCAACAATACAAGTTTCTTTCTTCACGTACACTCTCTCTCAGATTTTTCCTTTAATCTTTTTTTCTTTCTTTCTAATTTATATGAATCCCTATAGAAATTAAATAAACCTCTACTCATTACACTTCTTGACACACACCTTATTCACACACTTATGACAAATGTATTTTACATTTATATTTATAGTAAGCTATAACAAATTAACTTAACTAACTTTCTAAGAGAAAATATAACTAACTTCCTAACAAAAGTAGTTGCTGATGTGAGACATCTCTTCATAGTGGAAATATATGTCCGGTAGAACATTCAATTTTTTCATGCGAAATAAAATGAATTTATTTAAACTATTGTGCTACTAATATGTTTGTATGTCTGATTTCCTAAAAAAAAATAACAAAAGTTATAGAAGTTTATATGATTATTTAAAAATATTTACTTGTTTATTATAATTAAAATAGTTTAAATTAATGACAAAAATTTGATATTCTTTTTATATATATAATTTTTTTTTAAAAGTCACAATTATTTTATTGAAATAAAAACGATAAAATTTTTCATCAAATAATTTGACTTGAAGGATAAATTTAGAAGAAAAAACAATACTAAAACTTGATATTTCCTTTATACATAGTATATAGATAATAATTATGTATACTTTTTACACACAAAAAACAGATAATATTTTATTTTATTTTTGATTTGTAGACAATATGATAAATAATATTAGAAACTCATAAAAAACATTGAATTCAAATAAAAAATATGATATTTAATATAACAATATCTGATATTTTTCAGTTGAATTATAATTCTGAAATATATACTATATTTATTTAATCCTAAATATAGTAGCATTTGAACCAACTAATATTTAATGACCCATACAGTCTTAATTATGCATTTTAATATATCACATGCTTTAGAAATTTTGTTCCTATACAATGCTTTTTTTGTACTTTCTGTTGTTTGGATATTCTTTGTAACAAATTCTACTTTAGTATGCTCAAGGATACTAGGATTTAGCTTTAGTCGCTTTCTTTTTTCTTTTAGATATAAAGCTTTGGTCGCTTTCTTTATTGAAGACTAATGTAGACAATTAGAATATATACACAATAATTCAATATATAATAGGTAATCTAGCTACTGTACATCATTAAATTAAGAAAAAGAAAGATGACTCGGCTCAACACTATTATAGTTATTATATGTATTTGCCTCTTTTTAAGAGCATTATTCAACAAAAATAAGTTGGCATTATCAAAATAATGATACAGGGGACTTATAGATGGGAGGAGGAAAAAAATAAGAAGAAAAAAAAGAGTAGGCAGAAACAAGGTGGGAGGATGATGAACATTGAACACTAAGATCAAATGAAATCCTTTACCATCATATATGGGACAAAAGTGACCATCCAAGCTGTCCTAAACTATAGGGAAAAATCAAAAGTGGTGTAGCATGTATAAGTGCTATGAAGACTAAATATTGGGAAGTCTAAAAGTGTATTTGGTTCAATGGTGAACAAAAATTAATTTTAGAAAAAATTAAGTTTGATTTTAAAATGATTTATATTTGAATGTATTTAGATAAAGTAAGTTAAACAATAAATTTCAAATTACAATATAATAATTATATTTAGATTCAAAAGTTACAAATCATATCTTAAAGTTATAATCAATTTTAACTAATGACACTTAAATATACCAAAATCAATTTTATTTTTCAATAATTGATTTTGACTGCTCTAAAATTAAAACTAAATATTTAGAGAAATAAAACAAATGTTATAACTGAGGTTTCAAATAAAAAAAAAATAACAAGAAGAATAAAAAATCATCAAGTTCTGCATTCAAGTTTAAACTTGGATCAGGCATACATAAGGTCATTATCTTAACTAATTAATTTTGTTGAATATCTATAGCTTATCTATTATATTATATATTTACAATTACATTGACATTTTTTGAAACTTTTTTATTTAAAATTTAGAAATCTAAAATGCTAATTAACTTGAGTTGCTTGAGTCGGTCTTTATCTAGAATATCCTAAGTTCCAACATTTGGAGGACATTTCAACTCCTAATGAAAATATCAATGATATTTTAATATATATTTACATAATTTATCGGATTGCATTGTATAATATATAATGAATTCTTCCTATAAGATAATTGTTAGAATAACAATCTCATTTAAAAATAAATAAATAGATACACGTAAATAGAGAATATAGTAATATACCACGTTATATGAAGATTATTTTAACTATAGATTTAGGTAGTAGATGAATTATTATTTTAAGTTTTGTAACTGCTAATTAACTTCCTTTTGGCGGCACAAAAACCGCTGCTTCACACTCACTTGTATTGTATCCACTCTCTCCACTTAAACACCACAAAATCTAATCTCTCTCCAAACACTTCCTACTATTTATCAACTCTCAACTTTCATTCATACATATTTTTTTTTTAGTTCAATGGGGAGCTCTGTTGGCACCCCTTTTTCTTTGTCTAGTCTTATGTGTTATGAACAAACAGAAGCAACTTTCTTTCAAGAAGATGAAGATGATAACACCCTCTTCATTAACTCACTTTATAATAATTATGATAACCCTTTTTTCCTTTTGGAAGATGAAGATGAATACATTGACTATTTGTTCAAACAAGAAACAGGATTTGGTTCCATCACTCATTTTTTGTCTTATGATGATGATCATGATGATGATGATTCAAGGAAAAACATATTCTGGCTGAGAAGTGCTCGTTTGCATGCTATTGATTGGATTTTCAATGTTAGTTTTCACCAAACAAATAAAGCATTGTTTTTTGTTATCTCTTACAATGTTGCTTGCTTTCTTTTGTTGTTGTTCTGTTATTGAATTTGACAGTTTTTTTTTTTGTTTTTTTATTCAGACACAAGCAAAATTTGGGTTCAGTGTTCAAACAGCTTATTTATCAATCACTTATTTTGATCGGTTTCTTTCAAAACGATCCATTGATGTAAGCTTAACTCATTTTTCTTAATCTCATTTATATAATATCATTATTATTTTGTTTTAATTTTTTGCTATGGAATGATGCAGGAATCAAAACCTTGGGCTATTAAATTATTATCAGTGGCATGTTTATCAATTGCAGCAAAAATGGAAGAACAAAGGGTTCCTCCGCTATCAGAATATCCAATAGAGTATAGATTTGAAAACAAGGTTATTAAGAACATGGAACTTTTGATTTTGAGTACATTGGAATGGAAAATGGGATTACCAACCCCTTTTGCTTATTTGCATTATTTCTTCACCAAGTTCTGTTCTGGATCCAAATCACAAACAATTATCTCAAAAGCCACACAACACATTTTGGAATTGGTCAAAGGTGATTTTTTTCATTAAAGTAATTGTCACATACTCCCTCCAATAAAATATAAGCAACAAAAATATATTTAAAATTAATATATTTGATCTAATTTATATTAGATAAATACATCTGATTTTTTAATTATATTTTATTTCAAAGCAAGTATATATTAAGATTGCATCTAACAAAATGATTTTTTTGTGTGTACAGATTTTAATTTGATGAATCAACGACCATCTATAATTGCTTCTGCTGCTATATTAGCATCTTTTGATTCCACATTAACAAAAAAGACAATGGATCTTCGGATAAGTTTAATCTCATCATGGGGAAATCTAGAAAGTGTAAGTTTAATTAATAGTATTAATTTGTATTTTCTTTTAATTTAATACAAATAGTACAATTTTAATGATATTAATTTCATTGTTTTATGCAACAGGCACAAGTATTTTCATGTTACAATGTAATACAAGAAAAGAGTAGAAACAAAGTTAAGAAGACACCTTTATCGGATTTATTATCAACACAATCGAATTCCATGTGTGTTGTTGAGGACAAATCAAATGCTTGTTCAGGAGTTAAGAGAAAACTAAGTTGTGAGGACATTCAAGAATGTCATGGCCAAAAGCTACATCGACCTTAGTTTGTGATCTCTATACAGAAAAATTAATTTGATTGGTGTTTAATTAATTAGTGATTGGATTTTAGGATTTTTTTTGTATTGAAAAATTATTATTGTTTGTTAGTTTATAGGGCCTAATGTGTATCATCCACCATTTTTGTGGAATGATTTGATATTGATGATTGGGGATTATATTTCTTAGTACCCAACAAAAAGATATTGCAAGTGACAACAAAAATGATAGAAAAAAAAGGAATAGTAAATAAATAAATGAAAAAGTTGTTAGCTTTTTCTTTAGCCAATAGTATTAAGTAACAATTTGGTGAATGAAAGTTCACAAGGATTGTGGTGGTGAAGTGAAAGATGTTACATTACATGAGTGAAAGCAAGAAAGCTATGTGGAAGTGGAACACTATTTATTATTACTAGTGATAGTGTTTGCTACATTTCTATGCTTTTACAACTGTATTACTTTTTTTTATTTTTTCTTTCACTTAATTATTATTTAATTATTATTTTGTTGTGAGTGGAATTATTGAACTTGTACTTATTAGTTCTAGCTTTTGTCATTTGATGGGGAGCTGCTTGCTTGGGATGCTTTGCTTTCCATTGAGAATGGGAAAATGGTTTAGTTTGATTTGATGGGTCTGTGTAACAATTGGGTTGGGCATTCATAAAGCTTGTAAAAGTTGAAAGTGATTATGGTACTATTGGTTTTGGTTGGGAGACAGAGAGGTTCTTTTCAAGAGGACTAGATAACTTTTCATTAATAACTGTTAGTAGTTTGTACTATGATTTAGTTATGTTTAGTGTACTTTAAAATTGAGTCATTGAACTCGTACTTTGCAATAGCCATGGTTGTACTTATTAATTACTAAACTAAATAATTAATGGAAATAGTCTAACATGCAAATAATAATAATAATGATAATAATTTAACATAATACAAACTTTAGCATTGGTTAACAATTGCCCTTTAACATGATCTTTATGAATTTAAATTTTATAAATGGATTTTGTAATTTGTTTTGTAAAATTTAATATAAAATATATTGTGCTATCAACCAAGTTTTGACTACATTAATTTGCAAATTGTATGGGAATTGAACGCTTTAATTCTTTAATCTTGATTGAATACTATTGGTTCCAATACACTAAAATACTTGATAATCGATTTGAGAGTAGCTTATATACAACATCCTCAAATCACTAAATAGTATAAGGTGGTAACAAAGATAGATAGTAGTGATTCTTACTTGAATACACTAACTTAGAACTAAGCAAAATATCATGATATAATACATTGTAAAAATGAGAAAAATAAAATCAAAACTTGTATAAAGTGACATGTATTATAGATTTATATTTTCTAACATTGAAATTTAATATGAAAAAATTATGTCAATGATCTCACTATTCAAATTTATTAGAATCTACAACTTAAAACCAATTAATTATTCTCCTCTTATTAGAGTCCAACACCATGGGATCCAAATTTCATGCATTCCTCCTACTCGCACACCACCTATGTCACACATTCACACTTAACACTAGGTCCTCATTAATTAAGACAACATCGCATATATAGTATAGTACTTCCTCCTGACTCAAATAGAGAGTAAAACTTTAGTTATTTGAACATATCAAAATTTAAAGTGCCATTTAGTCTACAAGAATGTTATGGGCTAAGTAACACGCTAACATATCTATGATTGATTTATTAAACTACGTACAGTCTAAAGTCTATGATTGAAAAGAATGGAATCGTATATACTTGTTTTGTCGAAGGTATATTTTCAACCTTATGCCATACAAAAGATATTGAGTAGATTCAAGTGAAACTTTGTTGAATTTGAATTATGTGGATATAAATAATTGAGCTATCATTGATCATGTGAAGTCAGTAGTCTGCAAAATCTTATGTGTCAATACTGTAATAGGGTCACTATAACTGGCCTTATCTGCAAATTTAACAGCAACATTTAACCAACTAAGGGTGGAGGGGCTAACAGAATCTTCATCATTTGTGAATCAGTCACCATGTGAACCATATATTTATGCAACAACAATAAGATGGTACTCTCACGGTAATTTGATTCTAGCAAAATACAAGAATTATGCCAGACTGTATATGTATGCTTGTAATTCGGAAGGACTTGTGTGATGGGATGTAATTTCTGACACCAAATTCTCATTTATCTTATCTTCATTTTACACCCCCCAATCCCCATCATCTTTGTTTTAGATTAAGTCTCATTATTTGCTAGGAAAAAATTGATTATTTTTTCAATTCAAAGCACTCATCAGGTATTCTCATTGGCTATATAAATATAATCAACATTTTCATTATTAAATACAATTTTTATAGCTACATTTTTCTACCATTTTATCTCATGAATCACTGCTATCAAGTTATAACTAACATGTAACACTAACTAAAATAACTAATTATCAAGTAACTAGTTGATCTACGGTAATAAATTTTAAAAATACTAATTATAATTAGGGGTGTTTGCAATGTGGTTTAGATTAATTTTGAGGCAAAAAATCTTCCGATTTAAAGATTAAAATATTCGCAGTTTGGTTTGGATGATTATTAAAAAAAAAATCGATCAGATTCAAATTAATAGAGTTTAAATTATATTTATTTTTAGTTAATCCAAATTACAATTTGTTAAATATTATTTTAATATAAATTAACGTTACGAAATAACATTGATCAATTACATTTGAAATATACGAAATAGTAATAAAAATATATCAAATTAAACAAATAAAAATTATTAAAAAATAATTAAAACTAACAAATAATAGTTTAATACAATATCTCACACTAATAAAAAATAAAAATAAATAAGTATTAAAATTTATATATGCAGTTTTGTTCGGTTAGTTTCAGCTTTTAAAAGTGAATCTGGAATCTGATTCGTGCATTTTATGCGGTATTTATTTTTTATTTTATCAATTTGCAATTTTCTTTTCAATCGGTTTGGACTCTAAAAGAGACTTTACGAAGATTTTCTATTTCATAATTTATTACAAATTTATTAAGGTAAATGAACTCAGTCGTTAATATAGTAATCAACAATTATAATCTTTTTCTATTATTTTGAAATCAACTTCTTGCACTATTGTAATTTGTAACCCGCAACTCGAATTTAAATAGAATAGAAAATGCTGTGTAATTTTTTAACGAGGTTCAGAAAATTGTGTTTAAGTTTCTGGGAGTAATTTGTGATTCCAATATAGTTGAATGGTGCACCTAGAGCCAATTGATCTGTAGTCGTCGCAAATGCAGAGGATTCAGATCTGAAATATACTAGTTTTCAACACTGTCAATGATAAAGACCACAATATTGGATATGTCACATAGTTTAAAGACCAAACTCGTGCTTATATACAAGTGTCACGGAATAGGATGCAGTGAGATTGTCTGTTGGACCACAACATTTTATTTTACATTATAAAGGTAAAGGACATTTTTATCTTATGTGTATGTCATAAGGAAAACGTTATTGTCGTATTTCATTTCTTTGTTGCCATTGGACAAATATTATTTGTCTTATGGAGTGATAAATGACTTGTGTGGACAAAATTTGAATCAAGAGCATATAGGTCTATAGAGAGGACGGGACCAAGTTAAATGGTCACGTATATATCTTCATTCCTCAATTTCATTTTTTATGGGAGACTATATCAATACGAACATATATTTCTATAAACAATAATATTAACTTATTGACAAAAATAAATTGTACTTATGCTCATAATAAGACATAGATCTAGCAATGGGGTGAAATTTGGGGATGGAGTAGTTTGCACCGTGGTGAAAAATATATGATCAATTTTTGTGAACTGTTGAAGACATGCTCCATATCATATTCGAAACGAATAATAACATTAACAATACACTATTTCACATATATTTTCAAATACACTATTTTTTATTAGATAAACTTCACAAGAGTCACATTAAATTCATACAGTACCTACATAATTTGGTGAAAGTAAATTTTAATCAATAAAAAATGTGTGTTATAAAATATATATAAAATGGTGTGTTGTTAGCAGTTCTCTCGAAATGTGTCGATTTGTGTGTCCGCCAATCATTTTTCATTTGGAAAAAGATATTTCAGGTGTAATAGAAAATGGAGGTGTAAATAGCAATTCCTTTTCTTGTTTTCTTTTCACAGGCCCAAAAGAAATAACTTACTATGAAGTATGAACATGAAAACCCAAAACGGTTTTTGTTTTTTTGTTGATAATGTAAAAACCCAAACCTTGTTTTATGGACAACCATTTCATTATCCAGTTTGATAAATAAATAAAAATTTGAAAATTGAATATTTCCCTCGCAACGCAACACTGAATTTTAGAATTTTGCAGGTTGGAGTTACCGTTTGAAACCTTGAATCAGAAATTACAATGGAGAAGAAGCTTCGTTCATCACTCAACTCTTCACCGCAAGAATTCTTATCCTTAGCCACAAATCTAACCTTAAAATCATCTAAACCCTCTCTCAAAACCCTAATTCATTCAATTAAACCATCCTCTAACCTCTCTTCTTCTCTCCCTGCATCTCTCTCTGATTCCATCACCTCCACCATTCAATCCTTCCAGAACCTTCTAGAATCCAATTCCCAAAACCCTAACACCCCTCTCACCACCACCCTCCGCCGCTCTTCCCGCCATCCATCCACCACCCGCACTGAACCCAAACCCACACCCGACGAAAAGCACAAAATTCTCGAGCGTCTTCAAATTTTCGCTCACATTTTTCAATTGTGCGTTTCGCATCCTAGAAAAGTTTTCGAATCTTCCGATTTGCTACCCGGAGTTCAAGCATTGCACGATAGTTTAATCGTGCTGGAATCGGATTCGGTTTTGTCTTCGTGGATCGAGAATCTATGCGAAGAATGGTGGAAGGAGAATTTACCTGGTCGAGAGTCGTTGATTTCGCAGGCGCTTCCTTTTCTTCTTTCGAGGTCGCTTACATTGAAGAAGAAAGTGGACGTGCATAGGGTTTATATGCTTCGTGAAGCGTTTTCTTTGTTGGATTTTGAAGATGAGAGCATTGAGGATTTGAAGCTGTTGCTTAATCGGTGTGTGATTTCGCCTTTGTATTTGAAAACAGAAGATGGAAGAAAGTTTCTGTCGTTTCTCTTTGGGCTTAGTAATCAACTTGGGAAGGAATTGTTGGCGATGATTCGTTCGCAGATTCCGTTTGGAAGAAAGTCCATGTTGGAGGGTTATGGGGATATACTGTTTCGAGCATGGAAAGCTGCAGCAGAAGATTCAAGGAGTGAAATAGAGAATGGGTTCTTGCAGGATTTGATTGAGGGTTCAATTCATGCAAGTTCTGGAACTTTTGCTTCGTATATTAGGAGGGTTTTGGGAGCTTTTATTAACCAGAGGACCGTTGATGGGGTTGAGAAACTACTATATCGACTTGCTGAGCCTGTCATATTTAGGTCTTTGCAGGTAAATGCATATTTGTTTATTTTTCCAGCCGACATTTTACCGCGTTTGAATGTTGATTTACCAAACTTTTTTGGTATGAAGACTTTCTATTACATGGGTGCTAAAGAAGATATTTGTGCGGCATTGAATTGACATCATCAGTGTGATTGTTTACATTAGTTTTGTATTAGAAACTTATGAGTTTCACAACTCTTGGTAGATGCCTTCTCTGAAACCATAATCTTGACATGTAATTTGTAAATGGCCACTGGCCTGTGCAGATGAAAAAAAGCCTGCTTAGGACTTTCAAGGCCCAGTTGGTATATACAGTTATACTTTTACAAATTTTGGTTTTCTTGAAAAACACTTTTTGTTTTGGATTAGCAATTTCTTAGATTGTAATTAGTAATGGGTATGGATTGTGATATCTGTGACAACAATAATTTGTGATTTGCCTTTTATGTTTAGAATTTTACTTTGCCTTCTTGTCGATAGGTTGCAAACTCAAATGTTCGTCAGAATGCTTTGCATTTGCTTTTGGACTTGTTCCCCCTTGAAGACCCTGATGCTACTAAAGAGGATAAGGATACATTACTTGATAAGCAGTTTTTTTTGTTAGAAAGGTTACTTGTGGATGATTGTCCAGAAGTGAGAACAATTGCTGTTGAGGGTTCTTGTCGTGTCCTTCATCTATTTTGGGAAATTATTCCTTCACCAATTATAACAAAGATGCTTACAAAAATAATTGGTGACATGTCACATGATGTATGCAACGAGGTTAGGCTCTCTACGTTGAATGGTATCATTTATTTGCTTGACAATCCCCACTCTCATGAAGTCCTTAAGGTGCTCTGTCCAAGACTCAGGCACTTAATGCTGGATAATGTCGTAACAGTACGAGTTGCAATGGCAGATCTCTTGCTCCATCTAAAGGATGTCAAAAATTTTCAGTTTAACAAGGTACAGACACTCTTAAACTCTTAATTGTTTAAGAAGTTTTGGTATCTGATGTATTTGCTAATATCATCAGTGCTCATAGGTTGGCTGGCCATTGTTATGTATGTCTTGTAGGTGGTGGATCTCGATATGCTTTTGTCTGTGCTTGCTAGTGATCAACCTCCTGTAGCTCAGAAGATAACTAAATTGCTTATACCTTCCTACTTTCCCTCAAGAGTGCCCTTTGAGGAGGCATGTAATCGCTGCATTACACTTGTAAAACGGGCTCCAATGGCTGGTGCAATATTTTGCAAGTATGCCATCTTGGAAGGAGCATCTAAAACTCATCTTATGGAACTAGTCAAAGTATTCTTGAGTTTGATGGTGTCACCAGATAAGCTGGATGCAGACCAGATCGAGGGTTTTCTTGTTGCTGCTAGCTACCTCTGTGATAACTTAGCCTGCGAATCATGCTATACGAATTCCCTCAAAGAGTTACTTACTGCAGAAAAAGTGAAAGGTTTACTAACTGGGGCATCTACAGAACAAGCTCAATCATCTTTGTTCAACATTTTATCCACTGTTTGTCTAGATAATGTTGCAGGACTTATTGAAGAGTGCATGAGTATTGTCACAAACTGCCGCGGTGTACCTGAAGATGTTGATTGCCAATCTAAAATAAGATCTGCGCATAAGTTGTTGCTTTCTTTGGGAGGTTTTGATGACATGTTTGAAGCCTTAACAACCCTACTGCATAAGGCAGCCTATCGTTGTCACATTAAATTTGGCGCAGACATGCCATCACACAGTGTTACATCTGTTAAAAGAAAAAAATTTCAATCCTCTGGAAAAATTTCAATTAAATCAAATATAATTAATAGAAAGCAATCTTTTGAAGATGATTATTTACTAGCTGTTGGGGTAGCATGGCAAGTTAGGGACTTGCTTCAGCATGACGATACCAGGAAAGCTATCTTTAGATCTCAACCGTTAGAAATGTTGTTTTTTTCACTTAAGATGGTATCTGAGGTCAGCATTGTGCATTGTGGGCAGTATGAATATATAGATGTATCTCCTGTTTTGGCATATGTGGCCCTGGCTCTGCAAATGACGGTTGATAATGTTGGCATAAGTAGTGAAAAGAATGGCGATTCGAAGAGGAAGAAATATAAGATTGATTCTTCTACGTTACTTTCAGAGGCAAGTGAACTCTTTTTGCACATAATTTTTATTTGATTGTTAGTTGTTTAAAATTTATCCTCTCCACTTCTTGCATTTCTTGATCTTCTCAGGTTTATATTTTGGAATTTTCTCAAAAGGTTTTTGTGCATTTTATTTTATTGCCTTGTATGTCAATGCCAAATTGCTAGCTATATTATTTTCTAATTCACAAGTTTGTATTCATTTGACTTTAAAAATGTGTTTTTCCTATTTCGTTTGTTTCATTTTAATGCAGTTGTAGAAATTGTTTGATTGCAATTTGTATTGTGCTAATTAGGGTGTCTCACGCAACCATTTCACGAATCAGTGAGAAAATCAGAGTGTGGTTGGATGTCTCTTTAATCGCTGGATGCATCCCTTATAAGATGCTTCAAGTTTTTATCTTCTTTTGTTCATGGTGTCTGAATCCTACGATTCTGTGCTGTGAATTTTGACCTTTCTGTCAGCTATAATTTCATGTCAACTTGTGACTAAAATAACTTTTCCTGGAATTTGGTTGTCTGCATCTTCTTTTGCCCAGTTTTATTGGTTAATTTTCATTATCTAAAAATTTAAATTGTCAGGCAAAATGTTTAAATTGTATTTTCCCTAGAAACTTTTAGGTTTCCGGTATGACTATTATGATATAGTTAGTAATAATACGAACCTAGCTCACTAATTCATTTAACTTGAGACCTTCCACTGTATTGATGAATTGATATTTTCATACAACAACCAGTTTATTTTTAGTTCTAGCTTGCCTGATCTGAAAGAAAAAAAATTATTTAATCAGACTATCTTGGAGCTGACAATCGAGCACGTGCTCAACTGCT
Source organism: Cicer cuneatum (assembly GCA_037974295.1). NCBI lineage: Eukaryota > Viridiplantae > Streptophyta > Magnoliopsida > Fabales > Fabaceae > Cicer > Cicer cuneatum. Next base: position 4,243,455 of record JBBPBO010000002.1, on the reverse strand, counting down.
TAGAAAAACTATTTGGATCGGATGACGCTATACAAAATCGCAATGTGGGTTCATCTAACTTGCAGTCAACGACAAGGAAAAATAAAAATTCCACAAAAAGGCAAAGGTTATCTCCTACAAATGCTGGCAGCCCATGTAATGGAGGTGAGAAAATACATGCATATATTACTCACATTATAATGTTCTTTAGGTCTGATAATGGATTTTGTTGCTCTGACTAAATACATATAACTTAAGCACATTGTGCAGAAGTTGAAATAAAAGCTCAAGCACAATATAAGTACTTCAATTGTTTTCATCTCAGTCAATTTTTAAAAAGATTTTGTCTGTAGTAAACAGATAGATGCGTAACTGGGTATTTATATTCACACATTTCCAGTACTTCGTTCAGTTATGGCCATTCTCTACAGGTTTCTTCTCTTTTGATTTGATCATTGTATTTTGAAATCATTATTAGGCATTTTATTTATAAACGGATGCAACCTTTTAATTATTTCCTACTATAAGGATTTATATAACATCCTGCATCTAACTGTTTACATTTGATTTGACCATGTGTTTGGCTCTTTGTTGTTAACTTTGATTAAAACATTAAAAAGACAAATTGAAGCTTTGGACTATGTACATCGTCTCTGGATATCTCTAGACTTTGTATGTGAATTGTGACTAATTGTCTTAAACCTTTTGTGTAGCATCTGTATACAATGAACCTCAACAAGTACTGTGTAAGGTGAAGATGCTTACTGCTGTTCTCAAGTTCATGGCTGATACCACTGCAATGTCTTTTGCTCCTGACAACCATGGATTATTCTTGAATTATACATCAAAATGCATGCAACATATCACGTCTTCAATGAACCAGCTCTATCATAACAAAATTCAAATCAAGGAAGAGGATAAAAAAAACACCATATTTTGCCTGAAAAGCTCTTTCACCTATGCTGCAAAAATACTCAATACGATACTGACAGATTCTGATGGATCCTCCATAACTGCATCAAAAGCCTTTACTCTTGCCAATAACTTACTTGATTTAATCGTTTCAATTGAATCATGTCTGGGCTCTGCATATGCATCACGTCTTGTTGCAGCAGCAAAGCCTTGGCTTCCGGATGTGGTTTTGGCATTGGGATCTGCAAGTGATCTACAACATACTGACAGTGGAAGCAAACACTTAACTGCATCTGAACAAATGAAGTTAAATTTTCCAAAATGGCCCTTGATTGTAGCCAAAACTGTGCTCTCTGCAGTGAATGAAGGTGAAGGAAATGATGAATGTTCTCAAACAGAAAATTTTTCAACATTCAATAAACTTCTGACCGCACTGATAATATTACTTAAAAAGAATAGGAGTATCATGGATGCAGTTGGGGATATTTTCCTGGTATGTTCACTTGTTGAGCTAGATCAAAAGGACTTTGGGCTGGCATTAGGACTCTTGCAGTTTGTATGTTCCAAGTTGTTTAAAGTTGATGACAGGGATTGGGGTGACATGATGCTGTCTTCTCTGCAAGAAATCTATCATAAGATAGAGAGGGAAATTACAGAAGATAGAAATGAGGATGAACTAGAGAAATTAATGCGTGCAAAGGAGTTGATTGAACCTCTATGGATGTATCATCTATATGAAAGTGGAAAGGTCGCCATGACTGATGACTAGAAATAGTTTTTTCTTTGCTCTGTAGCTCTCTTTACGAAGGCCTATAGATGCCTGATGTACATACTTTCTGCTTTTAAAATGCAACTGAAAAGGTAACAAGTGATTTTGTTTTCCAATGTATATTACCATCTTTTTTTTTTTCTGTACAGAAATTTACTAAACAGATCCTCATGCTCTAGCTTATAAATTTCCTGTTTTTGTTTACTTATTTATTTTTTGCTGATGACGAAAAAATATCCTCTACAAGTAAAAGCTAGAAGGGGATAACAAAGAAAAGCTTGTTTGGCATTTTTACTGTTTCTTATGATATTCCTAAGATGTAAATTGGGTTGAACGTGACTAAGGCTATATTAGTGAGGAAAATGCTTTTAAAAGAATAGAAGAACTAATCTCGAATCACTTTAACAGTACATAAACACATGGAATTTGTCCGTTCAAATTGCCATAAAACGAAGACTAGTTATTTATACTCAAGTTGTTTCCAGGCAACAAGAGTCATCAATATCTACAAACAAGTGCAGGTTTTCATCTCTAGTTCTGCTTGCCTTGAAATGAAAATAAACAATGTAATAAATAAAAAGTCTCTAGAGTTCTACTTTGCTGCTCCATTTCTGATTCTAACCCAAGGCTACCTCAAACAAAGCCAAGATGAGTTATCTACTAACAACCATGACCAGCTCAACATGTTGGATGCCTAAAACGAATAAGATATTTTTATTTTTCAATATATAGTTTCTGTTTTTTTGCTTTTATCTATGAATGAAGAGAGTGATATTGATGTCTTGACTTGAGTAGCTTTTTTAATTTTATTACTTTCTCTATATGCACAAACTTGGAATCAATAACTACCATTAATAAGCAATCCTGAAATTCATTGATATTCAATCATTTTTCTCGAAATGCTGCAACAGATCAAAGTTTATATTACTGAATAATTCTTGTGTGGTTGGTGTTCTGGGCCGAACTCACTCCAACAAAGGCTAAACTCAGTATAAATTTGGACTGACCTGACCCAACCAGTTAGTGTTGCAAAATCTTCTCGAAATTAGGGCAAGTAGCCTACGAAGATGGACCTCCAATCCGAAGTAGAAATCCATCATAACTCACTTGAACCTCCAATCGTGGTCACAAGATGGAATAAGAGGGAATCCATTGATGGTGGACACGATAGCTCACCTATGCACTCATTCTAGGTCACTTGATGGCAATCATACCATGGTCATAGTCATTAGATGACACTCACCTTCCTTTGATCACAAGGACTCACGTCTAACATCAGACGCAGTTCGAGAATCACAGATCTCTATTTGGTGATCATAATGGAAATCTTCTAGAAACTTAAAAGAAGTCACTATATAAATAAGACCTCTTAGGTTATAAAAGTACTCACAAATTTTAAGCTAAAATTACTCTGATAAATTATTTATTGATCGTCAAAGTGTGCACATGTACAACCCCTTACAATGGAAGGATCCAATAACCTTTCGTTCATTGTCCACAGACGCATTCAAAGTCAAACTCCTATATTAAGTATCTCAAGTATTGAATAGTTGGTTACAACTTACAACCACATATCTATTTATAATTTATTAAAACAAAGACGCGAAGTAGATCAACAACACTTCAACTCTTCTTATGCCATTTAATCTTAGTTTTTTCACATCAAACAAACTCTAAAGTGGCACCTTCAAAAATGCACCTACCACTTTTCCCTATAATTTATTACTATTGATTTCTTCAAATTTCATTCTAACCCATTAAATTAACTATTTTGGTGACTCCCACTTGCTATTAAAATCTTTAGATTTCATATTTTTTAACCAACGTCCATCAATCATGCCTCTTCCTTGCCTTCATTCTCTCCTCACTTCCACTTAATGTTTTTTCAATGCAATACTTAAGTCATGAGAGTCTCTCATCTAATACATTAGTTTTTAAGTTGAACTCTCTTAATACATTTAAGAGATGACAACTATTAGGAACATTTTATTCCTTACCCACAGAATTATATCTCTATCCTTACAATCCATAAAAAAATCTCTCAACTTTACCGCTTTTCATTTTTCACTATTTTACTGTCATCTCAATTTTTCTAGATCAATCACACTCTCACTCAATCGAGTTTTCTTGTTCAAATAATTTGGACACAAAATAAACATTATATTACCACTTTTTTTTAGTACAGAAATTTACTACTCCCTCTTTGATAATAATAATTTAAGGCTGATAACTAAAAAATCATCCTCTACAAGTAAAAGGTAGAAAAGGGTAACAAAGAACGGCTTGTTTGACATTTTTACTGTTTCCTTTGATTTTCCTAGGATGTAAATTGGGGTAAACGTGATTAAGGCTAAATTAGTGAGGAAAATGCTTTTAAAAGAACAAAAGGACTGATTCAGAATCACTTTTTTTAACAGAACATGAACACATGGAATTTGTCCATTCAAAATGCCATAAATTTAAGACTACTAATTTATACTCGAGTTGTTTCTAGGCAACAAGAGTCATCAATATCTACAAACAAGTGCAGGTTTTCATCTCTAATTCTGCTTGCCTTGAAAATAAACAACGTACACTAAATAAATTGGTGATTCGTCAGTCGCCTAAGGATAACTCTCTAGGCTCTAGTGTTCTATTTTGCTGCTCCATTTCTGATTCAATCCAAGGCAGCCTCAAACAATGTCAAACAACTCTGAATATACAAGAATCAGGGGCATCTCAGTTCTAACTACTGTCACAACTAACAACAACAAATCTTCCCTGCTTTTCGACTAAGAATTATTCATTCACTTTCTTCAGACAGAGATCTTCTTTAAGCGAGCAGCAATAGGCATGCCCATAAACCCAACAAATAAGCAGAAGAACCACTGTACCAGACTGAGAGGTGTTGTGTTTGCAAAAGTTCCCAAGTACTCGACTATTATGATTTGAAATAAAATTGTAGCACTGATGACACCCACGAAGACATAATTATCCAATATGCCTTTAAAAACATTAATTTTCTCCATCTCGCGAGAGTTTATCTCGTTGAAAACCTGCAAAAACAGACCAACCCAAAACTCGTAAGCTACATTCATACATCGGTTAAATATCACATGCTTGTAACTTAAGCTTTCCTAATTTTCGATGGTGTCATAATTATTTCTAAACAAGTTATTCAGCATTTACATAAAAGTTACCTGACAGAATACAAATGAGTTGAAGATAAGTGTGTTTAAGACTAGATCCGAATTAGGGCCATCAAGCACAAAGATGGATTTTCCTTTTGACTGAAGAAACCATATCACCATAAACTGATACAGTGATTGTCCTAAGATATTCCTCCACATGACATTGCTGATGAAATTCCCTTTTCTTCCGACGGGTGAGCGCTTCATTAAATCATCATTAGGAGGTTCAGTTGCGAGCGCAAGTGCTCCCAATGTATCCATTATCATGTTCACCCACAAAAGTTGAACAGCAGTGAGGGGAGCAGTACCTGGAGAGAAAATGCACATATTATATCATAAGATAAAGTAGAAGGAATAAATGGTCTTCAAAATCACGTAATGCAAGCTGATATCAAGTCCAAAATCAAAGTAGAAAAATTAATCTAACATTCTAACCTGTCAAGCAGGCTGATGTAAAGTTCACTATTAAAGCAACCACGTTAACTGTAAGCTGGAACTGTACAAATTTCTGAATATTTATGTATACAGAACGTCCCCATTTGGCCACTGTTACTATTGTGGAGAAGTTATCATCCAGAATAATGACATCTGCACTTTCTTTTGCAACCTGCACACAGGTTATGTAATTAGCCGGACTTGGTATTCACGTTGCTATAGAAAATTAATTAATGACTAAAATGTAACACAACCCTTTTCCTTTTATTTTGATTTAAGATATTTGACCATGGTTTACTCTATTTAGGGAAACATTTCATTGACACTCACCTCAGTTCCAGCAATGCCCATGGCAAGTCCAATGTCTGCTTCATGAAGAGCTGGGGCATCATTCGTTCCATCACCAGTTACAGCTACAACTTCCCCAAATGTGGTACGCAAGTGTTTTACCAATGTATGCTTGTCTAAAGGCGAGGATCGAGCCATGACCTAAAAGGAATTAAACATTTATGTTACTGAAAGGATAAACAATGAATCATCTATAACTGTAAGATAGATTGGTAATGAAGCAATCAAGATGTAGTGCGTAAAGGAAATAAGAAGTACCTGAATTTTGGGAATCAGTTCAAGCAACTCTTCCATACTCTTCTCTCTAAATTCTGGACCTTCAATGGCTATACCATCATCTGTTAAAATCCCACATTCCCTTGCTATAGCCTTCGCAGTATTAATATTGTCACCTGTAACCATTCTTACTGTTATTCCAGCTGAACGGCATAGTGCTACAGACTCCTTAACACCAGGACGAACAGGATCTTTGATACCAACAACTCCTATACAAGTGTATCCAGTAACAGGAATGGAGTCTTCAGCAGAGAACCCGTTTTCCAATTCCATATATGCAAGGCATAAAGTTCTAAGTGCCTCATTAGCAAACTGGTTTATTGTAGTCTTAAGATGGTTAGTTGATTCTTCATCAAGTGGGACAACCTCGCCGTTTGAATTGAGAACTTTGTCACAGGAAGCAAGAACTATTTCAGAAGCACCTTTACAGTGAGCTCGTAAACCTCCACTAGGGAGCTCCACCACTACACCCATTCTTTTCTTAGTAGAGTTGAATGGCTCAACTTTAACAATCTTGCATGCTTGTTTCTCTCCTTGAAAATCACCACCTAATGACAAGCCAAACTCCAATATTGCAGTATCGGTCGGGGTTCCTAAAATCTCATGTTTCCCATCTTTGTTAACCACAACCTCTCCTCCGGTGTTGTTAAATATTGACTGTAGCAGCATTTTAACAACAGATTCTGGGAGTTCAGAGCACAAACTAGAAGAAGTCTTGTTGCTTACTTCCTTACTCTTCATACAAATGCATGTTTTCACAACAGTCATGTGATTGGTTGTTAGTGTCCCAGTTTTGTCACTGCATATAGTTGTGGCTGATCCCATTGTCTCACAAGCTGCCAAATTTCGGACAAGGGCTTTATCATTCATCATTTTTTTCATTGCAAATGCAAGGCTCAATGTCACAGCTAATGGAAGCCCTTCTGGAACAGCAACAACAACGATAGTGACCACGATTGCAAAGAACTCCAACATCTCCAAAGCATCATCCCCGTTCCAGCTCCAGAAGCTTCCTTGTTGGAGTTTAAGGCTCACAAGTCCTTGAACCAGAACTGCAAAAGTAACAATGGCGAAGAATAGGCCTATCTTCCCAATAATGGTTGCCACTCCGTTAAGTTTCACCTGTAACGGGGTTTCATCATCACCACCTTCACTGAGAGTAGCCATCAACTTACCCCATTGAGTCCTCATTCCAACTGTGGTAACCAACATCTTGCATGATCCATCTTGGATTTTGGTTCCTGAAAGAAGAAATGGATTTTCAGTGTTCACAACCACAGGCTCACTCTCTCCTGTTAAACTTGACTCGTCGATCAACACAGAAAATCCTGAAACAAATAGTCCATCAGCAGGGACTTGGTCACCAATGGCAAGATGCACGATATCGCCAGGAAGTAACTCATATATAGACATTTTCTGCCTATATCCATTTCTTGTAACCTGAATGGAAATTTTCTTCTTCTCCTTGTCCAAATCCTTGAACTGTAAAGATTGCCGATAATCACTTGTTGCTGTCACAAAGACAACCAGTAAGATACTTGCAACAATTCCAAGACCATCATGAGCCCCCTTGGGCCATCCTTCTGTTGCAATGCCAACTATCAGAGACAGAAGAGCACACATTCCAAGTATCATGAGAGTCATGTCTTGAAGGGCTTCCCAAACAAAAACCCAAAAGCTTTTAGCTTGACTTTCAGTGAATTTATTGATTCCATATATCTGTTGTCTCCTATTCAGCAAATCAGGATCAACGCTGAGCCCGTCAGTGGTTGATGCAGAAAGCTTTTCTGCAATGCCATTAATCCCACCATGAAATTTCAATTTCTTTACATCATGGCCTTCAACAATAGTCCCCAATTCATCACCACAGATTTGGAATCCTGCATCTTTAACTTCCTCTGGCACTTTGTAATCGCTTTGTTGCACGCCTGTGGATATATGATCAAAAGTAAAGATACTGGCCCTGATATTTATAAGCTATGAGAATAATGACGAAGAAACTTACCTTGCATAAATTGAAATGCTGCTTTCGAAACCAAAACTGCCACCCTCAGCTTCTCCTGCAGTAAGGAGAGAATGTGTCTTTGAGAAATAAAACAGGAAGATGTCACATTCTATTTCTATGCATTGAAGAGAAAACTGATAAATTACTGTTTATAGTACTTCATAAGTATTCTCAGATCCTTTACTAAGAAAAACACTTTTCACAGAGTTAATGAGCACATGAGTGTTGGTTATACAGGATAAGCAAGTGTACAAAAGGAAAACAAGAACACTTCGGTCTTTATTGAAACTGATAACAGCGGATGACATGTAATCAACATGTTGGTCAGCTTCCATAAAATTTTTGAAAAGGTTAAATTTTATTACTTTACTTGTATGCTGGCAAAATGCATTTTATGTCTTGATATTCAAAATGTCCATAGCCCATCATCAACAGTATCAAATTCAAAATTCCAGAGTAGCTAATTTATGCATTTATGTTCATCATTTGTTCTTCTTTATGGAATGTATCAACATTTTAATTGCTAAACTATGAACTAGATAAGCTCAAGATCTAGAATATACAAATACTTAACGTCAAGTACATTATTCTGTTTTTTATATATTCTGAATCAGACATGGTAAGAATAAGATATTGGCAGCAGTCTTGAACTTTACGGTCGTGAAATCGAAAGAACATGGTGAAGGGAGGTAATGCCAGAGCTGAGAGCATGTAATAGTGGTATCTTGGCAAAAATTTGAATTTTTGAAAAATAATTAGAAAACCACAAACATCAGTTAGTACTTAAAAACTCAAAAATCTAAAACGATTGCCACTCGGAAGTAAAAGATTACGATCCTCCTCGTTCTTACTGTTGAGACAATGATATGACTTTTTGTTCAACAAAAACAAGAAAAAAAGAATATTAGTTAAATTACACCCATATTCGTTTCCCTTATTTTTGTCAAACTGATTGGGATCAAGTCATCGTCTCATCCGAGAGGACAAAGAAAACCATAATCTTCTACTTCAAAAGGCAATTATCTAAGAAGTTTCAATTGAAAAATTTTCAAGTATGAAAAAAAAAATAGAATCATATACAGCCTAATAGTCCAAGCAATGTCTTTAAAACTTAACGACACGACAAATAATAACACACATACAAACATATGCCATATATCACAAATATTGACCAATAATTGTGTAACCAATAAACCAATGGGAAAGTATCTTTCAAATAATTTAACTAATAATAAGAAAAGAGTGATTTATATATATCTAAAATAATAATAAAAATAAAAAATAAAAATAGAAACCTGATTGGTACGACGCATAGCAGCAGCTTCGCCCCTCTTGTCGAGATTGGCAGTGAAACGAAAGCGTCTTCTGGGGTTCTTTACAACTCCGCATGCTTCTCTCCATCTTCGAAGAGCTTCTTCAGATGAGTTTTTCGACTTTACTCTTCCAAAATTCTTTTGTAAATAACTCTCCATCATCCAACACTATATTAATTAAACACCTTTACACTTGCTAGTTGCTATATATGAATGAATGAACCAAACCTACTATTAATATTATCAAATCAAATAATAATAATAATAATAATAATAATAATAATAATAATAATAATAATATATAAATCAAATGGAGTTGTAAGATATGAGATGAATGAAAGTTGTTATGTTATAAAAATAAATGTTTAGTTGGTTTCTACTATTTGTATAGGCAGTGACCGAGTAATCAAGACAAGAGGTTAAGGCACCAAGTTTGAAATTGAAAGATACGTTCGTGGAAACAGGGGTTGGTATTGGCCTATTGGGGGTGTACCGTATTCCTAACTCTATATGTATACTTAATAAATTACAATTCAAGATTATTTTTTCGGTTGGAGGGAGGGATCAACGGCGTTATTTTTCTTTTTCTAATAAAGGGAAATGACTAGTGCATGCTTAATTTAGTTGAAGGGAATTAAGTTTGGTTCCAATATAACATGCTTATAAAGAAGCCAAAAACCTTAAGTTCAAAAGAGTTCGATCTAAACACATATACTAATTTAATCTCTAAAATGTATATATAAGCCTCAAAAGATTGGATCTAACTAATTCTTTTGGAAGTCATTTTTTGAGATATTTTTGTTAAAATATATCTTAAAATAATTGTCATATTTACAAAAACAAAAGTATTTATTTTAAAGTAATTGTTATTTTTTATTTTTAATGTAACTTTAATTATTTTATTTTAATTGTATCTTTTAATTAATATTTTTTGTATCTCTCTCAATTTATTATTCTCCACTTCATATTTATGATAATGAAAATAAATTAATAGTTGATATAAATAGTTTCACAAAATAATTATTATTTTTCATTCATCTATCATATTTTCTTAATTTGTTTGTATAGTTAACTTCAACGATGAATTTGGGACAAATGAATTAAATTGTTTGTACTGTTATCTTCTTTTTTTTTTTTTGTCAATTTTTTACTATTATCCATCCATAAAAGAATTGTTTTTCTATGAACAAGAATGTGTTTTTTACATCTATAAACAAGAATGTTTGGGCCTTGTTGTGATGAATACGTAAATGAAAAATGATTTTTGGTTCCAAATTAAATCCATTCCGCGTTTCCTACGTAAAAGTAAATTTGGTGTATATCAGTGATCAATCATTCACCCCAAAGGCCAAAACGCGTAAAGGACGTTGTCGTTTCCAAACATAACAAACCAACGCGGAAAGAACGTCAATGACTTGGACCTGCCTTTTATTGGACCCATCTTACATTTTACTTTTGGAAAAGCATTGTAACATAAAAACCTTATCGAAAAGCAAAATGTTTGCCATAACGGTCTGATTAATAAAGAAACTTTAAATTTTTCGTTTATTTTCTAATTATGATTTATGTTTTTCATTTTTCAAATAAGGCACCAATTGCACCGTTCCTCTGAGCTCGTGTCATTATGACTTGTTTAGTTTCCAAATAAAAAGAAGCAAGGTAAAAAGAATACGAGTAAATAGAAGAAAATAAGTTAAAAGTTTTATTATTTTTTAATTGTTTAGTAGAATAGAAGTGAAAAGAAGTTAAATTTTTTCTATTTCTATTTAACAAATGAAACTGTATCAAAAGAAGTTGAGTTCAGTATAAGAAGATAAATTCTTACATATAAAAATTATTCAATTAGAGTTGATATTCAGCGTAATAGTTATTTACATTTAATTTTTAAGAGTCTTAAATAAAATTATTTCTGGTAGAGCAAACGTACAGGAACAAATAAAAAAAGTGAAAATATAACATAAAAACATGTGTAAAATTAAGAAGAAGAAAAAATTATTTTCCATTTTGGTATTTTTGGTTCTTTTGTTTTTTGGTTGGACATTACAATAAATCAAATCAATTTTAATATATTTTGAGATTCAACTCGACAATTAATTTATTTAATTTAGTTGATGAACTAAATAAGTTAAACTTGAGTTGAAAAATTAAGTTTATTAACTAAAAGAGTTAAACTTAATTTATATATAATTTCACTCATTTGATTCATGAGTTGCTCGATGATATATATAATTTATTTATTGATTAATAATAGAATCGTTAACTAATATTACCATAGTTGTTTATTAGTTTTGTCTATTCCAATTGTTGGTTGAATATTTTTGTGATAATTGAATTTTTATGTTACAATTTTGTGTGTTAATTATATTTTGTTGAAAAATATTTATACCAGACAAATAATTGATAACTATTTGAAGTATATTAATAATTAAGTTTACCTAAAAAATATAATTTTTTTCATAAACCTAATATCCCTTTATATTTTTCAATTTGACAATTTTTTGTGTATAAACATAATATTCAAAGGTCAAATATCTTAAATTTTTTATTTTTGAACTATGTGATTCGAGCTAATGAGTTGAACCGAAGGTTGAATTGAGTTGAATTTAAATTAAAGAAAATGTTCGTATTAAATTCGGGTTGAGTTTTGAGTTAAACAAATTTTTATCAAGTTGAGTTAAAGTTAAATTTAATTTTCCAAAACACAACGGTGAACCACTTTGTTTCATATTGAGTTAATTTTTAAATATGTTTAATGTTAATGATTTTTACCTTATAAATACGGCGACACATACTTTTTTAAGGGTACCTCTTAATATGATAAGTTTTTAAAGAAATTATAGTGTTTAAGTCTTAACGCAATTGACAAATATCGATATTATTAGATTAAATATCTTATTTCAAATTCAAATTCAAGATTTCATAATTGTGTGTAAATTTATCACAATATTTATTATCTTTTCTTTAAAAAAAAATTATTTCTACGAACAAAACACATGCGTAAGTATTCAGTTTAGAATAGTTAAATTGTATATAATGTAAGAATTAAACATGGATCCTTTTAATGTAGGCAAATTTTGTTAGTGTAAAGTACAAGATAATTCGACGAGAAGTATCAAATAATTAGAGAGAAAAAGAATGAATGAACATCTCAATTTTATTTTATTATGATAAATGCAACCAAATAGTTACACAAGGACATTTTATATAGTGCTTATACATTCTAATCATGAACAACTAATTCACTCGCAAGTTAACTACAAACTTAACACTAAGTTTGAATTCACTGCACTAAATTCTTTTGAAAAATTTGTAATAAATTATACAACAATAGTTAAAAATCATTTGAAACTTTAATAACAATCGCTGATACTTTTTAAAAGTATAATTTAATGACATTATCGTTTTTATATTTGAGACAGCAACCTGATAGTTGTCGATTTGAGTAGTTGAGTTTGAGGTACACATTTATTTTCTCTTAATTATATTGATTGTGACATTGTCTCAGACGTAAAAATTGATTTATGATAGACCACTTGTGAAAACGCATAACATCTGCCTTTAATATATCAAAAGAAATTGTGACCTCCATTATTATATATATTTTGTCTTTCACATGTCCTCTACTATTACAGATAATCCTAATGGGCAGTAATATAAATATTTCTTAGTGATAATTTGTGATAACTAATACATATTATAAGGCAGATCTGAGGGTAAGACTACTAAAACAACTATTTTAGACTTCTATCAAAAACAAAAAATTAATTTAATTAAAAGACCTCAAAAAAAGTCTACTTAATAAAAAGACTTTAGATTTTAAAAATATATAAATTTTTTTTAAAGTTAATCTTGTCTCAACAATATTAAATCGGTTAAAAAAAATATTACATAATATCAATTATATTAATTTAGTGATGTTAAGTTAAAATATAAAAAAATTGTTTTAAACGTCATATTAAAATTTACTTTAGACTTTTATATGTGTTGAATCAACGCTACATATTATAGTCAATTTAAGTGGTTTATTATTATAGTTTTTAAAGATATCAATGTTATTATAATTTTAGATGCATAAAATACACACATATCTTTAAATAGGTGACATAATTAGGTATTTTTTTTTAGGAAACATAATTAGGTACTTATACATACAATAATTATAGTAATGTAGCTCTAAATTTACTTTTGAATGTCTCTAGTAAACAAATAATTACAACAAACACAAACATAGCATGTGAGCAGCATGAATAATTAATCTATCTATATCTACAAAAATAAGTCAGTTTATGACTATAAAAAAATGCAATTATCATTTCAATCACGTTTGTAGAATCACGACCATGGCATGGCAGACATAATAAATAAAGTAGTGTTATACACCTCGTTTTTTTTTTTACAATACACCTCTAATTTTTTAATATTTATTCAAAATATAATTTTCATATTATAACATATCATATTTATGACATCGTTATCTCTATTTTTTAAATCAATTAGATGTATGAACGTCCATAAATTATTTTCCTAATAAATACAATTTTATTTATTTTCCTAATAAATACAATCGATACTGTTTATAAAAATAAAATATATTTGATATTATGAAAGAAAAAAAAATGGAAAAAGGAAGAGGAAACGCTGACATGCGGTCCCACGCATCACATTAGCTTAAAAAATCAACGGCTAAGAACGTCGAGATCGTTACACCGTGCACGATTGGACACAACCGCTTCAAACCATCCACACCCATCAAAACACTCACTACTACTACTACATTTCATCTTCATTTTTATTACATTTAAAATAAAATTGTAAAACAAAAAAATAGTCATTTTCTCGCCACATCCTGTTTCGTGAAGCACAGTGCATCAAGATCGATCTCTCTCTCTCTCTCTCTCTTACACATTCTCTCTCTCTGAAACCGAAGATGAGCAAGGGACCGGGTCTCTACTCCGATATTGGCAAGAAAGCCAGAGGTGAATTAATGAATTATTCTCCGTTGTTGATTCCTTAACACTTTTCTCCAACCTTAAATCAGAAACGATTCGAATAATTTCATTTGTTTTTGCTCTTAGATCTTTTGACAAAGGATTACAGCTCCGATCAGAAACTCACCGTTTCCTCTTACAGCACCACCGGAGTGGTAAGCTCTTCGAATTTCCAATATAATCAATTAATCAATCTATATATACACATCTTAAATTATATAATTTGATGTGAGAGTGCGATTACTTGATTTATTGTTAAGATCTAGCTTAATGCTATATGTCGCAGTTGATTTATTCGCATTGTGAGTTTGATGATGATCGTTTTGCCTGTTCCTTTAAAAGCATCGTTAATAATTGCATCTCTATTATTTTAAATGTGTTACTATTTGCTTATATCAAAAAATAATAATAGCTGCCTCTTTTATTGATTTGATAGAAAAAGACGTTGTTGAATCATGAAGTTACCTTCGAGAAATTATTTGAAATGAGCTTAAGTAGTGTTGTTTGTACATTTAAGACTGATTCACATTACATTACGTGGTCACTACGTTAAGCTGATATCCGTACTGTGTAGATAAATAGTATCATAAATTTATCTTTGCAATTTTTTAAATAATAAAAAGAAAACTAAATTTGTACCCAAAGAAAAAACACAGAATTAAATTAAATATATGATATTGGATGTGTCATACTCGTCACTAACTCTGCTTGAAATCCAATGTTTCTGTATAAACATGTTTAGTGATGTTATATTTTTGTGGACTTTCATTTTTTTTTGCTTTCTGCTAGTCTGTTTTGTCGTAAGAGTGGAGCATGTGGTTTTTAAAACATGTTGTTGGACATGTCACATGTCAGTCTCTACAAAACATCAATTATCCTAGTTGTTGTACATAAAACATACTTTATCGTATTATAGTATGATTGTTTAAATAATCAAAAATGGCAATCTCTTGGATGGAAATTGGGTTGGGGAATAATACTATATGAACAATATATGGGGAGACAAAAAGAAATTGAATGTTTAGAGCTAATTGGCTTGTATGTCGACTTGAACGTAAGGATTTTTATATTTTGATGTAATAATGCTACATCAGATTTCAGAAAATAGCACTACCCTTGGATGATGTTGGGAATCAGAAATTTTTAAAAGGGGGGTATTCCAGACAGTCTGATAAAAGTTTATCATGCAGGTTATGCCGTTTTCATGCCTAAAATCCTTGGGTTTTGAATTCTGATATATATCATATAAGTCAATAAAATATTTTAAAAGTTGACACAGTAACAAGTTTTCGGAGTTGTGTAACAGGTAGTTGACACTATCTAACTACTTGTGCAGCTTTACCAATTAATTATCTGGTTATCTAGTATGTTGCTTCAGCTGCTTAAGAAATTGTTTGGTGGTTGAAATTAGATTTGTGAGAAAGTTTTCGGAGTGCGGAGTTTGAGAAATTGTTTGGTTGTTGAAATTAGATTTGCTAACATCTAAGTAATTGAAAGTATATAACCAAGACTGAGAAAATGCAAGATTGAGCACTGTGGTAAGGGGAGGTGAGAAATGTGTAGACGACAGGACATAGATTTAATACTTTGTTAACTAATTACCGATAATACTTTGATCAATTGATTTCTCTAATGGGAAGTTTATGTTGAAATCACGAATGTTGGAAGCCTTTTGTATGGGCAACTTAGTAGGTTTAAATCACCAAATTATTAGTGTTGTTGCATTTCCATAATTCCTTTTAGAATTTCTCATTACATGTTGCGCACTGTGTATGCTTATTGCCTAAAATTTGGGGATAACATGTTGATAGCAATGAAGGCTTTCCAAATCGGTTGTTCTGAATGCAATTACTTTTAAGTTCATTTTTTATTTTACTGTTATCACTTTCTTACTTTATTATTTAGAAATAAGCGCGCACACAGGCTTTCCATAATCAACAATAACCTGCAACCCACGAATAAGAATTCATTCTTAGTGTAGTATAATAGTATTGCAATGGGTTCATGTTGAAGGCGATGCTTTACATCTAAGAGGCAGCTGTTTACAGTTTTATGGGGGTGGTTATCTACTAAAAGTATTATGTTGTCCTTCAAGCTGTCTCTGTCTGGAATTCATATGTTCTATTTAAATTCTTGTTTGACTTTGTACTTTCTGGTTATCATGGTGGCTTTCGTAATACTAAGTATGCACAACGATGATCACTTGATATGGCTAGGAGCAAAGTATGTCTGATCTTCACTTCGATATGGCTTTTTCCTTTTTCTCCTTTCAGGCCCTCACTTCAACTGCTGTGAAGAAAGGAGGACTCTCAACTGGGGATGTGGCAGCATTGTACAAGTATAAGAACACCCTTATTGATGTCAAACTTGACACAGCATCAATTGTGGGTTACTATGTCTTTTTAGATTATAATATTACATGCTCTTAAGTAAAACATCTAATTTGGTTCTCTTTCTTCCAGATCTCTACGACCCTCACATTCACTGACCTTTTTCCATCCACAAAGACTATAGCTTCATTTAAGCTGCCTGATTATAGTTCTGGCAAGGTACTCGCTTCTTCTATATGGTAAGTTAATGACTGCTGTACATGTTTCTGAAAATTTGTCTGATTTGCTTTTGGCAGTTAGAGGTTCAATACTTCCACGACCATGCTACCATAACGTCAGTCGCGACACTGAAGCAATCCCCTACCATTGATGTTTCTGCCACTGTTGGTACCCCAACCATTGCAATTGGTGGTGATGCGGGCTATGATACTACATCTGGTCGTTTTACTAAATACAATGCTGGGCTTAGTTTCACGCGACCAGATTCATCCGCTTCAATAATATTGTAAGATTCATATTTTGTCTATATTTCTGTTACAAAAATCTAGCAATGGTTCATATGAGCGACAAATTGATATAGAACATGTTATTTCCTATCAGTGGCGACAAGGGTGACAGCATTAACGCATCATACTTCCACCATTTAGACCAATTCAAGAAGAGTGTTGCTGTTGCGGAAATAACCAGAAGGTTCTCAACAAATCAGAACACTATTACAGTTGGAGGGTCTTTTGCTATTGATCCTCTTACACAGGTCAAAGCAAGGCTCAACAACCGTGGAATCCTTGGGGCCCTCCTACAGCACGAGATCTTTCCAAAGTCAGTGCTGACTATTTCTGGGGAGGTTGATACCAAGGCCCTGGATAAAAAATCTAAGTTTGGGTTGGCAATTGCTCTCAAACCTTGAAGTTTTCCTTTTAACTTTAAAACGTGAGATTGGAAATCTGAACTCCAATTCAATATTTTTTTTGGCGGCCCTTGAAAGGAGGGCAGAATAATAAGTTCCACAGATGAGCGTTTCTAAGTTCTTTCTGAATGGATGAATCATTTCAATAACTCGGGATCCACCTATGGCTTCTGGTTCCCATTTTTTGTTAAATTTTCTGCTTTCATATTCTGAATTCATTCTAACATTGTAGTAGACATTCTGATGTATGGAAGTCTTGTTCTCTGGGAGGACTCTTGTCAGTAGTGTTTTTGCTTAAAGTTTAATTTTCCGTATTTTCTGTTACATGGTTTTTTCACATACCATGATTTTTAAGTTTCTAATAACGGCTAGCTGGGGATAGTAATGGGAAGCGTTTGTTGGACTCCATAGTAATTGGCTTCATATCCATGGTCTAAAAAATATGTATCCAATTCCGTACTCATGCTGCACCCTGGATTGATGGGTATCTAGAAGCACGGATCACCCATCACCTATAATTTGTACATTTTTTCTATCTCACATTTTCTCTCTACCATTTTTCTATTTTTTCTTAATACTTCATCTCTTTCCACTTTCATTTTATGTGCTTAAGGGGATACATGAATCTAGAGGTTCCATGTCACTTTGTTATATGAGGAAAAAACTTGACTAATAAAGGAATCTTATACATCTCATAGAATCAACCACCAACATTCCTCGACAATTCTACTTTTTGTAAAACATTGAATCATCATAGTGCAACTTATCCGTTCAATATAAAAAACTAACATAAAAACTATCATACAAACCGAAGACTTTTAAGTCGCCATTTGCTCAACCATTTGTAAGCAACAACCATTTGCAATATGCCCAAATATATCTTCCACCCCACTCTAACTCAAAAACCAAACATTAACAAGCAATAGCTACACACATTGGATATCATATATCCATAGTAAATCTATACAGTATTAAAAAAGAAAGAGCTTTTCCACATCGCTCAAATGATCTCCACATGTTAAATTGATAATAAGGGTTTGAATGCCTTCTGTGATCAAGACAATGGAGATGAAAGAGATGATAACAAGTATACCATATTGAAGTTTAATGTTGCCATTGAACTCGATGCAACTTGGTTTTTAAGAAGTAAAGAGAGTGGGGGTAAAAGCTCAACCAAAATGAGTGCTCCATGCATCAGCAAGCAAACCACAAAACTACCATTACTGCTCAGACATGTTAGCTAATGAGGGATTAGGACAATAGCATATCAAGCATAACATTTAAATTTTAATCCTACCTCTAGAACAGACAGAAGACAGTGTTGGCATTATTGCATCATGAATAAAATAGATTCTCAAACTACAGTATACCTAAATATCAACTATTTATTCAACCAAAATATTGTGTAAGCAAAACTGATTGAATAACCCGGATGCCAGTTCCATCTTAAGTCCTACACATGCCTTGACATACACATAACTAAATTCTAGTTATGTCTGCCCCTAATTCAACAATCATAGCTCTGCCCTTAAATGCAATGCAAAGGAGCTACATTACTCGAGAAAATAAACGCGTGGCAATATAAATACAAATAAAAAAGATTGAAACATCAAAACAAACAGAACATCAACAAACTTCAAACAGTGATAATGTCTAAAATTTCATTAAATTAAACAAAACATAACCTCAAAATTCTGAAATCATTCAGATCTAAATCACAAGTCGTTCAAACCATCAACAAAATCAAGTTTTAGCAGTAATACAAACAAAACTAGTAATCATAATATGAATAATCAAAAAAGGATTATAGAGAAAAAAACATGAGAAACTAATCAATGGTTTGCATAATGTCTTCAGGGGCAAACTTAGTTCCCTTTTCCTTATCAGCAGCAGCACGACCCTTAGCCTTACGATCAAGCAAAGATTTACGATCCTTATCCAAACGAAGCTTAGTGATAACAACTTTCGAAGGGTTAACACCAACATTAACGGTTGAACCATTAACTTTCTCACGTGTTATGCGTTCGATGTGAATCACCCATTTCCTGCGATAAACTTGAACAACCTTTCCCTCTCGTCCCTTGAAGGTACCTCTTACAACCTGAACCTCGTCGTCTTTACGAACGGGAATGGAACGCACGTTGTACTTTGAACGTAGGTCACCGGAGAGAGGTGCGCTCATTAGAACACGACGGACACTTGACGGCGCCGTGAAATGAGCCTTGCGGCTCTTGCGACGGCTGCTTGAAACCCTTGGATTGAACTTCATTGTGTGTTGTGTTCTCTCACCTCTCTTCTGTGACGGCAACGATAGAATGAATGTATCTACCAAATCTTTCAAATTAGGTTTTCAGGTTTTTTTTATTGGTTACTTTTTACGTCTCTATTTGGATAGGGTCTCGAACATGGAGAATACGTCTTGGAGAAATGATTTGGGCCTTATACACCTGTTTGAGTTCTGCTACTTACACCTCTTTATTTCCGGTTACATCCCATAACACAGATAAAAAAATTTGTCTTTTAAATTATACGAAAATATTTAATTTTGTTGTTGTAATAAGTTAGTATTTTCTCATTTCTTTTTAATGTAAATTTTTTTTTTATATTTGTAAATATTTACATTGATAATCTAGATCTGAAACTAAATATTAAAACTCAATTTTTTTTTAATAAATTTATGTAATTTTTAAGAAATTTTAATTGTAATATATTAAGAACATAAACCTTCAATAAACTTTTGGAAAAATAACTGAACAATTCGAATGAGATACATATTACGGTTCTTAAAATTAAACGTAGAACTAACTTAAATCTGAAATTAAACATATTTAAAGAAAATATTAAATTTTGAAATGTTTCATGAAGTAAGTTTAGATAAATATTTTATATTTATTTTTATATATTTTAAATGTGTAAATTGAATTTGCATAAACTTCGGTAATTCACCCTCATATTTTCTAAACACAAAAATTAAGTTCGCATGAATTCCTGACCCAAATAAAAAACACGCAATGACCACACAGACCATCTTAACCCATACCAAAACAAACCACCAAAAGTTGGCAATGTTAAAAATGGAGGTGTGCTTTGAAAAATTGATTAGGATATAAGGGTAAATTGGTCGATTTGTTTGGTTTAAAAATTGACGGTCGATGTAATTAGCAAAAATCTACCAAATTTGTGCAAGGCAGTGAGTAAAAACTTACCGCATGCCCCAATACGCCACATTTTTTACAAACTAACTATTTTACTTTTTTTTCTTTTCTTAAAAAACTCAAAAAAATTAACTAAAGGAAAAACTTATGAAATGTTTTGTCAACATTACATTAAAAAAAAAAAAAAACTATCAGCAAACTTAGTTAATTTAAATTTTACTAACATGTTTGGAATCTTGTAGGATGGAAAATTAAATGAATGAACTAGTAATCTTTATTCCTATAAAAAATGCAAGTTTTCCCTTTTGGTAAAAAAAAAAAAAATGCAGGTTTCCTACCACACACTTAGAATTTTGATAGATATTAAAATTACGTTTATTTAGTTTGATGATTTTGTGTATCTTTGTAGATTCACTAATTCTCAATATCCACAAATACTTGTAAATAAAAAAAGTATTATAAATTTTTTATTTTACCATGCATAACACTAATTGCATTAAAGAATGTGTTGGTACATTTTAAAATGTATTAAACTCATTCCATTAAAGTGAATAAATAATATTGTAAATTAATTCACCTGTTTGTAAATCGATTTATAGAGATTTTAAACTCATTCAAGATATCTCAAATCAGGTCAATCAACTCATATACTTCTAGAAAGTTTTGTGAATCGATTCACTCTTATAGATCGATTCACACTCTTTCAAAATAAAATTATGGACGTTCAAAAAATTTATAAATCGCTTCACAATCCTATAAGTCAATTCACACAATTTGTTGAATCATTTTTCAACAATTACAATTGAGTTATTTTATTTCAGCTAGGATGCTTGCACTTTCATCTACCAACTCATGTGCTTTAAATATGAACCATCATCAAGAAAAATAACACCTTCTTATATTCATCGTAATGTTCTAAACATAATTATAAAAAATGATTTAAAATTTTAAAAATTGAAGCATAATTAAATATGTTTTGTTCGAGTATGTACTAAAAATGTTTGTAAGATGATTTTGTAGAAATTTAAAAATATACGTTTTTTTTACCAAGTTTAAAAACAATTTTAAACTTTTATAAAGATAAAAATATACGTAACTCCTTAATCCATTTTTGTTTATCATTCACAAGTATTTTATTTATTTATGAAGAACGAAATTTGTTAAAAGACTACTCAACAATATGGGGATACTAGACTCAATTACATTAAAATATAAAAAGAAATGCAAAAGATATACAAGAATATCTAAAATTGTCCAAGCAAAGTCGACGGAGTGACTAGTGGCGGATATTGAACTAAAATATTGGGATGGTCAATTTTTTTAAATTTTAATAGATAAATAAAAAGTATAATATTGTATTGTATATAAGAATTTTAAGTTGTAAATTTACAAAAATATATTGGAGGTGGGGTAGTAAATTAAATTTTGGTTGACATTTTTAATAATTAAAAATTAGTTGGAATTTATGTTGGAAATTTTATTTTATTTTATAAATATAATAGTTGTTTTTGTAATTTTTTTATAAATTATTCCCTCCAATTTTTTTATAATAGATATCTAAATTATAATTTGGTCTACAAAACCGATTTTGGTTCAATGATGTCTTAAAGATTTTGGAGGGAGGCCCTATTCTAATCTTAAAAATTGAGTCTAAAAAAAAGTGTAATTTTAATAATTAAAAAAATTGGTAAAATAAATTTTAGTCCATATACACATACCAATATACATGATGCAATTAAGATCTACACATACAATCTACATGATAGATGTCGTTTGATTACATTATTTCGTGTAACAAGAAAAGATGCACAAATATTATGTCACTTCCATATATTAAACTCAAACATAACCCAACAACCACAACAATATTTATGTTAATTAACATATCTATTAACATATGAAATGGCAGGTGTAATCGAAATTCATCGCAACACGATATCAAACAACGACTCTCGTATAGACTTATATAATTTAGAATAATTATTCCTTCTTCAAATTTTTTTAATACAAATATTTTTTTATTTATAAATTTTTACTACTTCTATACATTTAAAATTATAAAGGTTCCTCAAAATTATATGTAAAATCAAGTTTTTTACTTTTCTATTATTGGACTACTATACCAAATATGCGTATTATTTGTAGAATTATTGGACTAATCTCGAAAGTTGAGTTAAGATCAATTTTTATTGAACAAATTATAATTTAAATGTTTCTTACAAACAAAATAAAAATAAAAGAAGTAGTTTGAAACTTAAATAGACGAAGACGTTGTGTGAATTTGTTTAACAATATATACAACGAACGATCTAAGAATTGTCATTAATCAAGTTGAATATCACATAAAAAAATAAGACTTTTATATATTTATGGTAATGTTCTAAACATAAATACATAAAATGATTCAAAATTTTAAAAGTTGAAGGATAATTAAAAGTATTGTAAGATAATTTTATAAAAATTTAAAATTATGATTTTTTTTAACCAATTTTAAAAACAATTTTTTAAAGATAAAAGTATATGTAACTCTTTAATCCCTTTTGTTTATAATGCATAAGAATTGTTTTCAACGAAGAACAAAATTTGTCAACAGAATGCTACTTAATTAAATCAAAACGTAAAAATAAAACACTGAAAGATTATCTAAAAAAGTCAAAAGAGGTAGAAAATTGTCTAAAATGATACTCAAAAAATATCATTAATATACTGCATCTATATTAACAATGTAATTAAGATTTGGGATTTAATTTTCATATAATGGATAGTAACGTCAAATTACAAATATTTATTTTGTATTTATTTTTTATTATATAAATTTATATTACATCAAAATTTAATTTAAGAGTAGAAAGTAGAAAATAATGGTAATCAGCTTATTATATCTTTACCTTATATTATAAAGTAAAGTAAATAAAAAGGGAAAAAAATCACTTGTTTTCATTATTGCATGGTTACCGTTCCCTATAGGAAGAGAAAAAGATTTCCACTTTCAATCTAGTGATTAGTCGGTGACTCTAGTTCATATGTAGTGTATATAAATAAATACGAAATCTTCTTTTTTATCCAAAAATAAATACTAATAAATATTAATATTATTATTATTAGGTTATGTAAAATTCTTTATGATTTTATTTATAAAAAAAAAGTATAATAAACAAATAAATAATATTATACATTTATAAAAAAACATGTTGCAATTATACTTTATTTAAAATGAAATAAAAAAATATACAAATCGATAAACAAAAGTAAGTCAATAAAAATTAAGTGATCTGAAATATATCATTTTTTACTTACTTTTTGTTATAAATAAAAATGGATAGAAGATAAAGTATATGATATTAAAAGTAGATATATGAAAATTTTGAGTGAGTACACAATTTGTCATTACAAGTAAGGGTAGTAAGCTGTGGAATGATATGTACTATAACTTATTTTTTAAGTCTGAAATGAACTTATTCAAATTAGTTTACGATCTAATTAAAACTCTATTTCTTAGAATCTCATTAACTAAAAAAATTTACAAAGTAGGATTGTATTGCTTACTTAAAAACTGTGTATTCAACTCTTTATTTATTCAATGTATTAAACATTTTAAAAATTTAAATTTTACTCTTTTCAATTTATACTTAATGGCATTTGATAGACACTTATTAGTATGACTGTAAAAATAAAACTCAGCAGAAACATTTATGTCCACGTCCGAAATTTGGGGATATATTTGTATTATCTTGATATATTTTTGACTGAATTTATTATGTTGACATAAAAAAAATGAAATAAGCAAAACGAAATTGAAGTGAGCATTTAAGAGTGATCACATGTATCATTAATACCCTTCCCAAACCATATTTAATGTGACCTCCCAAAACGTACTCCATTGAAATTGAAATAGCAGTAGCAAACATTATTATTAAAATTATTATTATTATTATTATTATTCAGACAATATTGAAAACTGTGAATGTAGAGTGTAATTGAATTCAAAGGAATTGAAAGCAAGGACAAGAGACACAGATGAAGGGTTGGAACCAATTCGGTGTTATTGAAACCATCTACGAGGAAGAACGTGAATTCTCTTCCTCTTCTTCCCCTTCACTTTCTCCTTCCTTTTCATCTTCTCCTCCATCCCTTCACTCCACAGTAAATGCTTGGTTGGTACTCTTTCTTTTCTTCTTCTTCTTCTTCTCTACTTTCTGTTTATTCTTCTCTCTCTCTCTTTTTGTTTTTTTTTTTGTTTTAAATTCATCTACACGTTCATATTCATAACATAGTATATACTATATTACTTCCCCTGCCCCAAAATTATATTTTTTCCCTCTAAATTAAATAAGTTATGATGATTTCGTTTAGGACTATCGATTCTGGATGTGAAACAGATGTGTTGATACGTGTAGAAGGAACTTGTTTTCGTCTCCATAAGGTTTGTTCATTCACCGTTGATGCCACTTTGTTAATTATTTGTTGTTTAGTATTACTATATAATTTGCTCTACTACTAATATTTAGCATAATTACCTTAATTTAATCTCCTCTTTTGTTTTATCCATCAAAATTGTGTACTTGATTTTGTTTTTGTGTTTTTGGATCAAATTAGTTAAACCAAACAGTCTCTGGATTAGCTGTAACTGAAAGACTATGAGTCACTAATTTTTAATTAAGAGTCATAGTCTTGTAACCGTAAGACTGTGACTATTGATATGAATGCAAGGCTGAATTATAGTAAAATTTGCTAATTTAGGGTTGGTGTGGAAGCATGACTTAAAAGGATTCCAATTATTGGGGTAGAATTTGTTTCAAATTATAAGATTTGACATGATGAATTAAGCATTGTACTGCCACTTAGATTCCAATTAAAAGTGGTATGGTCTACCAAACAGGCTTTATGAATCTATCAACCCTAGACACCAATAGTAAAAGACACTACTCTCTAACTTATAATTTTATGTTTTTTTAGAAAATGAAAAGTAAGAAACAACATCTATCTAATTGGCATAATTGTAAAAAATTCAATCACTAGATGTTCATTTTGCAAAGCTTTTTCACTTTGAAGAACGCTTTGTTTTATTATCTGAAAAGGTCTTTAAAGTATCGCTTTTAAAATACAAACAAATTAAGACATTCCTTTAGTAAAAATATGCGTACCACATACACTTTGTATTGTATAGTATTGATCATAAAACGACATGTCGCATATGCCTTACTCTGTTTCACCTCTTCTCGCGTCTTTTTCATTTTCAGGATCGTATCATACCACGAAGCTTATATCTTAAACGACATCTAACGGGAGTCGTTGACTTCACTCTCTCCCCACCGTTAAACATAACGGCCGATACTTTCACCTTAGTGGCAGAATTCTGTTACGGGCGCAAAATTCAGTTATCGCCGATAAACGTTGCCGCTGTTATAACGGCGTCGGAGTTGCTGGGAATGAGGGAAGGAGAGAATCTGTGTGATGTGGCGGAATCGTATTTTGAGAGAATTGTTTGCATTGACGCGTCGACGATTATGCGTTCGTGTTTGGCTCTGTTTCCTGATGCTGAAACGACAGCGTCGCTTGCGAGTAGATGTATTGAAGCGCTGATTTGGGAAAACGACAATGTGGATGATAGTGTTTTGGATGTCGTTGTGGAAATGCAGCCTCGAGATTTTCAAATGGTCGTTTATTCGCTGAATGGAAGGTTACGTAACCATGACTTTCTTTACAAGTTGGTCCATCTTTATTTGAAGGTACGTCTTCTTTTTATTTATTTATTTATTTATGAGAATTTATATTAGCACAAAGATTAATAAACAACAAAATGGTGTGTCTAACTCTTGTTGTCACACAAGACTTTTTCCTCTTTAAGTGCATTTCCAAAATGGTAAAACTTTATTTAAAGAAGAAAAAAAGTACAACTTGTCATGGGAGCATAATGGAAGACAAATGCTTAATATCAGGAAAAATCATCTCAAGAGTACATCACGAAATAATTAGCAATGCTCATAGTGGAATTCACATGACACATCGCTTTAAACAAATTTATTTATTTTTTGTTCCAATGATCAAATTTTTAAGAATCATTCGCAATTTTCTATTAAATTAACTAATGTAATATTTTTTTTCTTCTGATTGTGTCTATTTTACCATCCTCTACTGCCACCAAATTAAAAAGCGAAAATTATTTTGGTATACTAGAGTACACTTCTAAAAAAATTTATAGTCTATTTTGGGATCATCGACTTTGTAGAAAAATAATTTTTTATGTTTAAGGACGTGTTATCGCAAATTTTTACTATATCAACGTGCTCCAATAGCGAACCCATGAAGGACACTTTATTTCATTTAAGTATAAATTCTCTTATTTCATTTTACTTGTTGTTTTAAGATTATTCAAGTTTACAAAATAATAATTTTTAAATTTTATTTTTTTAAAGTGAAAAGTTAATAAACTTTAAAAATCACAAGTAAAATTTCTCCAGATTGTTAAACAAATCAGTTTTACCTTAAAAAAATAATTGTAATTTTTTTAAGAGTAAAATACAATAATTCAGATATAGAATTTCTATATTTGAATATTTAACGTTTTATGTTCCTACTACATTTAGTAGAATTTGTTAAAAATAAAAAAGAATAAAATTAGATAAAATTTACCTTTATATAATTTGTGCCACAAAATATTAATTATTTCCTTTATATTTGAGTAAATAGTAGCATAGTAATAATGTAAGAGTCTAGTTAGTACTGAGTTTTCTGTTAAACGCTGTGTTTTGATATATGTGAAGGACAACAATTTCGGCAAACTATCCGAGGAACAGAAAACAGAAATATGCAATTCAATAGATTGTACAAAGCTCTCACCTCGTACTCTAGTAGATTGTGTTCAAAACCCCACAATGCCACTAAGATTCATAGTTAGAGCAATTCTTGTAGAGCACCTCACCACTCGCCGCACTATTACCGAAGCAGCAGCCACTACTACTTCTGCTGGTAATGTTCAACGACA
Source organism: Cicer cuneatum (assembly GCA_037974295.1). Classification (NCBI taxonomy): domain Eukaryota; kingdom Viridiplantae; phylum Streptophyta; class Magnoliopsida; order Fabales; family Fabaceae; genus Cicer; species Cicer cuneatum. The sequence continues at coordinate 4,215,883 of JBBPBO010000002.1, read as the reverse complement.
ACTACAAGTACAACGAACCTCACTCAGAGAATTTCTCCAGCGCGACTCGGCTCGGCGCCAAACAGCTCAGCTAAAAGAAGCCATGAATTCCACCTACTCTCGTATTCAAAGCCTTGAGAAAGAGCTTAGTGGAATGAAGAAGATTCTTCAAGACCATGAAGCTGAGGAAGAAAAAGAGAAAGCGAAAGAGCGGAGGGACAGTGTTTTGAGTTCAGAACGTTCTGCAAGTTTTCATTTTGTTCCAATTGATAATGAGAATAGTAAAATACAGAGAGGTGGAAGAGGCTCTGTTTCGTCTTCAGGGTTTGCGGTTGATAACATGCTGATGACAAAGAAAAATAATGAAATGGTTAAGTATAAATATAATGTTAATTCTTCTGAAGGATCATGTCATCATGGGAATGGTGGTACTCCTAAGAATACTACAAGTTTTCGGCATAGGTTTATTACTGGCCTTAAGAATACATTCAAGATATCGACTACTGCATCAAATTAAAGGATCACCAATGATTGTACCAATGATTGTGACTGATTGATTTGAGAGTAATGTTGCTGTTCATGGGAGAATATTCAAAACATATTTTATGATTGTTTCCTTTTTATTTATGCTTCTTGCTGTCAAAAATCAAAGTTCGTCTTTAGTTTTTTTAAAGATATTTTTTTTTTCTGTTCTGATAGGTCAAAGTCATAGTTGTGTATTTTGTATCAATTTGTCACTTTTTTATTTCATTTCTTTTTTTATTTCCTTAATGTTTTCTTAAATTATTGATAGAAAAAATTTAGATATAGAGAGGCACACTTATTTAGATAAAGTAAGAGAGAACTATTAACTTCAATGAAAATTTATAATATAATTATCTAATTGTATAATTTTATTGATGATTTTTTTTAAAAATTAAATACAAATAGGCTTGACATTAATTTTAATGATTACAAAATATAGTTTTATAATGTAATTGTATAATTTGCAGGAGTACCTATAGATTAAAGTTTTTAAAATTGAATATAAACTAATTTGAAATCAAACAGTAATTTGTACCTATATATATAATTAATAGATAACAAGTTTTGAGTTTTGACGTAATTATTCTTCTTTACTTAAGTTTTATTCTATAAATAATGTTATTTACAATATCATTATTCTTAATTCAATGATAACTATTTTTTAAAAAATAATAACATGAAATTTATAGCTTTAATTATTTTTATTGAGAAAATCAAATAATTATCTAAAACTAATTTAGTTAAGTATTATATTTAGTTAAGTATTATATAGTCACATGATAAGATACTTATTAAGTCATACATATAAATATAGTTAAATTTGTTTTTTTTTTATAGTTATTTTGATCTTTAAATATATATTTTTGTTGATATAGTTTTCAAATGCGTCTTGTAACATTTCATTTTTTTTGAGACATTAACTAATGAAATTCTAAACGTAAAGAGACATATTCGTTTTTTTTAATATATATTTATAAGATTATCTTAATTTCTCATTTACTTTAAAATCAATTAATAATTTTTTCTATTGTATTTTAAAAAATAATGAATATGAGTATTCGCAATTACAAAAAAGTAAAGTTATTGCGTAAAACAAAAGAAACTCCTAAAGTCAAAACTCTTGACGTTTTACTACCAAAAACAAATCATAGTTGGTCATAATTCTGGACGATTGAAAAACTCTCTCAAGTCTAACACCGATACAAAAGTATCTCGGTGCCTCCAATTTCATGTTATTGTATTTGCTCGCATTTCTCTTACTAGGTTGGCCCGCGACATTATTCCCTGAAGTAACACTATATATGTCGTGTAAGGGTCATCTCCAATTAACAAACACAAAGTAAATAAACATGCATATATAATTGTTATAGCAAAAATATAAATAAATCATATATTAAAATCACAAAGCACCAAAGATACCAATCAACCTAAATGCACAAATCCTATTTATTATAATATATGTCAATGCATGATTTCGGAATATCGCCTCTCCCGCAAGGGCTTCGTGGGTCCTTTCAAACAACACCATTAAATCAAAATCCCCGCAAGGATATGTGGGCTCCAACCAATTATGGACGCATCACACACCTATGAATGCATGTGTAGACACTTTTGTAGTAAATCACCAATATTATGCGAGATTAACTTATTAACGACAACATATTTGCACCTTCAGAATTAACCACAACATGTCAAACACAACTATTATAACAACGTACCATATAACATTTATTTTCCACAATTTGAACATGTCAAACACAACCATTATAACAACGTATATAACATTTATTTTGAAGATAATACACAAATAAAACCAATACACAACATCACAATATATTTATAACACATATAATTCAAGTAGGAAAATGAGTGGAGTGATGCACTTACCGTTATCAAAGTTGTTTCTAGAATTATGCGCCACAAACTCTTGTTCAATTCGGTTCACACATTCAAATAAGTAATAATTAACTTAGTATTTAACTGTCTTTCAACTACTAACTCCTACTCAAATAATGTTTTGAGTTTAGTTTAAGATTTAGACAAATTCTTTTAAAACAATCATATTATTATTATTATTATTATTTTATAAATCAACACAACCTCCACACAATTGTCTCATAAAAACATAACTTTAATCCTCCAACGGAAATAACTATAAGAACAACTTTCAACACATATATTATTTATGAAAAAATTATTATTTTCAACATCAATAAGGTTTCTAAAAATTTCTTCAACACTCAAACTATCACAACATAAAATTTTAATTTTATGTTGTGATAAACGTTTCTTCTAATAAAAATAGGTTTCTATATCAATATCAAAAAGAAAATCAATATCACTTCTAAAAAAATAAATTGCATATCACAATTTTACTTTTAAAACTAAAAAAGGATTTTCCTACACAATAATAATAATATCAAACACCATTTTTAAAATTATCCATCATCATAAAGCCATTTACTAAAATCAGTTTTTGACCGGTAACAACATTAACAACTTTACCGTAAAATTTATTTTTTTTAATTTACAAACATAAACTTTGTATAAAAAATCAGCTTTCAAGATAAATTTTTTTTATCAAATTGAATCAGAGAAATAAAGTAAAAATATGAATAGATTATATTAATAAATCAAATTCAAAGGTAAAGATTGTTAGAAGAAATTAGTTAGCTTTATTTACTAGCCTTTGGTTGTTAGCTAGAATAAAGGAGTTGTTATCTGACTCCTGAATTGTCTTTTTTGATTTAGTCAATTTGCCAGATTTGTAGGAGATTTATTAGCTGACAGTTATTTGATTCTGTAATCCTTATTAAAGCCTTTGAGCTTCATCAATAACATCATCATATTTTGCAGTTATTATCTCTGATTAACACAACAAGTGGTATCAGAGCTATGTAAAACATCTGATCAATTAAGTGAGAGTTTTGTGAGAAACTCAGTATTACTGTTTCAATGGCAAAATCAAGTTTTGCCAAGGTATGTATCCCTATATTCGATGGAGATTATGATCATTGGAGTCTTCTTATGGAGAATTTGCTGCGATCCAAGGAGTATTGGACTGTGGTAACGTCTGGAGTCAAAGTTCCTGCTTAAGGAGAAAAGATGTCAACAGATGAATTGAAAAACATAGAAGAAATGAAACTCAAAGGTTTCAAAGCTATGAACTATCTGTTCAGTAGCATTGATAAAACAATTTTGAAGACTATTTTTCATAAGAGCACATCCAAGGAACTGTGGGATTCCATGAAAAACAAGTTTCAAGGTAGTGCAAGAGTTAAGAGAGCTCAGTTACAGGCTCTTAGAAGGGAATTTGAAGTTCTGGAAATGAATGAAGGAGAAAGAGTAAATGACTACTTTGGGAGAGTCATGGTTGTTTCCAATGCTGTGCGCAACTGTGGAGAATTGATCACTGATGTCAAGATAGTAGAGAAGATCTTGAGAACTCTTACTGAGAGATTCAATTATATTGTGTGCTCAATTGAGGAATCTAAAGATATTGATGCCCTATCCGTAGATCAACTTCAAAGTTCACTTCTTGTCCATGAACAGAAATTCATCAAGAAGTCACTGGTTGAGGATCAAGTTCTCAAGGTGGGATTTGATGCCAGTAAAGGAAGGGGACGAGGACGTGGTTCTCCTTCATGAAGATGTCGCGGTCGAGGTCGAGGTGGATCTTGGTCTAAAGACACGGTGGAGTGCTTCAAGTGTCACAAACTGGGACACTTCATAAACGAGTGTCCAGAATGGACAAGTCAGGCTTACTATGCCGATGGGGAGAATGAAGACCATGAAGAAATGTTGCTCATGGCATTTGTTGATCAAGATGAAAGCAGCGGGTCTGAGGCTGATCATGTTTATGGAATGATGGCTGAGCAAAATTATGTGATGACTGAAGACTGGTGGTTCTTAGATTATGGATGTAGCAATCACATAAGTGGGGAAAGGAAGTGGTTTTCTAGCCTTGATAGCTTCTACACCTGCACTGTCAAGCTAGGAAATAATATGAAATTGAAGGTTCAAGGAAAGGGAAGTATTCATTTGAAGATTAATGGAATTTCCTTGATAATTTAAGAAGTCTTCTACGTTCCTGGATTATCTAATAATCTTCTGAGTATCGGCCAGATGCAAGAGAAAAGCATGGCCTTTCTGTTCAAAATGGTGTTTGCAAGATCTTTCATGACGAGAATGGTTTTTTGTTTGAATCTAAGATGAAGTCCAATCGAATGTTTGTCCTTCAGGCAGTTCCTCAACGCAGCCAGGTGACCGAAGCTCAATGTCTTAACACAGCTAGTTAAGATGGGGCTGATGCAGAATTATGGCACAGCCGATATGGTCACTTGAACCATCAGAGTTTGAGAAAGTTGAACAAGTCTAACATGGTGAAGGGATTACCATTGTTGAAGGGATCAAGTGAACAAGACATGTGCACTGTGTGTCTTATAGGAAAGCAACATAGAAGGCTGTTTCCAAAGAAGAGTATGTGGCAGGCATCTTGCAAGCTTCAGCTTATCCATGCTGATTGTAACACCCCGAGTTTAAAACATAGCGCGAGTGTATTTTTTTTTTTAAAATGAATACATAAATAAAAGAGTTTTCAGAATTACGTTTCAAGGAAATTAAAATCAATTCAAATTAAATATCATTCGACATCGTAATCCAAAATAGCAAGGTAATTAAACAACAACATCACGATTAATCGAATGAGATATTTTTGGGAAATTAATCTTTATAATATACTAAAATAAAGATACATCAAAACTGGATTCTCAATCCATCAAAATATTTATCAGAGTGCGGAAGAGTTTTACAATAATTCATAAAATAAATATTTACAACCATTGAGCTGAAAAACCCTATACATAAGTCTAAACTGATCATACACTAAGCTACAGTAGCCCGGTTTCCACCGTATCATCCACAAGTCTTATCTTCACCCAGCTGCCCATCCCTTTGCGTAGCCCACAAAGTAATGATCAAGGGAAATTAACGACGTTCCTTGTCGTAAGTGTGACCATCAGGGGTACGGGTTTGAATCTCATCTGAGGGCAAAGCCCAATTTTCCACAATAATTGTAAAGGGTCACCAACTGAAATTAACAATTACCACATAGCATTTATATCAGCAATCACAAACATATTCATGGCATATCATATAACAATGATGATAAATAAGGATGCTCAATTTTGAAATTCATGACATTCGTACTTTTCAAAACAGCAACCAAATAAATATGAAAATTATGTTGTAAGCACAAACATCAAATCAGCAGTCACACCAATTCATCAGAAATTCTAGAATCTATAAAGTACTTACACACACAATTTTCAAACATCACATACCCAAAACGTGACCCACCGGTCAATCACCCAATGCAATATGTATATGCTCATATATACAATTTTCTTGGAATTACCAAGGTGCAGTCGCTCAACAGACCAGCACAATTTAACGGCCCTCAAGACCAGGGTGCAATCGCTCAACAGATCAGCACCAGTGCAGACGCTCAACAGTCCAGTACTCGTGCAGTCGCTCAACAGACCAGCACGTTTGACATAAACCAAGGTACAATCGCTCAACAGATCAGTACCTAGTGCAGTCGCTCAACAGACCAGCACTCGTGCAATCGCTCAACAGATCAGCACGTGGCTGCGCATTTCAGGGTACAGACGCTCAAAAGTCCAGTACCAGTGCAGTCGCTCAACAGACCAGCACTTATATACCAAGGTACAATCGCTCAACAGATCAGTACCTAGTGCAGACGCTCAACAGATCAGCACGTGGTTGCGCATTACTCTGTGGCCCATCGCGGGTACCACTTGACTATGCAATGCATGAATATGCAGTGTTTCACTTCTCTGGAAATAGTATGCAAAATCAGGAAATTCATGTCTTTCAATCATATTCAAAATAACTCAGCACAGTCAAAATTATCATCATCACAAACATGACCAAACAACCAAATAATCATCAACATTTGAAATGTTTTCCCAACCTCTTGAAAATTTCAAACACAGTGTTAAAAACTGAATTTTCTGGAATTTACGAATCTGTATTCGAATACAGCTTCTCTGTATTTGAATACATAAGCCAAAAACAGAACCAGAATGATCAGCCTCAGAACATTAGAAACCGAACCAGAATGAGGATCATCAGAAGCAGAAATAACAGAATGATTCATACCAGAATCATCAGAAGCAAAAACAACAACATGATTCATACCAGAATCATCAGAAACAACACAGAATGATTCATCCAGAATCATCAGAAACAACACAGAATGATTCATCCAGAATCATCAGAAACAACACAGAATTATGTTGGAACCAAGTTGGTTCTAAATAATCTGGATTTTGATGTGTACAAATACACTTAAAATTAAATCTGAATTTAATTTTAAAATTAAGGGTCTTACATTACTACCCCCCTTAAATTAGTTTCGTCCTCGAAACTACATGTCGTTAAACAAATGAGGATGTTGTTCCCTCATCTTACTCTCTAGTTCCCAAGTCGCGTCTCCAGTAGTCGGATTCCAAATCACTTTGACTAGTGGGACTTCTTTGTTCCTCAACTGTTTAATCTTCCTGTCCTCAATTCTTATAGGGAATACTTCAAATGACAGGTTATCCTTCAGCTGAATTGTGTCTGGTTCGATCACATGTAACGGATCTGAAATGTATTTCCTTAACTGCGACACGTGAAATACATCATGAATATTGGACAGCATTGGAGGTAAAGCAATCCGATAAGCCAATGGTCCAATACGTGCAGTAATCTGGTATGGTCCAATAAATTTTGGAGTCAATTTTCTGGATTTAATAGCCCTGCCCACTCCAGTTGTAGGCGTGACTCTTAGAAATACATGATCGCCTTGCTGGAATTCCAAAGGTCTGCGACGCTTGTCCGCATAACTCTTTTGACGATCCTGTGAAATCTTCATTTTCTCTTGTATCCTCTTGACTTTTTCTGTAGTTTGTTCCACCATCTCAGGTCCAACAATCATACTTTCTCCGTCTTTATACCAACATAAAGGGTTTGACACTTGCGTCCATACAATGCTTCATAGGGTGCCATTCCAATGCTCGCGTGAAAACTGTTGTTGTAGGTGAACTCAATCAATGTTAGTACATCATCCCAACTTCCTATGTCATCCAATACGCATGCTCTTAATAGATCTTCCAAGGACTGATTTGTCCTCTCGGTTTGTCCATCTGTTTGGGGATGGTAAGCTGAACTCAATTTCAGTTTCGTTCCCAACGCTTCATGCAACGCTCCCCAAAAGTGAGATGTGAACTTTGGGTCACGGTCCGATACAATACTCGATGGGACTCCGTGCAATCTCACAATTTCAGCGATGTAGATTTCTGTCAGCTTATCTACCTTATAATTGGTCTTTACCGGCAAGAAATGTGCAGATTTTGTCAATCGATCTACTATTACCCAAATCGAATCATTTTTTCTTCTTGTCTTGGGTAATCCAGTTATAAAATCCATGGAAATGCTATCCCACTTCCATTCTGGTATATCCAAAGGCTGCAACATTCCAGCAGGTCGTTGATGTTCCACCTTCGCTTTTTGACAAGTTAAACAAGCCGATACATACTCCGCTACGTCCCTCTTCATTCCTGGCCACCAGTAATTCTGTCTTAAGTCCTGGTACATCTTGGTCGCTCCAGGATGAATACTTAACTTACTCTTATGAGCCTATTCCAAAATTGCTCTTCTCATTTCTGCAGCTTTCGGTACACAAACCCTTCCGTTACATCTCAGAATATCATCTGTTCCAATGCTGAATTCAGTGGTCTTTCCTTGCGCTATCAGATTCCTCTTTTCTTGGATCAATGCGTCATCTTGCAAGTTTGCAATCTCCTCCAGTAATCTACTCGAAATTGTTATCATTCCACACTTAATCATTCCTAGTGCAAACTCTACGTCCAAGTGTAGATCTCTAAATGTTTCCCACAACTCTTGTTGTCTGGCCATTAACATTGAAGATACTGACACACTTTTTCTGCTCAATGCATCAGCCACTACATTCGCTTTTCCAGGGTGATATTGTAATGAAAAATCAAAATCTTTGAGAGTCTCCATCCATCTCCTCTGACGCATGTTCAATTCTTTCTGATCAAACAGATACTTCAAACTCTTATGGTCACTGAATACCGTGAACGTGCATCCATAAAGGTAGTGTCTCCAGACCTTTAATGCAAACACTACAGCAGCAAGCTCTAAATCATGAGTCGGATAGTTCCGTTCGTGAGCTTTCAATTGCCTTGAGGCGTAGGCGACAGCTTTCTGGTGTTGCATCAAAACACAGCCCAGACCCTGGTGAGATGCATCACAATAAACCTCATATGGTTCCTCTGGTTGTGGCAAAACCAATACTGGTGAGGTTGTCAACTTTTCCTTAAGCAACTGAAAATTCTCTTCACACTTCTCTTTCCATGCAAACGACTGATTCTTCCTGGTGAGTTGTGTCAAAGGAGCTACAATCTTAGCAAATCCTTCAATAAATCTCCTGTAGTATCCTGCCAGTCCGACGAAACTTCTTATATCAGTGATGGTCTGAAGTTGTTTCCAAGCAAGAATTGTCTCAATCTTTGCCGAATCTACAGCAATTCCTTCCTTTGTTATTACATGTCCTAAGAAGTTCACTTTCTCTAGCCAAAATTCGCACTTCGACAGATTGGCATACAATTGCTTTTCTCGTAAAACTTCAAGAACTTGACGCAAATGCTCTCCATGTTCTTCTTCATCCTTAGAATAAATCAGAATATCGTCGATGAATACCACCACGAACTTATCCAGAAACGGGCTGAATATCCTATTCATATAATCCATAAATATTGCTGGTGCATTCGTAACTCCAAAAGGCATAACGAGATATTCATAGTGTCCGTAACGAGTCCTGAAAGCGGTCTTTTGAATATCTCCTTCTCTTACTCGAATCTGATGATATCCTGACTTCAAATCGATCTTTGAAAACACCGCTGCTCCCCTCAATTGGTCCATCAAATCATCGATGCGTGGTAAAGGATAACGATTCTTAATGGTTACCTTGTTAAGTTGCCTGTAATCCACACATAAGCGTGAAATTCCATCCTTTTTCTTAACTAACAACACCGGAGCTCCCCACGGTGACACACTTGGCCTGATAAATCCTTTCTCCAACAGACCTTCAATTTGATCCTTAAGCTCGTTTAATTCCAATGGCGACATTCTATACGGCGCAATTGAAATGGGTCCAGTTCCTGGGTGCAAATCAATGAAGAACTCCACTTCTCTTACTGGGGGTAATCCTGAAATTTCTGTTGGAAATACGTCCGGATACTCTTTGACTAACACTACATCTTCTATGCTCACATCCATCTTGGTCTCCACGTTAGCCAATGATAAAAATTCCTGAGTTCCTTCTCTCAGTGATACTCCGAGCTTGTTAGCAAACAAATACCGAACGACTCCAGGTTCGGGAAAAAGAACTAATTTGCATGCACAATCCAAGACTACATAATTATAAGACATCCAATCCATGCCGAGAATTATCTCGAGTGATTGTAGGGGTAGACATATTAAATTAATCAAGAAATCTCTATCTTGAATTGTTACAGGACAACGTAAACATGCAGAATTTACGGTCAAAGTCTGAGCAGGTGTGGAAACAATCAAATCAAAAGGTAAAGCAGACATAGATAGCTTCAAACGACTCACACAATCCATAGCAATGAAAGAATGAGTTGCTCCCGAATCAAAAAGTGCAGTTAATGTGTTACCTGCAATCTGGCAGTTCTTCTGGATTAAATTAGGAGTTTGACTTCCAGCAGCAGCACCCATGTGGTAGACGCGTCCCCTAGCAATAGGACGAGTGGCCCTAGCTGTATTCACTGTTGGTTCCACCTTCGGAGCTCGACAATCCCTTGCAATGTGACCTTGTTTTCGACAATTGAAACATACAAGATCCCTTGTGGTACAAGCTATAGCAATATGCCCTTCCTTCCCACATCGAAAGCACCGGACTCCTTGTCCCAGTTGTCTTCCAAAGTTCTGATTTCCTGGCCGATTCTGGTCTTTACTGCTGTTCTGGGGTCTGTTATACGGTTTAAACACTTGCTTTCCTTTGCTGTTTGGATGGTTCATTCTGCTGGGTCCTCCTGAATTAAAGTTCCCTCCTCGGTTGGCCCTCCTATTTTTCATGTCTTCAACCTCTCTACACTTCTCCACTAGAACTTGGAAACGTTGTATTCCCAAGGGTAAAACGGAGTCTTGAATTTCATATTTCAGTCCATTTTGAAAGCGATGGCACATAAATTGTTCATCAACTTCTTCCCGAAAGAATCTGAAATGTCTGGACAGCGATTCAAATTTAGCCGCATATTCTCCCACTGTCATATTACCCTGGTGCAATTTCAGGAAATCGTCACCCAATTTGGTCCTAGTGCTCATTGGGAAGTACTTGTCCAAAAACTTCTTCTTAAACGAATCCCAGTTTACCTCCTCATGAGCTGCCCCCATCAGTAGCCTTGTACTCCACCAATACTCTGCATCCCCTAGCAGCAGATATGTCTCTTGACTCAGCAGCACAAATTTCTCTTTCTCTTTTCTCTAAGTCACGCTGAGTCTTCGCAGCCGTCTGTGTAGCAACAGACGCAGCCATATTATTCATTGCTTCAGCCATCCTATCTTCCCGGCTGTCGTGGGTCCTTACGGTGTCGTCTCTCCTTGGAGGCATTTTTCCACTACAAAACCATCATCAAGTAGAAATCTCACACCGTTTAGAATAATTCCAAAATATAGCTCAACAACATCATCACTTCAGCACACCACAACTATACAAGACTTGACACTCTAACTACTTGCTCCTATGTATGATCAGATAACGACTTAAAACCAACAATTAAATCAGAGCTTTAACCCAAAACTTTAACCAAATGCTCTGATACCACTAATGTAACACCCCGAGTTTAAAACACAGCGCGAGTGTATTTTTTTAAAAAAAAAACGAATACATAAATAAAAGAGTTTTCAGAATTACGTTTCAAGGAAATTAAAATCAATTCAAATGAAATATCATTTGACTTCGTAATCAAAAATAATAAGGTAATTAAAACAACATCACAATTAAATCGAATGAGATATTTGTGGGAATTTGATCTTGATAATATACTAAAATAAAGATACATCGTCTGGATTCTCATTCATCACACATGCATTTACAGCCCTAAATGCAAATCTAGAAAGTTGGAAGCTGCCCTTACCTTAGTTACGTTCCCTTAACTCGTACGCTTCTGCGACAAAAGTCGACGATACTCCCGTTTCGCGTTCGCCGCTACGAAAGTTAGTTCTTTAGCTCCGTAACGATCAGAGGAATGACTTTCGTACTCGAAACTTTCTGATTTGACACTCAGATTTTCAAGAAAATGAATATTGAGTAATCTGTTTTTCCTCACCAACACTCAGAAATATCAAAAGAAGAAGAAAACAATAAAGCAGAACTGGCGCCGTAGAGGAAAGTAGAAAGAGTTTCTCACTTAAATATCCACATAAATGCTGACTGACATAGCAGAGGAAAAGGAGGAATTGTTTCTTTCCTCACAAATATCTACGCCACCTCACCCAACTCTTATATTAAAATAACTTTTGATCCTGCAGCACTTAACCCGTCTCGTCGAAATTAGCAGAGAATATCTTAATTAACGGCCCGATAATTTAATTACTCGAAATTAAATTAATTCATCCATTATCCAATAATTTTAATTCCACCTCCAAAACAAATACATATATATATATATATATTTACACAAAACATATATATATATATATATATATATATATATATTGAATATTTTACAAATATTCTCAAAATACACTTAAAATTAAATCTGAATTTAATTTTAAATTTAAGGGTCTTACATTGATATATGTGGACCTATTACTCCTCCTTCCCACAACAATAAGAGGTACATATTCACCTTGATTGATGATTACAGTAGGATTTTGTGGGTTTATTTCTTGTCTGCTAAGTCTGAAGCCTTTGGAGTGTTCAAAAACTTTAAGTCTTTTGTTGAAAAAGAGTCAAGTGCAGTGCTTGTAAGTCTCAGGACAGATAGAGGTGGGGAATTTCTCTCTACATAATTCAGCCTTTTCTGTGATAATGTTGGGATAAGGAGGCTGTTGGAACCAAGTTGTTTCTTGCAATTAAAGTTTTGATGTTAACAATTGTATTTTATGAAAATAACATATTTGACTTAGAAGAAGAATGAAAAATGTCATCAGAAGAATAGATCAGAAGATGACGTCACCAGAAGCAGAAATCAGAAGATGATGTCACCAGAGGATATCTCCAGAGGATATCGTCACATGAATCTGTCAGAGAAAAATGCTCAAAACAGAATTGGAGAAAAAGGCTCAAAACAGAATCTGAGAAAAATGCTCAAAACAGAATCTGAGAAAAATGCTCAAAACAGAATTGGAGAAAAATGCTCAAAACAGAATATGAGAAAAATGCTCAAAACAGAAGCGGAGCAAAATGCTCAAAACAGATCAGTGAGCAAAAGACTCAAAACAGAATCTGAGCAAACTACTCCAGAATATTCTCAAAACAGATTAATCGAAATATACTCCAGAAGAAAAGCATCAGTGAAGTTCAAAAGTTCAACTATAAATAGAGACTTAATGCTGAAGAATAAAGCATCGAAAAACTCAAGAACTCAAGCTTCAATTCAAAGTTATCTGAGAGTTCAAAAGAGAGAAACATAAATGAACAAGAGCAATATTTTCTAAGTGTTTTCGAGAGAGAAATACAGTGCAACAATCAGCTTTCCAGAAGCAATAAAAGAGTGCAAAAATAAGTGCAGCAAACAGCTTTCCAGAAGCAACGTTGCAAAGTTTCAAACCTTTACTATATAACCCGATAGTGGTGTAGATTCCTTCTTCAATCTGGGGTTGTCAGATTGGTAGGGGAAGACTTGACTTGTAGAGTCAAGGTGTTGTTATCGTTCCTCAAAAGTCTGGGATTGTCAGGCTGTTTGAGAAGATTTAGCTGGTTTAGTTAAGGTGTTGTTGTTCCTCAAAAGTCTGAGATTGTCAAGCTGTTTGAGGAGACTTGGCTGGTATAGTCAAGGTGTTGTTGTTCCTCAAAAGTCTGGGGTTGTCAGGCTGTTTGGGAAGACTAACTTGAAGGGTCAGTGGTGTTGTAATTCAAAGGAGTTTGAATTAGTGAAAATGCCTTCTGGAGGAAGGGACTGGACGTAGCCTAGTTAACGGTGAACCAGTATAAATTGATGTGTTATTATGTTATTATTATCTGTTGCTGAATCTGATTAGTTATTTATCAAATAATTCAAATCAACATTTAACAAAACAACAAAAGTAATTAAGTTTGACAAACACAATTCAACCCCCTTCTCGTGTTTGCACCTTCAATTGGCATCAGAGCTCGGTCTCAAGGCTGAGCACTTTACAGTGTTGGAGGAAAGATCCAAGGGATCAACATGTCCGGATTCAATGAAGAAGCTGCTGGAGGAAACATCAACAGACCACCTCTGTTTGATGGAGAACAATTTGAATACTGGAAGGACAGGCTGAGAAGTTTTTTTATTTCACAAGATCCTGAACTTTGGGACTTGGTGGAAGATGGTTATACTGCTCCAGAAGATGCTGATGGTATTAAAATTTCCAGAAGAGATATGGATGTTGATCAGAAGAAGATGTTCAAGTTGCATCACAAATCCAGAATGTTCATGATCAATGCAATCACGTTCAAAGAGTTCGACAAATGCACTAACAGAGAAACAGCAAAGATTACTATGATAGTCTGATTCTGACTTACGAAGGCAGTAAGCAAGTCCAAGAAGCAAAGGCTAACATTCTAGTCAAGAAGTACGAGTTATTCAAGATGGAAGAAGATGAAGACATTGAAACTATGTTTTCCAGATTCCAGACTCTAGTATCAGGATTAAGGGTACTAGAAAAGAGCTACACTACTGCTGATCATGTAAAGAAAATACTTAGAAGTCTGACAATCAAGTGGAGACCAAAGATTACTGTTATTCAGGAAGCTAAATATCTGAATACTCTAAAGCCGAAAGAATTAATCAGCTCTCTCAGATCACATGAAATTGAGTTGGAAGAAGATGAACCCAAGAAGAAAAACAAAACTCTAGCACTGAAATCCAAGCAGAAGAAGGCTCTGAAAGCAACATCAGAAGATAGTGATTCGGACGATCAAAGTCTGAATTCAGAGGAAGAAGAGATTGCTTTCTTATCCAGAAATTTCAGAAAGATGTGGCATAACAGAAGAAAGAAATTTTCCCAAAGATATTCCAAGCAGTACAACAAAGAAAGTGATGATATCATCTGCTATGGATGCAATGAATCTGGACATATCAAGTTAGAATGTCTAAATATGGAGAAAGGGAAGTACCAGAGGAAAGATTTCAGAACTAAGAAGAAAAACATGATGGCTACATAGGATGATTCTGACGAATCTTCTGAAGATGAACAAGCAGGTTTTGCTATGATGGCTCACACCAACTCTGGATCCAACACAGAATCTGATTCTGGAAGAGAATCAGAAGATGATGAAATTAAGGTATATTCTGAATTCACTCGATCTGATTTGATTACTGCTCTGAATGATTTTTTAAACTGTAATTACAAATTATCTTTAAAACTAAAAACTCTTAAGAAAGAAAATACAAATCTAATAGAAGAAGTTAATGTTTTAAAGAATTAGATTGCAGAATTTAAAACAGAAAGTATCATTCTTGAAACTGACATTGCAGAATTGAAAACAGAGAATGTATATTTGAAAAACAGTTTTGTTGAACTTCAAGTTGAAAGTCTAAGTCTGAAAAATGACCATAATTCAACATCAATTGAAAATACCACAAGTAATTCTGATATACATGGACAAGTTCTTCAAGAATTTCTTGCTAATGGTATGGAAAGAAGCAAATATGCGTCTATGATTTATGGAGTCAGTAGGAATGGAAATAGAGGTATAGGATTTGAAGAAACTATAACTGAATCTAAACCTGTGCTTAAACCTGTTCCCTCTGATATAGTGTGTACTGTTTGTTACAAGAAAGGTCATTCCAAAGTGTCTTGTCCAATGCTAAATACAAGGGAAAACAAGAAACTTTTCAAGACTAACAAACCTGGACCCAACCAGATTTGGGTACCAAAAGATAAAATTGTCTATGTTGCAAATGTTCTAAGCAACCAAATTGAAACACCAGTCATGGTGCCTGGTCAATGGATGCTGGCAATATATGAAGGGAAAAAGGTCTATGTTCCAACATCTACCAAACATAAGCCAATTGACTCTGGTAGAAGAAGAACTGGTCAACACAATACCTATCAGAACCAGAACCAGAATCATAGGAGGAACAGGAAATATCAAAGAAATCACACATATCACATAGATCAAAACAGACAGAGAAATTACTCATATCAACAAACTTGGAACTACCAGAAGAATCAGAATTACTATCAGTTCAAGAACCAGAAGAATCAGAATTATCATCAGTTCCAGAACTATCATAGGAACATGATATATCAGCAGAAAGAGAAGTGTCAGTATCTGGAGAGTTCTTAAAACACTTCAGTAAAATTCATCAAGATTACAAACCAGGAAGGGAATTCAAATTCCTTCATCCAAACCATCTAATCACTGAACATACAGATTCAGAATCTGAAAATCAGAAACAAGAGGATTTTCAGAGTAAAAATGAAACTACTGACATAGAGGTTACATCTTGCTGTAAATACTATTATTGTTTGATATTTATGTTTAATGTGATAACCAGAAGCTTGATCTTAAAAATCAAAGCTAGATAAGTATTCTGCAGGTTTTCAAACTGTCAGAGGAACCAAGTGATTCACGTGATGTGAACACTTCAACAGAAACAGTATTTCAGTGGTTTCAAAAACAAGCAGACACTACCAGAAGCAGAATTAATGGTTTGGCTGTATTGAGTTCATTTTTAAATTATTTGATTTGTATTATGTTATATGACAAATAGCTTGATCTGAAAAGTCAAAGCAAGATGAAGCTAATGCAGGTTAACCAGAACTAGAGGAAACTGATGCTGGTTTACCAGAACCAGACGAAACTAAAGCTAGTTTACCAGAACCAGAGGAAACCGATGCAGGTTTACTAGAACCAGAAGCTGATACAGATCTACCAGAACCAGAAGCTGATGTAGAAAAACCAAGAGAGCTTGAAAAGATGGAACATGAAAGAAGAACCTGACAAGTCTTCAAAGGATAAATCTAAAGATAAGTTAGAAAAAAAAATAGATCACTCCAAGACATGGCCAGAACTATGTTAAATGATTTAAATGTTGCAAAACATTTTTGGGCTGAAGCAATCAACACTGCATGTTATATTCAGAATAGAGTCTTTATTAGGTCTATGTTGAATAAAGCACCATATGAATTATGGAAAGCTTGACACTGCAAAGTCAAAGCAAGATGTTGATATTACAGATTTAACAACACTAGAGGAAGCAGAAACAGACAAACCAGCAGAAGCAGATAAACCAGCAGAATTTGGAGAAGTGAAGGATACAAATAAATCAGAAGCATGTGACACATCTTCAAAGGATGAACCTGATCAAATCAGAACCAGTCACGAGAAGTCAGAAGAGAAATCTGGATGGAAATACCAGTCATCTCATCCTGAAAATCTGATAATTGGAAGTGGAAGTGATTCTTTAAGAACCAGATCATCATTAAAAGATATAAGTCTGTTTGGTTTAATCTCATCGATTGAGCCTACATCTGTTAGTGAAGAATTGGCAGATGATGGATGGATTATTGCAATGTAGGAAGAGTTAAATGAATTTAAGAGGAATGATGTTTGGGATCTAGTTCCAAGACCAGAGAAGAACATTGTGGGAACCAAGTGGGTCTTTAGAAATAAGCTAAATGAAAAGGGTGAAGTAGTCAGAAACAAGGCAAGGCTTGTGGTACAAGGTTACAGTCAACAAGAGGGTATTGATTACACTGAGACATTTGCTCCAGTGGACAGAATTTTCTGAATTAATGCAGCATGAATTTCAAATGAGTATGATGGGAGAACTTAAGTTCTTTCGAGGAATACAAATTCAACAAAGTCCAGAAGGTATTTACATTCACCAAACTAAATATACAAAGGAACTTCTCAAGAAGTTTAAGATGAGTGATTGCAAACCTATGGCTACACCAATGCATCTTACTTGTTCACTTAATAAAGATGAATCAGGAACAAAAGTTGACCAAAAAATCTACAGAGGAATGATAGGATCATTACTCTACCTTACTGCTTCTAGACCTGATATCATATTTAGTGTGTGTGTATGTGCTCGATTTCAATCTGATCCTAGAGATTCTCATCTAACTGTTGTTAAGAGAATCCTTAGATACCTAAAAGGCACTACCAACCTCACCATGTTTTACAAGAAAACTCCTACATACAAACTGGGTGGATACTGTGATTCTGACTATGCTGGAGATAAACTTGAAAGAAAAAGCACTAGTGGCTATTGTACCTTTTTAAGAGACAATTTAATTTCGTGGTCCAGTAAGAGACAACACACCATTGTCATGTCAACAGCAGAGGCTGAATACATTTCAGCAGCTGGCTGCAGCTCTCAACTACTCTGGATGAAGCATTAACTTGAAGACTACAAAATATTAGAATCCAACATACCCATCTATTGTGATAACACCTCTGCAATTTGCCTAACCAAAAACCCTATCCTACATTCTAGAGCCAAACACATAGAGATCAAACACCACTTCATCAGAGATTATGTTCAGAAAGGAGTACTCAACATTCAGTTTGTAGACACTGAACATCAATGGGGTGACATATTCACTAAACCACTACCTGAAGATAGGTTTGAATTTATCAAGAAAAACCTTAATCTTATCTTCATCCCTAACCTAATAGCTTAGTTTAATTTTTATGTTATTTTATTTTTCGTGTACTTTTATTTAAAAAAAAAAGAGTCGAAAAAAAAAACAAAGGATGTCTTTTCTTCATTTAATCCTTTTTGTCTGATGACAAAGGGGGAGAAGATGTAATATTTGATAAAATATCTGAGGGAGAAGATGATTTATTTGAAAGGAGGAGAAGATGATGTATAATGTATTTGATATCTGGGCATAGGAGAAGATGATGTATTTGATATCTGGGCATTAGACTTAGGGGGAGAAAATATAAAATGAAGCTTAGTATTAGAGGGAGTCAAAGTCAAAAGAAAGAAAAAGTATTATCAAAAAAACATTGTTTGTCATCATCAAAAATGGGGAGATTGTTGGAACCAAGTTGTTTCTTGCAATTAAAGTTTTGATGTTAACAAATGTATTTTATGAAAATAACATATTTGACTTAGAAGAAGAATGAAAAATGTCATCAGAAGAATAGATCAGAAGATGACGTCACCAGAAGCAGAAATCAGAAGATGATGTCACCAGAGGATATCTCCAGAGGATATCGTCAAATGAATCTTTCAGAGAAAAATGCTCAAAACAGAATTGGAGAAAAAAGCTCAAAACAGAATCTGAGAAAAATGCTCAAAACAGAAGCGGAGCAAAATGCTCAAAACAGATCAGTGAGCAAAAGACTCAAAACAGAATCTGAGCAAACTACTCCAGAATATTCTCATAATAGATTAATCGAAATATACTCCAAAAGAAAAGCATCAGTGAAGTTCAAAAGTTCAACTATAAATAGAGACTTAATGCTGAAGAATAAAGCATCGAAAAACACAAGAACTCAAGCTTCAATTCAAAGTTATCTGATAGTTCAAAAGAGAGAAACATAAATGAACAAGAGCAATATTTTCTAAGTGTTTTCGAGAGAGAAATACAGTGCAACAATCAGCTTTCTAGAAGCAATAAAAGAGTGCAAAAATAAGTGCAACAAACAGCTTTCCCGAAGCAACGTTGCAAAGTTTCAAACCTTTACTATATAACCCGGTAGTGGTGTAGATTCCTTCTTCAATCTGGGGTTGTCAGATTGGTAGGACAAGACTTGACTTGTAGAGTCAAGGTGTTGTTATCGTTCCTCAAAAGTCTGGGGTTGTCAGGTTGTTTGAGAAGACTTAGCTGGTTTAGTTAAGGTGTTGTTGTTCCTCAAAAGTCTGAGATTTTCAGGCTGTTTGAGGAGACTTGGCTGGTATAGTCAAGGTGTTGTTGTTCCTCAAAAGTCTGGGGTTGTCAGGCTGTTTGGGAAGACTGACTTGAAGGGTCAGTGGTGTTGTAATTCAAAGGAGTTTGAATTAGTGAAAATGCCTTCTGGAGGAAGGGACTGGACGTAGCCTAGTTAACGGTGAACCAATATAAATTGATGTGTTATTATGTTATTATTATCCGCTGCTGAATCTGATTAGTTATTTATCGAATAATTCAAATCAACATTTAACAAAACAGCAAAAGTAATTAAGTTTGACAAACACAATTCCACCCCCTTCTCGTGTTTGCACCTTCAGAGGCAACTCACTACAACCCTAACTCCTCAACAAAATGGAGTTGCTGAGAGGAAAAATAGGACACTTTTAAACATGGTGAGATGTATGTTAGCTGATACAATGGTTCCTAACAAGTTCTGGTGTGAAGCAGCTGCCTGGTCCACCTATATTCTGAATAGAAGCCCAACAACAATCAACAAAGATAAAACACCACACGAATTATGGAGTGGCATGCCTCCTTCTGTTGATCATTTCAGAGTATTTGGCTGTGTGTGTCATGTTCATGTTCCTGAGCAAAGAAGACAGAAGTTGGATGATAGGAGTGTTCAGTGCATATTCCTGGGAATTTCCTCTGAATCAAAGGGATAGAGAGTCTATAATCCCCTCACTAAGAAGATTATAGTAAGCAGAGATGTTTCCTTTGATGAGTCTAAAGGCTGGGCATGGGAATCAGAGGACTCAACTAGTAAAAAAGCAACTCTCTCGTGGGATGGTTTTGAGGATGAGATTGCTGACTCAGAAGAAGAGGGAGAGATTGCTGAACATGATTCTCCTGAAGATGAACCAGTCAGTTCAGTTGAAAATGCAATAGACCCTTTTCTCCCTCACAACAACAACCCTTTGGAAACTGGACACGAATCTGCTGTTGCAACAGAAGAAAATGTGTTGGTCCTCGGGCAAGAAGAAGACCAGGCTGGCATGAAGATTATGAGATAGACAACATTATGCTCAATTTGGGAGATCACTATGCTCTTCAAATTGACAATGAGGATCCCATTCACTTTGAAGATGTTGTCAAGTCAGAGAAATGGAGAATTGCTATGCAGATAGAAATGAAGGCTATCCAAAGGAATGATACTTGGGAATTGGTGTCCTTACCTAATGGAGTGACTCCCATTGGAGTTAAATGGTTATACAAGACTAAGATGAATGAGCAAGGAAAGGTGGACAAGTACAAGGCCAGATTGGTAGCAAAAGGGTATGCTCAACAACAGGGGATAGATTACAATGAAGTGTTTGCTCCGGTAGCAAGATGGGATACCATTAGACTAGTGCTTGCTCTTGCTGCACATCATGGCTGGAATATCTATCAATTAGATGTTAAAAGTGCTTTCCTACATGGTGAGCTTACAGAGGAAGTGTTTGTTATCCAACCACCTAGATTTGTAAGCTCAGGGGAGGAGAATAAATATTATAGATTGAAGAAAGCCTTGTATGGCTTAAAACAAGTACCAAGGGCCTGGTACGCTAAGATTGAAAGGTATTTTGTTAATGCTGGCATTCAGAGATGTCCTTATGAACACACATTATTCATTTTCAAGGAAGGTTATGATGTGTTGTTGGTTAGTGTTTATGTGGATGATCTAATGTTTGTGAGCAGCAATGAAAGGTTGGTCAGCAACTTCAAAGTGAGTATGCAAGCTGAATTTGAGATGACTGATCTTGGAAAGATGAGGTATTTTCTTGGAGTGGAAGTCAGTCAAACCTCGAATGGTGTTTTCATATGCCAGAAGAATTACACCAGAGAGTTACTATTGAAGTTTGGTCTCTTGTACAGCAATCCAGTAAGGAATCCAATAGTTTCAGGAGAAAAGCTTACGCTGGAGGGTGATAAGGTGTTGGTGGATAGTACTCAGTATAAACAACTTATTGGCAGCCTTTTTTACTTAACAGCAACACGTCCAGATATCATGTATGTAGTATGTCTGTTAAGTAGGTATATGGCTTGTCCAACAAGGATGCACTTGCAAGCTGCGAAGAGAGTTCTAAGGTATCTCAATGGAACTATGGAGTTTGGAATCCTCTATAGAAGGAAGGAACAACGTGGAGCTTTGGTGGGATACACAGATAGTGATTATGCAGGTGACACTGATGACAGACGCAGCACAAGTGGTTATGTTTCCTTTCTAGCAGGAGGGGCTGTTTCATGGTCTTCTAAGAAGCAGCCCGTAGTGACATTGTCCACGACTGAAGCTGAGTTCGTAGCAGCAGCTTCATGTGCTGCTCAGTGTATATGGTTGAGAAGGATTCTTGAGCAAATGAATTGGCTACAAAGTGTTGAAGGAGCAACTACAGTTTATTGCGATAATATGTCCACTATCAAGCTGTCCAAAAATCTTGTTTTACATGGCAGAAGCAAGCACATAGACGTCCGTTTTCACTTCATTAGAGATCTGGTTAATGAAGGTTTGATTGAGCTGGAATACTGTGGAAGTAGTGCTCAGATTGCTGACATAATGACTAAAGCTGTAAAGCTTGAGACTTTTGAGAATCTGAGAACCAAACTTGGCATTGGAGAATGGATGAACAAAGTTGCTAATACTTTGAGTGGCTGATGTTGTTTAAACTCAACCTGATGCATGTTGAGTTTAGGGGAAGAAATTAGTTAGCTTTATTTACTAGCCTTTGGTTGTTAGCTAGAATAAAGGAGTTGTTATCTGACTCCTGAATTGTCTTTTTTGATTTAGTCAATTTGCCAGATTTGTAGGAGATTTATTAGCTGGCAGTTATTTGATTATGTAATCCTTATTAAAGCCTTTGAGCTTCATCAATAACATCATTATATTTTGCAGTTGTTATCTCTGATTAACACAAAGATAACATACTAAAATTTGAACGGAGTTGGAGCAAGTTCCTTGTACAATCATAGACCACCTGAACCGATTTTCCTTCTTTCTCTCATCGTGGATGTAATGATATCGAGTATTCCCTTTCTTTATCACCTTAATCTAACTTAATAACCAACTAAAGATTTATATAGCTTTTCTTACTAACTAACATTTGATCAGATGACTAATCTAAAATATCTTTATTATTTTTGTTATAAACATTTTTTTTTCAAATACTTAGAAAAAATATTTAATCAAATTAAATATATCATATTATACACATATATACTTTTCAAACATAATAATTGAATAAAAAATATAACAATAACAACCACATTATAAATTATAAAAAAATAAATGAAAATATATTTCAAACATTACTAATAATAAAGAAAAGTGAGGATCTTACACGTATTTTTTTAGTCAATTTAATTCATAAAATTTATAACAAAAGTGGAATTCGGCGATATATTTAATCTTAATACATTTAAAACGATAATGCTGCGATTCACATATTTATAACACTAAAATGTTTTTTTTTTATATAAATATTGAAGTTTTGATCCAAACTCCTCTAAATATTAATTTCTTATTTTGCCACAATCTCAATTATTGATTTAACTTAATCAAGGCAAGGTTCATTTTGCCAAGGGTCACATCAACTCATAATTTCACTATGGGTAAAGGATGTGCCATATTTTCACCAACATCCTTCTTTAAATATTAATTTCTGGTTTTGCCACCGACTATAAATCTCAATTATTGATTTAACTTAATCAAGGCATGGTTCATTTTGCCAAGGGTCACATCAACTCATAATTACACTAAGGGTAAAAGGATGTGCCATATTTTCACCAACATCCATCAGTGTGTGTTTGGTTATGTTATAAAAATTAATTTTATCTAAATTGATGTTATAAAAATAATTTCAGATAAAAGTAAATTGAAGTTAAAATTAAAATTGATTTTGTTTGAGTCAAAATTAATTTTAAAGATGTAAAATTAATTTAATATATTTAATTGTTTATAATCGATTATGCTTTCACAGTTAACTTTTAACTTCAAAGCTATAATTTTTGTAATTCTTATATTTAAAATTAATTTTTAGCTTAAAATATATTATTATATATCTAGATTTCTACCCCTTAACAAATTGCAATGGCTTCAGTTTTATCACAAACAATTGCAGCTGTCTATAGTTGTATCAAAGAAGAATAATTGGTTACACATACAAGTTGTAGGATACATACAATAAATATTCTACAATGGAACGAAGCTAAAGTGCTAAACAGGTAGACATCTCAGATAATCATATATATCGTGATTACTGATGTGGCTGCACGCACAAATTGGAAATCCCACACACTCCAAATTAAAAACTAATCCGCCACACAACCAACCTAATCATTTTTCCACTAAACGTGACCACACAGGATACGTAGCTTCTTCTACCACTAATCCACCACAAAACGATAACGAACCATGTCTCTATCGCTGCTTTCTTTGTTTCTCATACTTATTAAGAGTTGTATTATTATTCAATTAAAATTAAAATTACAATAGTTGCGCCACGGAACACTAACTGAAAAGTATATATAAACCGTTACGGAGCCTGAGCCACTGGCGCGTCGTACCAAACCGCTTTCACTCATTCTTATCTGCCTGTGAAAATGTGTTCCGTACAAGCACTGCGTTCACCGTGTGGTGGTGGAATGTTCCAGAACATCGAATGCGGGACATCGACGGCGGAGAAGAAGTTGTTAGGATTTGTTAATTTCCACCACGGATTTAATGCCGTTGGATCAGGTCGTTGTCGTAAAAGATTATCGAAGCCGATCACGGCGAAGGAGGATCACGAATCGTCTCTTGCCGATGACGGTAACGGTGCTTCTAAATACCAGGGGATTTTTGTGAATGAACGAAACTGCGTCAAAAATGAACCTGATTCATCTTTCACTAATCACTCTTCTGCATTTTCTGGTACTATATTTTTAGTTTTTTTATTTTTTTTTATTGTTAGTAGTTTCTATTAATTTCAATTGATGTTTTCACGATTCTATTTATGTCATGCATGCTAAACAGAAATTATTCGATTAAGTTTTATTCAACCACCGAGCCGAATACTCAAATGTGTGTACTGAATCGTGTAAGGAATATTCTTAAGTTTTACAATAGACGTGTTTAAGATTCTAGCACTAGCACCTCATACGGTGCAGCTGCTTCAGAACCGTTGGATTCAAATGCAGTTTGAATCTGGATCTAAATCTAACGGTTCTTGGGTGGACGCTCGTTAAAGATCAGGGGCAAAGGCTATCTAGGTGATTTTCCCAATGAACAAAAATAGTTACGTGTGTGTTTGATTTCATGATAGAGAGAACAAAAAGTGATTCCAAACACTTAAAATTGATTTTGACATATTTGAGTAAAACGATTAAAATTGATTCTAATTTGAAACTATGATATACGGCTTTTGACTCCAAACATAATTTTTAATACTCAAATTTATTGTTCAATTCTCTTATACGTAAATGTATTAAAATCAAATCATTTTACATTAAATTCACTTTTAACAAATGATTTATTTGTCACGCCAGAACAAACACTTAATATGTGGTAGCTTCTAATTATGAGTGACATAATTATATGATCTTAAGAGTGATAATTCAAATCTTTAATCCAGCTATGATCTAGCTAGGTAAAAATCTTAGCAATTTGTCGAAAAAAGGGAATTCAACAAACATTTTGTGGCACGATTGTCCAATCCAGAAGCTTGATAGACAACAACTACTTCAACAAAAAGGCTGTGTGATTTGGTTAACTGGTCTCAGTGGTTCAGGTTTGTGAAATTCAGTTTCGTTTTAGATAATAGCTGTTTCTGCATGTTTGCCGTAGTTCATTGATTTCAAGCTCTGTAATAAGCACACAGTTGTGTGCAACAACAGAATCCTGGTTCTGTTAATCAGTCCTTAATGTGTCGAGGATTCATTGGTGATTTGATTTGTAGTTCTTGCATTTGATTTGTTTTTTAATATGCAGGCATTTGTCTTACAAGATAACGCACAGGCAGAAACAGTTAACAATCATTTTTGAAATATCTCATGTTGTTGTAGGATTAAATAGTTTAACTGCTGCAACGTCTTGTTTTACAATGTACCATTCTCTGCTACTTTTCTTCCATGTACCAGTTTTGTCTTCTCTTTTTTGTGACCACTGCAACTGCATGCTATTTTTTCCTGATAAGAATAATATGATGAACACACTAATAACCCTGCAGTTTTTAACTATTACATAACAAAATAGGTGCATACTTTCACATTTTTGGTTTATATATGAAATCGAATACTTGATATATATCATGTGAAAGAGGTTAAAATGCATAAATACTCTAGACTATATATCTGTCTATCCAGCTTAAGCACTTTAAGATGGGACATGTACTTCTATCATTTTTCCATTAGATTGTATGCTGTCTATGTAGATGGCTTATGCTTTGCATTATAGAGTCCTAACTTACAATGCTGTAGTGTACTGAATACTGATCTTTTCTTGATCTTCCTTCGAACCGAGATCTATACTTGTTTATCAAGCTCTGCTTTTAGTTTGACTTATAGTTTAGTTGCACTTATGTGAAATCAAAATTGGACTTTGTGTAATTACCAAAAAATAAAATAAAAAATGTTGTTTTGGCTATAGATCGGAAAACATGTCAATCCAAATGAGTTTTCTTGGCTTTTAAAACATAAGGCAAAAAAGTTTGTTATGAATGATTGTTCCACCTTTCCTGAAGTAGTTTGACTATTTTTTCCAACTATAATTATAACTGTCACTGCTGTAGAACATCTACAGTTAGTGAAACAAGAAAGTGAAAGCAATAATGTTCAGTTTATTTAGAATATCAACATATTCCCGTACCTTTCATTCTTCTAGATAGTATATACCAGCACTATTTCTCCCTATCTCTCCATCTGATTAATTAGAATCTTAGACATTGATTTCAGGAAAAAGCACTGTCGCATGCGCTTTGAGTCGAAGCTTGCACTCGAGAGGAAAGTTAACTTATATCCTTGATGGGGACAATATTCGACATGGTCTTAACCGCGATCTTAGTTTCAGAGCAGAAGATCGTTCAGAGAACATACGAAGGATTGGTGAGTTACCACCCACTTTCCTCAATCTTGCACCATTTTTGCTAGATTATTTATGGGTAGTCTAACATCATGAATGGTGTCTCAGGTGAAGTAGCAAAACTCTTGGCAGATGCAGGAGTTATTTGCATCGCCAGTTTAATATCACCATACCAAAAGGATAGGGATGCTTGCAGGGCTCTACTGCCCAAAGGAGATTTTATTGAGGTACATTTTGTTATGGTGAACCAAACTATGCAAGTAGTTTGGCATCTGTTAAGTGCTGACAAATCGTGGACACTACAATTATTGAACAAGACAAGATGTTCTTCATTGCTTATGCAATCTTACATCCCTCAACCCATACATGTTGTAGGTTTTCTTAGACGTGCCACTAGCTGTGTGTGAAGCAAGGGACCCAAAAGGTCTATACAAGCTTGCTCGAGCTGGAATGATCAAAGGTATCTTAGTTTTTTATTTATTTGTGCATCACAACTATATTTACATGGCATCTTCTAGGTATTATGTTTAACAATCATGTTTACGCTGGGTTGTTATTTAACTATATTAGCTTCAGCAGCTTAGCTTTATAAATTATGGTTATTTATCTTTTTACTGCAGATTGATTTGTGCATCATTATTGAATTATCTATTTGGAAATCTGCAGGTTTCACAGGGATAGATGATCCATATGAACCTCCATGTAGCTGTGAGGTGTGTATTTATTGCATTGTTACCGTTGTTAAAGAGGAATCAGATGAACTAATGTATAATACCATTCTAGCCTTCTATGAGAGTATTTTAATTCTCTACGCCCAGGATCCACCTACCTTGAAAGGAAGATTTGATCTTAAAAACGGGATGTCAGAGTAATCCAACTCTAGTTTTCCTTGATCAATCCTCTGCTAAAGTTTCATTAAATTGATTACACTTTTGCCTTCTCTTGCAGATCCTATTGAAGCAGCAAAAAGGAAGTGACTGTATGTCTCCAAGTAATGCGGCAGAAGTAGTAATATCCTACTTGGAGAAGAATGGGTACTTGCGGGCCTGACTATGCTTGAATGGGGTCTTTCTTGTTTGTTGTAGCTATGTTGTACAACAAGTCTGGGGCACACAAAAAACTGCTTCTCCAAGCTTCAAGGAATTCATTGCTAACTATGCATCTGGTTTCATCCAAGGCAGATAGAGTCATATTCATGTTGTATTTATGACTTCACTATATAGGTGGCATTAAGTGAGGTGGATCTGTGAGGAATGAGTTGGTCTTGATTGGTCCTATGGTGTAATTAAAAGAAAGTAAGATTTAAATGTATATTATCCGTATGTTTTGGCAATCAAATGTTTGTCATATTGGTACAAGTTGTGAAGATTTGTTTGCTATTCAATGTAACATCTATCCGGAACTAGTCACTTGGAGTCATTGTCTTTGACATTTCTGCTTAAATACTCGATGCTGTTCTGCTGGTATAATAAGACCCAAAAACTATTAGCTTATTTAAAGACTAAAGTAATCGCTAATATTGTGATAGAAACGGGTACCAATTAGATATATTTATGAATAACAACTGATCTTATTAAATACTAGTTATTTGGAGAAAAATTCTCACTCACACAATTATACACTTAAGTAGAATGAAAATGTTACAAAGAAAGAATGCATAGGACCCGATACCTACCTAGTTTTGAGAGCTTGGTTTTCTCCCTCCCAAATAACCACTCAATAATTTCTAGATAACCAACTATCCTTGCCATTTTTCTCTTTATTCTTAATGCAAATATACACAACCTAGACAATATAATTAATTAATAAAACATAACTGCAACTACTGACTTATATAAATACAACTGCCACTAACTGGCCAAAGTCAGTTGTGGTATTTTTTACCTCACCTTTTGTACTGTTCCTTAATGAAAGGTATAACAATACTACCCCTCAAAAGAGTCCCCTTGTCCTTGAGGTGAAATGAAGGGAATTACTCATTGATAATATCAACTAATTCCCATGTGGCTTCAAATGCTGGAAGATTCTGCCACTAAATGAGCACCTCAACAGAGTCATTACAATTTTTACGGACAACTTGAACTGCATCAGGCTATACTTGAAGTTCTAAGTCTTTTGAGAGCATTGGTGGAAGTGGTTGTGGAGTAACTGAAGGAGACATGGCTTTCTTCAACAGTGATGCATGAAAAACAAGATGTATTGTACTATCTGCTAGTAAAGCTCATTCAGAAGCAACTGGACCAATCTGCTTGACTATCTGATATTGTCCACAGAAACGAGGGTTCTGTTTTTCATTACATTTCTTAGAAAGAGATTTCAGTCTGTAAGGTTGCAATATCAAATAAACCCAATCACATGTGGTCAAAGTAATAGGGCATATGGATTGATCTACATAGGCTTCATATCTGCTTGACCTTTCATCAAGTTTTCTTGTAAGTCATGGAGGATATGATCCCTCTCTTACATAAACTTTTTTAACTAGTGATGGATCTTTCAGCAAATGAGGAAGATCTCAACCATAGAGGACTTTAAATGGTGTTAATTTCAATGAGCTATAACAATTGGTGTAAAACCAAAATTCAGCCCACCCTAATCACTTTGGCTATTGTTTGGGTTTGGTTACAGTGGGGCATCTCAAATAAGTTTTCAAACACTTGTTCACCACTTATGTTTGAGTAACCATATGTTTGTGGGTGATATGCAGAGATAAATTTTAATTTGGTGTCTGTCATTTTAAACAATTATGACAAAAAATGACTAAGGATAATATTGTCTCTATCTGATATCATTGTTGAAGGTAAACCATACAATTTAACAACTTCCTAAATAAATCCTTCGGTAGTATCTTTTGCAGTGAATGGATGTCTTGATGTATAATAACCGAATCATCTCAACATATGCTATACTTTGATTCATTATTTTCTTTTACTTCTACAGTTTCTTTTTTATCTATTTTTATATTTTTCCTTTAATTTGTATTTTTATTTGAACTTTGATAAATATAATTTAATTTATTTTCGTATTAAATTCAAATACACCAATATTATATTGATCTAGTTAGGTCTCAAAGATATTAGTTATCGTCAAATTGTATCTTATTATTCAAGAATATTAAATTTAATATTTAAATAAATTTTTAGTTCTTACAAATTTATCATTTTTTATTCATAACTTTTGTAAAAAAAATTATTTTATTTTTAGTCATTATAAATATATTACTTTGTGTTTTTAATTTTTGTTTTAATCCTTACAAAATATATTCGTATTAAAATTGGTCACTATAATTTTATTTTAGTATTTATTTCAAAAATAAAAATCAAATATTTTACTTATTACAAAAACTAATTTTAATATAAATAAATTTTGTAGACATTTTTTTCAAAAAAATTCATTGGAATTAAGACAAAATACCAAAGACTGAAAACACAAAGTAGGGGTATACATTATGAGCGGGTTGAATTAAGTTCACATATAATAATTTTTTTATTTTTAAAAAATATAATTAAATTATATTGCAACATATCATTTAATATTTAAGATACATCCACAAATATAACAAAACATTTAAATTAATTAAATTAGCAACAAATCCTCAATCACATTCCAACAACTAGATTTTAACTATATATCAATAATAAAAAAATAAATAAATAAAAATATATATGCTATATCAATTGGCTGAGTTCGCAGAGTTCAAAAAATTAAATTAATCAAACATAATTAGATTTCAATTGATTGATTCGGTTAAACTCGAAATTGAATGAATTCAGTAATATGCGAATTAGATTCAATTGAGTAATCGAATTCGCGGATTTATCTTGAATTATATAAACCTCTAATACAAAAAGTACATAAAAAAAAGTTACACGGACAAAATGGTATATTTAAATCCATATTCAAATACTCTGGTTGATTGGATCAAAATTTCCCTCAATTCTACCCAATTTGTCGCCAGCCCCACCCAGAAAAAAAACCCGGCTCAGGAACCTCCTTACGGCGGTGGAAGCGAAATTGTGGAAAGCTATTGCGACACCGAGAATACACGTCTCGCCGGAAACGGAAGCACAATCCCTTAGATTGTTGTGTGCAACTGTGAAAGTAATAAACTCTATCACACAGTAGTGATTAAGAAAAACCCTAACAATGGGGAAGAAGCAGCACAGCAAAGACCGAATGTTCATAACCAAAACAGAATGGGCAACGGAATGGGGAGGTGCCAAATCCAAAGAAATTCGCACCCCTTTCAAACGCCTTCCCTTTTATTGCTGCGCGTGAGTCCTCTTACTCTTTTTAGCTTCCTCCTTTCACTCATTTTTTCATTCAACTTTTTTTTCTTCTCGATAATAATTTGTTTTATTTTATTTTTCAGACTTACATTTACACCGTTTGAGTTTCCAGTTTGTACACCTGATGGCAGCGTTTTCGATGTTATGTAAGTATCTCTTTGATCCTTTTTTGTCTCATGATTTTAAGTTTTCTATGTATTGTAAGTATTACTGTGATTTTGTTGAAGTTGTGAAATGTAGTTTTTTACTAAAATCACGGTGTAACTGTGATTCTGTGAAACTCACTGCCAATTCAAATATGTAGTTAGTTGATAATAATTTGGTTTTGCAATTTGGTTCCAGGAACATAACTCCTTATATTATAAAATATGGTAAACATCCTGTCACCGGAGCTCCTTTGAAGCAGCAAGATCTCATTCCACTAACTTTTCACAAGAATTCTGAAGGTTATTACTCTTTTGCATCAGTTTTGTGATTCTTTTGGCTTTATTTATTTATTTTTTCATTGCTGGGGGACAGTTGCAAATTGATCTTTGGATTGAGATTTTGGTTGATTATTCTATTCTTTTCTAATTCTTTGTATGCGACTATGCCACCATGTGTTGGATCCTTTAATTGAAATTCTTGCTTGCCCGCGAATTAAGATCTGATAAGTTGACTTTGTTATCCCTTTGTTTATACAATTGGAGTGATGCTCACAAATTTAAATTGCGTGTGTATATGTAATATTGCACAAAATGGTTCAGCCTATAGTAGTATCTCCTATTATGTTTGGGGATGAAGGAATATTTTTATTGCAGCGAAAAAATGTTGGGTATTTTTCAAACGGTTTGCCCTAAATATGAAAATATTATCTTTGGTCAAGTGTACTTGGTAAGAGCATAGTTAATTAGTTAGTTAATTTACTTGGCATACTTTTAAATTCTGGCACTAATGTCTGAATGGAAAAACTCAGTGTTAGGAACAAAAAACACTGCACAGCATACCAGCATGTTACTGTTAGGCCAACTGAATTTGTATGGCAGTTATTTTTTATGTAAGCAGTTTATTGTGTCAATTTAGGTTGTAACTCAGTGAAGTAACTGCTTTAAGCAGATATTGGGCAAATAAAAGTAGGAAATTAGGAAAAGGAAAGGCAGGAAATTACTGAGTGGTTATTGGGAAGGGAGAGACCAAACTCTCAAATTCTTGGAGTGGGTATTCTTGTAACACGTTTATCAATTTTGTCCTCGCAGAATTGTAAACTTGCAGTCTGTTTAATTCAATAAAGAATTCAGTTTCCCTATTTCAATTATGTACTGACCAGTTCTAACCGTTACCACCTTATTACATCACTGAGTTTAATACATGAAGTTAGCACAGGGAAGACATTGATCATCATAGGATATTATGGTGTTGGTTGCTCTAAGTAGCTGACTTCACCTACTAGGAAAAACATTTGATTGTTGTTATTGTGAAGAGTGTATTAAATGTTGCATTTGTTTGAGTTTTCTACCCTTTTTTCATGCAAATAGCGTTCACTCCTTTAATAGGTATACACTTAAAAAGACTGCATCAGATTTGTCAAATGGGGTGACACATTTGTTTCCTTGGTTTTTGTGGATTAGAAAGTGAGGATATTTAGGAGAGAAATAGGTTCACATTTGTGACACACTCACAAGCCTACCTGAAAAGAAAAGGAAGAAAATTGAAGCCACTTTTCTAGTTACTTTGATTGTATTGTAATGAAGGATGATACATAGGTGTTTTGACCCTTTCAGTTTTGCAAGTTTTAACTCTGTGAATAGAGAAGTCTCTCTGTCAGAGAATCAGCGTGTTGTGCAACGTATCTGTTATGTTATAAACAATTATTGGTAATTTAGCTCCATTCACTAGCTTCAAAAGTTTAAAAGTTTGAAATAAATATTTAGAAGTGTACATTGTACGATTGTAGTATAAAGGAGAATTATGAATGATTTTGTACCACTATAATGATGCAGCCTATAGCTTAAGTCTGGGATTTGTTTCAGGTCACACTTTCTACACCGAATCTACAACGATCAATAAAAATTAATTTAAGTGGCGTGTTTGGAAGAATTTACTAGGAATTTAATACTGCTCTACCGGACAAGAAATGGTAAATCTTACTACCATAAAATTGATTTAAGAACTTAATATTATTTTCTATAAATTGAGATTCTGAGTTCTTACAGACTAACACATATGGATGAGGTGACATGACATCGACATGAGTTTCTTTCAGATTAACTAGTAGTTCTCAAGTTCAAATCCAGCGTTGAGAATGCAACAGAGCAAAAACTCTCAAGGGAGAGCTTGTATATGGTCCTATCCGGCTTGAAGGATTAGTCAGTGTTGCCAATTGTGGGTCCCGGAAAACAGTGGTTTGTTCCAATTCTGCTACGTTATAGTGCTATAGTGTCACACTAGCGGCTATTTAACAACACTTTGTACTAAATAGTGTATAGTAGAGCAATAGAGATTTGTTCAATTTCCGATATGCTATAGCGCGGCAATAGAGGCTATTTGACAAACCTGGGATTAGTCTTCACAATTGCATGGAGATATGCGGTCTATTCCAAAAACTACTGGATGTCGCACTCTTGATTGAGTGCCAATATCTGTAACTATTTTTCAACAGTCCAAACTAAACCTGTCATTGTCAATGAATTCTATTGCTAGTTAGACTTGCTGAGATATTCTCTGATACTGGTCAGATAAGCTTAAGCATGTTTTTTTGTTCTTTGAAATTACATGGATATTTTTCTTGCGGACCCGTATCATTGTTTAAACTAATTTTTTTATTGTTACATAGGATTTGCTTATGTTATTTGAGGATAAGGTGTGGATGGGGTGCATGTATTATTTTGCGGAAGATGTTTGCAGTATATTCATTTAGTTTGCAGGCTGTTTTGTATTGACTGACCTTTCTTTGTTACTCTGCAGGAGAATATCATTGTCCAGTGCTAAACAAAGTTTTCACTGAATTTACACACATTGTGGCAGTCAAGACTACTGGAAATGTCTTCTGCTATGAGGTTTGTTTTTTCATGATCCTTAGTGTTAACACTGCTAATTTACTTGTGTCGACAGTATTTTTATTTACACAAGTTTGTGGGAAATAGGCTGTTAAAGAGTTAAACATCAAGACAAAAAACTGGAAGGAGCTCCTCACTGATGAAGCATTTACTAGGGATGACCTTATAACAATTCAGGTGAGTTGGCTTTGAATGGGAACTTTTTCTGCATATTCC
This sequence comes from Cicer cuneatum, assembly GCA_037974295.1. Taxonomy (NCBI): domain Eukaryota; kingdom Viridiplantae; phylum Streptophyta; class Magnoliopsida; order Fabales; family Fabaceae; genus Cicer; species Cicer cuneatum. The sequence continues at coordinate 4,181,651 of JBBPBO010000002.1, read as the reverse complement.
TTTATCTTTCACTGGCTTAATATCATGTGGATGCTTGTGCATGTGTGCTGTGCAGAATCCTAATGCACTTGACCAGAAGGTTCTTCTGGATTTTGATCATGTTAAACTCAACTTGAAAATTGACGATGAAGGTATGATCAGCCCACAGCTTGTCCATCTTTTGTCAGCTACTGATCTCTTGTTGGTCTTGATATTGCTGCTTTTATTGTTGTTCTCATTATTAGCTTTAAGAACTTAAATTTTCTTTACTCAGAACTACAGAAAATGAGTTCAGATCCAACCTATAACATAAACATGTCGGGTGATATCAAGCAAATGCTTAATGAGCTTGGAACTGAGAAAGGAAAGGAAACTGCGTTGCATGGGGGAGGTGGTGGCAAGGCACAAAAAGAAAGGGCCGCTGCACTTGCTGCCATCTTAGCTGCAAGGTCACAAGTTAAAGAAGATTCGAATCCCGATGGAGTTGCCAATGCTCCTCAGGCACTTAGTATTGTAGATGCTGCATCTGCCTCAGTACATGGTAGAAGTGCCGCTGCAGCTAAAGCCTCATCAAGTGATAAAACTGCTGCCAGAATAGCTATGCACGTGGCTGGTGACAGGGCGCCAGTGAATGCAAAGATGGTGAGCTTTGTAAATACATTTTTTTTACCTACCTAGTGATACATATTAGATACCTCTCGTGCATTATCAAATTATATGATCCTTTTTATACATTGTATGAAAAGAGGGCCAGTAATCACAATTTTATGTATTAATGAAGTTCCCGATTTCAGGTTAAAAGTCGTTTCACTACTGGTGCTGCTTCCCGGTCTTTCACTTCAACATCATATGATCCAGTTACAAAAAATGATTATGAATATGAGAAAGTTGAGAAGAATCCAAAGAAGAAGGGATATGTACAACTGCATACAACACATGGTGATTTGAACATTGAGCTGCATTGTGATATAACGCCCAGGGCATGTGAGAACTTTATCACACTTTGTGAACGAGGATATTATAACGGAGTTGCTTTTCATAGAAGCATTAGGTATGTGACCACCTTTGTGTTTTTCTCCCTGGAGTATATCAAGAGTCACATTCATGAAGTCTTATAATCCATTTTATGCAGGAATTTTATGATACAAGGTGGTGATCCTACTGGTACTGGTAGAGGTGGTGAATCTATATGGGGAAAGCCTTTTAAGGATGAACTCAACTCCAAATTAGTCCACTCTGGAAGGGGTGTGGTTAGCATGGCAAACAGTGGCCCACATACTAATGGTTCCCAGTTTTTCATCTTGTACAAATCTGCAAATCATTTAAACTTCAAACATACAGTTTTTGGAGGAGTAGTTGGTGGCTTGACTACACTAGCAGCAATGGAAAAGGTTCCTGTTGATGACAGTGACCGACCTCTGGTGAGTTGTATATTATTTTCACAGATGATGCTATAGACTGTCCCTCCACCCTCCTTTTATTTTGGTTTTATTCTTTTCAAACTGTATTTGCAAACATATGATCCCAAAATTTGGATCTGCTTTAGAATAAATGTAGATTCTTCTGCCATCGTACATATTCTGTTATCTTTTGCATGGATATGTTCTTTACCTTTGCCTCTGCCTAGCTAGTTTGGACCTTGGGGTTTTACTCATTAAGTTTTCATTATGGGTACTGCATATCCGTGTACACAACTTAGGATTACATTATTTTGCATTTTCATTTGTGAACATTGAGGTTTTGACCTATCCGGAGTACAATATAGTAATTTTGTGTTTCGTTGTGCCTTAAGAGCTTATTTGTTAAATGGTGGCATGTTTTCTCATGATTTGAAGAGTTGATATGGAGCAACAATGCTTACTGGGACATTTGATGTCTTCTGAATGATCCATTAACTAGTATCAAGCGTACCATGCTGTCAATTTAAATAATACATTATGTGCATACATATTTTTTTGGCTTGCAGGAGGAAATCAAGATAACAGGTGTCAAAATTTTTGTCAATCCTTACACCGAACCAGATGAGGAAGAAGAGCAAGCTAATGCCAAAGAGAAGAATGCAAATGATGAAGAAAATGTTTGTTCCAGAATATTTCTTATTGGTTAATTTGTTTTCTCACTTTTACAAGGTTTTTGTTAACTAATCCTTTGGATTTCTTTTGGCTTGCATTTCAGGACAAGGTTGGCTCATGGTATAGTAATCCTGGTGCTGGAACATCTGAATCTGTTGGCGGTGGTGTTGGCAAGTACTTAAAATCTAAGAATATTCCAGGCCCAACTGAATCTGCCGCTGTCGACGCCGGTACAACTGTTGTAGGAAAGAAAAGAAAAGCAGTTGTCAATGGCGAATTTAAAGATTTTTCATCATGGTAATTACACCAAATTAGTACAATTTGTAAAACAGTGTAGACTTTTCTTGTAGTCATTATCAAGTTTGCATTCGAAAATTTGAAGTGGGAATTTTTTTTCCCGCAAACCATTCAGGATTTGTACAATACGTGTAACTGTAATGCAGGAATAGAATCATTTTGTCTGGAGTGTGCTTTCCCCCTTCTTTGTCATAAGTTTCCATGGCAGAGATTTAAGTTTTCCATCACGTGAATCTTCCAACCGCTATGTCCTCACTTTCTAGGGCATTATCAATCCTATCCACTTTTGCTTGCAGAGAATTTTGTTTTTTAATTCCTGCTTGCCTGCTTGGTTATCCGGAGATGATGGAAAAACATTTTAAAATTTTCATGTTAGCTGCCCTTTTTATTGTGGGAAAAAAATGTAGATATTTTGAATGAAGTGATCGAGATGTGAGTGAAGGATCTTAGATTGCTTGTGGAGATGGAATACATTGGTCAATGAGCCAATAATATGGAGAAAGGATCATTGATCAAAATGAGACAATAATATGAAGATAATTTGACATTCTATATTATGGTTAATCTGGAATTTTGATGAACGATTGTGTCCTCTTGAATCGGGTGGTGGCTGATTTTTTTACTTGTGATTGAAGAAATTAAGACATTGTCATAGAAATGATTTTTGAGCAGGAAAAAGAAGGCTAGCACTGTGAATTTTATGTCAATTACTTTAAATATCTTTTTAGTTAGACGTTTCGTTAATCACATTTGTTGGTGTACGTTTTTGTTGTTTTGTTCGACCTCTATTTTTTCATTTAATATATTAAGTTGCTACCATTTTTTATTAAAAGAAAGGATATTAATTTAAATAATAGATTACATCTATATAATACAAATTTAAATTTATTAAAAAAAATAAAGATAAATTTGTGAACAAATTTACAATATTCAAATTAATAGCGAAAAATGGCAACATATTTAAAAATATAACAAAATTAAATGTCTGAAATATTGATGCTTCAAGACCTGTAATGAAAAACAAAAAATTTTGCACTCAGCCGACGAAATAAAAAAAAAAAGACAAAGGAGAAATAAATTTTGTGTAGAATTTATTTAAATAAATTGGGTATAAACGATTTGAAGAAGTAATTTTAGATCAAGAAATGGTATTAAATCACTCGCTCTCCAAGAAAAAGAAAACTAAATAGATCCGTTCTTAATATATTATATTGCTATATGAGCTTTCAAAAAACCATAGAATGTCGCATATGTTGCCTCATTGCAACAACAAATAATATTTTAAATTTCGACAAAAAATTATTAGTTAGACTAATAGAAGGTAATTGTAATCTAAACGAATTCATACACACATATAGATCCTAAATACACTATAGAATTTACATTTCACAACAATAAAAACAATAACTGTCATTTAACAGTAAAACAAATTTTATGTCAAATAATTTTTAGTCTATAAAATATTTATTTTTGAGTGTAATTCTATAATCCTTTTATCATGTTTAGTCTTCACATTTTACAACCTGTCAAAATATATTCCACAGTTTAAAAAAAAAATAGCATGCTTTTAGTTTCTGGTGAGCATTAAAAAAAACACGTTTTGTATAAAAGGTGGGAACTGAAAATTGATAAGATTTTTATAGAGATCAAAGTTAAATGGTCTGTAAATTTGTATGGACTATGCATATATTTAATCATTTATTTATTAATGAAAAATTATTGAGTAGAACATGTTGTGTTATATATATCATCTTAATAAAAAAATGAGAAGTTTATTTCAACTCTTGTTCTATTTTACGTAATATATTTATTCATCACAATCGAAAGAATTTAATTTTTTAATCAACGTACGTATATGAAAATGACGCACTATGCCAAAAGTAAAATAATATCTGTTATATATGCTACAGTCCAAATGAAAATTAGCTAGTATCATGCATGATTGAGGCAGTGACATACCAAGTATATACTTTTCTCACACATGTAATAACTTTCAATTCAATATAAATAAAAAGTGATATGGGGCTCACCTCAATGAAGCAAAAAGAAAGAAGGAAAGTCACCAAGATTAGCATCTATTTATTTATTTATATTTATTTATTAGAGGGTAGAGAAGGGTATTGCAACTTCTACTATTTGTAGCTAAAGTGATCAACATATCTAATATAAAGTTCCGTTGATGAGTGCAAATTGGGAACTCTTCATCTCTTGGTAGCTAAAGCATAAAGGTGTATTAATACCCCCACCCCCACAATCAGAAGAACAATAATAGAAGAAGAAAAAGGAAAATAAAGCTCCTGAAACCCGTAAATATATATCCCTTTTCCCATTTATATCCATGGATTTTCATATAGTATGGAAAATAAACTTTCTCATATTGGGCTTAGGGGAAAATTGTTAACAACTTGAAGGTTCCCACTTAAGAGACAAAGTGTGTTTGATTCTCTTTGATATAAATTTGATTTTGAATAAATTAATTTGACATTAAAATAAATTGAATGTAAAATTATTTATGTGTATATATTTATGTTAAAGTGATTTGAACACTAAAATTAAGGTTAAAAATTAATTGTAAATCAAAAGATTTAAATTCTAGTAACTTCAAATTAATATTCGAGTCAAACATAAAAATTTAATATTAATTATATTAAAAAACGATCAAATATATCAAAATCAATTTTACATTTTTAAAATTAATTTTATCTCATAAAAAATGTAACCAAACATATGAAATGAATCGTTCACCTTTCTAAACAATTAAGAAATTAAGCTCTGCACCCCCACTCAATAATCAATTGGCAAAATTAAGAAAACTAATTAATTACATGGCAAACATACAGTCTTATAATAATTTTGATTTCCAATTAAAATATGCTGACATATGGTCATACCGAAACCCTCTCCAAACAATATATGCAATTGTGTAATATATATAAACAGCAATCACAGATGTTAAATAATTAAAAAAAATCTACTAAAAATTTTGGTTTTCATAAAGAAAAATTTAGGGTTAAATATTTTATAAAATTTCAATTTTTCTATTTTACTCTTTTGTAAAATAAAATTACAATTTTTAATTCCTACAAAATTATTATGCATGCACTTTTAATCTCTGCTTTTAAGCCGACATATATTAAAAAGGTAATTTATCCGTAAAAGATAAATTCAAAATTTGTTTTCTATGTCTATATTTTCGTTAATTTCTTCTTGAGTTTTTTACATTTATAAAATTCATATTTAATTCATCTAAAGTTAAAAAATTCTAAATTTTTGTGAACTAACTTTTTATAATGTTGACTTAATTACAATTTTGTTTTCTCTATTTTTATCAATTTGCAAAGATCTACAATTTTAAAATTCAACAATTTTGGTCTCTTTCAGATTTTTTAACAAAAAAAAAGTGATTAGACATATTTTAAATAATGTAACAGACGATCTCGTGATATAGAATCAATTAAATGCATTAATTATTTATATATTATTAATTAAATTCCAATAATGAATTATTTTAGAAGTTGAAATTGACGATTTAAGAGGGTTTATTGCAATAGTATGGATATTAATCATTAAACATTATTATATCATATATATATATGACACGTATAAAATATCTTACATCACCATTTTTTTTAGTTATAAAACTAAGAAAAAGGACCAAAATTGTAGGATTTTAAAATAGGAGTACCAAATTTATAAATTGGTGAAAATAGAGGACTAAATTGTAATTTAGACTATAATATTTTAAACATATTTTCTAATCATCATTTTAAATTTTTTAAAGTTGATGTTTCTACATACACTAGAATTGTTTCTTAGATAATTTTGTAAGACTAAAAATTATTTATCTAATATGTTTAGTTTACATAGACTAAAATTAAAAGTTTAAAATTAATAAAATTTATAATGACTACAAACATATTAACCTAAAAAATTAGGGCGTCAATTTTGCATGAGGTAGTCTAGGTCATATATATAAAGATAATTAATTTATATTTATTTTTAACAATCATATTTGTATATTATGAAATATTTTGTTAACATGTATTCTTAATGCATGTGTTTATAGGACACATATTAAGAATTTTAAAAATATAATTATTTTCTATAAAAGAAATACTTTTTAAATTTTTAATAAATTGATTATATAAATTCCAATATATAATTTTTATATTCAATACTTTAAGGTGTACCTTATGGTTAACCTTTGTCTATTAGAAAAACAAAAGAAAAAATGGTACTAGAAATATAAAATATATTTGAAAAGGTGCAATGGTTGGGATGGTTTTGACTCATGAAATTACGTTCAAATTAAGAATAGGCTACTAGAGTTTCATTGTGCTAGTTTGGAGTAATTAGTGCGTGCTTATAAACCATCAATCAAAGTAGTGCAGATAAAGTATGAAGGCATGCCCTAGAAGTTTGAGAAGGAGTGTACGAGACAACATTATTACTATACTATAATTTTTAATTTATTGGACTAGTAGTATACTATAGCATTAAAAAAGTTGGTAGGAATGTTGGCAGTGTTTGGAGAGAGATTAGGAGGCAAAAAAATGTGAGTGATGAGTGGGTTTGATGAAGTTGATTCACGCCGGCAGCTTTACTCTTTCTTCTTCTTCTTCTCTCTCTACCCATTTGGCAATTTGGCACGCCTACTCCAACTCATCAAATTCTCTCCATCTCTCTCTCAAAGAATGAAAAAGATATCTTCTTCCTACACCTTTAGCTCGCACTTTGTTAATTTTTCATCTTTTGTCAGACACAATTCCATTCTTAGCATCACCTAAGCCACAACCCCTGCCAATTCATTCACCTATATTCACCAATAAATTAACACTTCTCACTTATTAACGGATAATAGTGGTTAAAAAATATCCATATTTAATATATGATACGTTTTTTTTTTAAAAATTATAAGAATAAAAAAACATTTCTCTCTCAAATATTCCATTCTATATATTCAATAAAGAAAAAAAAATGAATGTACCAATAAAATGATCAATATAACCAACTACCCCACTTCCCTTCACTTCCCTCAAAGAGAGACTAACTAAAGCAAAGCAGCAGCCACCCCACCACTCTCATTTTAATTTTCTTCCCACCTCACCCCTACAAACATTTATTTTTTTTAACTTAACTAGAATCCAAATTAATCCACCATCACCGTTAAAGTCACGTTTACGTCCATTGCCATAGATTTGTGCAAAGATTAGATTATTGATGTGGGTCTCAATCTCATACGAGTTAAATGGATACATTGTTTAGACTTGTCAGTTTCCAACATCAACAAGATCAATCTCTCAACTCCAACACCACCATAACAACAACAACAACAACATCTACCTCTTCTCGTTCTTCCAAACAAAACTATCATCACAATTATTACCAAGAACAAGGAGACGAAGAAGAATGCTTCAACTTTTTCATGGATGAAGAAGACCTTTCCTCCTCCTCTTCCAAACACTACTATCAAAATTATCAACCCACCACAATTACTACAAACACACCCACACCCACACCCCCTCCAACTGATTTCACCTTCGAATTAACCGGTAACTGGTCCCACAACATCCTCCTCGAAACAGCACGCGCCATAGCAGAAAAAAACACCACGCGCGCTGAACAACTCATGTGGATGCTTAACGAACTAAGCTCCCCTTACGGAGACACCGAACAAAAACTTTCTTCTTATTTCCTCCAAGCCTTATTTTCTCGCATCACCAAGGCTGGTAACCGAACCTTCCGAACCTTAGCTTCGGCATCGGAAAAAACGTGCTCATTCGAATCAACACGAAAAACGGTTTTGAAATTTCAAGAAGTTAGTCCTTGGAACACTTTCGGCCACGTCGCTTCCAATGGCGCAATTTTAGAAACCCTAGAAGGAGAATCCAAATTGCATATAATTGATATTAGCAATACTTATTGCACTCAATGGCCTACACTTTTCGAAGCGTTGGCGACTCGCTCCGATGATACGCCTCACCTCCGATTAACCACTGTAATCACCGCCACACCAGGTGGTTCCGCACAAAAAGTTATGAAGGAAATTGGTACTAGATTGGAGAAATTCGCTAGGTTAATGGGAGTTCCGTTTAAGTTCAACGTTATTCATCACGCCGGCGATCTTTCCGATTTGGATTTTGGAAACTTAGATATTAAGGAAGATGAAGCTTTAGCGGTTAATTGTGTTAACGCTTTGCATTCGGTAAGTGTTATTGGTAACCGCCGTGACACGTTGATTTCATCGTTGATCGGGTTGAGGCCGAGGATAGTGACGGTGGTTGAAGAGGAAGCTGATTTGGATATTGGTATGGAAGGATTTGAATTTGTTAAGGGTTTTGAAGAGTGTTTGAGATGGTTTAGGGTTTATTTTGAGGCATTGGAAGAGAGTTTTTCGAAGACGAGTAATGAGCGTTTGATGTTGGAAAGAGAAGCTGGGAGAGGGATTGTTGATTTGGTGGCTTGTGGTGCGGCGGAGTCCATGGAGAGAAGGGAGACGGCGGTGCGGTGGTCGCAGCGTTTGCATGGTAGAGGATTTAATACGGTGGCGTTTAGTGATGAAGTTTGTGATGATGTGAGAGCTTTGTTGAGAAGGTATAAGGAAGGGTGGTCGATGATGCATTGTAATGATGCCGGAATATTCTTGACGTGGAAGGAACAGCCGGTGGTGTGGGCCAGTGCATGGAGGCCTTGATGGAGTATGGCTGGCACGTGTTTATTGTTCTTTTAGCACGTGCATGGATGAGGGTTGAGAACTTTGGATAGAAAGTGTAGAGAAGATGACTATTGCAGACTCAAAGTTACATTCTACCACATCAAATGTTTTTATCAAACTTACGAGACCTATATTTTTTAGTAATGGGATTTATTATTTGAGTTTGGTAAGTAAGACCAACACACTTTGCATGTATTGATCAATGGAAAAGGAATTATGAACTAATTAATTAATTGACTTTTTAATTTCTCGTAATATATTTTTTCGTTTTGTGAAGTGTTATATTAGTATAAGTTATGGCATTAAAATTGATTGAAAGGACCTCATTTATATAGTGTTTCTGAATCTCGTTGCGGTGGTGTAAGCACTCTCAAATTCAAGTTAGTAATTAAGTGAATGAATGTATATCATTGTTTGATTGATTGTGTGAATGAGAGCAGAACTTTTGTATTACTCTGGTGGATTTGAATCTATGATGCAGATGTCTAGTTTTGGATGGACTCTATAATCTAGTTCTAGTTCGTAACACTAATTATATAGCATTAACCTTTATTCAAGAATTTAGTTCACTCATATGTAGATACTTTTTTTTTATAAAAATACATATCTACCTAGTATTTCATGCCAAGTATATATAATTTCAGTTTATCATAAAACCTTGGCGAAACCATTATCAGCTCAAAAAAAAGTAACGAATTCCCGGTGGTTGTGAAATTAACCGTACGTTTATTATTTTATTGTTCTTAATAGAAGTATTAATTTCTCATGCTAAAATAACTAAATGTCACCATCAAAGTCTATTGGTTTCCAATCATATTATTGACCAAGTATGTGGTAGTTGATAATATTGATATAGTATAATTAAGCTTGGTTCGGATGCATATTTGACCAGAGGCATAGATGAGCAGCACAATTGTTTGTGTATATTTAACGAACAACTAAGGCAAGACATATTATAATTAAGAAGGACAACACTTAATTTAATTGGATAATATTTTATATATTTTACAATATTAATTTTAGATCATTATATAGTAGTTAGCCAACTAATTAGCCTTACCCTACCATAATAACAATCTTAAGTTATTTTAATTAATTTTTCCAAAGGAAAGTAGCAGGGTTTGGTATTTTAGTGTGTGAAGATGATATCAGCTTTATTGGGAGTTTGCTTATAAATAATTTCAGGAGTTAATTTAGTGACAAAATTAAATACACATGTCCATAAACCAGCATAAAACGAGGTCGTTATCTATATAGTTTATGGGCAATAGAATAGATAGAATCTTAGGACGGCCATCAAGTTGGGTTAGTGCTTTAGGGAATATAATCTCATTAAAAGGTGCAGATAGTTTCATTAGTGGGTTAAGGGTTTGAGTGGCCAGCATGCTTTCTTTGAAATGGTCTTCTTTTATATTTCTTCCCATCATCATATAAACTTTCTCTTTTTTTTTTTATGGCCCCCACAAAACCTTCAGCCATAAGAGTTTCCTTTTTTCCATGAAAGCAAATAAATTGCATGTCTATTAACAATGAAAGAAAATAATATAAAGGTTTTTTTTTTAAGTGAAAAAAAATATATAAATGTTACGACTTTTCATACTGGATGGATAGTTCCATTTAATTTAAGTTAACGGTTAAAGAATTAAAAGATACAGATTTAAATTTGAAGAAAGTTAAAAACGTTGCTAACATGACAACTAATGTTTTGAAAAGAAATTACGACTTATTAAGTATAATTTATATCAACCAATTATTTGAAGTTATGTTATTTTTTGTATTTAATTAATTTTTAAATCATTTAAAATTTGTATTTATTTTACTTATAGATACTGATATTTTCACTTTCTCATGGATATTAAAGAATTTTTCTAATATGAATAGTGGGTTCATCTTTTAAGGGTTGCATATCTTGAAGTTCTGGTCAGATTTGCCCCCTCTCCACGTTAACATATGTACATTATTCTCCACTCTTTTGCATATCTTTATTCAAAATTTAATTATTTATATATATATTTATATATAGGTGCTTTCTTGTGGTGTTTTTTTAAAGGTTGCTTGATGTTGGCCCATACCTTCTTATATATGTTTAAGCTTTAGTATCCTTTTTTCTATAACAATAGCAATGACAATGACAAGGTCATGTTTCTTTATACTTTAATGGGACCAAGCTCATAAAGAAAGCTAATTGCAGTGCATAATTTCCAACCCATTCAATTTCAGGATTTTTGTCCTTCTGTCTGTATTAATCTGTATTGGAAAAGTAAAAAAATTCCCCTTTCCGACAATAATGGAAGAATTATATTTTGCCGACAATAATTAAAAAAAAATATATAACAAAGAATGAATGAGAAATAATAATATTTCGAGGACCAAACTTTGCAGTTAAAATTAAATGGGTTTGATTTTAAGGTGTCTACAATCTCCTGCTCATTTCTTTTGGGCCGAAATCTCACACTCAATTTTGGTCAAACTTCTCGTGTTTGGGCCATCTACTTTCTATGGTCCTTGCCATTAGTAGTTTTTTTGTGAACTCTTACCATTTGTTTTTGAAAACTTGTAAAACTCTTACCATAAGTAATAAGAGGGAGATTCTTTTCCCACACACTTACACTTCGGAAGTACAATAGCTCTCTTAATAAAAACTCTACATTTCACACTAATAGTAAAAATATCAACTAGTGCTGTTTTTTTTTTTATATGGATTGGGTTGAGTCGTTTTTTGCCGTACTCGATACTTGAATCGATCAATTTTATTTGAGTTGGATTGAACTCACAACCTGTTAATTTTATGTCAAACCCGAATTAAACTAACTCCATTATGAACGGGTTGAATTGGATTGGGTTCGCGGATCATAAAGAAAAAAAATTTTATTTAAATTTTTTTAATTAAATTTAAATACTTCCTCTAAAATAATAAAATTATATTACAACATATCATTTAATATTTAAAATACATCCATAAACACGATATAACACTACTTAAATAAATTAAATTGACCACAAATTCTCAAATATAATCCAATAGTTAAATTTTAACTACATATCAAAAATAAAAATAAAAATATGTTACGTCAATGAATTGTAAAAAATTATATGTCATGTTAATAGATTAGGTTTGCAAGTTCAAAATGTTAAATCCACTATCCCAACCGAATATCATTATATTTAAATGGGTTGGTTCGGATTAAACCCAAACTTTAATAGATTGAGTCAAAATATAGATTGAGTTGATTTGAGTGACCTAATTCACAGGTTTACTGGTACCCACAAACACCCCTACAAACAAATATGTTATGACTCTTCTAGCATAACTTTAAACCACCTTATTATTCCGCATTTAACAATGTGAATTTTTAAGACTATAAAAATGTCCTAGTTTTACAATCACTTAAAATCTTAGCAACTGAGTAAATGAGCCATGATCTTCGCTTTTCTTTTTTAAGAATAGAGAACCATGTAAATGTCTATGATTTGTATAAGAACTTAACAAAATTGGACAATGTAGGTGAAACATTTTAATAGGAAGATCAAATTGCAAAAGTGCTTAGTAACGGAAGTAAAAACTTCATTTTCAGTAGTAAGAAATTTTTGGTGGATTTTTTAGAGTTGTTTAACAACTAGCAGATTAATATTGAGCAGAAATCAAACCTTAAGGGCCCGTTTTTGCTGTAGCAGAATGTCTCATTTTCTTTGAAAACCTTAAAAATCATATCTTCACCCTTCATTCTGTAAAGTGCATCTGAAGGAAACCAAATCTATTAGGTTTATATCTCTTAGGAAGAATTTTTTTTTCCCTTTTAAAAATAAAAGCTGTCTCTATATATTAGCTTTGTGCTTATTTGATCCATATTGAAAAGGTTCTTAGGCAGTGTTTGGTTGATAAGTTAGAACAAAGAAAACAAAGTATGAGTTTCATTTGATGTTTAGGGTATATTAAAAGTAAGGTAAAACAGGACAAAAGGTAAATTGTAATATCTAGAAATTCCACATTGGTGTAGCCAGTGGTAACCAAGGAAACAGAAAGAAAAAAATCAACATAAAGTACACACATGAAAGAATCATTTACATAACTAATTTTACACACATGCCGTGGCACAACTGATTAACAATGCTGGTTTATTAACAAAACTCCAATGATCACATGGATAATCTTTCTCGACATACACAATCCTCTCCCTCAAAGTACCTAAAAAAATTAAGAGATGTCAACCGTCAAAACCGCTGAACGTTATTGAGACTTTGTGTTTCTATATTCGTTTATGAGTAGTGTGCGAACCATCAAACAACCGTGCTTACAACGCAACATGATTTAGTATCTACCCAAGTGTTTTTGTATATGGTGTCCATGAATGTACAAAAGACAACAACCTAGATTATTTCGAAGGGGTTCCACCCTTGAGGCAACCTCCATTTTCTGTGCCAATAGATAGAAACTCTTGACCACCATGGGAATCCAAAACTATACTCTAAAGGCTCATCAGCAGGTCCTGCCACTATCAAAGGCAACCATACATATCTCGAGTCCTTTAAATCGGCTGGATTCCATCTATCCGCCATGAAGATGAACATTCCTGGAAACCCGGGTATAGGAAGCACAAAAGTGCTTTGAGCAAAGAAAGTTGTGAGTCTAAACATCTTATTTCCTCCCATGCAAGGATTTCCCATTGTTTCCCAAGGCCCCATGATTGACTCTGCCGCGTGAGCCAATGCCTCGTTTGGGGCCCACCCCGTACAGCCTGACGTGATCATGTAATATGTACCTTGATGCTTGAATAGAGCTGGTGCTTCTCTGTGCTGTCCAACAAGAATCCTTCTCAAGACGGATGTTACATTGAGATAATCTTCAGTTAGTGGTCCGATGTGAAGTTCACTGTTGTCTTCTGAGGAGTAAATCAGATATGCAACGCCATCATCGTCTTTGAAAACTGTCATATCCCTGCTTTCATATCCATGGGGCCTTTGGCTACCGAGATAATCAAAAGGACCATCGGGTGTGTCACTTATTGCTACGCCAACAGACGCTTTGGTATAGTTAGCATCATCGATATGCATCCACATCACATACTTTTCAGTCTTCTCATTGTAAATCACTTTCGGCCTCTCAAGCACGTTAGACTTGTGCAGATCATGGGTTTCATTTGTTTCCTCTGCTGCCAATACAACCCCTTCGTGTTTCCAAGTCCACAAATCCTTAGAAGAATAACAACCAACTCCAATAATGTCCACCTTGTGGATAAAGAGAAAATCATTAGTCTGGGGACAAGGTTATGCATCAAAGTGAATATGCAAGGTTGGTTGAAAACAAATAATGAAACAGATTTGTTTTGTAGCTACTGAATAGTGAGATAATAATAGTTATTCCAAATTAACATGGTACAAAATCACTACTTAACCACAAGAGTATGGAAAATAGTTATTCCAAATTATACAGGTGAATGAAAGAGCATAATTATTTAAGGAGAAACTAGTTTACTTCATGTTCGTAAAGTAGAGAAAGCAAAAGAAAAAGCACACATAACAATAAAACAAATATTGGTCCTAAGAATAGCACTCATATTGATATCTACTTGGGCATGGAATAAAAAAATATTCTACACACAAACTTGTTAGCATACAATCTTTGATCTTGCTAATAGAAAGATGTAGTAAGGAACGAAGAAGATATGATCGCCCAAGTTATTTGGACACAGATACAAAAAATTTTCCTCGGTCACAGCGGACCACTCACTCCCTTGTGGACTAGTTAGTTGACAAGATGTACCAGTCAACTAGCATGGCGATTTTTTTTTTTTTGGGGGGGGGTGTTTGAGTTGTGCAATCACTTAAATATTGCCACCTAGATGAGGTAATGGAACACCATATGGAATGTCAGAAAATCCAGGACCTTTCCCTTTCTTTGTTATGAACATACAGCCATGTAAAATTTTCACTTGTCTAACAATTCAACAATAAGTAATGTAGGCAGAACATTTTTATAGGATTATCAAATTGTAAATATGCTTAGGTCTCATGGAAATAAGAACTTCTTGTTCAGCAATAAGAACTTAATCAGATTTCCAAGAGCCTTTGAACAAACAGCCAATGGGTTTCTGAGCCTTGGATGGGTGTAATAGGCTTTGAACCAACACAATATCTGTTGTATCACAATGTTTCATCTTCCTGGCTAGTTACCGTAAAAAATTTATTTTTGTATTTTATTTTGTAAAATGTGCACCTTAAGTGATCCAAATCAGCTATGTTCATATATCTTAAACTGAATTATTTTATTTTTTTCCTTTTTCAAACTAAAAGTTGTCTATATGTTAGTATTTGCATTTGATCTAAATTGAAAAGACATTTAAGTAGAGATTGGTTAAAAGATTGGTGTATATTAAAAGTAGAAAGGTAAAAAAAAAAAAGAATAGGATGTCCCATTTAGTTCTATCATGTGCCAAACGCTACCTTAACTTTGCTACTATCTTCCCCAGTTGAATTGAAAGATCATTGTATGTCCCCTTTTCATAGACTAACAAGACAATGAAAATTCTTTCCAACTTTAGCATATCAAGAACAAAATGAGACCTTTGAAACATATACCATTTCTAGTTAAAGCTCTCTCATCTCAGGAAGCTGCATGAAAAAGGCAATTATTTCCCCACAATAAGCTAAAATATAAATACGAAGTAAAAACTGTTCTAACCTTAAAGAGCCAGAAGTTTTTTAAAATAGACATGAAGCGCACAACACCTTAAAAAATAATGAAACACAAAGTAAATGCATGACTAAGTACACAACTAGAAGCAACGAAGGATCAATGCAGATATGAGAGTCAAACATGCATCTCTAATCAAGTGAATTTTTGCTTGCATGGAGGTATTATTGTTTTTCCTTTTCAAAATAATCAAAAGATGCAACCATGTCGACACTTCACCAGCATAAAAAGAAGCTAGCTAGGCACTTCAACAACCATCAACGTTCTCTAAAAGTAAAAATTAAAGCTGCATAAAGCCCTCTAGTCATAAGGAAATAGTTACTTACTTGCAAAGAAAACAAGAGTTTGCTAAAAAAAATAGAATTACCCGAGCGGCTCCTTTCTTGTGAGCATGATAAGTAGGCCCGTCTTTATACTCACCATACCAATAGTATGTCCTTGAATTTTTATCATACAGAATGCCTCCTCCATGGGCTTGAATAGGATGTCCATCGGTATCCAACCACATTCTCCCTGGGTAGTAGTAATACTTGTCATTCTCGGTAAGCTGAGTTGGACCTATAGCTCTTTTACGACCAGGAAAAAAGACCTGTCTCAGTTGGGAATTTTCATCCAAGAATTCATCAATCAGTGTAGTTGTCCGTTTAGGTCTGCGCTTTACTGCCCGAGGGGACCTCTTTCCCCTTGGTGGTGGAATATGAATGTTTTCCTCTTCTACTTCTTGAAGTTCGCGAAATTGAGGATGATGATGAATTGCACGCAACTGAGGCTCTCCACCGTGTCTGTTGTCTGTGTGATGAATATAGGAATATAATTGAAGCAAAAGAAGACATCCTAACAAGCTCAGTACCAAAACAGAAATAGAACATTTGCTCCCTGCATCGCAACGTAAAGTTGTTGGTTTCTTGTATTTGTTCCTGATCCTCATTTTCTCTTCCTTTTTATCTTCTAGAAAACGCTGCAAATTACAAAATGCAACCTATGGAAACTTGACAATGTGACCAAATAGAAGTCACAAACATCTAACCAACAGGGTAGAGAATTTCATCACTCATTACGATAAATCCAGTTATACAGAACTGCAAATGACAACAATGAAGTATTGCCTAATTGGTTGTGTCCCCTCTTCAGTTTCATAAATTTTACATGAGTAGTTACAAAACCATCAATTCATCATTTGAATCTTCAGTGTGATAAAGTGTGTGTTCAGTTCTGCAGAAACAAAAATTGGTTTTGATGAATTGATTTTAGTTAAAAATGAGTTGAATATTAGAGATGTAAAATTAGTTCCAAGTTAATTATTTCAGTCGGTCGTTAGTTACTCTAGTATAAATTAATTGTTCTAATTTTACATCTCTAATATTGAATACATCTTTAAATACATTTGCGTAAAACAATAAATTTAAGTGTAAAAATCACATTTGAAATCAAAAACTACAAATTCTAGCTTCAAATTAAAATCAATTCTAGAAAAAATATCAATTCCAAACGATATCACCTAAACATGTCAAACTCAATTTTACATGGCCATAATCACTTTTGCCTCTCCCAACGCGAAACAAAACACACACAAACAGGACAACACACTGAGCTGTTGCACAGTAACAGACATGAGAAGAAATCAGAGTTCACAACCTTATAAATCAGATCCATTAGACAATCACACAATTTACACAGTTCACAACAAACAATTAACAATGGATGAAGTTGTCAAAAAAGGAAAGAAACCCTAACAGAAGCATGATTAAAGCTAAGAGAAAGAATTTTACTCACCTGGTACCACCCGAACTAAGGAATGAGCATAATTCCACGACATGCGGTTTTACGAGGCTACTGACACCCTGGCACAACACAACCACAACCACCGAACTAAGACGAGTACAAATACGATGTTATGGACAGAGAGAGAGAGAGAGAGAGAGAGAGAGAAATAAAGAACATAATAAAATGATGTTGTTGGGTACTATTGTGGGTAGTTAAGTTCCGGTGCCGTTTGGATCTGGAACTGAGTGTGGTGGTGACATTGATTTGCAACCAAAGTTGTTTTTACTTTTTTACTGTGAGGCTGCTTTATTAGGGATCAACCATTGGGACAGTTCTAGAACTTGTAATTAACCAGATACGGTAAAGAATAAATAAATAAATGCCAACATCGACTAATCAAATTCCAATTCTATTGTGTTATGTACTTATTTCCTTTATTTCTTTCTTACTTTGGTTAGTTGGTGTGTTTACTTGTTTCAGAAAGATATTAAACCGCTCCTAGTGCCACATTATTGGGGTCGGGTGATCTATAGCTATGGGGATTGGAGATAGGTAATTTCGATGTAGCCCATTATTAGGATTTTTTTTTAATTTTTAAACTATTTTAAAATTTATATATTATAATATCTAATTTTTTATATGATGTAACCTTTTACACGCATTTTTAATTTTTTTATTAATTGATAAAAAAAATTAAAAAAATTAAGTATTAATTAATAATAATATAAAATTAATTAAAATTAGTAAAAAATATAAAATATTATATAAATTGAATAGAGTTGCTAATAATAATATTCTGATAATATTTTAACAATTTTTTTATATTTTAGAATCAATTTTATTTATTAAAATATAAATTAACATATATACGGTTGTTTAAATTTTAGTCACGGTATACTCAAATTTTGCTTCTTTTCAAATAAAAAAATACATTTACTTACATTAGAAACAAATAAACATTAAGAATAAAATATACAACATATACGAATTATATTGATCGTTCGATTATAACTCAAAATATTGTCTAAATGTTATCGACAACTATGTTTAATCTCTATAAATTTTTTGTATTTTATACTAATTTTATATTATTATTAATAATTTATTTATTATTATATTATCAATTCATACAAAAAAAATAAAGAAAAAATTATATATATATATATAATGTCGCATCCCCAATATACGACCAACTACTACTTCAAATGTTTTTGCTTCACATTGTCTTATCCAAGATTTTATGAATAACAAAAAAATAAAATATTTTAGTATTTTTTTTAAATGAGGATATTTTGGTTTTTTAAAAGAGATATAGCAAAAAAAATCTCATTTTTATGTAAAAAATAGTTTATAGTTTTATATTTATTAAATTATAGTTTTTTCTTTACTTCTCATTTAATAATAAATGTCATTGAGAAAAGAAGAAAAAAACTACCCATGGCTGAGCGATAAAAAAATAGAGAGAGAGAGAATTCATGAAAAATATTTAAAAAAAAAGAATTGTTCATGATTTACTTGGTAATGTAATAGAGATTTCTACGGTATATTTGAAAATTAATATATTTTGATATTATTAAATTAAATCGTTAATAATTGAATAATATGTCTTTTATGAATAAATTTGACCATATTTTATATTTAACACCACTAAATTTTTAAGTTTTATCTTTTAAATTTATTTTATTAATATATTTTGATATTATTAAATTAAATCGTTAATAATTGAATAACATGTATTTTATGAATAAATTTGACCATATTTTATATTTAATACCACTAAATTTTTAAGTTTTATCTTTTAAATTTATTTTAAAATAAAGCTTTTTTAAACTATTTTCATTAAAAGTAAAATTTTAATTTTAATTATACAAACAAATTATTTAATTACTATGATCAAAATTGAACAGATAAATATACAAAAACTCTTAATTTAATCTTCAATAAACACTATAATTATGTTCACATGACATGTTAGAAATAATTATTAGTCAAAATATTTATAATATCAATAGTACCATATAATTTGTCATAGAAAAATTGATAGACACATAGGTACTCGGCTTAACGCTAGTAGTGATAAAGTAAATAATGCTATATCTTTACACTTGTTTCATGCAATATAAAACTAGAACAATATATTGGTAAAACCTAATGCAACTAACGAATATCCATATTATTTAATTAAATGTCATGTTTTGAATTTTAACTTAAGATTACGTAATTGTGTGTAATTATTCCATTTACGGATAAAATTAACGGACAAAATAAATTAGTACAATCTATTGAGAAAAAAAAACTAGGACAGTATACGACAGCTCGACACATATTCCAATACACTTCATTCAATACAAACTTGTGACAAACGGTGATGATGATGGATGATCTAAAATTATTTTCTAAAATCTTTTTTTTTTTAAATATTACTGTTTGAAATAAGATTAAAAACCCATTTATGGAGTAGACTACTATCTTTTGTTAGGCAGATTTTAACATTCTTAATTCATGAATTTTAATTATTTTCTAACCAAATATAAAAAAAAATTGAGAGTGTATTCAACAATTTCTTAAATTTTCGAACATTATTTTTTTATCAATACAAAAATTTATACTTTTTAATTCACTTTTTTAGAACACTTCTTAATAATATTCATGTTGTTAATAATTCATAATTATCAATATGTAACTTTTGAGACTCCAATACTTAGTTAATGCCAATTTTAGTTATATGAAGATTTTCTTAATGTAGCTGATAATATTATGATTATAATTGAACATCTAATTAATACACATCATATTTATATTTTATAATGATATTTTTCTTTTATAGTATTTTTATATGAAACTAATTGGTATATACACTTACGAAAATATTTTATATTATTGATAAATTACAACCACTCATATGTATTGGTGTATATGGATACAGGTAAATTCACGAAGTCATTTATTTAATCTAATTCAACTCGTGTTTTGACACAACTCATTTAAGTTTAGGTCTAATCCGAACCAATCAATTGAAACTCAATTATATTTGCTTCGGATATCGAATTTAAATTTTTTAAATCCAATCCGTGAACCCAACCCATTGACATGACATATATATTTTTATTTATTTATTTATTAATGTATAGTTAAAACTTAGTTGTTGGACTATGAATGAGAATTTGTTGCTAATTTAATTAATTTACTATGATTGAGAATTTGTTGTTAATTTAATTCATTTAAGTATTTTGTTGTGTTTTTAGATGTAGTTTAAGTATTAAATGATATGTTTCGATATAATTTTATTATTTTTAGATGTTCAAGTATTTAATTTAATTATATTTTTTTAAAATAAAATTTTTTATATTACCCGTGAACTCAACCTGCTCATAATCGGGTTGGTTTAGTTTGGATTTAATGAAAAAAATATGGGTTGAGAGATCGACTAAACCTAAATAAAATTAATTGATTCAAGTATAGTAATTAGTTAAAAACGATTCAACCCAACCGATATATACTAGTAACTAAAATTGTCCTCCAGCCACACATATGTACACACAAACATTAGTAATATTTAGTTATTCACACTTAAAAACAAATTATTTGGAAACTTTTACATTATTTTCCAATCAATTGTCTTACGACTTGTATGGAGTGTTATTTTCCTATTATTTGTTACACCGAAGAATTGGAAAAACTAACAGGAAAAAAATGTATCACACCCCATCCAATTAGTATCGCTATATATCTTTAATTTTGTGGCATTAAATTTCTATACAAAATAAATAAAATTTTCTATCTAGATGTTGGAGTCTTAAAACATGGTGAAAGGGGGTTTTCAGTGCATCGAAGAACCTCTGCCACCCATGTGATTACCAAGACAACCATAATAATGGAAAGAGACATTATAGATTCCCACAACAATTTAGTTGAAATTCTTATTGGTTTGCATTGATGCAACACAATTTCAGCAGCTCTGTTCTTCACAATTGTGCATTTTGATAGTCTTTGCAAATCGGGATAAATATCAAGCATATCTTGGATTGATCTACTATATGCGTGAGCCATGTTGTATGAGGCAAATGGAAGAAATTTTCCATTTTTTCTGCATTCCTCTATTGTGTCGTCTCCGCGACATGTAAACCTAACAAGAACCTATAATCAAACGCGTTTTATTAATTAATATCACTTCAACTTTTCTGGAATCAAATATTCTTTTAACTTACTTTTGGTAAATCGCCAATCCGTATGGCATCATGGGGACAATTCTGTGAAATATAGTTGTAATTTGGTGCTCCTGAGAAAGGGTCACAAATTTTCCTGAGCCCTATTAATTCTCCATTTCCTTCGCCAATTCCTAGGAGCCGATACATTACTGACACATTAGAATTCAACTGAGATACAAACAAACCATAATATATCAGAAATAATCAAACTGAATTAGTTAGACAACCAACAAACATTTCAGTGAATGACAATAAAATTTTGTACCTCAACTATGAAACTGTGGATGGTGCTGCCAATTTCAGCTAGCAATTTCCCAGAGAATGAATCATTAATGCATGGTAACATCGAACCCAAGCTACTGTTCTGTGGACTTTTCTCAAATTCCTCAAAGGCAGAACACGCATCATCTGCAAAACTGCATTCACCATGAAAATATAGTTTAATGACTTCAAGCATAGTTGCTATAATTCAAACCAAAAATGTTTAATGTACATCCCTTTTTTCATACGCATGTGACACATTTATTTGTGTACAAAAACTTAGTTAATTCAATTAATTAGATGATTAACTTAGATGACGTTGAAAATTTTAATTAATTATGTAGTTGAATTAACTACATTTATTTACGGTGTTTTGAATTAAACATTTACTCAAATAAATTAATTACATTTTTGCACATTATTAATCTGGCGTACATGTACAAAAAATAAAAAATGAGTGTGCCTATCATTGCTGAATTTTAACATGGAACAGTTGGTTTACTCACGTGCGGAGGAAATAATCAAAACCGGTTAAGAACCAGCACAGGCTTGTTAGGATCCAAAGGCATAGAATTATGCTGAAATGAAATGAATGTAAAATATAAGTCATAGCAAAATGCAGAACATAACTACTAACTCTATAATTAGGCAGAAGAAAAAACTTTGAAAATATGCACTATCTTACATTATAAATCCTGGACGCCAATGCAGTAGCATTAGAACTGAATCAAAAACAGCAAAGTGAGAAAACAATCAATTAAACCACAATAATTACTTAAGAATATAATAATTAATTAAACTTGTAGGTTCTAGTGGATTAATGGTTACCTAGTGCTGCAATCAATGTAACTAAGTTCACGGTTAGAACAACAATGTGTGCTGTATGCCTAGACACATTGAGAGAGTTAAACCACCATTTAATTAAATTAAATTGAATGAAAAAATATAAAAAGTACAATTAGCATAAACTGAGAGTTATTTAAAGTGTAATCCATACGAAGTATGAGTGGCCTTGTCGAAAGATTGTTCACTTCTGTCGATAAAACGACGAATGACACGCGAATTTGTTCTGAGATCTTGAGTGGTGGAATTCAAACTCACACATATTTGTGGATTGTAAGGAAGAAGAAGATATTGAATTTGTCTAGTTGTTCTCATTACCCTTCCAATGGCTCCAACGGCTTCTTCTCCTATACCAACCACTGTATCTTTCAGTTTTTCTGTCCTCCGCAGAGTCTTCTGACTTGTTGCAAGTACAAAACTGGAAGCAACTCTGTTACACAAAATTGCTTCAATTTCATTTTCATCTAATAACATTGACAGGCTTTTACAATAGCTTATTTAGCCTTAACTTACCAATGGTACAACCACTTGGTTAAATGTTAGTAACAATTTAAGAAAAATTATATCATGATATGTTGTAGGCTTATTTTTATAAATTTTACAAGTGTCCATTCTCATAGGGGATGTAGTTCAAATCTCTTATAAAACAATTGTAAAATAATCACACTACCACGGTTATTAATAGTTTTCCATTCTCTAATTTTTCTTTTTAAAAGTTTTACAAGTTTCCTCTATTCTATTTTTTTATTATAGTTTATCAACAAAATCTTATTAGTGCTTACTCTTCAAAATAGTTTTAAATTGCTCTATAATGATATAGTAATTGCAATAGCTTCGACCATCAAGATCGGCCTAAGGGTTAAGGCCAAGCCTTGATTTAATGTCTTCCAACATAAATTTATTTGTTGTTAGTTTTTATAAATAAAAAGATCACATATATTAAAATTTGTTTTAGACTTGGTTGACTATTGAAGATTATTGGACATCCTCTCGGTTGCACTTATCTTCATTTTACTATAACATAAGATTTGCGGTTACACCGTAATTTAAAATCATATTTCAAATAATTTAATATGCACGGCAAAATGTAGTGTAGGAAAATTGGGGACTTACATGGCAAGAGAGGTTAGCAAGAGAAGCAGGAACAAAATGTGGAGATAGTAATGATCCAAGCATGGTAATGAGGGAGAGCCACCACTTAGACATTTCACAATCATGAAAATGCCCAAGACAACTCCACATAACAACCAAACTCCAGCAAATGCATATCCATGAACTCCTGTAAATGCCGCAGACTGAAAAGGATCAGAAAGCAATTCTTAAAATCAATCTCAATTTCTCAATCCTATACTACATGCCCTCACAAAATTATTGTTAATTGTCCTGTTTAATTAATTGATCAAATCCATTCCATTTTTAATCATCCAAAAGTTCACAGATATTCCTTATTGACACATTGTATTGCATTTTATATAAAAAGTACGACTCTTTTGTTATTGTAATTAATACAATATAACTTGTGCTGCACTCCGATGGTGAGATGATTTATATTTAAAACTTGCCTAAGTGCAAACATATTTTAATCAATAGATAATTGAAAAATGTACTGAAATTGGAAAGTGACTCACAGCTAGGTAATGTTTGTTTCGAACATCGAATTCTCCATTATAGTCTTTGAAATGTCGTAAAGGATCGGGTCTCTTGAAACTCCTTCCATGAACAGAGGACTCTGAAGCTGAGGCTAAAAATTTGTGTTGAAACGATGGAACTGAAATCAAGAACAAGAGAAATAAAAGAAATAATAAGCGGTAATTGGTTGAATTGAGCATGACACAGAGTATGTTTTGTGGTTTTTGAGGAAAGGAAAAAAGACAACATTTGGTGTTGTCTGAAAATGGTGACAACTTTTAGAGGGAGGGAATTTACGTGTGACTCACTAAGCAAGGTAAGAATAGCTTGTGGCATGGTTTTGTTAGTTAATGTCAAGGAAGGACAAATGGTAATGTTGAGAGATGGAAGTAACGAATCAGAAGCCGAAATTGTTGGTTCGTCTAATCCTAGTAATTGACCACTTTTATAATTTTTTTCATTTCATGTTTTTATATCCGTGTCTTTCTTCTTAAGCTTATATATATGCTTCGCGCTTTTTTCTTCCCACCTTCTGCTATTTGCTATGTGTATGTTCTCTCGTCATGTTTTTTTTACCTTGTCTTTTTAGTTTTCCATCTTGAAAAAATAAGTATGGAATGAAGAAAAAAAAGGTGACTATTTGCCTATCCTAGAGTTTAGTTGGATATCTTATCCAACACTCAATCATTTTAAGTTATTTTTTAGATAATTTAAAATTTGAATTTATTTTAACTTACGAAAATAAGTAGCCAGCTTTTTTTCACCAATAAATAATAATTCTAAAAAAAAAAAATCTATTAGTTTTGTTCAAATATAATACCCAACAATCAATCATTTAAAACACTTTTTTATATTTAACTATCTATAAATAATATAAATTTTGAATTAATTTTAATTTTGTATATATTTTTCTTTTGAGGTAGCACGAGGTAGAGTTGTCAACATACCTACTCGACATGTTTAGGGCTACCCTAACTAGGAATGACAATGGGTAGTGTTTGAGTAGGGTAGTATATTACTCATCCCCGTATCGACAGTTTAAAAAAAATACCTGTGTCCGTGTCCGTACTCTCGTGGGTATAAACTTTAATACTCGTACCCTTGTCATTTGGGTACTTAAGTGTCCGTACCCATACCTGTTACCCGCACTTTAACAAAAATATATCGATAAATAATCGCTATTGTTGTAATTAAATTTAAAAAATTGGTATGAGTAGAGCATATGTAAATTGGTATGGACAGAACATCATGTAGCTTGATATGTGTATAGAGGCTAAAATTTATTTATTTTTTCAATTTTTTTAATTATTCAAATTGCATTTTTTTTATCAAGGGCCCAATTTTTAAGATTAAAACAGAACATCTAAAATCTATTACTAACATATTTTCGTGATGATTTATTTATATATTTATTTTTTAGAAGAATCCAAAAATTATGAAATAGAAGACCTAAATTAATTGATTTGTTTGTAATAAAAAGGAGAGGTAGAGAGACATCAGATAATAGAGAGTGAGAGAGATAGTAGATACAGACTATAGGAGAGATAAAGATGCATAACAGAGTAGATGGACATATATGTATTTAGAAAAATCATGTATTTATAAAATATTTTTTCAAACAAACATGTTTTCTTGAAAATCATTTTTATGTCCTTTATGGTAATTTTGTAGTTTTAAAAAAATCATTTTTATAAAGTTATATACATACAGGTTAAAAATCATTTTACAAAAATCTCAAAAAAATAATCTCTAAATTATTTAAAACAAAAATCATTTTTATTCAAGCTCAAATAAACACATCCAATAATAATAATAATAATAATAATAATAATAATAATATATAAGTGCGGGGTGGGTACTATAGTACCCATACCCGTTTAATTTTACGAGTAATTATTCGTCCCCATACCCATACCTATTATGCGGGTTTTTACTCTACCAATTGCGGGCACCCATTGGGTCTGAGTTTAATTGTCATCCCTAACCCTAACTTAGCTTTAGACTTCATTAAGTCAAACTAAAACGCCGTGTTATAAGTGTTTAAAACACTAATTAAGTTGAGCTTATATTTGACTACGGATTTGACACATCAACACACCATATAATTTTTAAGAAAGAGAAATTAGGAGGGCTAAGGCAAGGATAAAGAAAAATTAGGAAACTAAATGAACAATTCTAGACATACAAGCTCTAGATAAAGTCATAAAAAAGGAGGCCTTGTAGCTACATGGAGGAGACTCTAAGACCAACCTATAGCAAGAATTGCGAGGGAGACTGAAATTCGCTAACCGGTAGGCGTTTCTATTGCGCTCATGCCAAATATGGGTAATTTGAGCTTGCCACTACTTGCAAATAAGGTGATGGATGCACCAAAATAAAGTAGAAATATTCCCATTGATGGTACAAACTCTAGTTACCAAATCAACCAAAGTCTTTGAGTCACTTTCCACTAAGAGGTTGGAGATCCTTACCTCAAAGCCAGGTCCATTCCCAAGTACATGTCTAACATCTCTACATAGAGAGCATCACAAGACTCAATCCTCTCATAATACCTCATAAGTTAATTTGACATAACTATAATTTTCAAAAATAATAATTTTACCACATTAATTTTTCTATAAAGACTCGTACCTCTAATCTTATATTTGAATTTTCCACTTTTTACCACTTCATTATTGTATTTTAAAAACTCATGTCGTGTTCAAAATTGACTGAAACCAATTATATTTAAACTTTATTCAATTTCATGACTTTATTTCTCAACTAAATTAATTTTTCCACAATAAAATATTTATGTATTACTTGGTGATTAATTTTTTAATCGTATTACTCAATTAATTTATTTTTTATCGATTAACTATGCCTGTGGAGTAATTTTTTTCCAAAAAAATATTTATGTATAACTATTTGGTGATTTGTCTTATGACCAACTTAGTCTTATTTTTATATTGTCTCGTCTTTATTAAGCACATACCTCATTAGATTTAATCAGGTTAATGGTCGAGCTGAGGTCTAAAAAATTGGCCCGATCTAAAGTTAGAGTCAGGTAAAAAAAACACACAATTGTTGGATTCATTAGTCTTATTGATCTCATAATAAATCTTCCACGTCAAGTTATTCAAACGCATTCTCTCTCCTTTTCACCTGCCATGTCATTGGTAGAAAACACAATGACAACCAACTTCCATAATCGTGGGTTTTGTATCATGAATTGTCTCCATCTTTACCAAACAAGATCTATGAATATTTTTTTGAAAACTCATTGAGTTTCCTTTGTTTAAAATTATAAATATGTACTTATATGTTCATTTCCATGTGTTATGTGAAGGAACAAATGGAATAGATCACCGAAATCTACAAGGTTGAGAGAGTTGTAGTGGCGGCTAACCTAGTATTTGAGATAATGCATACAAGTTTGTCCGTCTTTTTCTTGCCCTTTAGCTTATACAATAGTCATGTAATTAGGGTTAAGCCTATTTCCCCTGTCTCAAACCCATTCTTAATATAGATGTGTTGTCTTCATCGAATATTTTTGTATCTTCTTATGATTGGGATAGTATGGAATTTAGACACACATGTGTCATAGTCTTGTCTCACAAGATCGACAAAGCTAGACCTCTACAAGCCTATTTTGTCGACTATGCTTCTTGATGGTTCACATAACATCTCTACCATATTTCTGGGCAAGTGTAGGTCCTCTTTACCTCTTTCAATAGGTCAATCCAGTGGCCCAATAGATTTATATCGGACATAATTTTCGAGTTCCAAGGTTTGAAAGGCGCATGCATACTCTTGGGACTGACCAAGTGCACCAAATAAATTGGTATTAAACACAACTCTAAGCGTCAAGGCTAGTGGGTGCATGCACTTAGAATTGACCAAAAAGATTGGTATCAAACAGGGAAATGTTTTAAATTCTTATTTGGGTGTGTTGTATTATTAGAAAATCATGGTGGAACTGACAAAGTTGTGGTAGAGAGCCACTGAGGGGATTAAATTTGGGAAAATAATTTATCTTAATCCTATATATTATCTAAGATCATTGATTCAAGAATGGGTTTTGGGAATTAAAAAATGGCCATTTGGCTATTACAGTGTTGAGCTCAATTTTGTTGGGGGGTGTTTATGTGTGATGGAAAAAGAGAATTAGTGACGAGAAAATTTATATGTAATGGAAAGTCGAAAATGTTGCAGGAGGGAAGGAATGCTAAAGGAGAAGGTCATGGATAGATGGTTAGAACGAAGTTGGGAATGTGAAAGAGGTGTCAAATCAAGTTATTTGACCTATTTAGGGTCGGTCATAATAGATTACAAACTTTATCGGACTGAACTAAAATTTTCTATTTAAAAACGGACCTAAAAAATACTATTCGAGTCTGACCTTAAACAAATTGTGAGCTTTCGGACTAGCATATTATTTAATTATTTTTAAATTTTATAAAGTTATGTATCGTAATTTTTATTTTTATAAAATTATTTAAATTTTAATATGTTCTATTTTTTAAAAAACTTAACATTAAATTTAATAAAATTTGTTAATTTTTTACATAATTTATTTCTTGTTGCATTTAAATATTTTACATACTTTTTTCAAAAAAATAACGATATATACTATTTTTCTATGCTATGCGGGTAGTCCCAAATCCAACCATATTAACTTGGCACATGTACGAATTTTTTATGGATGAGCTAAAAATTCTTATTAAAATTTAGATTTAAAATTTAAAGCCTAGTACCGAAATATATGGACTAAGACATTTGTATGGCTTAGACGTGGATGAGAGGGAAAGGAAAGTGGGAGATTTTGTTTGATTTAGTGTGGATTGACATACAATTGGATCTGATAAAACTTTAATATCTCATGGCTATAAAATATTATGCACCATGGACCACCTATGACACCTGCCCACGCTAGAGTTCACCAATAATTTGATTTATCAAGTTTCGGCCATTAACCAGCTCACACTTGGCATGCCTCCAACTGCCTTTGATTGGTTATCATGATAATTTGATTACTTTAGCTTTTCAAAAAGTTTCTTTGTCGGATACGTCTTCACTTGCACGTACCTATACGCTCTTCATCCATTAGTTCGTGTTACCCACGCATAATAACTGAGCGTGGTAAAATATCTCCACATGTTTGGATCCGTCCAGCTTTCGCCACTCGTGGCAAAGCACCACAGGTCCTCTAAATAAAGATA
Organism: Cicer cuneatum; assembly: GCA_037974295.1. Classification (NCBI taxonomy): domain Eukaryota; kingdom Viridiplantae; phylum Streptophyta; class Magnoliopsida; order Fabales; family Fabaceae; genus Cicer; species Cicer cuneatum. Next base: position 4,151,991 of record JBBPBO010000002.1, on the reverse strand, counting down.
ACGAGAAGCAGTATGGTTTCATATTTGCGGGTCCCACCACAATTAACGGACATGATGTAATAGATTATCTACAACCGTCCGATCTAAGTAGACTCCAAAACCTAATAATAAAAAAAATAATAAATGTTTTTCGTATTTGATTTGATATGAGTGCGGTAAAGAGTGGAAAGGGAGGGAAGAGAGAAGGAGGAGGAGGTGTGTGAAGAAGAAAGAAGGAAAGGTGAATTTGGATGCAGCGAAGCCTCTAGAAAATCTTTCTTTCTTTCTCTCTCTACAGAGGAATCGTAGATCTGATTTCTTTCTTTCTTTTCGATCAATTCTTTTGTTAATCAGAATTTACTTCAACCAAAACAATGGGATTGTGGGAAGCTTTTCTGAATTGGCTTCGCAGGTAATTTTTTTTTTTTCATTTTCGTTTTGATTTGATTGTTTTAAAAGAATTAGGTTCATGTAGTTCTATGCTATCGTTATTATTATTACGTTCTTTTTTTCAAATCTTCAATTTGAGCCGTTTAAATTGTTTTGAACTTTGAAATAATTTATTTTGTGAGTAATGAATAATTCGGTGCGGAATTTCTTGATTGTTGAGGAATGAGGTTTTCTTGCATTCGTTTTTAATATTTTTGAAGGTGTTCAATGTTGGTGATATTTCGTGATTTGTAAATCGTTCTCATCTTTGATATGATTTGTAAATTGTTTGGTTTCAATTCAAGTGACTTATTTTCAATTATGAAATTATTGTGTTCTGAACTTTGGATATGTGAGGCTAACTGCTGTATAGAATAAAAGCGGATGTAGTTGAGATGGATAGATAATAGAATTCTCCTATTCGGAATCTCTGGTGCATATATGAATTGTTTCGGGTGGGTTTGGATAATCAACTTAATTAAGCGCTCATTGGTTAAGTGCTTGTTATATAAATACTTTTTTAATAAATGTTGTTATATAAGCTTCATGTATAAGTTAATTTATATAGTCAAAGAGGGAATGCAGTCAGATTGTATTCATATAAACTGTAAGGTGTTTTCATTAGCTAACTTTGCGAGCCTATTGAAATAAGCTGACATCTAATGGACATGCCACATGAACTTCAAAGCACTTACACAAGTGCCAATATCATATGTTGAGCTCATATAAGCTGCAAATAAGCTCTTCTATGTTGTACTTGGAAGTTGAATTTTATATTTATGTTTATGTCTGTGCATTCCCTGTGCTAAGTGGACCGCTTTCTTCAAAAGGCACGAGCTTATTATGTTTTAAATTTGATTTGATTGCAGCCTTTTCTTCAAGCAGGAAATGGAGTTATCTCTTATAGGACTTCAGAATGCTGGAAAGACTTCCCTTGTAAATGTTGTTGCTGTAAGTACAATAATCATGTTGGTTTTCTCTTCTTTTTGTTTAATTTATACTTTGAGTTTTCTTCACTAACTGATTTTTTATATTGCTAATAGACTGGTGGATACAGCGAGGACATGATTCCCACAGTAAGTTATGCTCATCAAATGCTTTTAGTTATTGCTTCCTCTTCTATTTGTTTATGTTAGGTTGTTAGCAACAGGCAGCAGTAAGAAGGGAAGGTTTTTAAGGTGTATACGAGAAGGAAGAGGTAGTGGGAAGGAGCTCAAGTAGTTAATACAGCTGGGGGTGTTTAAGGAAAGGTTGTTATTGTAGTCGTTAGGACTTAGGATGATTAGAAGCATTTATTAGGGTACAGCTGTTATAGTGTCAGGATAATAAGGTATACAATATAAATAGGAATTAGGGAGGATAAAAAGGGTTATTAGAGAAAATTATAAATCTCCCCTAGAAGGTCGTCATGACCTTGTCTCTTCAAATCAATAATACAGAGGAACCTCTTAATTTGCTACCTATCTTCATCCAATCATCCTAATTTTATTACTTTCTCAGCTTCATATCAAGTGGTTCAATTTTCGTAATCTAAAGACACCGGATATCATGAAGGCGCTCATTGAAGCCCTTGAATCATCATTGGAAGTAGTCACAGAGGTGTCTAACAACACAACACCCAGTTAGCACTTGGCAGACTTTCGACGGAATATGTCAACCAACGCTATCGTATTAGCATCAAGTAGCTTATGGAACGTTGGAAGGAAAAGGAAAAAGTTGGGCTGGTTTTGGAAGCCGACGATGAAACCTGCAACGACTCTAAGGATGGATCAATTGTCACTCGAGGACAATGATGGCAGGTGGAGGAGAATGGGGATGACCAGGGGTCTTTGAGCGGCAACAATGAAGCTTGGTTCTGGGTGAAAAAAGTGGAATCGTCCACCTCCAAGGGATGTGATCCAATGGGATGAGTGGCATGGGCTGAGAAATTCTTTGAAGTGCAACAAATTAAGCTTGAAAAGGGTGATTCTTTGAAGTGTTCAACCCCTCGAAAAAAACATAATCTAATTACACTATTGTCTCATATCATCCCCAAGATCAATGTCACTTAGTTTATCCTCATCCTTTGATGCCACATGCTCTTCCTTTGCATCTCCTACTATCTCTTCAACCGTTGAGATTGACACATCCAAATAGGAATGGGGGCATTCCTACTGAGTGTACTGTGTCAGGAAGAGGAATAGGAGCATTTCAATCACAAGGGTGGTGACCTATAACCTATTGCATCTTTCAATAAAACTTTAGCTGAGATAACACAATCTGAGTCAATATATGAGAGGGAATTGTTGGTGCTCTAGTATTGACCATCCTTCATTGCCATCCATATTTGTTGGGATGAAATTTCAGTGTATGCTAACCAGAGGAGCCTAAGACACTTGCTGGAGCAAATTATTACAAATCAAAATTAGCATAGCTGGTTGGCAAATTAATTTGATTCAACTTTGAAATTATTTACAAAATCGGATCCTCTAACCAGGTGGCAGATGCACTATTTCACATGGAAGAGATTAAGGAGATGCAAGCCATCTCTCGATGTTAGTACCAGTTCACCAATTGGTTGACTGAGAAGTTCAGGAAGATACGGCATGGAGCAAAAACTCTAGACAACCTCGAGAAGTACCCTTATTTGCATTGCTGCTATACTAATGAGCAGGGGAACTTGCACTACAAAGGTAGGCTAGTGTTAACAACTTCTTGTGCTTGGATTCCCAAACCATTGGCTAGATACCATGCCGTTCCCATTTTTAGGCACAGGGATTTATAGGAACTACAAAAGGTTGACACAATTAGTGTAGTGGTTGGGGATGGAAGGGGCCATTACTAATTATGTGGCAACTTGACATACTTGTTAGCACAATAAGCCAATAAGGATAGAGTATAAAGTTGTGCCTCTTGCAAGCTTGCTACAACCACTATTCCCAAAGCTACTTGTGAAAAACTCGATATGGAATATGAAGTCCAAAGGATATGACACCATATTGGTGGTTGACTGGTTGTTTACAAGTTCATTAAGTATGGTTATTTCATTGCATTAAAACCCCCCTATTCAACATGAATTGTGGCATACAATTTTGCCTGAGAGGTAGTTCGGTTACTTGGGAATTGGGATTCCTATGTCTATTGTTAAGTGACTGGGCACTATGATCTGGCAGGAGTAATTTTCAATGCAGGGAACTACGTTGACATTGATGGACAGGCAGAGGTGTTGAATCAAACATTGGAGACATATTTACTATACTTCAAAAGGATATGACACCATATTGGTGGTTGACTGGTTGTTTACAAGTTCATCAAGTATGGCTATTCATTGCATTAAAACCCTCCTATTCAACATGAATTGTGGCATACATTTTTGCCTGAGAGGTAGTTTGGTTACTTGGGAATTGGGATTCCTATGTCCATTGTTAAGTGACTGGGCACTATGATCTGGCAGGAGTTATTTTCAATGCAGTGAACTACGTTGACATTGATGGACAGACAGAAGTGTTGATTCCTTCACTTCAGAACAGCAAAGGATTTGGTGTTGATTCCTTCATTGGGCAGAGTGTTTGTACAATACCAACTATCATGGGGCAGCAGGTTGTATGCATTCAAGGTGGTTTATGGCAGACCTCCACCTTTTTCCTGGGCTAGGTTCACACTTGGAGAAGTTTAAGTAGTCGCACAAGACGTGATGATATACAGAGATGAAGTGTTACAACAACTTAAACAACATTTGGCGAGGGAACAAGAGCTTATGAGGTAGCATACGAAACCAGCTAGCATCCAAGAAGGTTATTGGATAATGGGTATACGAGGCAGGGGTTGATTCAAGAGCAGGTGCACCCCAAATAGGTTCTGTTGCCATCAAACTACAGCTATCTGAGCAGCATCTAACTCACCCTATTTCATGTATTTTAGCTGAAGGTCATGGGGCACCAGAAGGTGTGTTATCCACTGACACCAAGAGGAAGCGCCGTATTCTGCACTGTGTTGGCTGCCAGATTTGTCAGCATAGATGGTGGTCTGGTTATAATAGACCAGATTCGACCACATAGGCACGGCAGACCAGAAGAACAGGGTATATGGAGGATAAGCTTTTTATGCAGGACTACAGGAGCAATACTCCCATTTGAACCTAGAAGACAAGGTTGATCTTCTACATGTAGCTAACGTTAGCGACAGGCAGCAGTGAGGAATCAGGAGGGAAGGTTTAGAAGGTGGGTTTGAGAAGGAAGAGGTTGCTGGAAGGAGCTCAACTAATTGATACAGCTGGGGGCATTTTAGGAACAAAAGTTATTGTTGTTAGAAGGGTCAGTTTGATTAATTAAGGTACAACAGTCATAGTTGCAAGATGGTGGGGTATAGGATGTAACTAGGAATTAGGCAGGAAAGAAAGGGATCCCGTTAAAAAAAAGTAGGAAAATAGCTCTGCAGCTTCTGCTGTGCAATAAGGATAATTTTCCTTAAAAGTACATGTTGACCTTGTCACTTCAATCAATAATACCGAGGAATTTCTTCTTAATTTGCTATTTGTTTTCATCCTAATTTTTATTATTCTCTTGGGTTCTGAACGGTTTGATTTATGAAGTTTTCTATCTTTCAAGGGCAATATTTCTAATCAATCTATTGTTATCTGATTCCAGGTGGGATTCAATATGAGGAAAGTAACAAAAGGCAATGTTACGATCAAGTTATGGGATCTTGGAGGGCAACCTAGGTTCCGTAGCATGTGGGAACGTTACTGTCGTGCAGTTTCTGCTATTGTGTATGAAACAAACTTCTTATTTTCTTCTAGCTTTAATGTTTTTTGTGTTTCCGAGTGGAGCATTGGTACATGCAAACATTGATACAGTTATAGATGCAGATTTAACTGATGAATTTATATTTGTAGTGTTGTGTTGATAGTCAACTTTAGTGTAGTCAAATAGCGGCTATAGCACTATAACATTATAGCATAGTGGAATTTGAACAAATCGCTATTATTCTGCAATACGATATTTAATACAAAATATTGTCAAATAGTTGTTATAGCGATCTATAGCAAAATTTGAACAAATTGCTATTTTTTGCAATATGTGATTGACAACACCGATTGACTTACAACGCGGATTAACTTATGTGTGTATAATGTTTTTGGTGTTTGATATATTGTATAGTAATTGACTGAGGTGGGCTTAAAGCCTTAATTTTGTTCTTGCAGATTAATGCTCCTAGCTGTTTATTTTAGATTTGTAGTATTTCCATAACCACCAGATTATACCTTATCATTTTTTCTTCAACGAACCCAAACATAGTTATGCAAAACTATTTGTCCTTTAGATGCCCAATGAAAAATACCTTGCCTGTACAAATTGATTTCATTAACGCCTTTTTCCAGCATTGTCACTGGTAAAGAAGAAGGAAGTGAGTATAATATAGCTCCTTGAAACTTTGTGTGCAAACTTGATTATGCTACAACATGTGTGGTCCAAAGTTTAAACGGTTAAAACTTTTGCTTTATTGCTTTGCTACTGCTCAATTCTTAAAACTCTTCTCTTAGTTCAAAGCAAATATTACTTTTTCTGTTGAAGATTGGGATGCTGCCGAGTACTCTCTCCCTCTAAGATCTAGTGCATTCGTTAATTGGATCATATGCTCAAATTTCTATGAATTGAAGCCTTTTTTCTCTTGAGCTGGTTACCATTAGCTGAATTTGTGAAACTTAGCAAGTTTTTTAATCTGATATTTCCTGCAGTTATGTTGTTGATGCTGCTGATCCAGATAATCTTAGCATATCAAGAAGTGAACTTCATGATTTGCTGAGCAAGCCATCATTAAATGGTATCCCTTTATTGGTGCTGGGGAACAAGATTGACAAGGCAGGGGCTCTGTCCAAACAAGCATTGACCGACCAAATGTAAGATTCACATCCCTTATATTCTGGTTGTTAAGAGCAATAACGAAGTAAACTAGTTTGATTTTGTTTATATTATTTCCTCCTTCGATTTTGTATTCTTTTACCTTTTTTTGGGACTTAGCTCTCTCTGGTGTGCAGGGATCTGAAATCAATTACTGATAGGGAAGTTTGCTGCTTCATGATCTCGTGCAAAAACTCCACAAATATTGACTCTGTTATCGACTGGCTTGTGAAGCATTCCAAATCAAAGAGTTAAGAAGAACCTACTTTGTGCTTTGAACTCTAATGTAATTTCCCGGCGACTCATTTCTGGATTTTCTAGAGAGGCATTTGCATGTCTAACTCTCAGATTGATTTTTCTTCCCTTTCCTAAGGTGTTTTGCTGTGATTATTCTTGTACGATTGGGAATTAAACGGGAAAACGTACATGTCAAAGGTTTCTTCGAGTACATTTTAGTGTATTATCAGTGTACCTATATAATTCAAAGATTCACAGAATTGCTTTTGCGAGAGGAACTGATGGTTTTGCCATTGTAAATTGATGTCTGTTTCCGAACATGCATGCATTCATTTAGCTTGGCTGTCGTTTTCCCCCATTGTCCCAAGTTGTAGTAGGTAACTTGTAGTTTTTTTCGCACTTCAATAAATAAAAATACTCCCTTTCGCACTACTCACACTGCTTTCAAAACAACAATTCTACTTTATATTTATGATAATCGAAAGCCAACCAATGGTTTGAAAGAATAATTTGGTAAAATAATTATTCTCATCATTGCATTTTATAATGTGTGCACAAATTTTAAACGAATCTCATTTTAAAATGGAAGAGTATAGCGAGATCTGGCGCTTCATCTGTTTTTTCTTGTTTGGTTGGTGTTTTCGAAATGGGTTGAAACTCGAAGAAAAATGGTTATAAGGAGTGGATTTTGGTAGATGATGTTGAACACTGTTTTAGATGTGATGAACAAGAAAAAATGGATCTCTGTTACTGTTTTTTTCTTCTTCTCGCTCTCCTTCAGTCCCTTTGCTTTTTGAAATACCTTCAGTCACCATGTTTCATCACCGATAATCCTCTGTGGTGTCCTTTGAACCAGGATGCCAAAACTACTACTGCTGTTTTATTGTTTTGTTTTAAATGATCAATGTCCAGATTTATTGTTTTCATGGAAATGGAAAAGGAAGAAGTTAGGGAGAAAGATGCTTGGTTGCATACTCCAGAAAAATACACACTTGTTCTCCAATTATATCTTGTCTTTTTTCGTCTGTTCCACTTTTGACTATTTTATGATGGTAAATGCAAATGGCAAAATGTTAGTGATACGCTAATCTAATGGGCTTATATGAAACGGGTCTTCAACTTTCATTTTGTTTTTAATTTATGTTTGATTCTAATTTTATATTAGCCAAAATTGATTTTAAAGGTTTAGAATTAATTTTGATATATTTAGAGGTGTTCAGGTAGAATTAGTTTTGCTTATAAAATTCATTTTAACTTGAAAATAAGATTTATAATTTTTAACTCCAAACATGACTTTTTTTTACGATAGGAGTTTAATTCATTTCATTAAAGATTAATCTCCAAACATAATTTTTACACTAAAATTTATTGTTCAATTCACTATTTTGCAAATGGACCTCAATATAAATCATTATACATTTAACCAACTTTTAAAATCGATTAATTCAATCAAAATCAACTTTTATCACCGCATAACCATCCACACTAATTTTCTTATTTGCATAATACCAAAAAAACAAGAGCATGGAAATTTTATTCACTTGAATTTTTAGCCTTTATTTATTTCCATGTTTCCCTCCTTTAAAAAACAAGGAAAGAAATAAATAGAAGCTAAAAATTGTCAATGAATAATATTTTTCATTTTCTTGAAAACAAAATTTAGAACCTAGTGCATACTTGATTGCATTTTTTGATGAATTAAAATTGATTCTAAAGATGTCGACATGTTTGATTGTTCTCTATAGTATAATTGATTCTTGCTTGAAATTAAAATTGTGAACTTTTATCTCTAGAATTGTTTTTGCCTCAAACATATTATTCAACTAACTTTTATATGTATCCAAATACAAAGAACTTTACCTTAAACTCACTTTTAATCAATGCATTCAAAATCATTTTTTATAATCCATAACAAAAACACACTATTACTGTGTACCCTCGCCTCATTGTCTTTGCCTTTCATTAAAAATAAGGTTTACAAAAATTAATAAATAAACTATTCCTGACTCCTGACAAAAATGTGTCATGGATCAAACTGGCACATTCCAAATTTACAACCCTAACTATGCACAGCAATTAAATACCATCTGCACAATATAATGCTCATTTCAACCATGCAGAAGCTGAGATATCATCTGCAAAAAATTTCAAAAATTAAACGGCTATCTGAATTAACGGAAAGAAAGCATTCAAAATGGCTTAAAGGGAAGCTATAAACATCACAATTATTTATAGGCATTATAAGTAATGTTTCTTGGTAAGGAAGCTTACCATATATTAAGTCTTCTGCATTTCAGTGCCTTCATTGCTGCTTTTGCGAACACTCGTGCAGCCTCAGCCTCTGCTTCGGCAGCCTCTGCCTCCCTTGCTGCTGCCTCAGCCTCGGCAATGGCAGCTTCTGCCTCTGCAACTGCTTTTGCAGCCGCTGCTGCCACCTCTTGAGCTGTCACACCCTTCATTTTTAAAAGCTCAACATCAATTTGGGATTTTGAAAGGATGTTCACATTAGTCTTCTCTGCTCGTGGAGAATCTTCCGGCCTTCCTTCCAGAAGTAACAAGGAAGAACATCTTCTTTTCTCAGATGTTTTTGTTGAATTTGTTGCAATCCTGTATTTATCCTTTACCTGTGTCATTAGAAGGGAGATTTTGTCAGCTAACAGAATTTTCACTCCCACTACAGTATAGAAAATGCCCCCGATATGCATAGTTCAACTGCCATAACATACTATGTTTTTTTTATTTAAATATGAACATAAAACCAATTAATTTCTCAGTCCCAAAAACTTTCTGCTCATAACTTTCAGTAACATCAAGCATGTTAGCAGAGTATCCATTTCATGCAATATCCAAAAAATTATCTCGATTGACAGTACTTCCTTCACTAAACAGGTATGCAGGAAAAGATACTGCTTTTGGGAACTAAGTTCGGAGAAGCCAAGCTTCAGTAATAAAGAGTATATTTACCTTCATTAATTTGCCACTTGCCACCATATGCTTCAATTTTGTTGACAATAACTTCACGAGGTTTGGTGGAGACCGGTATTGATCCTATTTAGGTAAAAAATTCAGAATTACTACCGACAAAATGATGCAGAGAAGCACACAAAAGAAAATTTCAATTGCTAGTATCTGTTGCATTTCGCATTTCTGAAAGCTTATCAGGTTATTTTAAAAAGACAAACAATAGATAGCATATTTCTGAAAGCCTTTGTTGATCATAGGAAGGAAAAAAATTAACAGCTTGTTCTTGCCAGGTGAGAGACTTGTGTAACATGTTTAGGTTTGACAAAAAGAAACATCAAATGAAAAAAATGCTAAGATATTTTGGTACCAGGAAGAAAGGAAGTCTATGAGTTACATATAGTGCTAGTTGAAATTGCCGATAATTAATAAGCAACATATATATCAATGGACCTGGGAGAGAAACATTTCCAAACAGTTTAAAATATTTTTGTTGTTGTAAACTTGATCACAAAGTAGGCTGATCCGTACATATATTTTGTAACAAATATTTAATACATCAATCAATATAATAAAATGTATGTATATAAAGAAAAATGATTCAATAGCAGATGAATAAAATTAAAATAATTAACCGTCTTATTCTAGATGAACATGAGAAATTAACTTGAAAAAGAAAAGGCCTAAAAAATCAGAACTTAAGTATATTTTCTAGTATTGAAGTTTACATACACCAACATTTGGATTATTTGGAGGGAGACTGAATAAAACTATAGGCCATATTCTTACAATGGATTTGGAATTAAATGGTCAGTCACTAGAAATTATTTACAATAGGATATTGCAGTGATCCCACTGAGAGAGCAAAAGGTTTTAATTGCTGTATTTATTTGATATTTAGATTCTATATAATTAATGAGATAATCAAGGTATAAATACCTCTATGCAAGCAGCAATGGCGGCCATGTCAGAACCCTTTGGCTCCTTCAACTTGACAATAGACTCTAATATAAGGTTGTCCAATCTGCCATTATTAAAAAGAATTATGTTGTCATCACTGAAAAACATTGACACATAGTTGACGTTGAAAATTCACCAAAAAACTTGAGGGGATGTTGTCGTCAAAAGTGACAACAGAAGATGACTATTTATCAAATGTTTTGTAGTTGTAATTGGAATCTATATATATGTATTTTAATCATTTTAGTGTATCTTTGCCATGCTTAGACAAGATTCATTGTGAAATTAAATAGCTAACGAAGAATAAGAAAACAATAGACCGCATGGTACACGGACTATAACAAAAATTGCTTGCAACTTGTTGAAGTTATTTATTCATTTAAAAGTTTGGTACTATCAAATAAAGTAATATCTATGATTATACAATGTTTGTTCATTCTCTATTCAAGAAAAAGACTATACCAACCAAGAATCACAGACCATTTAGTTTTTGTAAGGGGTAAGATATATTTAGCTTGGAGTGCTATAACCTTGATATTTGTTCTTTGGAAGAAGACATTCCACCAGAAACTGCCAGAGGCTTAGCAGTTGCAACTTCTGGATTATATTGAACTATAGCATTTGAAGTTGTGTGGTTATTTTCAGTTTTGGGGGGAGGTAGGTTCTTTTTAAGTGCAAGCTTTGCCTTCTGCCTGGATCCCCATATTGCTGTCACATTTATGTTCCTCCATTTGTCCTGTTCAAAGCTTACAGCTTAAAGCATATATAGTTATATAGAAACACACCTTGGAATATAATGAATGAAGCAAGTTTTTCAAAATTCAAAGCACGGAACTCTGCATTTATTTCTTAATCCTTATGACACTAAACAGTTGATCATTCAATACGCGCAGTAACATCAACATCTCAAACAATACTGTCAATCGCATACTGCAAAAAATAGCAGGTTGTTCAAATCCACTATAGCTGCTAGTATTTGACAACACTTGATACTAAATAACATATTGCAGAATAATATCAAATTGTTCAAATTCCGCTATGCTACAGCGCCGTTATTTGATAACACTGATCACAAACCTGACATAACAATAAATCTTACTATGTAACACTTCCCACGACAAGCTAAAACCTTGAAAAGACTTACCTTGAGATCTACATTTGAACGCATGCGCAAAATGGTGCTGAATTCTGGATCCGTAAGTATGGTGCGCCATTTTCCAGCCCCATATTTGACTACTCCAGCTTTCAGAGCTGCCTCTTCTTCTGCAGTCCATTTCTGCTTAGGAGCACCCATTAAAAGAACTCCACAACCTTCTTATGACGCTAGTTTTCCGCTTGTATTCTAAACAAAAGCTTGGAAGTGAAATGCAGTCTTCTCCAACATGCCCATCCACAAAAAATAAAAATCTAACTATTACTGACCTACAAACATCATAAAGAAAAACAACAATTTATAAAAACACATTACATCCTTAAAAAATCATAAACAATGTGTAAATCAACTAAAAAAGAAAGAGGAAAAAAAAGCTCATCTTGATGATTACCAAACATTGACCTCAATAGCCAAATTAACTTCAATTGCATATTATTACTAGACATCAAAATTCCAATGTTAGACAAGAGATCAAATCAGGAATTTCCAGCAACCACAGTTCATATTATTTATCTGGAAAAATAGGTAACAACATTGTGAGAAATCATCAGAGAAAGGAAAGAAAAAAACGCACTTTATTGTTTCAATGGCAATGCAAATTAGATCAGGCCTTGTTACAAAACCAAATGCTTAGTTACATTACATATATACACCAAAATCCATTCTTGATTTTAGAGAATAAACCACAACTCATTAAATTAACTACAACATGAAATTATCTAACGATTGTTGCATTGCGTCACATGTTGTTGTCAAAGTTTCAATTTTTTTTCAGCTTGCACAAGCATAATCAAGAAAAAATTGAGTTTTATTTAAGAAATATAGAAAGAAAAAAAATATGGACACTGACCTGTGAATAAATCGATGAACGAAGGTGTAGAGTGGATCGGAGAATGAAAGGGTGTGGTTGTGGATTGGAAGATTTAGATGCGGATAAAATCGAATTGATACGGTAATTTATGCGAGGAACCTGCGAATAACGATTCACATAGGAGAAAGATGTGTTGTTTGTTTTCTGAAAGCTTGCAATTTCATACTGTTGGAAATTGCTAAAGGATCCCCTTGTTTCTATAATAAATTATTTTTTGTTTTCTTAACTTTATTTCTTTCACAAATTTTTTCCTCCTTTTATTCTGTTTTGGAATCGATCCATCCAAAGAAAGGTACGTAGTGTTAAGACCATTTTGTTATGGAGTATTAAATAAGTGATTTTAACATTTAATAATTTATAAATTATTTAATAAAATAAAATTATTCGTTATAAAAAATATTATTTATGAAAAATTATTTAAAATAATTTTTTATTTTAAGTGTTTTTTAAATTTTTTTTATTTTTTTCAAAAACCGTGTTTTTTTAAATATGTTTATTTTTTAAAAAAGTTGTAACAAACGAGAGAGTTAAAATTGAATGGTTTTCTTTTAATTAAAAAAATCATTCATCTTTCTTATTCTTTAGAAGTACAGAATTTCATATAAATTATGTTGTCCAAAAGTATTCTTTTAAAATCATTTGAAAATGTAGGGTGAAAAAAAGATGATGCCACTTCTCTAAGGCTAAATTAGCAAGAAAGTGCACTACATGATTGTCTAATCAAATAAGGAGTTTATTTTAGTCTCTATTCAACATCAGTTCAAAAGTATGCATCTTTTAAAAGTACCATTATTTGCCTAATTTGTGTGATTCAAAGCACACTACCAAAAATATGAGATTGGTGTTAGTGTTTGCATAAGGCATTTCAGAAGAGCAATATCAAGGTAAGATGTAGAGAAAATAGTGAAGGATCTAGGAGGAAAGAAAGCATTTAGAGTCTATTAACTGAATTTATATGTAAGATTCCATCGACTAAAATACAATTTGTCGACAACTTAAATTGTTTTAATGATTTATTATTAAAGAGAATGAATTAGGATGCATGGCACTTCTATATTCTTTCTTTAACAATTTTGAATAATAGAGTAACCGTTCTACCTAGTGGCTTCATCTTCCGAACATTGAAAAGAACTCAACCCATTTATTTGTTTTTTTTTTTTTTAAAAAAAATGTTCATTTTAACTATTGTTTAACAATATTATCCCTAATTATTTCTTGTCAAATTGGAATGAGACTCAAAAATTCACATAGGCAGATCAATATTAATTATTTGAATTTGGCCAAGAGAAGGAAACAAATACTCAAAAAGTAGAAAATAAATACTGACAATAGATTTACAATACAAACATTAATGCTACATGTGGAAGAACTGGTAAATAAGACAGATATTTCAGCTACGATATTGATAGGTGATTATTATGATTATTTATTATCTATATAGTCTATACAAGTGCCCAATATCTTGCATCAAATCACCCTTCCCTCCTTGTAACTGGAAAATGGCACTACTACTAATTTGAAGCAAGTTTTTTTCCACCAACAGTAATTCCACTCTTATTTGGTAGAAGTTTCTTCATATAATACTTTGAATTGCGGGACAGGTTGATTGTTTTCCTTTTCTTCTCAGGAATATAATCAATTGAACATTCCGAAAATCCACGCCTCACAAACCTGTCAAAAACCTTTTGTTTAGAAATGCAATTAAGAAGATTATAGAGCAGCAATTAAAACATAAAGACGTGCCAAATATGCAGTAGCAAGCCCTAAAAATGAAAAATGACATTCATTGATTGCAGGGAAGTTACTTACCAATCCGCAGTACGTGTTGTAAGTAGGAAAAGCTTATTCAATCCAAGAGATGATGCTTTGTTCTCCATATAATCTGCACATATTTCATTATATTCATTAAAAACACATAGCAAGCAGGATCTTTTCTTGATCATAATTTAGGTTTATATAATTCGGTCTTCATTTTTCTATAATGTCAAAACTCTTTCATAACAAATATGGTTTGAAGCTGATTAATACTGTTCTAGTATGCATAAACAACAGCAAAATACTGACAACATTGCAACACATAGCACAAATTATTAGTCGGTAGCAACCAACCATCATCTGCAAAAAATTTCAATCACAAAAACAAATAGCATACCGAGCAATTTGTCTCCCTGTCCTTGGCCACGACAATCAGGAGATACCGCAATAGCAGCAACCTCTCCACACTTCTCCTCACAGTAGGGAAAAAGGGCACCACAAGCAATTATTTGACCTTCTCTTTCCACAACAACGAAATTGTCCAGAGTTTGTAGCAGCTATAAACAGAGAATGAGAAACGTTTAGGCAAATTACCAAGGCTATGTACCTATCTACAACAGATACGATAGTTAAGCAAACCTCTTCATCAGTCCGCTTAACGAGTATGCCAGATGCCTCCAAAGGCTGAATAATTTGTTTTATTCCAGAAAGATCTTCATTATGTGCCATTCGAGTGCCTTCGTAAAGGTCACTGCAAAATTCAATTGAAGGATAAGAAAATGAAATAAGGGCAGATTGATGAAACCTCCTTATAAAGGAACAAAATTAAAGGTTGATCAAAGACAACATCATGAACAATCTGCTGCAGATAATATAGTGCTTAGGCATGTAGGAAACCCCATGAACAAGATAAACTTGCGTATAGCATGAATGTACTCTTTAAGACTGATACAAATCATTATCACAAATAATCTTTCAATCTTTTTTGTAACTAACTTATGGTTTCATAAAAGGTAAAACAGGGGAATGCTCAAAAAATGGAGTTCAGACCCATGAATTTACAGCCTAAAAGATCAGAATCTCAATAAACAACTATGTAATCACCAGCTAACCAGAATGAGCTACCAAAAAATTCTGACATGCCAGCTAAAGTATTGTCAAAACCAGTGTTATCAAATAGTGGTGATGTAGCGTAGAGGAATTTGAACAAACTGCTATTGTTCATTTGTTCCGCGATACATAGTTTTGTCAAACTGCAGGTATAGTGGTGATATAGCACTGTAGCATAGCGGAATTTGAACAAATTGCTATTTTCTACAATCCGTGGTTGACAACATATAACAACCGGAGAGAGAAGTCAAGAATACAATTTATTTGCAAGCATAAAAACTTAGTCTAGAGACAGAACACATAATGCAAAGATTGTTTACCTAGCCACCATTGTTCCCATCCCATCTCTTTTAAACAATTCCAACAATAAAACTCCACTAATAGTGCCATCCAACAAGTGAACTCTTTGAACTCCTCCCTGATAAAAGGAAGATGGTATTTATTATCAAAATACCAGAGAAACATGCATCAACTAAAATTTTAAGCATAGCCAATGTTTTCAAAAGGCAACTTCACAAAGCATATTAAAAGTTAATATTTTAAGTCCATAAAAGCTCTAGATATGTTGTAGTAACTGATATAGATGTACAACACCCACACACATATTATTCGTATGGACATGATTTTGGAAATGCTTATATAACAGTATAATAGACTTAAATAAGCACAACAAGTGCACTTGACATGAAAAATAAAAGAAGAATCACTGACTCACTCTGCAAACAAAAGCTGCAGCAGCCAATTCCGACAGGTAACCATTCATTCGACTTAGCCGTTCTTGACCTCCAATAGCAAAGCCTTGCTCGCTAGTCCCTAAGCCATCTCCATTCTCAAAACCAACACCATTATGGAAAGTTGCATTATGCCATTCTATAATGTGTTTTCCATTAGGTGGAGATTGGACTGTCCCATTAAAATTGTTAAGCTCAACAGGATTAAAACTTTCTTCGTCAACGGCTTTCACATAGTTAGCAGCTGTTTCACTTTGCTCAGCCCGTTTACGAATTAACATGTCCGCTTCTTGAAGAGGCAAGAAATGGATTAGGCGTCCATTCTCGTCAAGTATTGGACCATCTATAACGCATATTAACTTGTCCGCCCCTATAGCCAAAGCACAAGCTGTTGCAACTTCATAGGTGCTGGAGAAAATACAAACAAAAATATCAATATCAAGGATTCAAGCATTTGTCGGATTTATCAGTTTGGTGAAGGGTCACACACATGGTTTCTTCTGCCCATTTCTTCTTTTCATTATTATTTTTTTTATTGAATGATTGGGTCATATCCTAGTAGTAAATGATACAATATAACAGGACAAAATACATTTGAACACATTGGTATATGTCTCAGTATCTGATAGCTAGAGTGTTTAATTGCTGTGCATGGTTATTAGTTTATTGAAGTATCTGCTTCTTAAGTGTTTATTCTTTCGGTAAGCAACCAATTTCTTTTTATGCTTTTACTTGTATCATAATCTCAAGTGCCCATCTTTTCAGATCTATTCATAAGTGTAGTTCTTAAAAAGACCCCAGAAAAAGTACATATAAAATATGATTAATAAAAAATTGCAAAACTGCTATGACAGCATAATGCAATAACTAATACTATGAAGTATAAACTAGAAAGTAAACATTAGAAGCTAACAAAGCATACTTGCAATTCAATACTTCTCCAGAGCTGGAATAGCCCAAGTTGGTTAAAATAACTATACAACCACCATCAAGTCTCTCACGCATGCGAGTTACGTCTACTTTTTTAACTTCCCCAGTTGACCCATAATCAATTCCACCGACCACCCCTCTTCTCTGTCAAAAAACCAAAATAACAAGATGCTCTAACACAGTGATGACAAAATAACAAGACCATGTTTTCAGCACAATGAATGAATCACAAAATTCAAACCTTGGCTGCAAGGAAGTTACCACTGGCAACACTAACACCAACATCATGCCACCGACTATTATCACCATGTCTACGAATATTACATATGGAAGGTCCAGGTGAAAGTTTTGCTTCCATCATCAACCTTATTCCTCCAGCTGCTTCCATTGCAGCTTCTAGAGATTCATCATCAGTTATTCTATATCTCCCAACATACTTAGGCTTGCTCCCTATAAACACAATAGAAGGATCAGTGACAGGTTCCACAACCCATGAAGCACTGACACAAACACCATACACGACACAAAAACAAACATCTGACACAACACTAAAACGTAGACACCAATAATAATTTAAGAAAACATAAGTAATTGAATGTAACAGCTTGTGTCGTATTGAGTTGGTATTGGACATTGGACACGTATCAAACACCATACATGCCTTCAATTTGCAGAACTGGTGCTATATACTAGTAGCTAGCGAGTAACAGTGTTAAGGTTGAAAAGCACTAATTTTTCAGCAAAATTAAACGACCCAGTTAATCAAACTAACCTCTCTCATTCAAAAGTTTATCAATTTGCACATGGGTACCAGGAACAAGAACAAACCGAATTCCAAGGTGATGAAGAAAAGCTATATCCTGCATGAAGAAACATGTTCAAAAAATTGGCACAAAGATCATAAAAAGTTAGAGAGATAAATGAGATTAAGATAATTGAAGTGTTGTTTGTTTGTGCCTTGAGAATGGGATCCAAGTAAGGACTAGCAACAATTTCACCGGAAATAATGAGAACAAAAGTGCTTCCTCTATAAGCCCAAAGGTAAGGCCATGCCTCACGGAAAGAACGAACGAATTGTTTATCTTCCAATGAGTTATTGTTGATGTTAATTTCTTCTTCAATTCTTCCGTTTACTCCTTCGTTCAACGCATTGCGTTTCGTTGGTGTTTCGTTTTTTTGGTTGTGGAAATGGGTTGTTAAAGATAAGGGTTTTGGAGAATGAGGTTTGAATTGGAGTTTGAAGTGAGAAGAAGAAGAAGAAGAAGAAGATGATGATGAGAGTTGGTTGAGAGAAGAGAAGTTAGGAGGGTTTGGAAGGGAAGTGAAAATGTGCGATGAGGAGTGAGCCATTAGGGATTGAGAAAGTCACTGATCGGCAGCAACGGCGGATATGTTAGGAGAGAGACAAAGTTTATACGACGCCGCCGCGCCGTTTTAGGAATTTGTTGCGAACTTCATGGCCATATATATATACACTAACATTTGTTTATTCATTCTTTTCTATCGTTTTCGATTTTTAAAATGATCATCAAGTTTGTTTTTGTTTTTTACAACATTTCGGGAGAACAAAAACATTTTGGTTTCTCACGCACTTTATAGACCCTAAATATATCTGTGTATTTTTTATTATTAATTTTGTGAATTAAATTGATCACTAAAAAATATATTTAATTATCAAATTAGTTATCTAAAAACAAATTGATAATTAAAATAATAAATAAATAAAACTTTTATAGATTATAATTTTGATATATTAAACACTGATAACGGCATCATCTCATGGATTTATGGGTGAGATTGATTGTTTATTCTATCGTTATATTTTAATAGATCTAAAAGAGATATACAACTTTTTTTATTAACAACAACAACAAAAAAATACACAACTGCACAAAGATGTTTTAGATTTAAAAAAACTATTATTTTACTACACTTTTGAAAAGATAGTTTAAAATTAGTAACATAACATAAATTTATTGTAGTCTCATATTAAATATCAACATAAGTTAAGAAATTAAAATAACTTCTTTAAAAGCTCTTCTTCCTCAATTTTATTTTGAAATTATTTTCATTCCTCAATTGAAAACTTATTATGTCCCATAATAATTATCATTTATAATTTCTAATATAATTTTAATTTCTTTTATTTAATTGTACCCTCTAAGGCTCCAATTAATATAATGAATTTATGGATGTCACTCTCAATTAATTGTTCTATAACATTGCATTTATAATAATGATAACTGAAATACTTTAATAGTAAATAAAAATAATTTAATAAAATTAATATTTATATATATATATATATATATATATATATATTTTTTTTTTTTTAATGTGTGTAAAATTATTAAATACTATTATTATCTTAGACGAATGAAGTGGTTGTTAAAGTCAATATTTAAAAAGGATTAAATGTTTGTCGGAGAATCCACTACACATGCAAAGTGGGTTCATATCTCTCAAATGTGTTATATATACAAAAGTAACATATGACTAAAAGGGATCGAGTCTCTTACCAATTGGACAAAAACATGTGGTAATTAAATATGTAACTAATTACTGTGTACTCTTTTTGTTTACAAATTATTATTGTGTATTATATTCGAACAATATATCT
Source organism: Cicer cuneatum (assembly GCA_037974295.1). Lineage (NCBI taxonomy): Eukaryota > Viridiplantae > Streptophyta > Magnoliopsida > Fabales > Fabaceae > Cicer > Cicer cuneatum. Next base: position 4,132,376 of record JBBPBO010000002.1, on the reverse strand, counting down.
ACGACTATAATTTTTTTTTTTTATCACATTACCATCATAATATATTATATATTTATTATATTATTTTTATTTGCTATCACTCAATATGTTAAATAGGTGTACACGATTTTTTTTCATTTATATTCACTATCACATTATATATGTAAAAAATGCTCAAATATAACTTTTGCACTATTAGCAAACATTATAAAATGTTAAAATTTCTAATCGAATCATCGACCCGAATTGCTCCCTATGTGTGTAGTGTATAAGAGGGATAGAGGAGTGTGGTACCTTGAGAATGGCGTCGAAGTAGTAAGGAGTTGCAATAATCTCGGCAGATATGAGCACAACAAAAAGTCTATCTCTATGCACAGAAAAATAAGGTTGAGACTCACGAAGAACCTTCACGAAATATTTGTCTTCTTCAGTCACACCATAATATTCCTCCCCATCATTACTACTTTCTTCACATCCACACCCTCTCACCATTAACTTGCCCCTTTTGAAAGCATCAATAAGACAACAACAATTGAGCCTTTCAATTCTCACTCTTGATCCAAAATTGAACAAGTAATTATTATGTTGGCAAGAAGTGGGGCCACGTGTAAACCATGTTTGAGTTTCTCTTTGGTTTGGTAAAGACATAGGTGGTTTCCAAGTACAAGCCATGTGTATGTGTTTTTTTTTTCTTTTTTGATCAAACTCTAACTCTAACTCAAAAGAGAGAGAGAGAGAGAGAGAGATTCAGTTTTATTTTACTAGCTAAGAGCAATGCATTTTTAGTGAGGAAAAGAAATGAACAAGTGATGCTATCACTCTCAATTACGCGGCGAGACGGTAGCGTTAGACAGAGTCGGTTCTGTTTGGAATTGGAGTGCTTTAATAGAATAAACGTACCAAATTAAACTGTTTTATAGTTTTTATTTTTTTCATTTCATTTTATTCATTTTTTAGTATATTTGAATATAACAAGAAACAAAAATACTAAAATAAGGCTTGCCGTAAATAATGAAATTCATTTTGTTTGAGGATTATTTGCTAACACAAAGCTCTCATTATCGTCTCGTAGACATACTCCAATATCCACGTTAGAAGAAAAAATAATTTATTTCACAAACATTTTTAACAAATAATATTTAGTTGTTATAATAATATAAAATAAAATAATTAATTTAAAGATTAAATGTATGGTACATGTGAATTGAATCAGGTACTATATAAATTCTCTTATACCACTATTGTGTAATCTTACTGTTTGAATGAAATCCTAACCTCTTTTTCTTGATTCATATTGGTAACAAGAATTGTATTACCGAAAAAAGACGAACATATGAGAGTCGCTATTTTGTCCGTTGTTGTGTTTGTTTGATTTAAAAGTTGTAACGCTAGGTGGTTTCTAAGCAGGGAGGGAGGTTGTAACTTGTAAGCTTAAGCTTAGCCACCCGTTTAAAAAATACAAATGTAAATAACGTGTTCCTAAAGCACGTTGAGCATAGATATTTGTAGCATCATAGTTTTGAGAACCATCCAAAAATATCAATACTTTGATTAGATTCAATACTGTGCAGTCTACTTTAAAGTAGTAGGGCCACTTTGGATGTGATAGCACGATTCCCTCCTTGCCTCAAGCAAGTGTCATTTTAGTGTATTGATGTGGCAGATATGATAGTAAGTAGAGGTAAAAAAGTAACTCGAATATTTGGATTGTTGGTCAGGTTGATAAGATTACAGTAAATTATTGTACTTTTCTTTGACAAAAAAATTAGGTATTGTAAGAATTCTCCTAATAATATAGTTATTCATATAATTTATATAAGATGTATACTTAAAATATACTGTCAAAAAAATACTCAAAATATAAAACGTGTTGTTTTTCCAAGAATTGCTAATGATAGTTGGTCTAATAAATAATTTTGCTTTCAATCAACTCTAGACTAGTTTAAATTTTGTCAACAAAAAAAAATTAAAGAAGACTAGTTTAAAATAAGTAATTGATACAAATAATTTAGTTACTATAATATCAAAGTGGGCAACAACAAAGTTTGAAGAAGAGATGGCATTGCTCCTCCATCATAGATATTAAAACTTGACATTTATACTCTATTATTAGTGATGTACCCCATGCATTCTAATTGCCTCCATTCTATAATTTCTGGTTTGGACTTGATGCTGTGATAAAATTGTTTGTGATTTGCTCTCTTCTTTTCTTTTTATCGTTGGTTTTATCGGTTAATTGTAAAGTCTAAACTTCAAAGTGGCATAAACTATTATTTTGTTAAAAATATGATTAATTATTTATCAGAGAGAAATAAGTAAAATGGAATGATAAACAGTCAAAATTGTTATAAAAAGACAAATAATTTCATCAAAAATAATAAAAGGAAGCATATTAGGTACACAAGTGAGGAGAACGTATGAATACTCTTGATGAGATTCTTTGGTTTCATCTCTTATAAAAAAAATTGAGATATCTCTATTGTTTTTTCAATGTCAAACAAAATTATCTCTTCTTTTTAGATTAGAAGTCTCTTTAGTGGGAAATCTTGCGTGTTAAGAAGCCAGGTTGCTGTAACATGAAATGTAAAATCCCTAACGAAAAATTTACACCATTAAAGCTTATCTAATCTACAACATTGCCCTTCCGGTTTTACGTTCTGTGTAGGAGAACCAACTGTAGACAGGGACACGAAACCCTCTTTGTTTCTCTAAACTACTTCAATGAAGCTATCATTCATTTCGTGAAAAAAAATATGTGGCTCAAGACCACAACCACCTGCGCTGTCTATCAGTTTCAGAGTTGGGCGTTACACTAATCCTATCTGCATTTGTGGACAGCCATTTACCGAAATCAGGAGATGCAACAAGCTCTTCCAAGGCTTTTTCAGTGGACTTCTTTGTGAACGCATCCCATTCTGCTGCTGAATATTTTCTTCTCTCAGGTGTAGTGTGTATGATGGACGGATATAACTCCTCTGTCAGCGTTTTAGGTAGCGACCTATTGAAGCCTGATGACACGCAAATTTAGCATGTTATGCAACACGTATGTTGAAAAGTGACACAGTTTGTACATAATTCAAGACATGAAAGCAAACCTTGTTTTGAAGTTTTGCAAGGGGTCATAGGGGAGCTTTTCAGTCGTGGCTGAATATATGTAGAGTCCTCTATATTGTACATATGCTCATCATCTTCATCATCAAAAGGTGATGGATTAGAAACCTGGGAACTCCTCCTGTTTTTCTTGGGTGATTTAACCAAACGCCTGCAAAGTTCTTCCACAGTAAATATTTGCCGAAATAGATAGTATGTATTATTAGACCAGAACTTGTAAGAGGAAACTCTCGTGATCTCAGAGTGCAGTATAGTTTAGTAACCTACCAGTCAATAGACTCAAGATTAACTAAATGTAAATCTAAAATCAAATATATATTAAATTTTTGTAATTTTCAACATTTCACCGAAAATTAAAAAAAATACAATTGTTTTGTTTGACATATAAAAGACTATGAAAAAAAAGTGACATCTCAACTAAAAAAGAAAAAACAATATGTTGCTATAAAGCTTTTATCAGTGAGGTTCTGGAATACGTGTTATCACAGTTAATATCTTCCTTATTTAAATTGAAAGGCATACCATCGTTATTGGTTATTGAAAATTATGAAGGAAGCTCCAGTGTATAAGACAGTGTACTAACCTGCGCAAACGACGAAAGAATCTCAATCTAAGCATCATTTTCAAGGAGGGGATGACTGATACACACAATAATGCTGATGTTCCCAACAGAGGATCCATAGAGCTCTGGAAACAACATATTCTTGTCAAATTTGTAATCATGTGCTATTGTATTACCCAATGCAGGTAAAAGAGCCACTAAAATGGAGCAAGAAACCAACATAAAGGAAATAGGAAGATGGAGATAAACAAAAAGATTATCAGAATCATTATAAAAGAAAAACCTGAAGAATCATAATAGCAGCCAAAATCCTTATGGACCATGCAACAAATTGAGCAGTGCTTGTGTCCACAGATCCCTCTTCAGTCAGGACAAGCTTTTGAACCACCCAGAATCCTAACCAGGCCCCGGCTATTGCGACAAAAGTGAGCAAAAATATAGCCAACTGCAACCAACATTTCATGAGTTAAGACCCCTATCACCTCTAAGATTTTGTACACAGAAAATAAACACGATCTAGACGAGAAAAGGTTAAAATAATCAGTGGATACTGTATACTGTAAAAATCGTTTAACAAATTCAATTTAAAAGGTGGCGGCAATAAAGAAAAATGGTCACTGTGTACAATGGGATCAACTCTATAGTTGAAGCTGTTTGATAGCTGAATATCCCAAATTTGGAGCACCTTCTAACAATTTAATTTTAAAAATTTAAAATTGATTTGATTCAATCTACTTCTCTTGTAGGCATAATATATTTACCCTTCTTGCAATCACTGTATCAACTATACATAGCGTCATCACCCAAAACAAAAATTGAAAAACTGGTATGCAAATAAAAATATCACCACTGAGCTTGAAGAGCTTGGGGCACCGGGTCTCTCGTGCACTCTCAAACCAAATCTAAGCAACTCATGGCGCTTTCTTGCAGATGTAATTTTACTTAAGCTACTTAGGCTCTATACTTGGTGTTAAGCTTGAGTATTAAATCTTTTTTGCCTTACTTAATATTCGAAAATCAATTATGTATACAAGAGAAAGAGGGCTAAACGAGAATGATTTTTCCAATGTGAGTCTTAGCAGAGGCTAGAGAGAATGGTTTGCCGATGGGGGAGGAGAAAAGATTCAGTATGTATATAAAAGGAGAAAAGGCACTTTTTTCCTTTTTGCTTTATTTTCTATTTTTTCTTTTAAACCCTTTGCTATTTTCATCTTAAAATTTAAAACACCTAAACAAGTTTGAGTGCAAATGATGAATCAGCAGGGAGAAAGGCCTAGCATTCGGAAAATTTACTCAAGAATGATTCCAGGGGATTGGCGTAAATAGAGGATAGCATTAGGAAGAGGCAGCCGGTAATATTCTGTTAGTATCTCTCTATTATGATAGGGGACTACTCATGTGGTTGTGCTGAATAGGAGAGGTGAGAAAGGGGTTAACTTTCATTTTGTTCATTTTGGGCAGAGTGAAAAAGTATTATCTTCCTCTGAGAAGCCAAGGGCTCTGCCACTCTGGGTAGTTGTAGACTCTTTGATAGTTAACAATATTCTTAGTATTTTCATTCTGTTCATTAGGGTCAGCTACTGACTCTTCTTAATAAAATTCTACGTTCATTCATCTGGTACCCAACCAACGTCACTCTGCAGACTCCATCTATTTTCTTCACCAAGAGATCTTTGTCGCTCACTCATTCCAATCATCATCACTTCACAATGGTTCATTTTAATAGATTGCAGACGGTTATAATTAGCTGCACAATTAACACATAGTTAACAAGTAAAAGATTCTGTTGCTAACAGTTACAACTGCAGTTAAAAGCTGCAGCAACTATCATCTACGGTGGAAGTATCCTACAAATACTAATTCATAACTGCTATGATTTCATCTCTTTGCATCAGAAAACAAACTTCAGATTCTCTAAAATTCTCTCAACATATTTCTTTAACTTTCTATTATTTTCTTCCATTCTCACCACAAAAGAATCAACTGGTAAAAGAGGTAAAAGGATCAAACTTAATGAAGAAAATAGGGATTGGAACCCTTAGGTACTAATCAAGAATCCCTCGGATAAATGTAACCAGAGAGAGAACAGAGTACAATAGGTGAGTTTGAGATTAACTTTTTCTCTTCAAGTCTGAATGTATTTCTAAATGCCTAACTAACTTCCCCCTACTTTCTATTTAAAGATTTATAGACAAGTACAGTTCTGAAACTATCCCCTTTCTACTTAACTCCCTTAAATGCACCCATCTAACCATGGGCCTCCTAGCACACCAACGCAAGTCTTACCACCCTTCCATGGACCTTATCATGACAGGAGTTTTATAGCACTGGGATGCCCATACATTTTTTTAGTAGGTAACAAATTTACAGAAAAAAGAGGTGAGCCCAGCCAACATAACAATAATTCAGAATACAAATGAATAAAGTTAAATAAGTTTTCAATCAGTAGTGCAGATATTTAACCAAATTAACATAAAGAATGGAGATGACTTACATACAGGATTATACATGTCTTCGTCAATTCCTAGCTCCATAAGTACTGAACGAACTAAACCGGGAATGTAACGGAGGAGAAAAGTCCCGAAACCAATCTGGTCAAAATAATGGTTGAAATTACATGATTCACATTCATTATAAAATAGTATATACGATTCGAGAGAAGTGTACTGAGGTTACACTTACAGCAGATGAATATAAAAATATAGCGAGGGAACTCTTCCGACCAGTTGGAAGAAGTTTCATTCCCTGTCAATTAGAAGAGATAAATTCCATGTTAAGGTCAATAAGAAATTTTCAATTGCAATCAAATAACAGAAATAGGTTGAAATTGGATAAATCTCAAGGTTTGTATGCAAGGCATCTAAGCATTAATCAGAGAGAGAACTGGAGTTTGAACCTCAACATCTAGTGACCATTTTACATAAATACTCATTCTAGTCTTTATTGACTTGATATAAAAAGATGTTCCTCCCAATCCAAACTACCGGATTTAAAATTTTAAAATATAGTCTAATGAATAGGCAGGCAATACAATTTCAGCAATAAAAAATATCAGTGTTGCCTTGACCACTGAGATCATCCAAGATAAACAAAAAATCATAAGACAAAATAATTTACAAACAAGGCACAAGAATATTTTTTTCGAGAGGAGGAATTGATGTTGAAAGTTTGGCTAATTGTTCCACAAAAAATTCATCATAAACAGAATCTAAGATTGAATGTTAAACAATCGAAATTTCAAAAATCAAGGAACAGAAATAAGCTACCTGATAAAGAATGATCAATATCACAAGAATTATTCCGATTGCCATTGCACTGCTATAATAAAATGCTAACGATTGGCTTAAAAAGGATGCCGAGCTCATCAGAATAATACCCAATATTAACAATATAATGCGATATAGAAAAAATTCTGCAAAGGAGGAAAAAGGTTTGTATTAGTGCTAGACATAAATGTTCTTAAAAGGGTTATTAAATATCAATAGAATTTCATGCAACTTCTAATCATCAACTAAGAGCATTTACCTTCTTCTGCAGACACCTCAAAATTCTCCAGTGTCGAACCAGCAGTCCTTATGTCTAAGAGCTTATGGTCAAAAGGAGACATTGGCCGAACCCAAGATCCCTTGGCAACTTTCTCCCACTGGCCTTGTGGGCACATCCCCATAGCAAGAGATGCATTCCTGAAAAAGACACAAAAATCCCTGAATCAATTATACTTATGTCAAATTCTAGTTTGATTAACAACAATCAGTTATGATTTATGAAGAGAACTAGTGAAGTGATGGTGCTAGAGACAACATTCAAGATACTGGGGGGAAAACGAAGAGTGGGTACTATGAAGAATAAAAGAAGCCATTAGGGGATTGGGAGAAAAGTTATACAGTTAAGATGGCTGTTAGGGAGTTAGTTCATGGTTGGGTTGAGACACTGAGTTAAAAAGCAAAAATAGTATAGGACGATAACTTTTAGGAAATAATCTGAACCAAGCACATTGCTCTTTGCAAAAAGGGAAATCCTTGGAGGAGATTTCTCTCCTTGATTCGTTTATAATAAATAGCAGAGAATACCCTCCTAAAATGAATGAGTGTTTGTCGCATTCACTCATCAATACAGTAACCCGATTCAATACCAATCTCCCCAATAAAATAAATATCTACTAAATCCACGTTAAGATGCATTACAGTAGATAGACACACACAGTAGATGAACCACACACTACTGAAAACACTCACCTATGGAAGCAAACCTCTATGTTTGGCAGACGAATATTTGAATTTGTAGGCAACACCTTCACTTTCACAGAATGAGCAAATTTCCCCAAGTTTCTAAACCTTGATAATCCATGTATATGAACTCTTTCAACAAACACAGTAGCACCAGGCTTAGAGCCAGGAGAGTTTACCACAGGCAAGCCACAGGATAGCTGCAGTGTAATATTTTGAATAATAACTGCACAAAAAAGGACAGTGATAAGAATTCATGCATCCCAACTTTCCAACCGGTGTTGTCAATTGCGGATTGCAGAAAATAGCGGTTTATTCAAATTCCACTGTGCTATAGCGCCACAATAGCTGACAACACTCCGTACTAAATAACGTTTCGCGGAGCAATAGCGATTTGTTCAAATTTTGTTATACTATAGCGCTATACGCTATAGCGGCTATTTGACAACACTGATTCCAACAATATATACAAACCACAATCTCGTACTAAAAAACATAACCCTTAGTTGAAGACACAGCTTGTACAGTATTAATTAATTAATTAACAATGAAAGGAATGTTAGCAGAATTTTGATTCCATCTATTAGAACTTCACATGGACTGGTAATAAAAACAGAGAACAAAGAAGATGCATTGCACGGACAACTAATAATAACTCATCATAATACCAAATAACTAGATAACTGTTGTTGGTTAAAAATCTGTACAAATATTGTGTGACAGATTGAATGGTTACGATGGAATGACGTAGTAAAGTTGTTTTACGGTGTCAGTGCAGTATCTATAAACTCTAAAAAAATAACTAGAGTGTATAAGTCATTGTCACACAAGAAAACTTAAACAGGATAAAACTATGTAGGAAGAGTTATATTATAATTTCTACTTGGCTTGTTGTTCCAAAAGAGAGAAGTTTCAAAATCTTCAACGAAATTAGGGTTTCGTTTCACAGCGAGGATATTATGCTGAAAATGTAGTTCGACAACCAAAATATCTCGAAAGAGAACCAAGTAATGTGCAAAAAAATCCTTTATGAAGGAAAGGCATATCTAAACCCTATAGTTGAATATGAAGGGTAAAAGAGGAGGAGAAAGAGAAAATAATGCATACATAAGGAGCGTTGATTGGCGAATACAAGAACTGCAGAAGTCCAAAGGAAAATGAGGCGAAGAATCAAAGCAGATTGTGAAGTATGAGTGCACGCCATCGCCATGTCTGGGTTCGGAACTGAATGTAAAACGAAGAAGAGACGCGCGCTTTCCAAATTTGCAAAAAATGAGGGTACTTCTGCAATTTTACGGCGAGTATGACTATCAAATTTATTTCTGTGCAAGTCTTCCCGTGTCCAGGCCCAAACTTTAGGATTTGGATCATTATCAAATACCAGGGTAAACCAACATTTCTCAAGTCGTTTTCTCTTTGATCTCTAAACTACTATTAGTTTAATTCTGATGTTAAGTTGAATTTTAATTTTCCGAATTTGATGATATGTTGATGACATGTCACTCACAGTAAAGTTTAAATAAAAAAATAATCTAAGGTTAATTTGGTCTTTCAAATATATAACATTAAAATAGTTTTTGATAGATATAATTTATTATCAAAATAATTTTTAATAGATATAACTTAATGTTAATTTGGTTCTTAAATTCTACATGTTCTAATTTGTAATATATTATGAATCCATTTTATACAAGTAAAATTGATTTGATTCAATTGCAATTTAAGCAAATACAACCAATCATGGTTTGAAATATAATTAATACACAAATGTTTAAGAATTTATTTCAAAATTAAATTAATGTGATTGTGTAAGAAGATGAGTGGTTTCCGTGTTAGCTTTCAAACTATTGCTTCAAGTGCAAAAAAATAGAAGAATAAAATCAATATGAATGAATGAAACTTATTGAACTTGTTGTTATTGAATTAATAGAGTGTGTTATTTATACATGGTTCATTCCTATTCGTTTTAACTGACATCTAACTAACTAATTAAGTGATTAGTTAGTTAGTTATCACATACAACTATTACTATACTTGAATTACACAAACTTTTAATGCAAAGAACGTTCTTGGTTTATTCTGATCAATCTGGTTTTTCCATAACACTCTTCGTTTCTAACATTTTTCCCATAACATTCTTGGTTTCTAACACTTTTCCTTAATTCAAGTATCTAAGTGATTTTACACCTAGCAATCTTCTTAACTCTACAAATCTAGACGTCCTCAAAGCTTTGGTCATGATATCAGCCAGCTGAATTTCAGTCTGACAATAAATGAGTTTTAATTTGCATCTTTCAACTTGATCTTTTAAGAAGTGAAACCTTGTCTTAATGTGTTTGTTTATTTCATGAGACACAAGATTCTTTGCTAGATTTATTGCTGAAATGTTGTCAATCATCATATTAGGATTGCTCGTACCATCCTTCTTCTGATCATTGATTTGAACTACATCCAGTTTTGAAAGCTGTAGAATGACATTTTCAACTTCATTGCTTTCTATCAAATCATTTGCCATGGGCTCATCTTCACTAGAATCCTCGGCAGTCTCATATTCAGATAACTCTTCTTCATCTTTACCACTAGCATCATTCTCATTTTGTTTTGGAATCTGATGCCTTCTTTTCTTTAGCTTCGTTTACATTAGGTTTTGCACCACTCTTCAACATATCCTCAAGTTTCCCATTGGCAACATTAATTGGAATATATTCACTATCAAAATCATCATAATCTTCATCGTCATCGAACACCAGCTTAAATTCTACTTTAAATCCAGTAAAGAATACACTCCCGAATTTCCAATTATGTGATAGCTCAAATTCCTTCTCAAATATCAAATCATACAATATTTGAGGAAATTTTCCTGAAGAAAATGTTCCAAGTACAAGCTTCTGGTCACCGACCTTCACATACAGGGATATTGGTTCACTCCTTTTATCCTTTCGGACCTCCCCCATACATGCCATTAAAAGGTCGACAAGCTTGTCATCTCCTGGATCAACCTTGAGTAATTCTCCACGTTTTACATCAACATCCCAAAACTCATTGTTGCATCAGACACCACAACAGTGAGAGAGGCAACAACTTGGTCTGTATAAGATCCTTAATTTTTAATATTAATTTTGGAATTATTGTCAAGGGTATTTTGGGAATTTTTGTAAATATTTAATATATGTATGTTTTGAGTGAATATATATATATATAAATATTTATTTTAGAAGATGAATTAAAATTATTGGATGAAGAATTAAATTAATTTAATTTCAAGTAATTAAATTAATTGGACCATTAATTAAGGATCAATGGTTAATTAAAGGATTAAGTGCTGAAATGATACAACATTATTTTATTAGTATTTTAAGAAGGAATGCACTCAAGTAGTTCTATAAGTACACGGCAGGGGGACTGAGCAAAGATCAGAACACACACCCTCCTATTTTGCATGTAATGAGTGATTGCATGTAACAGTAACCCCCCATTTCTGCCTCCTGTTTTCTGAAAAACAGCTTCACGGTTTTATTTAAATTCAAAAGAGGGAATTCCTCCAAACACCATAAACTGAAAATCCAAACCCCAAACCAGAAAACCCACAGTAGTAAAGTTAATCCCCACTTCATTACGAAGCCAAAGAACCCAGTTTGGCAGCACCACACTCAGGCAGCAGCTCCCACCGGTTTTTGAACGCAAAAAGGGGAACGACGGCTGAAACAAGAGAAGTAGCAGAACACGCAGCAAAGGTAAGGGCACCTTCCATCTTTTAGTTGCATTAGGGCCACAAATGTGTGTTATTTCAGTTCTGTTTTTAAAAGAAAAACTGTTTTCGAAAAATGACATTTTGAAAGAAAATGCATTTTGTTGATATGTGATTATCCTGATGGTTGTTGCTGGCCGTTTTTCTAATAAAACATGTTGTTTTACTTATGGGTGAAAGCTGAAAAATGTTTGCATGTTATTTTAATAATGTTAAAATGCATGTCATAAAACTGTTTTGAAAATAGTCTTAAAAATGCAAAAATGCATTCTGTTGAGGTTTGTTGTTCTGTGATGCTTGCATGTATTTCTGTGGTATCATGAAAGCTGAATACTTGCATGTTATTCTATTGTGTGGTGAAAGCTGAAATGCTTTACATGTCATTCTGTTGTTGAGAAAACTAAGTGCTTGCATGTCATCCTGATGTTTGATGAAGCTGAGTATTTGCATGTCATTCTGGTGTTTTGAGAAAACTGAATACTTGCATGTTTGTTCTGATGAGTGAGGAAACTGCAATGTTTAAATGATGTTCTGATGGTTTGAAAATCTGAATGATTTGGTGATGGTGACTCTGATTCTGTTCTATGTTGAGTGATTCTGGTGATATTGATGATTCTGATTCTGGTTGTTTTGTGTGATTCTGGTGGTGTTGATGGTTTTTAAAGGAAAAGGGATTTTAAATGAGGGAAGTGTTTTGAAAAAGTGCAGAATCCGTTTGATGTTTGATTGTTATTTTTAAAGAAATAGTTTGAAAAAGTGTTGATGTTTCAGGAAGTATTTCACTGGTTTTTCGAAGGTGTATTCGAATACAACATGAGTGTATTCGAATACAACCTGTCAAGTTCTGTTTTGCCTAAGTTTTCAAAACCTGTATTCGACTACGAGCCTCTGTAGTCGAATACAGAAGAAGGATTTTTGCTTCTGACTAAACCTCTGTATTCGACTACGACCATGTCGTATTCGAATACATAAGTGAAATTTTAACACTGCATTCTCATCTGTAGTCGACTACAGGCATGCTGTATTCGACTACAGATTCGAGTTTTTCCAGAAACTCCATTTTCAGCTTCTGTATTCGAATACAAGGAAGCTGTATTCGAATATAGATTCGTGTTTTCCAGAAAAATCAAGTTTTAATCACTGTTATGTGAGTTTTAAAGTATTGAGAAACTTTGAGAAGGATTTAAATGGTAAATGAAGTCTGTGAAATGGTTTTAAAGAGGAGGGGATGATGTTTTGAAAACCTTTGATGACATGGGAGAAAATGCTGAATTTTTCCAAGGTTTGGTTTTCTGTATTCGACTACAGGCATTCTGTATTCGAATACAGAATGTTAAAACTGCAGTTCATGCTTTTGTATTCGAATACAGGGGATCTGTATTCGAATACAGATTCGAGTTTACAGAAAATTCCAAGTTTTCAAGAGTGTTTTGTAAACCCTGAGTGTCTGGGGAATACTGGGAATTTTGTGGTGAGTTAAAATGGAACTTTTGATGAGATTTTGAAGTAGTGGTGATGAAGTGTTAAAAAAAACTTTACTGATATAATGAAAGAGGTTGATTTATGCACTGAAATCTGTCTCTGTATTCGAATACCAGAGGGTTGTATTCGAATACAGAGACTGTATTCGAATACAGAGAGTGATTCTACACTGTTTTTGGCTTCTGTATTCGAATACAAAAGAGCTGTATTCAAATACAGATTCGTAAATCCCAGAAAAATCCCAGTTTTAAATATTGTAATTGAATGTTAGAGTCTGGGAAAAACATTTCAGAATGTTAATGAATATTTGCCTGCTTAGTCATGTTTGTGATGATGAGAATTTTGATTATGTTGAGATGTGTTAAATATGATTGGGAGGCATGAATTTATGTTTTGTATGCTGTTTCTAGATAAGTGAAACACTGCATCTTCCATGCATTGCATGGTCAAGTGGTACCCGCGATGGGCCACAGAGTAATGCACAACCACGTGCTGATATGTTGAGCGATTGCACGAGTGCTGGACTGTTGAGCATCTGCACTAGGTACTGATCTGTTGAGCGATTGTACCTTGGTATATAAGTGCTGGATTGTTGAGCGTCTGCACTGGTACTAGACTGTTGAGCGTCTGTACCCTGAAATGCGCAACCCCGTACTCATCTGTTGAGCGATTGCACGAGTGCTGGACTGTTGAGCGTCTGCACTAGGTACTGATCTGTTGAGCGATTGTACCTTGGGTGATGTCAAACGTGCTGGTCTGTTGAGCGAATGCACGATGTGCTGGACTGTTGAGCGTCTGCACTGGTGCTGATCTATTGAGCGATTGCACCCTGGTCATGAGGGCCGTTAAGATGTGCTGGTCTGTCGAGCGACTGCACCTTGGTGATTCCAAGAAAACTATATACATGAGCATATATACATTGCATTGAGGGATTGACTGTTGGATTACATTTGATTATATGATGAATGAGTAGAAAATTGAATGTGGGTGAGTACTGTCCAGAATCTGAAATTCTGATTTAATGATTGTGTTTTGCTGAAGTGTTGTTTGTACTTACCACATACTTCATAATCATTGACTGCTGTTTTGAAAAGGCATGTATGTCATTAATTTTCAAATGAGCATTATTATTTTCCTCATCATCATATGTCATACCATGATTATAATTGTTGTTGTGCAATATATGCTATGTGAATATTTGTTAATTTCGGTCGGTGACCCTTGCTATTATATTGTGGACTTTGGGCTTTGCCCTCAGATGTTACTCGAACCCGTCATATCGACGGAAACGTCGTTAGTTTTCCCTGATCTTTATGTACGAAGTCTACATGGACCACGCAGAGGGACGGACGGTTGGCTGAAGACGATACTTATAGAGGATACGGTGGAGACCGTGCTACTGTAGCTTAGTGCATGATCAGTCTAGACTTTTGTATAGGGTCTTGAGTTTTGGGAAATATAATTTTATTTTGGGAATTAATGTACGGCTTTTTCCGCTGTATTATTCTGCACTCTGACATTGTTAACATTCTAAAAATGCCTTAATGTTTATTATTAAATTTCCCGAAATTGAGTACTTGTTGATTTACGGAAACTTTATTTTAATTCCTTTCGAATTAAATCAGGAAAATCATTTTTATTATTGATTTAAAAAAAAATGCACCCGCGCTGTATTTTAAAATCGGGGTGTTACAATTGTGGTATCAGAGCATTTGGTTAACTTTTGGGTTTAAGCTCTGATTAAAGTGTTTGTTTTGAGTCATTAGCTGATCATGCATAGGAGCAAGTAGTTAAAGTGTCAAGTCTTGTGGAAGTTGTGGTGTGACTGAAGTGATGATGTTGTTAAGTTTTGGAATTATTCCAAGTAGTGTGAGATTTCTACTTGATGATGGTTTTGCAAGGAACAATGCCTCCAAAGAAGAGACAACACTACAAGAGCCAACGTCAGCCGGGATGATCGGATGGCTGAAGCGATGAATAACATGGTTGCGTCTGTTGCTGCACAGACGGCTACAAATACTCAACGAGATCTGGAGAAGAGGGGAAGAAAGATTCGCGCGGCTGAATCTAGAGGACTAGAGGATTTTCGTCCTCATATTCCTCCCAAGTTCAAGGGTGATGAGGGTCCAGCGAGAGCGGACTAGTGGATTCAAGAGATGGAGAAAATCCTTGAAATGATTAATTGCCGGGCAGCGGTAAAGGTCAACTATGTCACATATCTGCTTTTATGGGATGCAGAATATTGGTGAAGAATTACAAGGCTTCTAATGGGATCATCTCACAAGGAGGTGAATTGGGAGTCGTTCGGTATTTGGCTGCTAACCAACTCGGAGTATCACTGAGAGAAGGAACTCAAGAATTTTTGTCATTGGCTAACATAGAGACCAAGATGGATGTGAGCATATAAGATGTAGTGTTAGTCAAAGAATATCCGGACGTATTTCCATCGGAAATTACAGGATTACCGCCAGTAAGAAAGGTGGAGTTCTTCATTGATTTGCACCCAGGAACTGGACCTATTTCAATTGCGCCGTACCGGATGTCGCCATTGGAATTAAGAGAACTTAAGGGTCAGATTGAAGGCTTGTTGGGGAAAGGATTTATCAGGCCAAGTGTGTCGCCATGGGGAGCTCCGGTATTATTGGTTAAGAAGAAGGATGGAAGTTCGCGCCTATGTGTGGACTATCGACAACTTAACAAGGTGACCATCAAGAACCGCTATCCTTTACCACGCATCGATAATTTGATGGATCAATTGAAGGGCGCAACGGTATTTTCAAAGATTGATTTGAAATCGGGATACCATCAGATTCGAGTAAGAGAAGGAGATATTCAGAAGACTGCTTTCAGAACTCGTTACGGACATTACGAATATCTCGTTATGCCTTTTGGAGTTACAAATGCACCAGCAATTTTCATGGACTACATGAATAGGATCTTCAGCCCGTTTCTGGATAAGTTCGTAGTGGTATTCATCGACGATATTTTGATTTATTCAAAGGATAAAGAAGAACACGAAGAGCACCTACGCCAAGTTCTGGAAGTCTTACGCGAGAAGCAACTGTATGCCAATTTGTCGAAGTGCGAATTTTGGCTAGATAAAGTAAATTTCTTGGGACATGTGATAACCAAAGAAGGGATCGTTGTAGATCCGGCAAAGATTGAGACAATTCTTGCCTGGAAACAACCTCAGACTGTAACGGACATAAGAAGTTTTGTCTGACTAGCAGGATACTACAGAAGATTCATTGAGGGATTCGCTAAGATTGTAGCTCCTCTGACACAATTAACCAGAAAGAATCAGCCGTTTGCATGGACGGAGAAGTGCGAAGAGAGTTTTCGGTTGCTAAAGGAGAAATTGACAACCTCACCAGTATTGGTATTGCCACAGCCAGAGGAACTATACGAAGTTTACTGTGATGCATCTCACCAAGGGCTGGGATGTGTTTTGATGCAACACAAGAAAGCTGTAGCTTACGCCTCAAGGCAGTTAAAGACTCACGAATGGAACTACCCTACCCATGATTTAGAACTTGCTGCAGTAGTGTTTGCGCTAAAGGTCTGGAGACACTACCTTTATGGATGCACGTTCACCGTGTTTAGTAACCACAAAAGCTTGAAGTATCTATTCGATCAGAAAGAATTGAACATGCGTCGGAGAAGATGGATGGAGACTCTAAAGGATTTTGACTTCTCCTTGCAGTATCACCCTGGGAAGGCCAATGTAGTGGCTGATGCATTGAGCAGAAAAAGTGTGTCAGTATCTTCAATGTTAATGGCCCGACAACAAGAGTTGTGGGAAACGTTTAGAGATCTACACTTGGACGTAGAGTTGGCACCAGGAATGCTAAAGTGTGGAATGATAACAATTTCGAGTGGTCTACTTGAGGAGATTGCAAACCTACAAGATGACGCATTAATTCAAGAAAAGAGGAACCTAATAGCGCAAGGACAAACAGCGGAATTCAGGGTTGGAACAGATAACATTCTGAGATGTAAAGGGAAGAGTTTGTGTGCCGGAAGTTACAGATATCAGGAGGGCGATTCTGGAAGAGGCTCACAAGAGTAAACTGAGTATTCATCCTGGAGCGACCAAGATGTACCAGGACTTAAGACAAAACTTCTGGTGGCCAGGGATGAAGAGGGATGTAGCGGAATACGTGTCGGCCTGTTTGACTTGTCAAAAAGCAAAGGTGGAACATCAGCGACCTGCAGGAATGCTGCAACCTCTGGATATACCGGAATGGAAGTGGGACAGCATTTCCATGGATTTCATAACAGGACTGCCCAAGACAAGGAAAAAGAACGATTCTATTTGGGTAATAGTGGATCGATTAACGAAGTCCGCACATTTCCTACCGGTGAGGACAACTTATAAAGTAGACAAGCTGGCAGAGATCTACATCGCTGAGATTGTGAGGTTACACGACGTTCCGTCAAGTATAGTATCTGACCGTGACCCAAAGTTCACATCTCACTTTTGGGGAGCGTTGCACGAAGCTTTGGGGACGAAATTAAAGCTGAGTTTAGCTTATCACCCTCAAACAGATGGACAAACCGAGAGAACAAATCAGTCCTTGGAAGATCTCTTAAGAGCATGTGTATTGGATGACAGAGGGAGTTGGGATGACGTTCTGCCGTTGATTGAGTTCATCTATAACAACAGTTTCCACGCTAGCATTGGAATGGCGCCCTATGAAGCTTTATATGGACGCAAGTGTCAGACGCCCTTATGCTGGTATAAGGACGGGGAGAGCATGATGGTTGGACCTGAAATGGTGGAACAGACCACAGAGAAAATTAAGAAAATACAAGAGAAAATGAAGGCTTCGCAAGATCGTCAAAAGAGTTATGTGGACAAGCGCCGCAGACCTTTGGAATTCCAGCAAGGCGATCATGTATTCTTAAGGGTTACGCCTACAACTGGTGTTGGCAGAGCTATTAAGTCAAGGAAGTTGACTCCTAAATTTATTGGGCCATACCAGATCACTGCGCGTATTGGACCTTTGGCTTATCGGATTGCGTTACCTCCAATACTATCCAACATTCATGACGTATTTCATGTGTCGCAGTTAAGGAAATACATTGCAGACCCGACACATGTAATCGAGCCTGACACAATTCAGCTGAGGGACAACCTGTCATTTGAAGTATTTCCTGTAAGGATTGAAGACAGGAAGATTAAGCAGTTGAGGAATAAGGAAGTCCCAATAGTCAAAGTGATTTGGAATCCGACTACTGGAGACGCAACTTGGGAATTATAGAGTAAAATGAAGGAACAATACCCTCAATTGTTTACGGACATGTAGTTTCGAGGACGAAACTAATTTAAGGGGGGTAGTATTGTAAGACCCTTAATTTTTAATATTAATTTTGGAATTATTGTCAAGGGTATTTTGGGAATTTTTGTAAATATTTAATATATGTATGTTTTGAGTGAATATATATATATATAAAAATATTTATTTTAGAAGATGAATTAAAATTATTGGATGAAGAATTAAATTAATTTAATTTCAAGTAATTAAATTAATTGGACCATTAATTAAGGATCAATGGTTAATTAAAGGATTAAGTGCTGAAATGATACAACATTATTTTATTAGTATTTTAAGAAGGAATGCACTCAAGTAGTTCTATAAGTACACGGCAGGGGGACTGAGCAAAGATCAGAACACACACCCTCCTATTTTGCATGTAATGAGTGATTGCATGTAACAGTAACCCCCATTTCTGCCTCCTGTTTTCTGAAAAACAGCTTCACGGTTTTATTTAAATTCAAAAGAGGGAATTCCTCCAAACACCATAAACTGAAAATCCAAACCCCAAACCAGAAAACCCACAGTAGTAAAGTTAATCCCCACTTCATTACGAAGCCAAAGAACCCAGTTTGGCAGCAGCACACTCAGGCAGCAACTCCCACCGGTTTTTGAACGCAAAAAAGGGAACGACGGCTGAAACAAGAGAAGTAGCAGAACACGCAGCAAGGGTAAGGGCACCTTCCATCTTTTAGGTGCATTAGGGCCACGAATGTGTGTTATTTCAGTTCTGTTTTTAAAAGAAAAACTGTTTTCGAAAAATGACATTTTGAAAGAAAATGCATTTTGTTGATATGTGATTATCCTGATGGTTGTTGCTGGCCGTTTTTCTAATAAAACATGTTGTTTTACTTATGGGTGAAAGCTGGAAAATGTTTGCATGTTATTTTAATGATGATTAAAATTATTTCTTCTTACCCAAACTGACACTAAAAAAAAACTCAAGCATGATTTTTCATGGAAGTGTAAACTCTAGATTCAACACTTACTAAAAACAAAAATAAAATAAAATTGTATTTGTTTCTAAAAAAAATCATAATTGGATTACAATTTAGAAATCTTAGTGATCTATGAGTTGCACATTAAATTTTGTTAAAAAAAATTCAAGAAAATATCTTGCATAGAAGTGTAGACTTGATTCAACACTTACTACCAAAAAAAAATTTGACGAAGCAAGATTACATTAGAATATTTATTCTTCTTATTTCAAACGAATAATAAATCTTTCAAGAATCTTGTAGCTAATTTATTTCGGCATTTCAAAATCCTCTAAGTTAATATATTCCATCATTTCTCATTGTATTTCTTTATTTTTTTTACAACATTTGTGTTATTTATTCTAAGGTAGAAGTGTCGCAAACACCTTATAACTTGCGGAATATTAGAGATGTAAAATTAGTTACAAGTTATTTACTTTAATTATGTATTAGTTACCCTAGTTAGATATCAATTGTTCTAATTTAGATATATATAAGTTTCATTATACTTACTATTAATAAATTTTTTTCATTTAATCGATACAAAATTTATATTTGTTTTCTTCTCTTCCATACTTAATATCAATATTTTGTAAATTTTATTAATTAATGTAAAACTGTTTAACATTTACCACATAAGGTGCATGTATTTTCTCTCTCTCAAAATAATTAGATAATAGAGGAAAAAGAGTGTACAATATAAAATATAAACTGACCAATTTTACAAAAATAGTCAATAAAACCATTTATTTTGCCATCTCACTTTACAATTATAACTGTCATCTTTCATCTTAAAATAACTACAAATTTAACAACTCAAATTTTTTATAATCCTTTAAGTTTAATTCAATTTTCGTTTAGATCATTTAAATTTTTTTAATTTTAATTTAATATCTAAGTTACATTCTTTTTGCACGGTTAATCATTATCTCAATCTCAATAACAATAAGTTTAATTGAAAACTTATGATCATTTGAAATTTTACTAAATATTGCAGCAATGCACCTATCATACTAATTATTCAAAAAACATTTATTATTTCTTATAAATGATATATATTTCTTGATTTTATCTACAACAATGTAGACGCGCATGTAACCTAAAAAACAAAGTAACAAAGGTCTACCCATATAATCAATCTATTTAACTTTTTTCACATGCAAAATAGCTAAAACAATCAACTTTTTGCATTGTTTCGATTATATCTTAATATTTCATAACAATAATTCGAGAAAATTTTCAAACTCAAATGAGTGCATGCATAATCTAATATATCTTAAATGTTAATTGTGCAAACAAATGTAACTTAAATAACCTAATTGGAAAATAAAATAAAATCAGAACTTAAACGAAAATTGAGCTAAACTTAAATTACTAAATGTGTGTATTTAAGAAATTGACTTCTACGGTACATTTATAAATTAATATATTTTGATACTATCAAATTATTTGATCAATAGTTGAATGATATGACTTTAATAGATCAGTGTGACCAGATAATAAATTTAACAATACCAAAACTTAAAAACTTTAAATTTCTTTTAATTTATTATGATTTTTATTTATAAAAATAATTTATATAATTATTAAGAACTAAAATCAATAAACAAATATAATTAAATACAATTGAGTCAATAAAAACCTAATTTAATTATTAGTTAAATTTTTAATGAATTTAGATCCTCTCATCTCTCATGTTTGAATAAAAAATGAGAGATTATTTTCACGGTATTACTTTAAGGGTAAAATAATCCAATTTTACTAGTTACATTTTGTAGGCTTTTTACTTTTTCTTAATACAGTTGAAGTTGACCTCTAAGAAAGGATTGTGAGTTAATGTAGCAAGGTGAGACAAGAAGCAAATGGAGTGAAGAAAACAAAGAGTGATCGTATCGTATCGTGTAGCATAGCGTAGGTGGCATCTCCGCATCTCATCCAAGATTCTTCTGTCGACATTTCTTTCTCCCCTCTCCAATCAACCGCACATTTGTCAATTGTCAATTGTCATCATCCACCAACACACACACACACCCCCTTCTCTTCATCATTTTTTTACCCTAACTAATAAACATTATATTTCTCCTCTCACATCTCAAATTCGTGTCACTCTTCAAATTCATGTACGCCGATAAGATTATTGATTTAATGCTCTAACTATTTTAATTTAATTTTCATTTAATAAATTCGTATTTGTGTTTGATTCTTTTTAGATTAATCGATTTTGTGGAGGTGAAAGAGGATGGGTGGTGACAATTCAAACGGTAAAGATTCATTGGAGAACGAACGAGAAGCATTATCTGGTAAAGAAGGGAAAGGGAAAAGGCTATGGAAGAAGGTCAAGTATCAACTTGTTGAGTACCATTCCTTACCCGCTTTTCTACGAGACAATGAATACATTCTTGGTCACTATAGATCCGAATGGCCTTTGAAGCAGGTTTTGCTTAGTATCTTCACCATTCACAATGAAACTCTCAACGTTTGGACGTAAGTCTTTTTTCTTATTCTGCTTTTTTTTTTAAATTTAATTTAATCTACTGCACGTCGATTTTTCGTAGATATCTGTAGTTTTTTTTTTTTTAAGACTTTTGAATATGTGAAGAGATATTTATTTATTTATTATCATTTTAATTGGATATAAGCCCTTGTAAAATTACAAGTTAATTCAATTCAAACTTGGTTTTAGTGCTTTTCACCAGTGTTACTACTTTTGTTGTGTTTCATATTTTGATTTACATGTTTTGATTCTCTGTGATTTATATTATTCTCTTTATTTTTATTTTTATGATTCTGTTATTGTTATTTCTTTTTGTTCCGAAATTTGAAACCCTGCTTGGCAGTATCATTAGAGTAATGAATGTCAGTTTATTTCCCTCCGAATAGAAAAAAGTATATCTTAGACGGACATATCAGTAAGTAGGTTGTATTTAGCATCCCCCGCCTTTCAGATATGCAAGCTATTACGACGTACCTAATGGCACAGCATTCCATAATTTAGGGTCTTTCTATGTCATTTCGTTTGTTGTTTTAAGTATTCGAAGACTATGTGTTCTTTGTCTCTTTTATAAATACGTAGTTCACTATGCTTTTTTGTTTTGTTCCTAATTTCTTGTTCTCAATCATAAAATGACAAATATTATCTTTTTCAGGCATTTGATTGGGTTCTTCCTATTCCTGGCATTGACCATATACACTGCCATGAAAGTTCCGCAGGTTGTAGATCTTAATTCACTACAGCATTTGCCTGACATCCTCAAGAAGGCTGATCTGCACAAACTACAGTCGGATCTTTTGACATGCCTACCTTCGATGCCTGATTTGCAAAGACTCAGGGAGGAAATCTCAAGCTGGCATGTTAAAGAACTTCTGTATAATTGTTTGCCTGTAAGCTTTTCCAGTAGCAATCATACTGATGTCTGTGTTCTGGTAATTACTTTACAACTGACTGCCCGTTTCAATCCTGTTTTTCCAGTGTTGTCAAATAGCCGCTGTAGCGGCACTATAACATAGCAGAATTTGAACATTTCGCTATTGTGGCGCTGTAGTACTATAGCATAGCGGGATTTGAATAAACCGATATTTGCCACGCTCTGCAATTGACAACACCAGGTTTTCCCCCTTTGTTGTTCGAGGAGAGGCATGAGGTGTTAGATTAGCTCACTCATCCATTTTTGATATATTAGTTCGTGTTATTTTCACTGTCTCTTTACTTGTGGATAGATTCTTCTTTAAAGATATCTAGAATATTGATTAATAGCCAATGTGTTGAAGTACAAATTGCATGAGATTTGTATCTCATCTGGAGCGAAGTGCAATAAATGATATGATCGAGTTTCAAAAATAAGAAACAAATTAGGAGTTAAACACTTCAACCTGGTGAAGAAAAAATACTGAATGAAGGGTTAAAGATGTCAGTTTGTCAATAATTTCCTACTGGGAGCCTTTTCTTCATAATTAAATATCTCATATAACTCTGAAAAGAAATGTTTTGCTGAACTTTTGATTTTTTTTCATCTGTTTTTGCCGATGATTGACTAGATCTTGGTTGTCAACCAATGCAACTTTGCTTATTTCTTTGTTGATTTTGTGCAGCATAGCGTAAAAGATGACCTGGCAAACATAATAGCACCGCTGTTGATTAGACCAATTACAAGGTGGCCTTTTTATGCCTTTTTGGGGGGTGCCATGTTTTGCTTGCTAGCTAGCAGCACTTGCCATCTCCTCTCTTGCCACTCTGAGCGCGTATCGTACATTATGCTCAGGCTTGACTATGCCGGAATTGCGGCCCTGATATCTACTTCTTTTTATCCTCCAGTGTATTACTCATTTATGTGTTATCCATTTTTCTGCAACCTTTATATGGGCTTTATTACGGTATTGGGCATTGCCACCATCTTGGTTTCTCTCCTTCCAGTCTTCCAAACTCCGGAATTCCGCACCATCCGAGCATCCCTCTTTTTGGGAATGGGTTTGTCTGGTGCAGGACCTATTCTGCACAAGCTTTTGCTGTTCTGGGGCGAACCTGAGGTGTTTTACACAACTGGTTATGAGGTTCTGATGGGTGCTTTCTATGGACTCGGGGCACTGGTTTATGCCACGAGGATTCCAGAACGATGGATGCCTGGGAAATTCGACATAGCTGGACACAGTCACCAATTGTTTCATGTATTGGTTGTGGCAGGGGCGTACACTCATTATCGTGCTGGGTTGGTTTATCTCAGGTGGCGTGACCTTCGAGGTTGTTGATTTAAGGAGCTAAGCTGATTTGGTAGTTGAACATTCTGTGTTGTTATTGTATGAGTAGTATGTGCAAATTCACTCCTCTAACTGATGCAATTTGTGATTATTGTAGGCGAGGGGATGTTTATGTAACCGTAACCATGGGCATTATGTAGTACACACTTAGAATCCTCAATTTCCATGCCTAAGTGAGCAATAATATTTCATTTGGTCTATTGTGACATGAACATTATGGAATCCATTATGCCACCCTTGAAAGTTACTCTTAAGATGTACTAGATTCCAGAGAGATAAATATTGCAGCAGTGTGCATATTTTTATAATTTAAAGACTATTTCTTAAAAGCTATTTTTTATTCTTAAATGCTGGTCGTCGTATGTTTTTTTTCTTTTCTGTCAAATGCGCATTGATGCAGTTGTACTTCACTTCATCTCACAAAGTGAACCACAAAATGAACTCTTACTGGACCAAGACTGAAATGATCCCAGAATCAGTTTTGGCTCACGCTAAAGCGGAGCAGAACTTGTCGTTGGGTGTGGTGTTCATGGATCTGCAGGCTTACAGTTCACAGTCCCAATGGACTTATTCAAGGACCACAACTGTGGCCTTTGTATACGGATACAAATTAACGCAACGGCTGTTTATCTTTTGTGAATTGTAATAATCATAATAATAATGCAACGGCTAAATATTGGAAACATTACTAATCTAAAGGGGAGGTTTTTTTTTTTCTCTTTTAGATAGTCAAATATTATTAGTTACTTGTTAATTTTATTATAATAAAAAAGTTGAACCCATTATCTTTTATCACTCTCAAATTCTTATGTTCCTCACCAAAACAATCTTATGATGTATTGTGCCAACTCCTTTTTATTTCTTCTACTTCTTTTTTGGGTGGGGAGGTTTTATTTGAATGTATACTTTATACACATTCTCCAACTCATGTCAATTTAGTTTTCAATATAATTTAATTGTTTTTAATTAATATTATTTGTACTGCTTTATTAATTTTTATTTTGTATTTATGATAAAGATAATATATCATTACCGATGAAAATTGGTTTAGTTCATAAGAAGTTAATTCACTTTTACAAAATTGTGAATTTAATTCATTTACACTTTTGTTATAAAAATATAAAAATAATATATCATTAGTTAATAAAAAATAATTAAATAAAATCCTCATTCTTTTTTCTTCATTTATCACTTTGTTGAATTAAATTTAATAAGAGATAAAGATACTCCAACCTAAAATAAAGAAATACATGATTCGATAAATACAAGAGTATTTGAAATAATGCAGTACTTTCTTTAGGTAGTTGAATTTGTACGATTGTGGTGGAGATGTAATTAATTGCACACTTAGCACTAATTGTTATGTCCTTTATCAGTTTACCTTATCTCTTTGTTTTGATATGGGATCCTTTAAAACGCATATAAGGGCTTTAGGGGGACCTTTAATTAGTGCATGATTGAAGGCAATACTTTTTATGCACGAGAATCATTTCGTCGGCTTAGAAACTGTTACATGTCAAAAGTTTTGGGAGGCCACGCAAGTTCTTTTTCATTCACAAAAATATTACTTCATTGGATTTTTTTAGTAATAATAATGGGGAAGAGAAAAAGAAATCGGAAATTCAGTAAGCAGTCACCAGTGTCCGTTAAGTTCAAGAAAACCGCATCACACTTTACTGGTTTTGGTTGGGCCTTGCTTCCAACCGACTAAGAACATTTTACTTTATACTCCACTAATATATTTATACTCTATAATTTTTTTTAAAATACCAACATTAATTTTGAATTTTTTTATTATTTTACAAACTCAGTTCTTTTTCACCATCCAAAAGATTTTTAGAACAACCAATTTAAATTTTTCTTATATTTAAAAATTTTCAAAAAATTTAATTTATATTTCTCGGTACAAAAGTTTGAAAACTTAAATTTCTAGAAAAATTTTACTATTTTTTTTTCAAAAATATTTTTAAAATTTTCGAAGAATTCGAGTTTTTAAGTTTTTTGGAACATGCTGCATATCGAGAATTTGAAAAAAAAATCAGGAACAAACATATTTGTTTTAAAAAAATTTACTTTTAAATTTATGGAAATCAAGTTTTCCGGCACTGAATATTCTTTTTTTAAAAGAACTTATTTTTAAATTTTTGAAAAATTTAAGGGTTTCGAGTTTTCTAGATGTGTATCAGAAAATTTGGAAAAAGTTTTCTAAAATATAATTTTTTTTTGAAAAAAAATTATTTTAAAATTTTCAAAAAACTTGGGTTTTCAAGTTTTCTGACGTATATCTTCTGTACTAAAAAACATTTTTCAAGTTTTACGGAGAAAAAAAATAGAAAACTTTGACACTAATTTGTATAACGGAAAACTGAAATTGTATTGTGAGTGAAAATGAATACTTTTAATATTTATATGAGAATAAAAACGTTATTCCATACCATTTGTAGGATAGAAAATGGATTTTTTAATTTTGGTGGTTGGTGACTTTGGTAGCTTTAGTATATTTAGAAAATAAATTAGTAATTAACATCAATAAATAAAAGTTATTTGAATGAAAGAGAATAATAGATTAAGAGATATATAGGAATAAAGTTACCAAAAATAAGGGACTGAAAGGTAAGCAATCTCAACTCTTGTGGGATAGAAGTATATTATGAGGAGTGCATGGTAAAATTTTCCGACAAAAATATGATGTATTCCTACATTTAAGCCTTTCTTTTGTAAGTACATGTATGCCTCTTTCATTAGAATTTAGCCGCTCTAAAATGATAAATTAATAAAATAAATAAATTGATGGTTCATATTTTTTATTGGTAAAATGATTAATATTATAATTATTTATAATTAATTATGTATGTATATAGAACAATATTATTGTTTAGGAATAATATCACGCGTGAAATGCAAAAATGTCAATGTGGTATAATTTCCTTGTTTTTTTTATAACCTTGGGACTCATTCAGCACCACTTATAATGATATTTACATTTGCATATCTTTTTTGTACTAATCGAACTCGCAATCTGTCAAATTTAATATTTATCTTTTTACCACTATATTAAATTATTAGGATTAATAGTTCGTATTATTCATTTTTTTTGTAAGATTTTGTTTTGAGGTTTTTATTTTAAGAGTTTATCTCTTATCAGCATAAAAAATCTATATTTAATTTTCATTGAAAAGTACAATTTTTTTTTGTTTGTGATATTAATACTTATAAAGATAAATTATCAAAGAAAAATGCTAATAAATGTTGCAAATACACTCGTGCTCCAAATATAAAAAAGAAATCTTAAAAGTTGTTTAATTCAAATTTTAAATTTGTAACAGTGAAATTTTACACCAAAAAGTTATTTTTTATTTATCGATTTATTTCTTTTAACAAGTGTCTTGAACACTTGTAGTGCCTATATACATGTCCAATTATCTCGAACACTTGCTGGTACGATCCAATATCAAAATGTAATAAACTTTTAACAAATTAATTGCTGAAACTATTTTTCTTAATATCTATAAATTTTGTAAGGTCTTATAATAAAAAATGAAGGGAGTACTTTTATTAGTCATTAAAGATTTATTTAGATAATAAACTTTATTTTTTATTTCAATTATATATGTATATTAAATGTGATTAAAAATATTTTTTTTGTCAATATTAAGAGTATTTTTTAATATGCATAATTTATATATAATTTATTTGGTGGTCGAGCGAATATAATTCTTCCCAGATAGTCTGCCACTTTATCTTTTACTTTACTACGTATTTGTTTGACATTGATTCTATCATCATATTCTTACATAAAAATGATGTTGTCTTGTAAAAGGCGATACTCAGCTGAAATGCCGCATGTAATTATGGGTGCATCACACAAAAAAAATGATCTTATAGGATTCCATACTGGGGTAGTAATGAACTATAGATTTATGAGTGTACGATTTTGCATCTCTTAAAATGAATATATGTTATTTCAAGGGATTAGTCAAAAGATATCTTGACACTTTTGCACTGGTTTGTTTGCATATCCGCTAAGCTATATTTTGAATAAAAATTGCAATTGTAACTGTTTTAAAATATCCTCCAACTCTCTTGTCAAAAAAAAATCCTCCATCTCCATTTGTAGAAAAAAACCTCCATTATGGTAAAAAATATCATATATAATCTGTTATCCTACTTTTTTATTACGAGAAATTAATAAATAAAAAATGTTTGATATACATTATAGAGGTTATATTTTGTGAGATAAAACAATTAAATAGACTGATGTAAATAGATGTAATGTATTAATAATATGATAAAAAAATAAACAAGATAAAATTAAATGTCGAATTATATGTATCACGTTAATATCTATCTAACTATAAAATTAAAAATAAAGAGTGTGAAATTTGAAACTTGAAAGAGACTTGAGAGGAGTTCGGCAGGGTCAAGTGTCTAGGTTACTTTCAATGTGTCATTATCGAACTTGAATTCATTGTAGTAGCATATCACGCATTATATACAATATTAAATCTACACCGTTTTTTAAATTGAACAATTTACATTTTATATATTTTATATGTATTAAAGCAATCTCATTCATTACTTGTGACTAAACAATTGTGAGTTGTAATTGCGTTTTTATATAAAACTTTAGTAAATCCTAACAGGGAACTCAATTAACCAATAATTTAACTTTATATAACTAACTAACAATACAACTTTATATTAAAAGCTCACATCTATTATGTGAAAATGATTTAAATCACTCATCCTTCGCGATTATGATGTACTATATGATTTAAAGTGTCACATAATACATCATACTTTTACCAGTTATTAAAATTAAGATAAATATTAAATTGATCTAGACAATAATTTAAAGATCTTACAAATTTTTCAGAGTCAAACTGAATTAAATATAACGTTTAATGTAATATAGTATATGATATTAACATATATTTAAAATATTTGCATATTTTTATGGTATAGAATATTTTTACATTTTATGTTAATAAAATTATAAGAATTTATTTTGTATTTGATAAAAAAATAATTAATTTTGTATTTAATTTAGTATTTAAAAACGAAATAGAATAATAATGATCCTTCGTCAAAACAACTCAACAGACTTTATAAGGAAAAAGACAGAAAAAAAAAAAAGCAAGTCCATTTGCAATTTAAAAATGAAATAGAATAACAATGATCCTTCGTCAAAACAACTCAAAAGACTTATAAGGAAAAAGACACACACAAAAAAAGCAAGTCCATTTGCAATTTTTTTACCAAAGCTCAGTTTGTCTTTTAAAAACGTTGCAGACAATAGTTCAATTCTCAAAACAAAAAAACAAAAACAAAAGTTCAACTTTTTACTTTTGCCACGAGAGCCTTATTTCTTTTCTCCAAATCCATCGATGAACCATAATTATTTTTCTTAGTCATATACCTCATTTTCACTTTCGTCTCTTACGCTTTGCAAGAAGACGGGGTAACCATTTGGGAACATAAAACTATGATTTGAGTCTAAAAAGAGGATTCCCCAGAATTTTCATCTTGAAGTTTCAAGTTAAAATACAAAGGAATAAAAAAAAATTGATTGGAGAGGAATTTGTTTCCCCCAACCTTCTATTTTTTTTTAAGTTAAAAGACGACACGTTTCACCGGCAGAATAAATCTCAAATATTACCAAACTTAAAAAAAATAATTAAAAAAATCATTTATGAGAAATTGAATGTTTATTAAAGGAGTATTAATATTAAATAAATATAATAGTTATCGCGGTCATTTAACTAGGTACGTTTTAGTCTTTTTTTTTTCTTTTAGTATTTTATGTTTTTAAATAATTATAATTTTATTTTTTAAGTGAGTTTCTGTTAAAACCACGTTAAAAAATTTTCTGTTTCGTTTTCTTCTCTTTCACGTTTTGAAAATTATTGTCTGGTCTTCTATTTTTTCTTCTCTCACTCATAAAAATTCATTTGAACGATAAAAATAAATCTAAGAACGGAATCGAATAACACATTATCGGAATTAAACTTCAAGAAATTGTAAACTCACGTTGACATAAGAAGAAAGGGAATGTGTTTATTAATTCTGATGTTTAATAATCTTATAACTCTAATATGAGAAAACCAATTTGAAACTAAAATCTCAAAATCCAATCTAATAACCTCAAATAAAATAATCGAAACCATCGTTCAAACTCGATTTTGTCAATGTACGCATCACAGGTTTTAGACCACAAGCACAATTTGGAATCTTACGAATTTTATTGGAAACGAAACAACCATAGTTGTAGAAATGTGAATTTGACTTATTTGAAATCGATGCGGCCATGAATTTCGAGTTTTGGGAACCACAAATATGATTTTTCATGGGCGGAAGAGGATGACTAAACAATGATTTTCAAAAATGAAAGAGAAAAAAACAAGAATAAAACGGAGTACGAAATTTGTTAACTTTGTCTTAACAAAAACTAACTTAAAAAATAAAATTGTAATTATTTAAAAACATAAAATATTAAAATAGAAAAAAAAATAAAAAATTAAAAGATCACCTAAAATTAAATTAAGAGACAACGTCAACTATTATAACTATTAAGTATAATCTTTTAGACTCTATTTAAATGCACACATCCATATGAGAGCTCTATTGCATATACCGTAGAAGCTTGAAAGTTTTGTTGTAGATTACAACGTGAAAGTACAATCATCAATATTGCACTTCATTAACGTTGGTAAAAAATAGCTAACTTTTATCATTTATTTTAATATATATAATAATTCCTATATTTTTTCTTTAGAGTATATAGAGCCCAAATACGACTATATACTGTTTTAAAATTTTTTCTTCTTCATCTATTGCTTTATTTATTTTAATAAATTAGAAAATAATAAAATGTGAAATCAATAAATGGCAGTATCTCTCATATATGAATTTTTAAAGGAGAATTTTTTGAAGGGTAGTAGATGGTGTCATTCCATCTTACGAACTCCTAAATGTCCAAAAAAATTAAAATATGATATATTAATTTTAAAGTTGGGTATTTTTGAAATTTTATTTTAAAAAAGATGATATAATTAAAAAAACAAACAAACTTATTTATTTATGAATCGATAGTTTTTTTTTCAAATGAATTAAAAATTTCTTAAATATTGTTACTTTGAATATTAACAATACAAACTCATTTAATTATATATTTATAAAAAATAAGTTATTCAATTTATAATTAATATATTCATTATTATCACAAGATTAAAACATTATTATAAGTTTTTTTAACAAAATTATAATAAGTAATTAAATAAGTCATAATTAAAAGTAAACTCTATTTTTTGTTTGCTTCACAAAAATTAAACGGTGAATTTCCTTTTCAATTGGAATTTGAAATTGATTTTATTATATTGTGAAAATCTAATTCTTTCGGCTAGATTAAAGTAAAGTTTGTTCTACTATTTAATGAATAGTTCTTTCCTATTTCATGTTTTTTAAAATAATCAATTCTAAAATATAATTTTTTAGTCATCTCAAACTAAAAAAAGTATTTATTCATTCGACCAAGTATTTATTTTTGCTTTTTCTTAGTTACATTTTCTTATTTGTTTTTGCAAAATCATGTTATTCATCTAAATAAATTATCCTTCATTTCACAATAATTATCATATTTACAAATATTGTATTTTTATTTTTTATAAAATAAGTGTTATTTCACTTTATTCAATGTAATATTAACAATTTTATATTTATAGTAATATTGAATTTGCGAATGATCAATAAATTTTATTTGATAAAATTGCTGTTCTATGTTTTTAGAGTAAAGATTTGAGTATGACTACAATGGTCTCTAAATACAGAGCTTCAATAATTCAATCACAAACATTAAGATAATTGTTATTAATATGAAAATCATTAAAAATTGATATTGTGTTAATTTTTTATTTTATCATATTAAAAACTGATATTCTTAATTTGAAAATATACTATATAATGAGCCAACTTTATTGAGAGAATTATTATCTATGTCTATATGTAAGACTCTTATAAAAAAAAGTGTCTATTTATATAAGCCTTTTTTAAAATTACAATAAATATTTAGTTTTTAACAAAAAAATCTTAATTAAATGTAAAAAATTAAAGATTCAGTTATATTTTTTCTAAATAATTAAAAGATAATTTAAAAAAAAAGAATATATATTATTAATCAATTTAATGCCAAAATTATTATTTTCTTAATTCTTATAATAATAATTTGATCAAAAGAATGTTATGTAGAAAGCGAAATTGAAGTTTAGCGAAATTGAAGTTGGGTTTGGAATATACCGGCAATATTTGGAAGCTAGCGGCAGCTTCATTCACGACATGATCAAACCTAATTTTTCAAAGTTGCCCTTTCGCATGGTCATACTCATATCTTCTCCATCCACATCACTCTCAAATCACAACAATACCAATATACAGAATCATCAAATAATAATAATAATAAGACAAATATTAGTCACTTGTTAAACCAAATAAAAATATATTGAAAATTGTACTTTTTATTTGTTTGTTTGGAAATTGTATTTTACACTATCTGAAAATGTGAAATTTATTTTTTCAATATAAATCTTCCGTTTGTTTATTCTTTAATAAGTGCATTATTAATAATAATAATAATAATAACAGTTACAAAATCAGTCCATTCTTTGACTACACCTTCTTAAAAAAGGAAAAAGAATAACCAGAGAAACACTCAACCCTTAAAAGAATCTAAAAGAAATTAAAACAAACACTATTAATTAAAAGTTGATGAAATACTGATACGTTTTTATTTCGTGACATAAAAATAAAAAAAAGCATCACCTTCTACCAAAATAAAGCACCCCACTCTTCATTACTACTTTCCAATATTTCCACTTCACATATTCGCGCATACCGTATTTGATGCGTCTCCTCTCTCTTACATAGGAGTAAACGACAACCTCCCAACCTCACTCTATTGTTATCTTCAAACTTACAATCTCAGCCATTTTAGGTTGTTCTCTTGTTACTACTTACAAGTTATCAACAACTTGTGTCACTCACACTTCACACAACCTGAATCAAACGTCACCCAAAACAAAAACCAAACTAAATATGGTAACAACTGAACTCTCTCATTCTCATTCTCACTCTTACCATCACGATTCTCCCATCATGGCAAAACCCACTTTCAGAAACAAATCTTCTTCCATTTTTCTCTCCGATGGATTTCTCTTCCTCGGAGGAGCATTCTCTGCTCTTTTACTCGTTTGGGGTTTCTCTTCCTTCACAAACTCCATTCCAAAAAACAACCCAAATTTCAAACTTCACCAAAACGACGTCGTTTCGTACTCCACTCCTGATTTACTTTCCGACCCGTTAAACCCTACATTCTACGACGAACCCGAAATGGGTTACACCATAGACGACAAAGTTGAAAACTGGGACGAGAAACGCGAGGAATGGCTAAAACTTCACCCTTCTTTCTCCGCCGGAGTTCAAGAGAGAGTTTTAATGGTGACCGGATCACAACCCTCGGCGTGCCGGAATCCAATCGGCGATCACCTTTTATTAAGATTCTTCAAAAACAAAGTGGATTATTGTCGTATGCACGGTTACGATATTTTCTACAACAACGCACTTCTTCACCCGAAAATGTTTTCTTATTGGGCCAAATATCCAGTTGTTAGGGCCGCAATGATGGCCCATCCAGAAGCCGAGTGGATCTGGTGGGTTGACTCAGACGCGTTATTCACCGACATGGATTTCAAGCTTCCTTTAGAACGTTACAAGGATCATAATCTCGTTGTTCACGGTTGGGAACACTTGATCCACGAGAAACGGAGTTGGACGGGCCTAAACGCCGGCG
The DNA here is from genome assembly GCA_037974295.1 of Cicer cuneatum. Classification (NCBI taxonomy): domain Eukaryota; kingdom Viridiplantae; phylum Streptophyta; class Magnoliopsida; order Fabales; family Fabaceae; genus Cicer; species Cicer cuneatum. The sequence continues at coordinate 4,098,380 of JBBPBO010000002.1, read as the reverse complement.
TGTTTTTAATTAGAAACTGTCAGTGGTCGTTGGATTTTATGGACTCCTGGGCCGGAATGGGCCCACAGAGTCCTGATTACGAAGAATGGGGTCATAAACTCAGGTCAACTTTTAAAGACAAATTCTTTCCAGAGTCAGATGATCAGACGGGTCTCGCTTATTTAATCGCGATTGAGAAAGAAAAATGGGCGGACAGGATTTATTTAGAGGGCGAGTATTATTTCGAAGGGTATTGGGAAGAAATAGTTGGAACATTTGAGAACATTAGTAAGAAATATGATGAGATTGAAAAAGGGGTGCGTAGGTTAAGAAGGCGTCACGGTGAAAAAGTTAGTGAAAGTTACGGTGCGGTTAGAGAAGAGTATTTGAGAGATGCTGGTTACGGTAAAGGTAGTTGGAGAAGACCGTTTATTACACATTTTACCGGTTGTCAACCGTGTAGTGGGAAGTTTAATGAAATGTACACCGCTGATGCTTGTTGGAACGGGATGCGTAGAGCACTTCATTTTGCCGACAATCAAGTTATTCGTAAATATGGATACGTGCACCCGGATCTCGGGGATAATCTTGTTACTTCTATACCTTTTGATTATCCTCAATCATCAATATGACCTCCAAGGTAATTTTTTATTTATTGTTGACCAATGTCTACTCAGATTCTGTATGATCATGATATTGTGATTGTGAACCAGTGGTATATTTTATATTATATTTTAAGGGATCTGTTTTGGCGTATTATAGGTGGGGTTTTGGTATAAATTATATATTATAGATTTGTTTTTGTCAATATTTGCATAAACTGGGTATAATTTTATTCTCCTCGAATCTCTAGAAGGATAATTGTGTTGGTTGGTTGGTTTGTCTCTTATTCTTCGGTAATCCTGACCCATTTGTCTTGTTTTTGTCAAAATAATTTTTTAAAGCTTTCTATATGACCCTGGCTCGTTTTTTGGACTAATATATTTGCGTACGCCTTGATAATTAATCCCACCAATATTTGGAACCATTGTAACGAAAGCTTAACACAAAGTATGTGGATGAATATTTTATGATTATATAAGCAAGTGTCCTAAACTATGGTGTGACAATGTACAAGTACTGTTTTACCGTTACAAAGTTGGCCAAAATAATGTAGAAAAAGTTAGCAAAGAAGAACAACAACCGGTGAACAGATGAAAGAAATGTGTTTGTCCAACTTGACGAAAATTGATACCTGGCTTATTGTTAGATTATTCGTTTATTACGAAGTTGTCGCTCAACCACCATGATATTCAAATTATTAGATGCCACTGAAGTTAATCTTCCTTTTATAATCCAACGCAAATTCGACACTTTGGACGAATTCGGTGAAATAATGCGTCTTGAATTCGGCCTTCACTAAATTGAATTAAGGCCTAATGGGTATATTGGATCTATCTCTAGTTCGAAACAAAAACTAATTCAAAAAAATATTTATTCTATGAAAATTTAAATAGTTAATTTTAAAATAGTCGGTAGTTTTTTTTTATTGACACATGCTAGTTATTAGTATGTTGTATAAGTAGGCAATGTTTGATGGAATATTTGTATCAATTTTAATTTTAGCTACTATTGAATTTTTTCCCTAAATTTTGTAGGAGAGTAAAGGGGGCAATCCTATCTTAATTAATGGTATGTATGTGTTCGATGGTTGTTGGCATCTCTTACGTAGAGTTTAATCGTATACAGGATTCTAACAATCAATCAAATAAAATTATATTATTATTTTATATTTCATTAATTTTTAAATTAATTTTATTTTAGCTGTTCATATACCTAATCAAACTTTTCGATACTTAAGAATTTACTTTAATAAAATTGTTTTTTTTATTTGTAAAAAAGGTAAGAATGTTTTGCTCCTCGTATCTTTTTCAAACATCTTCGAGTGTCTCAACTCAATTATAATTTTTATTTTAACTAAAATATATTTACAGTTAAATATATTTAAGTTAAAGAAATACTAACAAGTATTTTTTAAGCATTTGTTAAGAATTTAAATATAGAAAAAATGTCTTGAAATTGTAGAATTTATATTTTAAAATCGTAAAAACTGATATTTTCTTCTTAAAAATTTGTTGTTTAAGTATTTTAACGAATACCTTTAAAATACTTGTTAACATCACCTTTTAAGTCACGATGGGGTATATTTATTCAAGAAAACCACAACACATGCTGCCAGTACTTCTCTGAAGCCTTAACCTTCTCTTCCGTGTTGTTCGTTGGGTAAGCATTTTCTTGTGGATCTCATAAATGTATTTATTTTTGGACCAGTAGTGTGAAGGACCTACCAACTTAATTTAGGAAAAAAATCAAATACGATCCATTAAGATGGGTAGATGAAGCATGTGGACGCCTCCAAAAATTGTCATTGATCCGTATTGTCATAGGTGTTGTGGGTCATACTTAATCAAAACTGTATCATGTCAATGCTCACAGTATCACATGCCACCAGTGATGCTTACCTCAAGCAGTTTGGCCATTCCTATTACATCTACCCTTTTTCTGCTCTTCCTCTTTCTCCACCTTGATAGAAATGTTACATGTATAGCAGTGTAGCTGTGTTAAGCTTAATGACATTGTTATAAATTGGTGCATCCAAGATCAAAAGAATTCGATAAACTAGAAGGGACGTGGTTATATATTTTTTCCCTTACTAAATAAGTATTACTTAGTCACAATTCACTATCTATTGAAAGAGTACATTCAGTAGGTGTGATTTATGGATCGAGTCCATTCTCCCAGCGGTTAACTATAGTTTAACCATACAGTTGGTGCATGCAGTGTCTCTCTGCCTTTGCTCACTTCTTTAGAGCTTTGATGGAACCCTATGTAATTTGTTCAATATCACTATAAATTATAATGTCAGCATGTCTCTTTCTCATGTAAACTGTCACTAAAAGACTAAGTTCTTATACAATAAGTTTTGAATTGGAATTATTAAGCAGTTTGATAGGCGCACATTCGGCACCATACCACTGCGGTTCCAAACATGTTATAAGTATCTTACAATCAATTTTATTTACAATTAATTTTTAACTTCAAAATAAAATCTATCTTCATTTTTTAATGATAAATTAAAGAATAATTCCGTTCAATGCAAATAATATTCGCCACATCAAAACATATTTTCACATACGTAATTTCAGAAAATTAGCATTACAAAGAAAGTTTCATCAAGGAAATAGCATTGCAGGAGACTTCATCCCCTCAAAAAGAATTCCAAAATATACCACTTCCTTCTCCTTTTCAATGTTCCTCTCGTCATCTATTCATTCACTGCATAAATTGAGGGGGAATAAAATGAAATCATGAAAACCATACAATTACAGCTAAAAGATTAATACTTCATTTCCAATTCACAAATTGAAACTTAAAGCTTAAACAAAAAAATTTCTAGAGTTAACAAACAGCAGTGAAACACAATCATGGTTTAGTTTGTAAAGCCATCCAATCTGTAGCTTAAATATATTGGTCACTGCATTAAGAGCTTAAAGTCACACACCCACAAAGACAACACTCCAAATTACATACCCATTTTTGTGATTGTTGCTACTAACTACATTGTTCTCATTTCAGACTCGAGCTGACACACATACTCACATATGGGATTCTTTCAGGTCAACGACAGCATCACTTGAAATTGAACTTTGATTACATTTCTCAAATGCAGAGGCAACTCGCTTTTCTTTGGCCATCCTTTTTGCCATCCTCCGCTGCTTCATTTTCTTTGAGTTAGCACAAATCGTCTCATCACCTGAATTAAGTTGAGTTAGAGAGGACAAAACTTTGCCTTTTTTGTATTATTATTAGTTTAAACAATTCCTAGGTGAGAATGTCTCATATATGGTCTAGTGGAAATGCTTGAAAATCAGCTTAAAATTTCGACAACGGCTGGAGTGGCTATCATTAAGTAGATTCAAGGTCATCAATGTCATATCGGCTGGGATAGTGACATAATCAGAGTTAATTCAACAGAAAATAAGAGAAAAGTGATATTTGTTCTTTTTTTTTTTTTCCAAACTAGAAACGACCGAGTCACAGTCATAGTCATGAGAACGAGTAATATTGTGATTGGCACCAATTATTGTTAAAGTTTCGAAACATTTTCAAGTATCGGTTATAGACTATATGAGACACTTTTTCACCCTAGCAACCACCTTCAAATCAACATAAACAAGACATTCATAATTCAAATAAGAGAATATTCAACTTGGTCCCTTAAATTGGGGCACCTGCATCACTCTAGTCCTCAACTTTATCGATATTCTAGAATAGTCTGTGACTTATCAAATAGTTGATCAAATTAGTCCATCTACCAGTCTTGGTCTGTTAAGGGATGACATATCATATTAAGCGCCACACTATCACACAACTCATAGTACACGTATGCGTCACATAAGCTATCTCATTAATGCAAAAGTCAGACAAAATTAATATGCGGCTGAGATTTTAAATTGACAATCTCCTATGTCTATTTCTAGTTTTCTTATTTTCTGGAACCTAAGAAATCCTTGTATATATCTCAGATACAGTACTTCTTGTATCAAACCTACCATAACCATTCTTGATCTTCATATCGTTTATGGCACTACCAGTGTTATGGTGTAATGGGAACCTGAATGAAACACCCCTTCCAAATGAATTTTTCAGAACAATATTTGGTTTATCCTTCTTCCCATAAGCCAATCTTTGATATACAAAAACTATCCTTTGTTTTCCTTCCAATACAAGCCCCACTACCATTACAAGTACTTAGCAGTCCTAATCCCAACATTAACATCCTCAATAATAGTTGCATCAAAGCTTACAAATTTGTGAAATCTCTTCTAGATTCACAATCACATTCTGACTATGTAGGCTTGTGTCCTGGATTTGAAGTTCAAAACATTCTTCTTACTTGATCGCTGCTTCATTGGAGTTCTAATGGGTACCTGTAATGAGAAAGTCTCTTCCATAACATAGGTAAACAACTCCTTAGAAAAGCACCTTTTATCATCCACATTTTTGGTAATGCTTCCTTCCCCTCAACCACCATCAACATTCATCATCTTTCCCAACTTAACAGTAACCACTTTTTCCACAACATCTTCTTCAACTCCAATGGTTGGATCATGAGTATTATCAATCGAAAGCTAAATCACCTCCACATTCACTCTCCACTGCAGAACTAGTCCTTCCAAGTTCCAACAACCTCTCTTTCTGGAACAATCTCCCTTTAACTGTCACTTCCAGATTCAAGAACAACGGGGCAACAATTGTTGTTTGGGGAGAAATCATGAAGCAAGTTACCACTAATCCTATGAACTTCATTGGCTATGAACCAATATGGATTTGAGTTAACCATGTTAAGTAGAGTATGACAAAAGTCTTAATCCATTGTTAACAAACCACATACTCTATAAACTATATTGGCTAAGAACAGATATAAATTAGAGCTGACCATATTACTCTACAAAGAGGACAAATAGAGTAAGACAAGAGCCATATGTCAATACACTCCGTGTGAAAAATATGGCTACATTGTGGCAAAAATCTAAGACGGTCCAACATGAAATCCACATAAACAAATAGCACAGTTAAAAGGGATCTTCAATCCCATGATGGCTTTGTAAAAGAAAAACAGGGAAGGTGTCAAGGAAGCTTGGTAAAAAATAACTCAAACATGAAAAGAGGAAAAATACAACCAAAATAGACATTTGAGACCGTCAACTTAAAACCCTAGTATGAATCAATTTGGTTCCTATTTGTGCGTTAGATGAGCTACCTCATGCGGCACCTGCACGTACTGCGAGTTGTGTGTCATTGTCACTTAACATGACATATTAACACTTAACAGACTAATATCAACAGAAAGACTAACTTGATTTCTGCAATATCGATAAAATTGAAGACTAGGTTGACAGAAGTAGCTCATTTGAGGGATCAAATTAGGTATTTACTCTTCAAAAAAACATAAATAAGACATTCATATACATAATCAACAAAAAGGTTCGCAGTCGAAGAACCTTCCTCAGAAGCATTTGATCGAACAGGTTGAGGAGCATCATCATCTTCACACTGCGTTGTTTGGGTGGGAGGCATCAATGGACCAATTAATTTTCCGCGGACGATAGCTTCTTGCTTCATCTTCTTCTTACGAATTCTCTTTCGTTGAGCTCTGGTGAGTTTCTCCGTCTCCGATTCGTGTTTTTGTTCGGCCTCACTCGTGGATGCATTCTCAGAGTCATAAAAAGTGTCTGACATTACAAAAGATGTTTCAACATTTGTGAATATTAAAAGAGAATGTAGTTTGGACTTTGGAATATGAAAATGGAACCTGAAATAACGTTGGAGCAAGAGTAAGACCCTAATTCGATAAAGCCATCGACAGGTTCTAAGTCCTGTTCAGAATAATTATGGCAATGTACTTATTACTTAATTAATAACTAAGCATCGAATAATTAAAGAACGAAAAATACATAGATGTGTATCGATACTTGTGGAGGTGAGGGATAGAGGGTGTTCACAATTGCTTCGTTGAACCTGCGTTTTCTCTCGTCTCGGTTCATCAAAACCAAAGTCAATATAATATTGAAAAATCGTAAACAACCCCTTCGCTACCGCAAGTGATACATACTAGTCTTGAAATGTTCATTTCTTGAAAAAATGAAAAGGGGGTGGGTCGCAGAAAATAGAAGGTGCTGGTATCATTATTAGCCTAAGTGCCTTGCAGAAAACTTCTGATAAGATATTTGTTTCAGATTGAGACCAGCCCAACATAATTTTTTATTGAGACCCATAATTACTGGCCCAATTTTGTAACCATCGAGCACTTACTCGGATAATGAGTCTAGAGTTTAGTTTTAAATCGTTTTAAATGTTTATTAAAATATAAGTGTTGGAAATTATGATTATATTAATAAGAGATTGTTGGAAATAATAATGATTTGAATGAGAGCTACTTGGTGTGAATTGAAAAAATAAGAAAGTCTCAAATAGAATTATAATGTGGAGGTATGACAATTGATGTGTGCTCTAAGGAGTACCGCAATTTTGTGAATGCATGCAAATTGACTACCACACATACGCCTTTGTTTACTCAGCCGGTCCGGACTTGGGCTAAGTGGTGTATTATTTTTTAGTATTTAAAAATTTTATAAAATTTTTATTTATTTTTTAATAATAAATGCATGTATTTTTATCTCGTTGAACATGTATCTGTCCTCCATCGAGTCAACCTTCAACATCTCATCCAATCTTCCGGATTCGGACATCTTTTTTGCTCAGTCAAAACCTAACAAATTTTGGAGTGCTAATTTATGTGGATCTAGTTTGATGAATTGCACAATTTTCTCTCATTCAATTGCATAGTTCCTATGTAAATACATGGAGGGCTCTCATTAGTTGGAAAAACACACCAAAAGTTTTTTGAAATATGATACTTTTCTCACTTCTCCCTTTCTTTCCTATTCTTCCCTTTCTATCGAGTGGTCATATTATCATATTACGAGTGGTAGCATTTGACTGCCATATCAATGGCGTAATTCTATAACAGTTTTATACGGTGCAGTGAAATTCTAATACTATTTGAGCTATTTTATTCAGAGGATTTTGTGGTTGTAGTCTGTCTCGCGCAATTTGGCCAATGTTGCGAAACATCTTAAAGAGAACAACATAGTTTGCGACTCAACCCAATAATATTTTCAATGTCATAAAATGATTTTTAAACAGTTTTCGTAACTCAAAAACTAACAATATCCTTTTGAACAAGTTAATGGATGATGGGCTTAGCCTCTTATTGATTAATCAATGATTGATTGTATATGAAAGTTTTCATCTTCAAAAGTTCATATAATAGATGATAATGGGTAGGTTCATAATATGATATTGTGATACTTGTCCCTTAATTCAACTAGGCATAAAAACCCTTTACAACATTATTCGGTTAGGTTTTATTTTTTTACCATGTAATTTAAAAAAAAAATCACAATTCTCTTTTGATGGTTTTGTTATTTGCCAATGTTGACAACTCTTTTTTACAGATGACAATCATCATTGGCAGACCCACTATATAGCTAATAAGGGGTTCTTGCCCTAACAAGAAATTAAACAATCATTTTAATAATACTATTAGTTTATTTTAAATCTCTGTAAAATATTTTAGTTCTAAAAAGTATATTGTGTATTTAATGATATATTTATTTTAAAGTTGGTTTTGATTTTATATGTGACAAATGTAACTATTAAAAAATATTTATTTGTCATAAATTTTGTGAAGAATAGAATGCGCAATCGTATGAAATATGAACGATTGAATGATTTGTTAGTTACTATATATATAGAAGAAAATACATATTTAACGGTGTTGACAACAAAGTTTTAGAATATAAGAACCTCTTATTTATTTTGAGTTTGTTTAGTCATTATATTTTTGTATTTCGTATAAATTTATTTAGTTACTATAATTATGTATTTTTCTTTGAATTAAATATATATAGTACTTTATACTCTCTGTTAGAGGAAATTTTAGGATCTACTATTAATGATCGAAATTAAAAATATCACATAATCACTTACAAAACTCATATAATTTTTTATTTTAATTTTAACTATTCATAATTTCATCAACAACTAAAATTAATTCTTCACACACTTTCATTATAAAAATTATCTCATTTGATTTTCCTTCTATATATATTTATGCGGCTGCATCACAATTAATTAAATAGTAATTCGTAGTGCAAATTTTTGTCGTAAATAATTTTACGGGTACTCAATATATAAGTCTAATACTCAATAAATATGAATCCAACTACAATTACCATCATCGCTATCCATATAAACATATAAAATTTTCTGCTGTTGTCCCATGTACGTACTAATTGACTTAAAATACATTACAACTCAGCGTACTTTAATAATGAAGAGAAAACGAATCATAAAAATCCTTTTAATTAAAGTAACTTCTCAACAACATATTATAATGTTATTTAATATATTTATAAATTCATTAAATAATTATGTTAAATGTGCAATGTATGTGCAACTAGTCCAACTAACTATTGTATTCATTGTTCATAATGGCAAACACGACTGGCGTTCGTGTTTGGGATACGTTCATCATTGTTCAACCTCTCTAATTATGTCCTTCCTCTGTCTAGGTAAGGAAGTTCATAATGTAGTGTGACTCTGACCAAAATCATAATGGGTTGGGCTATGCACTAACGTTACCGTGGCCAAAATCAATTTCTATAACAAACACTATGAAAGAGTAGCGTAATATGGAACTAATTTAATACAAAAATCAAGTTGGAACCAAACATGTAATAAATAAATAAATAAAACATGAAAATGTACGTTGGTGGACCGATAGCAGGGTGAAGGAATATTCGATTGTCGATCCTTAAAAAAAATGTATTATCTATTGGTAAAATAAAAAGAAAGATATGTTATGATATTTATTATCCAAGTTAAAAGCAACCTAACATGTAATGGGTGTAGACTAGAGTATTGGTAATCTCCGATGTCAGATTGCTAATACTATTGAATAAGATAGTACTGATTTTCGTAATTAATAAGTGGCTAAGGTTTAAGATGATCATGTGACATTGTATTGTATATTGTATATATATAGTATAAAAGTATTATTGTGCTCGATCATGTGACCCCACAGTGCCCCAAAGTTGAATCCCCAATACTAGTACTGGTCTTGGTCTATTTCTATGACCCGTTTTTATTTTTAAAATTGAATTGCACCCACATCACCAAGCTTCCCTCACCTATAGATCGAAGAGACGAAGACCACTCAAAATTAATAAATTAATTACATAATAAAAAATGTTTGTCCTTCCAAGGCCCAACTCCAATTTGAGTAAAGAATTGAATTCCAACTATAAAGATCCATCCAGTCTGGACATATAACACTTTCATCGGCGCCATCTACACCCTATTTAATTTCAATTAAGAAATTCATCCATATTTTTTATACATGATAATTTTTTTGACATATTTATACATCATATTTTAAATAATATTAATTTCAATAAAAAAACATCAACAGTACAGACTTTAATACATATATTTCAACGTATTTTTTCTTATTTATGAAAATTTATATATCTCACTAATTTGTTTTTGTTGAAGAATTCATAGGAAGGTCTTATATAAATTTAGAATAATTCATTCATATAATTTATTTTTTCTTATGAGAGAAGATAAAATTAAATATTATTATAATTAAACCATACAACTGTGGAGTATTGATTTCGAATTCAAAACATGTAATTTAACACAATAATATCGATATTTATCAAATAATCTAGGACTTAAAGACCATTTATATAAATTCTTAACCAACAAAAAAAAGTATATTAAAAAGTGTGTATATCTTATTAATTAAATAAAACAAATCAATTTTCTATTTTCAATTACTTTAATTACAATTTATAATTCACCCATTATATATCTGTCAATGAATGGATTTAAAGGTGATTTGTGTCAAATATGATTTAGCCTTGAAGATAAATTAAGTGATTTGGATCAAATATGATTTAGTATCGAAGATAAATAATTTTAGTAAAAATATTGATGTTTATTTCTTTTGAATTAAAATTATTATTAACACCAACCCTTAATTTAATATGGCTCAAGGTAGTAGTAGTCCAAATTACTTTGCCTTTGAAAAACAAATGGTATTACAAACTAATTTTCTACTTAAATTCGATAGTTTTATATAAATTATTATTTCTATAATCAAATATAAGTAAAATAACAATTGAAATATTAATATATTTTTATTAATATTTTAGTAAATATACATCAATTTTTCAACTACTTTATATATTCTAAAATGAATGAATCATTTGATCATTTCACATATATTAAAAAATGTATGTCAATAAAATAGAAAAAATTATTTTTATTAGATTATCTTTGTTATGTACGAGTATATTATCAAAATTATAAATGTATAGTAAAATATATTATATTAAAAATGATACAAATAATATTAATTAAATAATAATTTATTTTATAATATTTTTTAAATAAATAGTTCATTATAAAATTGAGAGAAAATTATTTTTATTTATATTAGTGAAAAAAGGATAAAAATTTATTTGAAATTATGTTTTTGAAAGTGACACAAACTAATATCCCAAAACAACAAAATAAAAAAATAAAAAAGTTTTTGTAGTGTAGTACAAAATATGGTCTCCTGAGCAATCTAATGACTGCCCTAATAGTAAACTGATGAAAATGAAAGCATAGGATTAGAGGATTATTAAAGTGTAAATGGTACAAGGTTAGTGATGAGAAACAGTGACAGAGTTGGCAGAGTCACGTGTCATTGTCTAATTGGGTTGGATGGAAGGTAAAGAGAGAACTAACTGGACAGTGGACATATGCATTGGCAAAGGCAGTCAAAGCAAAGACTGGATAAGCAACCGATGCGTACAGTCAAAGCAAAAACTGTCACAGTCCAATGCTTTGCTGGCATTTTTATCTATAAATATAAAAAGGAAATCTTTTTTGTGGCCCTTTCTCTTTTTATTATTTTCTATATATTTTTTTATTTCATGTTTGGGTTTCTTGGGAGACCGTGGATTGTCGTTTCTCTATTTTCATTTCTAAAATATATAAATTCATTGTTTTATTTCTTTCTTTTTTGCAAAAGCATCTACTATATATATTCGATTTACTAAAACGAGATGTGCCATTGCGCAGCAGAACCTCCTTTTTTTACATATATTTTTGGTTTGGGGTCCACAATGTTCAACTTATTTAGGATCACCATTTTTTCAAAAATAATTTGAATGATTGAATTTTTAAATTATTTATTTGTATATTTACCTGTCAAGAAAAGATTGATGTATATCCATATACCAATTCTATTATTTAAGAGAAATAAAAATAAATAAAGTGATATATATTAATCATATAATATGTAATAGAAAAAAATATTGAAAAGAAATTACATGTTAAATATGTACTATAAAAATTTAACAATATTTTTTTTATCATTAAATATATTTAAATATAAGAGTTGTCTATATAAATTATTTAAGAAAACATTTTCAGTAGTATTGAATTTTAGTTAACTTGATACTAATGAAATATATTTTCTTTTGAATAACTGTATAAATTATTATTATTAAAATAATATTTTATAAATTATTTCCAAAATAAAAAATTTTAAATTTTAATTTTATCGGAAAAAAATTTATTTTTCTAAAAAAGATAATTTTAATTAATTCATTTTATATTTCACCCTTTATATACTTATTATTTTAGCTAATTTAGGTTTTATATTCATTCTATCGTGAACCACACCGTTTATTCATTCACATCCTCGTGGGGGTTCCCTGGACTTTTGTGAAACTCTTCTGCCTTTCTTGCTTCGTGCACATCATATATTTCTTTATTTATACCTTTGAAAGACCATTTTATCCTTTTTGACATTTCACGAGGAAGGGAAAGGCATTACTAATTTATACTTGCAATAATTAGTATTGAATTAAACCTTTTCCTTTGTTGAAATTCTTCCTTTAACTTTTTCTTTTTGACAAAAGATTTGTTATGAAATATGTCGGACAAATTATTTGCATAATATTTGACTAACATTGGTTGTATTTCTTGACTCACCATACCAAGCTATGCTTTTCTGTGATAATTTTGACCAAATAATGGGCATTTTATTTGTTGGAAATTCTCAATTGAGTATTGAAAGAGGCAAAGTGGTCTTCAAAATATTAAAACAAAATAAATCTGAATAAATACTATTGAGTTACTTGTTAATAGATTAAAAAGAGAAAAATAAATTGAAAGTTGTGCATTTAATATATTAAAATTTTTAAAAATAGTTATTTTTATTTAAAACTTTTTTGTTTTGATTCTTTAATAAATCGACTTATAACACTTATTAGCTTAACAAAATGAAATATTTTTGTTCAAAAATTTTATGCTCTTCAATCACCTTGTCTAATTAAACCAACTTATTTATAAATTTTTTTACGTGTAAAGATAATAAATACAATGATACTATTATTTATTATATATAATCATCTAATTACGTTAAAAATGATTACAACACTGACACAAACTTAAAAAAATGAAAAATAAATTGTAAATAGAAAGTTATATATTTGATAATAAAATTCGACTAATAGTATACATGTTTTCAATTATAAAATAGTTGTAGTTTCGTATTATTAAATAAGTAAATTATAATTTCAGTGTTACAAGTAATATTTATATTTATAATATCTGAGTCTAAATTACTACAATATTTTTAAACCGTACCGCGGTGGACTATAGCCCTCGCACCTCCAACCCAGCCCAGCCTTACACTCCATACGAGCTATATTCAACAAAAAATGTTAATCTATACTGGTTTATAAGTATTTAAAACCATTATCTAGTTATAAATAATATGGTATCAAATTTTTAGTTCGATAATTGTGATATGTTGACGGTGTAAAACTTTTTATACTGATGTTGCATAATGATTAAACTCAATATTAAATTTATCTATAAAATTAAAAGATTTTGAATAAATTAAGTGCATTTATAAAATGAAATTATCTTTGAGTTTTAACATCATGAACCAAAAACGGGTTATAATATTCTTCTTTATTATGCGGTGTTTTTTAAAATTCTAGTGACATATGTTTTTTAAAGATTTTAAGTGTGTTACATTTATAGTTAATCTATTGATTTATGTTGTTAATTTCGATGTTATGAATTTGATTGCATTTTTATTTATTTAATTTTAGTGATTTTGAATTAGTATTATTATCTATGGGATGATGACTTCGACCACATCGTGTTTTAATGTAATTTGAATAATAATGCATACAAAATTTAAAAAATTATCCTATTTTAGCTTAATGATAGCTGACTGTGAAAAGATTAGTAATTATTTTGTTTTTGATTTTGCCTCGTTTATTTCAGTTAATTTAATAAAATTAAAAAAAATTTGAGTTATAATTATGATCCACAATGAAAAGGAAAGTTCAATGGTAGAGATTAGATGAGTGCACGTGTGGTGCGCGGGCCGAGACACTCTCATTGACCGGCTATAGCCCATACTTTTCCGGTTATCCATATTTTGAAACAATAAAAAAAAATAAAACTCTAACAAAAGATTAATTAATGAATTAATTAATGAAAACATTGAATCAATTATTTAATCTAATATTTTTTGCTTTGTTGACCAAATGCCCCGAAAAGAAAGAAGGCGAGACTGAAAAGAAAGAAGAGAAAGGAAGCATTTGCATTTGACAGTGCACACACACAACACAACACAAGGAATTGCTTCTTCTCTCTACTCAACTGTGGTACGGTTTCTCATCTCTTTAATTTTTAATTTTAATTTTATTTATAATAAATAAAAATGTTATTAATAACTCAAACTGAAGTTAATTTCTATTAATCCTTCACTGTTCATTCTCTGATCTGTTTTCTCAATTATTTCTCTTCAACCCACTCACCCATCTCCTTTCAACTATTTTGTCAGGTTTTTTTCCCTGCCATTGATTTTACTTCTTTGTATTCTATTGTAATCTACTCACTCACTACAGTACTTGTGGTCCGCACTCTCTTTTTTTAATTTCATTTTAATTAATAAACCCCTTTCTTTTTCAACCTCGATTATATGTTCATGATTTGAGATGTGATTGTCATTATTTATTTTTTTGACCATAAAGCCATTTTTTTCTACAGTGAAACTGAAACCCATTGTCTCTCTTTTTTCACTTTCTTTTTTTTTCCCCCTTTCTTGCAGGGTGTGTAAACTGTAATGTGATGTCCCTTTGAAGAGTTATTGTCATTGCAGTGATTATAGTGTTTTGGGTTCGAGATTTTTTCGTCAAAGTTTTCTACTTTCTTTTTTTTTAGGTCTAAAAAAAGGGTTTTTTTTTTTTGGGTTGAAAAAATGCCGATGTATCAGCCTTCTAAAAGGGACATAGTTTTGGGTTTTGAGGGTGGTGGTGATGGTCAGATTCTAGATCTGGACACGGCGGTGAAAGATGGTGTTTTGGGTGGTGTTGACGGTGGTGTTGTTGGAACTGGTGCTGGTGAGAAATTGGATCTGAGAAAAATGATTGAAGAGCTTGAGTTAAATGAAGTTCCAAGTGTTTTCATTTGTCCAATCTCTCTTGAACCAATGCAAGACCCTGTTACCCTTTGCACTGGTCAAACCTATGAGAGGTCCAATATTCTCAAATGGTTCAACTTAGGACACTTTACATGCCCCACAACTATGCAAGAGCTTTGGGATGATTCCATCACACCAAACACTACCCTTTACCGTCTTATATACACTTGGTTCTCTCAGAAGTACTTGTTGATGAAGAAAAGGTCTGAAGATGTTCAAGGAAGAGCTTCTGAACTTGTGGAGACACTCAAGAAGGTTAAGGGTCAAGCTAGAGTTTGTGCCCTTAAGGAGCTTCATCATGTTGTGGCTGTTCATGCTACTGCACGCAAGTCTGTGATTGATGAAGGTGGTCTTTCTGTTTTGTCTTCTTTACTTGGTCCTTTTACTTCACATGCTGTTGGCTCTGAAGTTATTGGCATTCTTGTTTGTTTGACGCTCGATTCCGAATCGAAAAAGAATCTTATGCAGCCTGCTAAGATTTCCCTTATGGTGGATATATTGAATGAGGGTTCAATTGAGACCAAAATCAATTGCACACGGTTGATTGAATCGTTAATCGAGGAGAAGGATTTTCGGTCCCAGATTATCTCTAGCCATAGTCTTTTGGTTGGATTGATGAGGCTTGTGAAGGATAAGAGACACAGCAATGGAATCTGTCCTGGATTAAGCCTTCTAAGAACAGTGTGTTTCTATAAGGAAGTTAAGAGTTTGTTAGTGAGCATTGGTGCTGTTTCTCAATTGGTTGAATTGTTGTCTGGTATGGAACATGAGTGTTTGGAATTAGCTCTTTGTGTTTTAGATTCGTTGTCGTCAATACCTGAAGGCAGAGTGGCTTTAAAGGATTGTGTTAGAACCATACCTATCATGGTTAAACTCTTGATGAGGATCTCAGAAAACTGCACACAATATGCATTGTCAATTTTGTGGTCTGTTTGCAAGCTTGCGCCGGAGGAGTGTTCATCGATTGCCGTCGATGCAGGGCTTGCTGCAAAACTTCTTCTTGTGATTCAAAGTGGCTGCAATCCAATATTGAAACAACAATCTGCTGAGCTTTTGAAACTATGTAGTTTGAATTATTCAGATACCATCTTCATTTCCAAGTGTAAGCTTACAAGAACCATCCAATGACACTGGATTAATTAACTTGGTGGTGCTAATAATTTGTAAATTCAAGGAGCAAGAGTTAGTAGTAAAGGGTTAGCAGCTTCTCAGAAGCACAAAAAACTCCAATAACTCCCAAAATATGTGAAATGGGATTTGAGGTGCAAGTCTCTCCTCCTGTAAATATTTTTTAGTATTTTGATTCCAACAATTGATTTGAATGAAGAAGAATCATCATAATGTGGAAAAATTGCACACCCTTTGCTTCACTGCATTTACTTCTTGTTGTCCATTGTTGATGTTCTTTTACAATAAGCCCCATCAAGAAGATACTGAAATTCTTTATATACTGTTTTTGGGGTTGGTTATATTATGGATATAGAAGTTATGCTGTTGTTGTTGGACAAAGATGCTTCTTAGGAGAGAGTGATCACACAACAAAAGATGGAGCTTGCAATTTCAATTGTAATTTTTGAGGAGTTGCTTATGCTCCAAGCCTTAATTTGTTTCATTGTATCTTCTTCCTCTTTGGATCTTTTTTAGAGGCCTCCAATTTTCCATTAAAAAAAATACTGGGAATTTTGCTTTTGATCTCAAACGTGTAGAGAGCCTTGTGACCTTCAATTTTTATGTGTACAATGGAATTGGAAAAACAACTATTTCATTTAATTATTATTCTGCATTTCAACATCTCCAATTGTGATATTGATTTTATTTATTAATTAAGTGTCCTTTGATGTTGCTGCTGTTGAAATGTGACCTATGAGTGAAGGGAACAAGGTGGAAATATTAAGGGGTGATTGACTAGTGCACCATTCATCACATGTGGTTAAGTTTACAGTATTTATGGATGACTAGACGTTTTGGTTAAGCGTATACTTTTGCTTTTCCTTTTGTAGTAGTATTCAAGGACAAAGACCCAATTTAACCATTCACTGAATCACTAGTTGATTGAAAAAGATAGATAAGAAAGGTTATAGCTTTCAAAGAGTAGGAACTTTGAATTGGTGTTTGGCCTTAGGAATACCTACAAATCAGAAAACATCTTTGTCTAAGTGTCTATAAACAAATAATGCTACTGAGTAGGATAAAGGCCACACCTAAAAGCCACATAGTAGGCAATTAGTAGTGTAGACTACTAGTATTGCCCATAGATTGATATTTAGGGAAAATTAGGATATTCTTGTTGCTCAAAATGCTTGTGTCTTTTTCTCTTTAATGCGAGTTCAGACAGTGACAAAATATTACATTTTTCTTCTTTTCTTTTAGAATGAAGTGTCATTGTGACTGTTGATTGAAATCAATTCAAATTTCTAATAAGTAGCATGAAATGAGATGAATATTTTAAGATCTTAGTTTTTTATTATTTAAAATTGAAACTTGAGAATGCAAATTCAACTTAAAATAAATTGAGTTTTTATAGATCAATAAAATTGTGGAAATTAATTTACCTTAATTTTTTTGGAAAAAGTTACCCAGGCTCTTCTCCTATAAAGAGAGTATTGAGAAATGTTGTATCATTTTATCTAAGAGTAAGTGTGTGAGAGAACGTTTAAGTCGGTCTTTTGTGGTGAGAGTCTTATTGATTTTTGTAATTCTTAGAGTTAAAAAGTTTGTAGAATGATATATAATTTGAAGTTGAGTTACAAATCACTGTAATCTTATGTGAGATAGTGAATATAATTGAAGTATTTTCATGAATGTAAAAAAAGATGTGTATTACAAATCACTGAAAAGACACAAGAATCTCAATAGGTCATTTTTTCTTTCGGTGTTCTTATTTTGAGTTAAAATTGTTTGTTGATTATGGTTTTCAATATTTTGACGTATATAATAATAATTTTATGACCCGTGTTTTTCGTGCTCAATGTTGGTCACGATATATCAAAATGAATTTTAACATTTTATCATAAACTAATTTAAATCTTGAAATATTTGTTAGACTACTTATTTGAAGGATGTTCAATATTTTTTCCTCTTTCAAATTTTCTTCTAAATATTTGAAGGATTAATTTATCCATTCAAATTTAGTGACTAATGTAACCAATGGCGACACTGAATTTTTACTTCAAATATTTGCGAACTAATGTAATCAAAGGTGAAGCTAAAGTGTGTACAAATAATGTAATCAAATATAAGACACTAATGTAACAAGTGGCGAAATTAATATTTTTAAGAGGTATTTGCTTTAACATTATATGTACACTCTTTAGAGATGATTTGAAGATGAATTTTGGTTTAGGGGCTAAAATTTCTTGATATATTTTGTCAAAGACTAAATGTAATTAAAATGAACACACATTTTAAAAAATAAAATCTTAAAATATTTTCATTTATATTAATTTGTCATTTTCTCTTCTTAAGGCCTCATAAGTCACAACCTTCCCAAATCTCTTTATACATTGGATTTTAGCTAATTAATCTTACACTGTCATATTCCATTCCCACTTGGGTTTGGTAGTTTTGCTGAGTTTAGCGGTTCTTCGTTCAAACATGTTTACATCTATTACTCTATATTTTACCTACGAAGTAATTATCCCAAGACTAAGCTTTGTTACAAGAGCATTAATGTATACTTATGCGAACCTAATATGATCATAACTTCGTCTTTTGCACCTCTAATTTTAGGGTGTTTAATATTGTAAATTAATAATTGGTTCTATTTAAACATAGCATTGGGAATTTTGACTTCAACTTCTTTCTATCCTAATGTTGCGGTACAAGTTTAATTAACTCAAACTAATTTGGACCATGATAGGACTTGCAAGGTTTTCAACTACATTTGATTAGATAGGGCAACTATGAGTGGGGCGAGTTTTGCTTCTATTTTCGTCTACGACCGAGTTCAAGTTTCTCAACCTGCATTTATTCTCATTCATATATATAAAATAATAAATTTAAAATTTATATTTATTATAATTAATATAATAAATAATAATAATTATATAATAATAAAATTTAAAAAATATTAAAATTATATTTTCTATAAAGAAAATATTATAGTTTTTAATATGAAAAAAATATTAAATATACATATGTATATAAACTTTAAAAATGATAATAATATTACTAAACAATTAAAATTTTAATTTAAAAAGAAACTTCCATCCACACTTAACTAAAGCAGATTTCCACACTTAAATTAATACTGAGTTCGAATAGACACACATATGAGTTGTCTAAAGACACACATATAATACGAGTACTAACTAACAAATCAAACACGCAGACAGTTATCGGTCAAAACTCAAAACCATGTTGTTTGCGCGATTGACTCACCCGAAAAAAATTGATATGTTTTTCTTTTTAGAAATACTATTGATTCTCTATTTTTAACTTATTTACAAATATAATCTATTACTAAAAAAATGTATATAGTTATAAATTATTTTTAAAGCGTTAATATTTTATTTTATAATGTAGAATATATTATTTTAAAATTAATTATATTATTTTTAAACTTTAATATTAGTAAGATTTGCTAAAAAAAGTATAAGTAAAATATTTAAATTATAAAATTTGTACTCAAATTAAAATTTAGTTATTTTTTAAAATGTTGATGAAGTGTTATTTTTTTTATTGTAGTTATTTTTGCTATTATGATTTATTATGTTAGTAAAATAGAATTTTATTAAGAAATTGTACTTTTTTTAGCAACAAAATAATATTTATGAAAAAAAAATATTATAATATTGATCTAATCATAAAATATGTAATATTATAAATATAAAATATTTGTATATTATTTTCAAAATACATAAAAAGTTAATCATTCAAAACGTTAGTAGATTTGTCCAAAAAAAAATAGAAATTATGTTGTTTACATAATATATGATAAATAAAAATTTGAAACAAATGTAAAACGTATTGATATTTATGTAACTATTTTTTTAAAAAAATATTATTAAAATTAATTATATTAATATTTGTTGTTAGTCGTTACAAAGAGTTGTAATTAAGTTCATACAAAATTTTTATATACTTTTACCGTCTCTATTTGGTTTTTAGGGACTTATTTTATGAAAAAAGTTCATTAAACATCGTTTAAAATTTTATTTTAGCTTATATATAGTCTTTATTATAATTTATTATATTGTTTGTAGATTAAACATCATACCGACCAACTATGCTAACAAGTGACTTGATCATACGAGATTTAATGATGGATGAAGTGGAGTTAATGATCAGAGAAATTATTATGACGATTGATGTATTTCAATAATATTTTCTATTTTTATTTTTGATTTGTATGAATATATTATACATTATTATTTAATTATAGTGTATTTTATTTTTGGTTTGTATGATATAATTTATGAATTTTGGAATGTTTTATTTTGTTTGATAGTAATAATTTAATTAATATTAAAATTATATTTTTATTTTAAATATAATATTTAATTTAAATTAAATTTTCAAATTTTAAATTATATAAGTATTAATTTTTATGTATAATATTAATTTTTAATATTAATTTTGAATTTTACAAAAATATTATTTTTATAATAAATATATAAATTACTAATCTATATTTAAAATGTATTAGATACTAACTTGATGCAGGGTAGTGTCTGACTTGAAACTTACAAACAAATAACAACTATTCGCAATTAACACAATAACACCCGTGTCAAAATAAAAATTAAATAATATTCATTAAATAAATAACTTCAAATAAAAAAATAACATTAAAAAACAAAACATAAAAGAAAAACTTACCAAAATTCAAGAGACAGGGTAGAGAGAAAAGTTGAAGAAAAATATTTATAAAGAGAAGGTAGAAATGAGAAATTAGAGGAATATTGATATACTTAGGGAGAAAAGAGGGCATTTGTGGCGGGTCAAAACGGTCACAAAATGTGAATTGTAATAATGTTTTTGCGGTGGCCTGCGCAGACAAAAGAGGTTGCCTTTGTGGCTACCAATAACTCACAATGCTCCAACTGATTGATTTTGTGGCGACTTAAACCATCACAATGCTTCAATGATTTCTTGAGGATATATGCCGCCAAAAAATTCAGCTGATATTTTCAATCAATCAAGTCCATTATAAGAGTATTGACCGCCACAAATTCAAATAATTTTTTCGTCCAATAATTTTGTGACATTTTTTTGCCGCCACAAATGTTACAGTCAGCAAAAAAAAATATTTTTGATTTGTGAGTGTTTTTTCAACCACTAATAACAATCAATTTGAATTTTAGTATTTGTGAGAGTTTTTTTGTCATTTGTGAAGATTTTTTTTCGGCCACAAAATCTTTTTTAAGTTGGCCACAAATTAAATGTTTTCGTGTAATAGATTAAGCGGTAGAATATCTTATTAATATCAATCAATAATTATTTAGTTAATTGTCATAACTTAAAATTTTGAATAGAAATAAAGTGTTCAAATCCCTTTCTAGTTACAAACATGTGTTATCAACAATATTTTATTTCTTTTAATGTCCACGTGAAATTACTAATTAATTTCTCAATTTGGATGTGGGTTAATAAGTCCTTGGCTTGCTAACCCTAACTACATATGCTTAATAATTGTTTCAGTTGAACTCGTGCACAAAATATTATTCTTCAAAGGCAACTGCATGCTGAATATGATATTGCGTTGGCTTCTAATTTACACATGCCATATGCCACGCCATAAGTGACAAGCCCAATCAATATTATATTGAGCAAGTTTTCTGCATGATTCGTTATATTTTACTTATTTATCTGTCTATTTTATCAGTCAAGTTACTTACTATTATGAATGACGACCGATAAGCAGCAAACTTAGATTTTGATTTAAAAGAGGTGGGTCTTTATCCTTAATGGCTTAAGTCACTAACATTTTGTATATGTATATATTCCTTCTTTTTTAAAATACTTATTATTGTAACTAGTATGATTAAGGTTTTCTATAAGAATTTTAAAAGTTCAATTTATTCCAACCTTTTATAAAATACCATCCCATATAATCAACTTATACTTCTAAATAATTTATTCACGCCCCGTTTATTTGATTTAGTTATGAAAATATATAAACAATAATTAATAAATTTTTATTTTTAAGCAACAAATAATATCAAATTAATTATTAAAATATAATTTGTTAAGAGTCTTATGTCGGATGAGATAAAGTCCGACAAATTATTTATAAATGACAAATTATTTATAAGTGGATAGTTCTCACTCTACAAGCCAATTTTGTCGGATTGTGAAGGGCAAACTCAAATTCTAAGATAATATCAAAATCTAGAGTCTATCCAAGCTCTTTTAGGCCATTTGCTATCAAATTACCTCTATATTAGACGTGAGAGTTTGTGTTAAGAGTCTCACATTAAATAAAATAAAGAAATGTTTTTATCCTATAAGCCGATTTTGTGGGGTTATATATAGAACCCAACCTTATCAATATTAAAGCATCCACCACATCCATGGTTCACCTATTCAAGAGTTTATATCGTGGTATATATATATATATATAGTGATAATTGATAGTTATTATAAGAAAGAATAATTATTAATAATAACTATTAGATTTAATTAACGCATAATATTAAATTAGTCACTAAAAAGTTTTATTTCACAAGAACTGGATACAACATAAGTTTTTAATTCCAATTATTACGAAAATAGAAGGAAGAAATATTATAATATATAGTATTGAAGAGTTATTATGTGGGGATAAAATCACATATTTAGTAAGTAATTTAATTTTATACGTTAATTAAATCCAATAGTTGTAATTAATAGTTTTCTTTTCTCATAATAATTATCATTTTTCACCAAATATGCTCCATATATATATATTAATATTAATGATATGATTATATGTGAGTTCGTTGTTGTAAATGTAATTATTTGTAGTTATGAGGTAGACTAATTTAATACATTTTTTTAGAGGCTATTAAGTAAACGTTGATATTTAAAAGATATAAAAAAACTTATGAGACGCCCGTTTAAGGAGATGAATTTGTTAAAAAAAATCAGTTATGATTATCTCAATGCAAAATATTATTTTTTCGTTTGGAAAAATAAATCGCCTAATAGAAAACACTATTTTTAGAAACAATAACAATTGAAAGAAAATTAAATATAATATATATTATAATTTTTAACATTAAAATAGGATAAAAAAAGTCAAAACTTAATCTAATAAAAATTTTTACCATTATAATTGATAGGCTAAATAGCACCCGTGATTCCTTAACTTAATTTCAATTAACGTTTTAGTCTTTATCTTTTTTTTTCTTTTCGATTTGGTCATTTATTTTAATTTTAAGTGACAATTTGATCTTTTATGTTTTAAAATGTCAACAATATTATCATTTTTTTTTATAAAAATTCATCAAAATTTTCAACTAAAACCCATAAAATTAATTATATTATTTAATATAATACAAATTTTATCAAATTTGTAACTCAAATCTTCAAATAAACTCATACAAAAATTTTATCAAAATTTATTCTTTATTTGATATTGTTAAAAATGGAAATATGAGTTTATTTGAAGATTTGAGTTTCGAATTTGATGAAATTTGTATTATATTGAAGAATATAAATAATTTTATGGATTTTGGTTGAAAATTTTGATGAGTTTTTTGAATTTTTGTAAAAAAATAGGATAACATTGTTGATATTTTAAAACATAAATGATCAAATTGTTACTTAAAATTAAAATAAAGGACAAAATCGGAGAAAAAAAAAAGATAAAGGACTAAAACGTTAACTAAAATTAAGTTAAGAGACCAGAAGTATTATTTAGTCTAATTAATAAATACATCATAATTTTCTAATAACCTAAGAACATTAACACCAAATACTATATCACTAAAAAGTAAAAATCAAATTGATAACAAACAAATTTTAAAAAATTGAGTATTCCAAACTAACTTTCATAAAAGATAAAATTACATGTGTGTCAACGAGTCAAATTTAGTAATAGAAATAACATTATAAAAGTTGAACAAATGAAACAAATTTGGTACATATTCGATTGCTACCTGAACCCAATTCTCCTCCTCCTCTGCAACGTTTCTTCTCGTGAGTTTGTTCTCACGCTACAGTGCCGCGGCGCTTCTTTTTCTTCTTATTTCAAATCATGCAAAGGCACTAACTTTTTCAACTAGGGATTACAATCCCTTGTGTTCCATAACGGGCTTGGCCCAAAACACTAACCCAACACTGTTTTCTTCTTCTTTATTTTTATTACAATTTTAAATAAAAATCTTAAAACGAGATAAAACTAAACAAAAATATATTAAAGAAGGCTAGAATCGTTTAAGTACATTAAATTAATCCATAAATTTTATATATCCAGTGAATAACAACTAATATATTTAATATCTTTTCGCAAGCTGAAATATGATTTTAGTTTGGAAATTACAAAAAAGAAATATAAAAAATACATTGATTACAAATAATATGAAATATCAAAATCTATTGATTAAAATTTCATTTAACCATCCATAAAATCATAAAATGAAATAAAAATAAATAAAAATATATTAAATAATAAAAAAATTGTTTAAATACATCAACTAATACATAATATATATATATATATATATATAATAATAAGTAACAACTTGTAAGTATAATTAAATATATTAATTATTTAATTATTGTACTTAACTTGAATAACTAATTAACTAATTTGCAGAGCGAATCCCCTCAACGGATGTTACAGGTATTCTCTGTCTTATTTTAATTCCAAAAATATCACATGTGACATAAGTTTAATTTGGACGAAGTTTTTTAAATACATATTAAAACTAAATCGTTGAGCCACCCAACAACATAATTTGACTAAAGGAAAATGAAATTGGTTTGCTTATGTCACTGCTCACACTGGCATCACATGATCCTGATTCCGCCGACGGTCATGAGAAATTTGGAGCCACCCCATGCTTTAATTGTTTGCTTTATTTGACAATCAACGCAACACACCACATTTTTTTATATATAATATAGCTGCCATATGGCTGCTAACAACAATCTATAAATAGTTCAATTTATTCAACACAAATAAAGTTGTCACATAAGTGAAAATAATTAGTTACTAGCTAGTATTATACTTTTAGAACCATGGAATCTTATTCCAGCTCTTATCCTACATCTAATAAATCTCATAATAATTCAGTGAGGAAGTCACAATCAAAACCATGGAAAAAAGCTTCAGTATCACCACAACCATCAACAGCAATTAGAGTTTACGAGGTGGATGTAATGAATTTCCGAGAAGTTGTTCAGCAACTAACCGGTGCACCTGAATTAAAGCCTCAGATTGATCATCAATTTGTTCAAAATGTTGCAACACCTTCAGTAGTCACATCTAATTGGTACAAAGAAGTTCAATCTCAGGAGAGTAGTGGTAGGACAAAAAACCAACCAGGTTTGTTGGAATTGAATTTATCTTCAACATCTTGGTGCTCTTCCCTCTCACGAAGCTAGGAACAGAGTAGTGACCGATTGAGAAAGGTTCTGGCTCGGTCTTTCAAAATGTTTTATTTGCCTTAGTTTTTTGCCACTTTAATAACATGGCTGTTGCAAGTTATATTACACTTTTATTACATGTTATATATGCTTGTTGGATTGGATAAAGACATGCAAATATATAAAGTAAGAGACGAAATTAAGTTAATTTGATAAATGCTTAATTAAAAGCTCATTAATTAACAGAACTCGTGTCATTGCTATACTTCAATTACATATTCATTATTCACATTTTGGATCAATCATAACATTATGTCAACAGAACTACATACTCAGCTATAAATTTATGGTTGATGTAGAATGCTTTTTTTTTTTGGACACTGTATGCTAGTCCAAAATTCAAGCAAACTTGTTCCCATTTAAATTATATATTCTCAATTCTTATCAACTATTAATTGAAGCACTGATCTATGATATTTCAGTTTCAGCTCAATGAAAAGTGTTTGATTATGTAATATCAAGAGTTAAAATTCAAATTTTATTGGAATCAATTGTAAATCGGTTATTAAGACGATTTAATTAATCTTAATTTCCCTTTTCTACAATTTTTACCCTGCACCGTTGAGTATTGGTTTAATGGGTTTTGTTGTCTACTAAAAACATAAATCAACCTCAAGGAAGGTTAATGGTAGTGGATCTTTGTTGGAGGTGGATCTGCCGATTTTGATCGTGGTGGTACCAATCCAAGAAGAAGGTAGACGCTAAAGGAACTCTGAAAATGAATGGCAATGAAGTTAAGAAATTAGGAGAATGAATAACATGTTTAATTTACATACGAAAGAGCAACGTATGAACTTATACAAAAAAAAAAAACTCATAAGAATATTTTTGAATAGTTATAGATCACACTTTATTCTCTCTTAAGTAAACTACATGTGATATAATTCATTCTCAAAAATTACATATACCTCAAAATAGAGTGATAATTACTCATTATATGAGAAGCTGCATGGTTTCTTAATTGACCTTGTATTGTGACGACATTTTATTTGTTTGCCTTCCACGATCAGTCGGTTCCAACTATTAGACCCGCTGCAGTTTTTTTCTTTTCTTTCAAAAATAGAGAATTCTATTTTTTTATAGAAAACACGTCAAAACTCAACTTATTTTTTGAGTTTTCTCTAACAGATTTCAAATCACTTCTCTTATTTATTTTTGTCTTTGTTTAAAAATAATCTTATGAAAATTTGAGTGATCTTAGTAGTATACTTTTAAGGTGACTGTAATAATCATATTCATAGTTAATTCTATAATGATTTTTTATAATATACATTAGAATATCGATCTAATTTGTAACTGAATTGTATTATTATGAAGAAATTGTGTTTGATAGATTGCTTTTACAATTTAAAACCTCGTATAATTTGAAATATAATTGTAAAACGTATTAAATAGAGCTATTTAATTCACGACTTAATTTGATAATATTTTCAAAACTATATTTTTTGATTCCAAAATAATATATTAATTATTTTAAAAACGTACACAAAAGTATCATATTATACCCATATACTTTCCCACAATTAAACTAAATAAAAGTTTATCACAAAATCATGAATGTGGGAAGAGCAATAGTCACTAATTATGTCAAGCTTTAAGCTTGTTTGATCCAACTTTTTGTCTTTTATTCTACCTTCCTTTCTACAAATTTATTATTATTATTATAATTATAATTAATTATTATTATAGTTACTGTTTGTTTGGTGATTATTATTATTGATGTCGATTATGTTGTTGGTTCGGAATGAAACGGCGTCGCATTATGGTGTCTTATCTGATTAAGAAATAATCACAAACACTTTAACGTGTTGAAGTGATGGTGTACATGTTGTGAAAAATTGGAATCAACCATGTCATGGTTAGCAAGAACAATCGCGAATTCTCTCAAACTCGACGAAGAAGAAGAACAAGAAGAAAACCCTCACAACAACAACAATGATATTAACTTAAAATCCACTCCCAATAAATCCGAATCAAATTCCACTCAACCCGATTCAACTTCACAATCTGAATCTCCATCTGCATCAACTCACAGTCCCACCGCGCGTGGCGTCAAAGAGGATATCTCCGAGCTCACCAAATCCCTTTCCCGCCAATTTTGGGGCGTCGCTTCATTCCTCGCTCCTCCTCCCGATCCCGATCCTGATCCTCGAACTCACGACTCCGATCCTAATCCCGCCGATGAAGACGTTATCGCTGGAATCCGAAGCGATTTCGCTGAAATTAGTGGAAAATTCAAGAGCGGGATCTCAAAGCTTTCCGGTAACAAAACCGTATCTGAATTCACCAAGATCGCTTCCAGTTTCCTTCAAATCGGATCCGAAGAGGAATACGATCTCGACGGTGTGGTTGGAGTTACGGAGGAGGTTGTCGCCTTTGCCAGAAACCTAGCGATGCATCCAGAAACTTGGCTCGATTTTCCACTTCCCGATGATCCTGATTCTGATGGTATATTCTTTATTGCATACTTATGGAATATCCGAATATGTGTAAATTTTCTGCGTTATCTTCTGTAATTTTGTTATTGGTATTCTAGCTTAAAAATTTCAGCCATTTTAGATATTCTAGTTCATAATTTCATATGATTCTTCGTTAATTTATCTGCCATCTTACGACTTTTATGCAGATTTTGATTTGTCTGATTCACAACAAGAACATGCTTTGGCTGTTGAACATCTTGCTCCAAGTTTAGCTGCTCTTAGAATGGAGCTTTGTCCTGGATATATGAGTGATGGTTGCTTTTGGAAGATTTACTTTGTACTACTGCATCCTAAACTCAGCAAAAATGATGCTGTTATTTTATCAACTCCACAAGTAAGCTCAATTTTAATTGGAATTGGTTTTCTCTCTTTGATGCATCTGTTTTTTTTTTGTTTTTCCGAATTTGATGGTCTAATGGGCGCCGATGCCTCCTGATGGTCTAATGAGTGAATTAAAGGCAGTGAAGCTATTTTATTTGGTTATTGTCTTGGCATCTGAACAGAGTTTGACCTTTGAAAATTATGGCAGAAATGGGTAACGCTGCTCATATGGTCAAATCTTTTTGTTATGAACCCTTGTGAAGTTGAGTTATACATGATTGTTCTGTGTCACTACTGATAAGTGTCTAAGATGTTTTAAAATTTGAAATGAACATTCTTATGCTTTTTAAATTTGATTTTCGACTGCCTCTAACTTTTGGTACTATTAGCTTTTATTGTATAATAACAAATCATGTTTTGCTTGCAGATAATGGAAGCTAGAGCAATGTTAACTCAGGCATTAGACAGAAGAACCAAGGACAAGATAGATCCAGACTTATCTGCGAGAAGCAGCATCCCTTCAAAAGAGGAGGAACAAGAGCAACATCTTTTCGTGCCAAGCAATGTTCAACTAAAACCAGTACTTCTTCAGACCTCTGCTGTTGAAGAAGCGCCGTCTGTGGTTGTGTCTGATGTAGAGACAGAGAAACATCCTGTTCACCCTATTAAAAGTGATGTAACTCAAACTAGTGAAAAGTCTGTGGTTAAAGAAGCTCCAATTAATCCATCTACAGTACAATCATCATCCGGTTCAACAAATCGATTTTCAGATGAAGCATATGAGGATGATGCCGATGATTGGTTGAAAGAAGAGGATACTTCTGAAATGGTTGGTCCCAGCGGAACTTCCATTCATACTGGTGATGAAGAGGATGTCTCATTCAGTGATCTTGAGGAGGATGATGGTGATGTAGATGCAAATTATAAAAAAACTAGATCAGGTTCTGATTCTTCCACAAAAGACTCCCGAGATTGGGTTCAGTTAGGTAGAAGTTCACCTAACTCTGATAAGGATATAAACTCTATGGAAAGCAGACATGCAGGCTCTGAGCATTCAAGTGCTCGTAATTCTTCTGTGACCAAGGATTCCAATGATTGGCTTAATGTTGATGACATTGACGTGATTTGATAATACCACGAAAATGTCCTATTGGTAAGTTTTTTATATGATTCTCTTCTTTGTGAATATTTGCATAACTTTTTCTGTACTCTGTGATTAACCTCTGAAGGCCATGCTTTGTGTAAATAAAGCCAGTCTCCACTGGGCTTTGTGCTATGTATGGTTGTCACTGCACCGTACTGAAATATTCTATTTGAATTTGATATTGAAATTCCCAGTTATTCAAGTTTATTAATCATTTTAATTAACTGAACATTTTTCATACGTTCCTGAATGAAGCCTGGCATGACATTATTAGTAGCAGTCACGATGAGTGTTTTTAATATATCATGATAACAACTACCTAAGGTTGGGTAGTTCTATGTTTAGATTTCGAAGGAAACATAAGTATATAGCAAGTAAGGTATATAAGCAAGAATTATCAATAGCAGAATTTCCAAGCATGTGAATGCATAATCTTCAGCCTATTTGGTTTAGGTACCTAGATGTTTCTCTTAAAGTTTAAACCTTGATGCACTAAAGAATTTACCTGCATCACCAGAATTACTGGTATGAAATAACTGTTGTGCCTAAAAATCAGAACTCTGAATTTTTGAAGTATTATGGTTAATATTATAGTTCATCTTTAGTTTTAACATTTAACTCACTGCTGCTTGAAGCTTTTGGCGTAAATGAGATTTCAATGTTCTCACTCTCAGATTAGGATCATATACCTGAATTAGATTTCAAGCGATATCAGTCCTGCACTTCTAATTGTCATACTCTACGCCCTGTTTTTGAGAGAAAATAAATTGAAAATCATTGTTGATATACGAGAAGTGGCATGCGCAGGTGTTGATTTACTGTTACTATTAGTATTTTGCTTATCAACTATGGTGTAAACTTCGATTCAGATTGCTGAACTGATTATCTTAACACTTATGTATATATCTTAGTGGGAATTGCTGATTCTCATGTTAGAATATATCCTTTCATGGTAAATTTAATACGATTAAATTAAATCTAATTATTTAACTTGATTTTATCATGTTAAACATGTGTATTTTTAAGTAAATAAGTTAGATTTCACTAACATTTATGAATATACTCTTACCTTCTAACACCTTATTTAATATGATTCTATTATATACTTTTTTACCATATGATATAAGTAAAATTTAAAATGAGGTTGTCATATAATTTTATTATATATAAATGAGATTATCACGGCGTTAAGTATTACGTATATGACATATTCCAATTATTAGAAAATTTTACAACATACTTTTTAATTGCAAAACCTCAATCAAACCGGATGGATCATCAAAGTTCCCGCTGCATGCAACACAGCTGTGCAGCTCGACATTAATCTGGAGGGAGAGTATACTCCACCATCCAATGAGATCATTAGCAGGCCATCTCTATGGAGAACACAGACAGGAACTTTTAGTATATGCTAGCGAGGGATTATGTTATTGGATATTTGTAAACCATGAACTACAGCTAGTTACATGGAATAGCCTTATTACGTCGTTGGGTTGTTATTATGGAAGTGCACTTTGTGGTTGGTGCTTTATGGTGAACATTCTAATTGATCTGGGAATGAGCTGCAAATCATCAGAGATTTCATTGGCAGAGGGATTGGTCCTTCAATTTGTGACATACTTTGAGCGAAGGAAATGTGTGTGAGGAGTCGAGGTGATATAGTATATGCCAATTATGTCCAGATTCCTGATCAAGGTTGGAGCAATTCTTTAGTGATTTTAATGTCAAAACACAACATATTAAAATGATAATGTAAAAAAGCAAAACTTGCGCTTAGACCAAATTAAACGTGGCCACTAGGCCAGAAGTCAATAGATTGCAATAAATCTGAAGCATTTACTTATTAGATCAAACAAAAATCAAATAATCTTAAAAATTGACAGAAGTTGAGAAGAGTATCAGCAAAACACTGCTCATATATGTTTTGATGTGTTCGCGGATTTCAATTCTCATTGTGGAATTGCCTGGGATATTTATTCGTGTGAGAAAGATATGTACAGAGTGACCATAAAACACACCAGAAAACTATATCTCTGGCTTTTCCCTTCCCTATAAGAAAAGGAAGTTTAAAAGAATAAGGAGAAAAAAAAGACACTAACTAAAAATTTCTATATACACAGTAGTAGAACACCGGTTCTGAAGATGGGAGGTTCTCAGGATCTAGTGGGGCCAAAATTACTTGAAATCCGACCTATGTGAGACCAAAGCATGTTTCCAATAGAAAGTCTTGGCCTATCCTCAACAATATTACTGTTTTCACTTATACTCAACGAGGATGATGATCGAGATAACATATGAGGCGACATCTTGTGATCAATATCTACATCAACTGATCCACCACACTCTTGTCTTAACAATTCTGCTATATTTGGGTTCACTTCTTGACCTGAAGAATCCGTGACAAAGAATGTTCCCACCACATTCTCTCCTCGTGTTCCAATCTCAACCCTTGGTATTGATAGTTCATTTTCACGAATCACACGGGTCACTTTCGATAGTAAACCCATTCTATTTTCAGTGCAAATATCAACCCTTAAACCCTACACCATAACACATAAGTACATTATTATGGTATAATAACAAGGAAAATAAAAGGAAAAGCTTAATGCATATAACTTACATGCGAGACTCTGCGCTCTATAGCAGCTATTATGCATAAAATAAGCTTTTTCCTCTCGCTTTCTGTGCGGAGAGCTGAACTATTTACTTTGTGCCTTATATAGTACTCCTGCAACACATGGATCAATATAATTAATTTAGAGTTTAATCTTGCTGAATTAATAGCTTAAAAAACACATTTTCAAAACATATAATATGAATGCAGTACCTGATTGGCTATGGATTTCTTGGAACTAATAGCAGCGTGAAACACTACATACTGCATGTCCCTTAGCACACAAACAGTATCAAACAACAATTTAGGACGGTCTCTACTCGTGACATTCACCACCCAATACCCTCTGTCCTCGCATCTACTAATAGTCACATGAGTCCCATCACACCCATTTCTGTGCTCTCCGCTACTGTCTCCATGACATGCACGACAACCTTCATAATCCCTATCGGCGTACATTAGCTGGTGAAGCCGTCTTTCAGTGTGCGTGCGCCCTTCCGCGAAGTTTCTCAACCTCACACTCTTTCTCTCTCCCTTATCGCCACGGGCCTCAACTACGCTTTCCAGTTGTTCCTTTACTTGGGCCAACCGTTTTGGGTCTTTAATGGGCCCGGTTTTGGATGCCTCTTCTACGTAGAGTATGCAGGCAGCTCTTTTGTTGTGGGTCCATGCCGTTGCGGAGATGATGTTGCAGCCCAAGTCTAGTAAAACTGCTGATATTTCTGATAGAAGGCCTGGTCGGTCCATAACACTCATCTCCAAAGCTGTGTCCTCCTTTGACACAATTTGTTTTGAGTATTTTGACTCTGATTCCTCGTAGCTATTAACTTCTGTTTCATCATCCGTTATAATGTCCCCTTTTGCTCTGGTTGCACACAGTTCCTAGGAACATAAATAATATATCTTTGCTTAATTTTATATAATTGAATTACCACTTATTTCTTTATTTCAAAAGTTAAAGACTAAATAGATGATTAGATGAAAAGTTAATGACAAAGATATATATTTTATTCTAGAACAATAATAAAAAACATTATTGATAGGAAGAGACGGAAAAACCTTCTCAATTTGGAGCATGAGATTATTATCTGTTAGCTTCTTGCCAGCTTGATCAGTGACGTGGAACACTGCATCGTGTAATAAAAAGAGAAACACAGCACACCATTAAATTTTGCAGATGATGATGTCATAATCATGGGGCTTGGGGTTACATGTTTGACTCACTTTCATAGCTCACAATACACATGATAAAAGTAAGCTATTTTTAATAACAACTTGCTCAATTATGATTATGGTGGATTGAGGAAAAATACACAAAAACAAGTGTTAAAAATAAAGGGAAGTCCAGAAGCATAAGTACTGACCATCCATAAACCATCCACCATCAGAAGAAATGTATGACTTTGAAATTATTAGGTCAAGATCTGTCAACACCTGTACCATCTCCAATAATATCCCATACTTGTTTGCACTATCCACCTGTTCACTTGTCGGCAACATACAGTAAAATTATTTTTCCTTAAACTTTTTTTCTTTTTAATTTCATCTCTTTAATTACAAATTTTATACACTTTAATCGTAAACACTACTATTATTTTTTGGATTTTTCATTTAGAATTTGTCAAATGTTACATTCTACTTAATTCATGTGTCTAATTACCAAAACATAATAGCACGTAAAAAAATTATTTGACAAACAAATGGGAAATTTATAGAAAAGAATTAAAGTCAACATTTCTAACTTAACGAAATGAAAAAACTTAATTGTCTGTATAATTTATAAAAATATTTTCTATTTTTATTTCTATTTCTTAAAATTAGTGTTAAATTTACTTCCTAACAAGATTGTCAAATGTTACATTCTACTTAACTTACGTGTCTAATTACCAAAACGTAATACCATGTAAAAAAATTATTTGACAAATTAAAATGAAAATTTTATAGAAAAGAACTATAGTCAACATTTATAACTTAATGAAATGAAAAAACTTAACTGTATTTGTAATTTATAAAATCATTTTCTATTTTTTAAAATTAGTGTTAAATTTACTTCCTAACAAATATTGTCAAATGTTACATTCTACTACCTATGTGTCTAATTACCAAAACATAATACCATATAAAAAAATTATTTGACAAACTAAAATGGAAATCTATAGAAAAGAATTAAAGTCAACATTTGTAACTTAATGAAATGAAAAAACTTAACTGTAATGTAATTTATAAAAATATTTTTTATTTTATTTCTATTTCTGAAAATTAGTGTTAAATTTATTTATTAATAAGAAGATAAGAAACTTTGTTAACCTAAAACAAATGCTACTTGTTATTAAGAAAATGAAGTCAAAATGTCTTAGTTCTCATGCTCATGCATTTTAAACCTAAATTCTGCCTCTAATGATTAAACCGACTCTGTCATTTTCAGAGATTACCAGCCCAATTTGGTTTTCTCTTAGAAACAAGAGCTAAGATTTATTTTGGTCTTTGCAAGATTAATAGATCACTACAAAAACAGAGACACTATAGGCAACAAATTAAAATAGTTTAAAGAGAGAATTGTATCGAACCTTCACAACAGTACAGTCTTTACAAGAATCATTATCAATACAAACCCTGCCAACAAAAAATAAAATTCGTCTTCATTAAGTAATCTACAATTGAATTAATTATCTAAGCGAAAAAAAAAAAACCACACATACAAAAAGATGAAAAGAAATTAACACGAATAGATAAAAGTTTGAGGTGTGTTAATTACCTTGGTTTGGGAGGATGTATTGTTTCTATAAGCGTTTCAATCTCTCTATCGATACGAGAATGAAAAACCATTTCCATTCTTTTTTTCTTTCTTTTCTTCTTTACGAAGAATTGAATGAGAAGTGGTTATAAACTTTGCAGCAAAATTGGTGATAACGCGGGAAGCACTGCTTCTATATCTAAAGAACGAAGAAAATCCACATCATCACAGGCTGTAATAATGTATCTATAGTTTAGAAATATTCAAAGCATATAACGTGAAACAATTAGCATAATTATAGGATACTAATACGTGGCGATATTAATCAAGCCGTCTATCTTGTTTCCTAAGCGATTATGAAACAGAAACCCGAAAAATTAGCTACATAATTTAATTAATTATGTAATTCGTTGCTAATTATCAATTGGAACTTTGTCGTCTAAGAAACAGAGAAGGTTCTAACGAATTCATAACAGAATTGTTTGTTTTGTTTATTTATTTATATAGAAAAAGAGAAATATATGAAATAACGTTGAAATGAAAAGCGCATTGGTGAATTAATGAATTACCTGTAGGGTTGACGGAAAGAAGAGGCTAAATCTTGATTTTGTATGTTTGGGTTAATAAGACAAGTGTTGTTTGTTATTGTTGGTGAATTATATATATATATATATATAGTAACAACAGTAATTAGCAGAGCGTGCTTAAAATGAAGTATTGGTTTAGTTTTTGTTTTGGGATTAAAATGTTGGTGGCTTTTGGTGATAGGACATAAGTGGGTTGTTGCGGCGTTGGAATCGGGAATCTGGTAGAAGTAGAACACCTCGGCGAACGTGTGGAATCACGGGAGGTTATTATATAATCTTGGAACACCTACGACTCACCCCTTCAAACCTTTCTTTCAGATACTGCCACGTGCCTCTATTCTCTAAGGGGTTTTTTTTTTTTTTTAATAAAATTTCTCTAAAAATAATAGGGCTGCAAACTTCATCAAAGAAATTATAAAACCATAGGTAATTCAGTTTATTAATTTTCTACTTACCACCTTCACTTATATCTCACACCCTCTTAAAAAAAATAATTTTACTATTTTTACTATATATAAAAATAAGATATATTTTAGTAGAAAATTTTTAAAATTTTTTTTTTTAAATTTAGATATTTTTAAAATAGAATAACAAATTTTTTAAAAATAAGGTCGTTATTTTGAAAGAAAATTTACATTTCAAAAATTTAAGTACAATAATATATTTTTGAAAAAAATCATGTTTCGAATTTTTAAAAATTCTTAAACTTTTGTTAAAATTAGCTTCGAAAATTTTAAATTAATTCAAGCTTTCGAATTATTTTTGATTAATTTGAAACATTGAAAACATAATTTTTTATTTTTCAAAAAAAATCGTAAATTTCAAACATTACGAAATTTTCGTAATAGAAAAATTAATTAATATTTTTGAAATAATAAATTTTAGGATATAAAATTTTCAAAATAAAGAATTCCAAAATAGAAGTGGGAAATTTTCGATATAGAAATAAGAATTTATAGAATAGAAAATTTTCGAAATAAGAAATTTCAAAAAAAATAATGTAACTATTTTGAAACAAAATTTACATTTCGAAAATTTGTGTAAATTTCCAAAGTTTTAAAATTTTCACCCGCTTCGAAAGTTTCAAAATGTAGAATTACATTTCTAAAATTTGGTTTTCAAAAACATCCATGTTTTAAAAGTTTGCATTTCTAAACTTTTGTTAAAGGTGAAAGCTTCAAATATATTTTATAAAATACAATAAATTGTATTTCAAAAATTACAAATTAATTCAAACTTTCGAAAATAAACTCATTTTGCATTTTAAAAATTTTATAATCAACCAGAGTTTCGAATATTTAAAAAATTTCTAATAATTTTTGATAAAGTTTTGAATGTGTGAGTGAAAAAAAAAATCCAACTTTTTATATACAGTAAAAAGGATAACATAGTCTCATTAAATGTATTGAGGGGTGGTAGATATAAGTGTGGGGGTGGCAAGTAGAAAACTCTAAATTTAGTAATAGTCATACGGCCCAACCTATGTCCAATTAAGCTCACGCCTAATAAATTTGATACAACTTTCTTTTGGCGAAGGTTTATTTACTTTCTTTATTATGCTTTCCCATTTCTAAATATATTATTAGAAGTTAGAATTTGATAATATATTTAATACTACCTAAAGCGGGTAAAAAGTAAGAAAATGGAGGTGTTGAATGATCATTCATTGTTTCATTCAAATTCCTAACAAAATTATAACACTTAACAGCTATCAGCTATCGAGTTTTGTGAAAAATTTTATTGTTGATTATTTGGACAACGAAGAAAGTCAAAATTTGAAGATGACACAACGAAGGTTGAGATAACGAATAAAATTAACAAATAATTTTAAACTCAATGATTCAGTTTAATTGATTGAGAACATTTGTATTTTAGGTTTGGAGTTCTTCATTTAGTCAAGAACAAGAGTTTTTTTTTTTAATAAAAAAAATTGGAGGTGTTGAATGATCATTCATTGTTTCATTCAAATTCCTAACAAAATTATAACACTTAACAGCTATCAGCTATCGAGTTTTGTGAAAAATTTTATTGTTGATTATTTGGACATCGAAGAAAGTCAAAATTTGAAGATGACACAACGAAGGTTGAGATAACGAATAAAATTAACAAATAATTTTAAACTCAATGATTCAGTTTAATTGATTGAGAACATTTGTATTTTAGGTTTGGAGTTCTTCATTTAGTCAAGAACAAGAGTTTTTTTTTTAATAAAAAAAATTGGAGTGAGAGATGATATCTCAGTCTAAGATAGGGATTTTAATTAGGCAATCGCAATTGCATTGTCGGTCGAGTTAAGAATTTTGCAATTTTAATTATTTTATATTGTGGTCGTTGCA
Source organism: Cicer cuneatum (assembly GCA_037974295.1). Lineage (NCBI taxonomy): Eukaryota > Viridiplantae > Streptophyta > Magnoliopsida > Fabales > Fabaceae > Cicer > Cicer cuneatum. The sequence continues at coordinate 4,060,438 of JBBPBO010000002.1, read as the reverse complement.
ATGTGAATTAATTATAATGTTGCATAAATCTTATTAAAAGTATTTATATTATCATATAATATATAATAGTGGTTTAGAGATGAAAAAATATTATAATTAGAAAAGGAAGTAAGGTAGCGTTTAATACATTTTAAAAATGTATTTTTTTCCATTTGAGTTGAAAAAAAACGAAATTCTCAATTCCCCCCATCAAAATGATGCTTCATCGCAAGCGTTGCAGTCAGTTTTTATGTTTTTCTTCGCTTCCTTAAAACTGAAAAAAAAAAAAAAAAAGATATTGAGTACTAACTATCTTTACTTTTGTTGCGGTCGTTTTTGTTGGAAAAGCCGTAAATCTTGATTGAGAACATTTGCATTTTAAATGTAACTCAAAGTACTCCTATGTCTTAAAATAAGTGTTATTTTAACAAAAATAAATTATTTTAAAATAAATATTATTTATAATTTTTAATATAATTTTAATTATTATTTTTTTTATTTTATATTTCAATGATTATTATATCACCAATAGTTCGAATTTGTCGTTATATCCGAATCTATTATCAAATGTCTCTGATAATATTTACTTAGCTTTAAATACTACAACTCTAATAAAATTGTAGGCTTCGTTCGTGATAATTTTTGGTTTTTTCTTCTTAAAGTTTTCAAAATAAAAATGTTTTATTTTTAAGTTTTTAATTTTCAATTTTGAATTTCAATTTTTAGTTGAGTTTTTATTTTATTTAAATTTAATCACTTTTTACTCTATTTTATTATAAATTCACTAAATATAAAAAAATATTGACATGTAAAAATAATTAAAAATAAATTAAATTTTAATGATTTTAAAATAATTCAAATATTGTAAAATTATTATTTATTTAATTATATTTTAGTAATAGAAGTTAAAAGTAATAGCTGTAAAAGATAATTATTGCAGTAGTGATATGTCGTTAAAAGCGATTGTAGCAGCCAAAATAGATTGTTGATTGTTGGAGGTGAGTAGTCGGTGGTGACAAATGTCAAATATGGTGGTCGGTGGTGATGGCAGGTGTCTGAGATGGAGGTGGTGATTATTTGAGGTGGGGATCGATAGTGTTGAGAGTGGACAAAGGAGAGTGGTCGGTGACAATAGAGATGATCAGTGGTGACCAATGGTCGTCAATGGTTGTCGAAGTGAGATTGATGTCTAATAATAATGATATGTTAGTCTTAAAAACAAAAACGAAAATTATAAAACCTACTTTTCTTTTTTTTGAGTTTTGAGAATTTTATTTTTTAAAATTAAGTAAGAAATCAACTCAATTCCATTTTACCCCAAAATATTTTAATTTTAAAATTGACTTTTAAAATAAAAAACCAGAAACTCACGGTTAATCCAAACGAGTCATTAGTTACTTGATTAATTGATCCTCCTAGAGTTCTACTCCTTGTTTTTTGTAAATAGTAGTTAAGCTTTATCCTAACAATTTTGTTACACCCTCCCCTTTTTGTTACCTACACCCCTCACTTTTTTCATAAAAAATGAAATACCTTTATTCTATAACCTCGGTTTGTCTCTTTATCACCATCATTAAATTCATAACTCACACATCACAACTCATCCATAACTCATTCATCATACCTCATACTCATTAAAAACTCACATAATGCACTCATAACTTATACCTCATAAGTCTCTTCTTCATATTGTGGTTAAAGTCACCAACAATGTATGTTTATTGATATGCGTTGAGTTAGTTTTTTTCTTCCTCAAAATATGAGAATTTTATGTGAACTCAATTCACGTACGTTGTAAATAATTCATTGTATGCAAACTTAAATCACGTATGCTTACGTGAACTGAATTCATGTATGTTATTAAATTTAAGAAATCACAGACAATACATGAATCAAATTCACGTAAGGATACATGATTTAAGTTTGTGTATACAATGGAGTTTAAGATTTTACAGGCACTGCGTGAATACAGTTCAGTACATTTCCGTGAATTGAGTTCAGGTAGGTTGCATGAATTTAGATTACATTAACGTACGTGAATTCAGTTCACGTATAGTGATCTCAGTTTAGTATGTGAGATGTGCGTGAATTGAGTTCACGTAGATGTTCAATAATCCAGTTCACGCAAACGTACACAAATTCAATTTGTGTAAATGTTCATGAACTCAGTTCATGTAGATTCCTACGCAAATTCAATTTACGTAGATTTTACGCAAACTCAATTCACGTAGATTCTTGAATAAACTCAGTTTATGTTCGCATGAAAACCATTAGAATCACCATTATTGTTCCCGTATATAATGTTGACAAAATGAGTTTGATTCTCACCAAAATCAGTTTCAATCGCATAACCCTAACTAAATATTGTGAAGACGAGGGAGGAAGCAGAAGGGAGTGTGAGAAAAAAGATAAATATGAATATAAAATAAAAATGAACATAAAAAAAGACATTTTTAAGTATTTTATTTTTATAAAAAATTTGAAAAGTAAAAAAAAAGAAAAAAAAAAAAGGTGTAGATAGTAAAATTATTATCCTAAACACGTAATTGTAACAACACAAAGAAGTATTGAATGAAGACACGCCCATCCTCTGTTATTATCTCCAACAATTAGAAGAAAAAAAAGAATATTTTAGTTAGTGGCTGTTATGATTCGAATGTAGCCTTATGACGTGTGAATTGAAAGACAATAGTTGCTTCCACTAATTGCAAGCTCCCTCCTTATTTTTCACCTCACAATCTTCTCCCAGGTCTGTTTTTCAACTTCTCTTCATTTTATCGTTAATTTCACTCAATGGAACTTCAATTAGTCGAAAAGGGTTTCGATTATATCCGTAAAAAGAAGAAGTGGGTCTTCATCTTAGTCACAGTTGGGTTTAGCAGTTACGGTGTTTACAAGGCTTATCACGCGCCTTTCATAGCGCGTAAGAGAAACAAACTTTCTAAGCTTCTGAATGCGTTTGTTTCTGTAGCAGAAGCTGTTTCCGAATCTTCAGACACCATTGGAATTGTCACCAAAGACTTGAACAATTTTTTACAATCCGATTCCGATCAAGTTCCCAATAGTTTGAAGCAAATCTCCAAAATAACCCGGTCTGAACCGTTTTCAGATTCTTTAGTTAGTATCACACGTGCCGTGATAGTCGGAGTCTTGAACGGTTATCAGTCCTTAAACCGGAACGATGAAAATCAAACCGGTTCTGATTCTGATTCTGGTTCAACTGGTTTGGACCGGGTGCTGGATAAATTGTTTACACAAGCCGGTTCAGGTTTTGCTTCTGTTGTTATTGGAAGCTTTGCTAGGAACCTTGTTCTTGGCTTCAATTCAGATGCCAATGCAAAATTTTGTGGCGAATCGAATTCAAATAGCTCCAATTGTAGTGACGCAAGTGTTGAAAATGGTTGTAACGATTCGGACCCGGTTCCGAAATGGGTTGATGTGGTTTGTGGTGAAAAGTGTGGTGAACTAATTGGGAATTGTGTTCAATTGTTTGTTAGTACATTGGTTACTGTTTATCTTGACAAAACCATGCATATCAATACTTATGATGATTTCTTTGCTGGTTTAACTAATCCAAAACATGAAACTAGAGTTAGAGAAATGTTTGTTTCTGTTTGCAATGGTGCTATTGAGAGTCTTGTTAAAACATCTCACCAGGTTTTTACTAATTCAAACCCTAATGATACTTCGGGTTCTTGTTTTGATATTGGAGAAACTTCAAGTTCTGTTGAGACATCATATGTTGAATCAAAAGATGTTTTTGATGAAGAGAATGAAAGTGGTTGGGTTAGCAAGGTTTCATCTACGTTGGCGGTTCCTAGCAATAGGAGACTTGTTCTTGATGTGACTGGGAGGGTCACATTTGAGACAGTTAGATCGTTCATGGAGTTTATTTTGTTAACATTATGTGATTCTGCGAGAAGATGTGCTTATAATGTTCATGAAGCTGTGGTTGAGATTGTGAGATATGTTGCAGCTAAATTCTCTATTGTTGTTACAATATGTGTCTCATTGTGCCTGCATGTAACGGATTGCACTTGGGCTATGGTTCCTGCTTAAGTGGTGGTTACTAGTTTCAATTGCCAAGCAGATATGGATATGACTGGTAATTTGAACTGGGAAAGTTTTATTATGCTACTTCTTTAACCATGGAGCTTTAAATTCAATATTGTATTATAATACTATTTCTTTATATAAGTACATGGATTAATTTTGTAAATGATTTTGGAAACCTTAATGGATTATAAGATGTATAGTAACCATAGACATGATACTTCCTGCTTCCAGAAAGCCTTGCATTCCATAATCTAGTAGTCTTATTTGTTTGGCATGTAATGTAATGATTATACTCACTCTTGAATTGGAAGCTTGTTGTAAATACACTAATCTGTATGTGTTGTTTTATTTGATCAGGTGATCATGTTTTCCCCTTTCTTTTGATATATAACCTGTTATTCTTTCATCATCAGTTAAAGTGGAATATTTGATATCTAACTGCACAGAGAATTGCACTTAATAAATGTTTGAGACATAGTTTGCTAGGTTCATAGTACTATGGGTTCAAATCAACTAAAACTACACTTTTACTGTCATTATAATTGGAAGTGTTTCAGTTTATAATTAGGACTCTGGACTGTACTGGCTACCAGTTAATTACTCAGTAAGACGCTTTCGCTATGCAAGCTCAGCACTCTAACACATGGTCTTCGAGCATGTTCAATCAAGTCACGCTAACACTTGGTCGATCATAACACACCTTTGGGGAGGTCACTGAACGCGTATTTGCTCCCTCAAGCGCCTTGAATTCGCGCTCAGTTATTCCCTTTCATGCGCCACTATATTCATCATCAAGAAATTCCTGGAATAGGCTTAGACGCATGTATTGAAGCTAGGTTATACTTACATAGGCATAGCTTTGTGGAACTTTAGCTTCTAAAGAGACTAACTATTAGGAGGTAAATTTCAATTTTGATTTTGAAGGACAAACATATGACAAGAGTTCTAAGTTAAGGATGTCATTTTATAGAAAGAAGTATGACAAAGCATATTGAAATTATGTCAGATTATACAGTGGCTCATTGAAGAAGATTACTGAGTCATTATTTGATAGTTATTTTAGGTCACTCATAGATCACCATTATAACTACTGAGGAATCATATGACATATTGATGCTTCCAACAACATCAAAAGGCATGTCCTTTCAAGAGCCGCTTTGAGGGTTTCTATCTTTGCTAGTCAAATAGGAAGTCTTAAATAACATCTGAAGCTATAAGTTGAAGCTCAACTGTCAACCAATTGGATCAATATTCCCAACCATAGAAGCCGCAAAGGTTGTTGATTTCATTGAATAATGCAAGCAGAGGAGAGTAAAAGCTTGCATTAAATCCAGTTATGGTTGCCTCAATAAATCAAATACTGATCATAGAGTAGTACTTTTTTCTGCGACTTCATTTATCTATCATAATTATTTTTTTAAAAGAAGGTTGTGATAAATGCTACAGTTATAAGACTCAATCAGTCAATGGATCTAAATAATCCAAGTAGTTATGTGATTGTTATTTGCTCTTCTGTGTTGTAACCTTTTTCGTACGATAAATAATTTATTCATTAAAGAACAACTTAATGTATCTTGATCCTAAGAAACCCATTTTTTTTTTCAGAATAAAATGGCCTTGATAATCAAAGTTTGGTAGGGAAATAAGTTAAGTTGTATAAGGATTGTTCTAAACATGTATTTTCAATCAATTCATTTTTAACTAAAATTTATTAACCACTTAAATCTAATAACTTATTTTGTTGCTTTCCGAGTATGATATGTTGCAAGCTGTTGTGGGGGTTTGTACCATCCACAAACTTGAATTATTTTTTGGAAAATGTAGAAATAAAAAGATTAGTTAAACTTATATATATGGTACTTGAGATTACTCTGATTGTCAAAAGTTTTTGCTTTGCAAATTTAAAAATACTAATAATTTATATTTTATGGCATATAAATATATTACACAAAAGCAGAAAAAAGTATAAATATATCTGGGCCAAATAAACCAGATACCAGAACATGATATACTGAAAAATACAAATAATAAACAAGTGATCAAAACAAGGTGAAGGAAATTGTTTTAAGGGTTATGGTTCTGTGTATAAATATAGTCTGTGTGAGCAGCAAGGGTTCTCCTCATCAAGCACTCTTCCTCTTTGATGCCTTCACAGCTTTTATCAACTTCCTCATCATCCTATAATGCATGAAATTTGGGATGAAACATAAGCTTGTTAAGCATCAAACGAAGATATGAAAAAGTGGTGTAAAAACTAACATTGACATTAATAAAAGAAAACCAACCTGTTGTTGTGTTACTACCAAAGATTCCTTTTGAAAAGCCGGTTCAGGGCGTGCAGAGTCAGTGAGCATGTAGCAGAGGAACAGAGCCATCAAGAACAGGGCTGCAACTTTGCTCATACTTGCTTTATTTTAGAGAATGCAATGAGAAAGTTACATATAAGAGTAAGAGATAAACAAAGAGAGAGAATATGTGTGTATGTTGAGTTGCTAGGAATTTATAGAGATAATTAAAGGAAATGGAGGTGTGAACTCTGAAGTGTGAACCATTAAAGATATTGAAGATTTTATTTATTGCAACTGATAATAAAATTTTAAGACAAAAAAGACATCAAATAATTAAAAACTGAAACTTTTGTACATAAAAAATGAAACTTTTATACATAAAAAAAACAACTTTTAAAGACCTAAAAACACAAGTTATAACATAATTTTTAATTGGTTTATTCTATTTTTAATTTCTTAATAAATACTCTTAGGACACTTGTTCCATTTATTTTAATAAATTACTAAACTTTGGAGTATATTAAATATTTTACATTCTATTTTTTTCTTTTTCAAAATATCTTTTTTGTATCACGTCACGATGTAAGTCGCTTTGGTAAATGCACACAAATTTAGATATGATTTAATTTTTTTTTGTATTTTGTTGATTTTATAAAAGTTAATACTTATTTGCAGAATTACCCTTCATTATAGTATGAGAAAGAGAGATTACATAATACATTAATGATTGAATATTGTAAAATGACATTTAAAATGACTTATATTTAGAAATTGATGGAGACCTATGAGTAATTTTTTTTGGTTGAGAAAATTGAGACCTAGAGTATTAGTAAACACATAAATGAATAAATTACGAATTTATTATTTTAAAATACACGGTCATATAAAAATAGTAGAAAAATCTTATTGGACCGTAACCAGAAGGAAGCTACAAGCAGTAATCTAAAAGATAAATCACAGAAAGGTTGTTGCTTTTTAACAAGTTTATAAACATAAAATTGACACAAAATATAATAAATATAATATTTTAATATTTAATAGAAAATAAAACACACTTTCGTTGTATTTTATATTATATTATATTATATTATATTTGTGTTTTATTTATATCGAGTTTTGTGTTCTTTTACATTACTCTTTTTTAAGTTATGTCTAACATTTTAATAGGTTAGCAATGGTTGTATGAAAAGAGTTTATGAAAGAGTATATATCTAACGCCTCTTGTGGCTGAAACGTAGTAAGAATTAAGAAGTAGACTAATAAAATAATAAGGTCCATAATTCAAACCTACATCCTCAATGTATTATTAACGATACTAATATTATTATATCTGGTTCAGTTGTTAAAAAACATATTTAATCCTTCTAGCGATGCAACACGTAAAACGTTCGTCATGCGACTTATTAGGACTATTATGTAGACAATTTTATCATCTTTTATATGAAATTTAAAGAGTTTAATTTACTCTTCAAATTCTCTGATTTTCAATAATATATGCTAATTGTTTCCGACCCTTCTTAAAGAATTTTCATTTTCCTTAAAAAGAACTCTGCGGCTCTTGTGCATCAAGACTTTGATTTCTATGTGCTAAGCTTATACAAGATAGAACTATCTCGATAAAGTGGAAATACTTGATATGGAATAGAAAAATTATGTCTAGAAACATATCAAAACTTAGAATGAAGAGTTATCGGAAGATAATTTGAAAATGATAAACAGAAAATGTTATCAAACTAATCATTTATCTAATAATTGTTCTCCTTTTTTCGGTGTTTTTAATATTAATCTTGGCAAACACACCCTTGATTTATTGAAATTAAAATTACAATATATATATATATATGTTCTCTGTAAAAAAATAATTCTAGTATTCACGCACTTAACCATGTAATTAATCACATGCACTTAAAACTAGCATGACAATTAAATAAAAGTTCACACCATAGGAAGGTATATGAAATACTAATACATTTCTTGGATGAGCTCTGTTGTCTCATAGTTTGCAAAATATTAGAAAATTATGTGATGAAATAGTTGTTGTATCAAAAGCAAAGGGAATAAGTAGTCCACTTCAACACGTTAAGGATCTAAAATCCATATTCAGTCAGCATATGTTATTGTTATGTCACACGATACATCTTTCGGCAGATATATCAACTAAAGTTTTAATAATATAAATAAATCAAACTCCTACACCAGTCAAACATTAGCAACACTTCTTTTGAATTGTAGACATTGTAAATAAAACACCACTGATTAAAAAATAATATTAAAATCGTAACCACAAAAAATTATATTAAAATAATTTTAATTTCTTATTTTATTATTTTTTTTTAAAAAGTAAGAATTTGATTTGTTTTGTAAGGTCAATCATGTAAATTAATCTGAAAGTATTTAAGTAATATAAAATAATTTTAAATTTATATAAAGTTTTATCGAATTAATTTATATAATATTAACTTTCAATCTAATAATAAATTTTATAATATAACTATTCAAATATTTATAAAGGAGATACGCATGGTGTAATACTATCTATATAAGTATTTCGGTAGTGTAATATGATTGCTCTTATAGTCTTATATAAACGAAAGATAGTGGGCAATAAGATGCATTCAAATATCATACTCTAAATTGCATATTGTTATTTTTTTTAAATAAAAAAATTGCATATTGTTTTAAAAGAGAACAAATATTTTTTTATAGAAAAATATTTAAGATGGGAGAAGAAAAAAAATTATATATAGAAGCTCGCTCGTGAACCATGATATATCAGCAATTTCGCAAGCATAGTTCACTTTAATGATCAAATGTTCAATATTATAGTTTAATTGGAGTTTTTACCGTGCATTCACTTATTTATTTTTTAAATTAATAAATTTATTATCATTTTTATGAGTCAAACAGATATTTATCAATTTTTGTATTTGAAAAAAAAATTATTTTATAAAAAAAATTATTTTATAAAAAAAATAGTATTTCATTTTTTATAAGCATTAGACTAATATTTTACACTTTATCGTAAAAATTATTTAATATTAACTATTATGAGAAACAAAAATTCAAAAAATAAAATAAATAAAAATTTTACTTTGTTAACACTTTTGGTAAATGATATTTAATTTTTATAATTTTTTAAATGATAATAAATAATTGTTTAAAAAAAATTATTTAATTATTAATTTAAAAATTAAATATATCGATCCATATAGAATTAACGCATGTACGTTAGAATTTCTCTCATTGGTGATCAAATGTTCAACTAATTTTATAGTTAGATAGATATGTAAGAAAGAAAAAAATCATTTTTAAGAAGAAGAAATTAAATTATCTGATTATGTCTAATTAATGTTCTTGGACGTGAGAGGGAAATCCATTCTAACTTTTATTTCGTAATGTTTGACCATTGAACGGAAGATTGTTTTTTTAAATTGCATACGAATGATGTCAAACATTAACGTTATTTGTTTTGTAGTATATGTCTTACTTTCATTTTTGCTTTTACTAATTAAACACTTATTAATTACCGGGAGGAGTAGGTGTGGTTATGTTTTTCCCAGCATTTCTCTTTTACAAATTCAATTAATTTGTGACGAGGATTTCGTAATAATTTCCCAGCATATCAATTGTGTTTGGAGGGTGGCAAAATTTTTTTATAAATAAAAAATACTTAATCAGAATTACAAACGGTACTTTAATTCATTGCAACATTTCAAAATATGAATTTATTATCGACTTTGTAAACATACCAAAAGATTATTCATCCAAAACATTTTGTTAAAGTAGCAACAATTTCATCCCATGAGAGCGATTTCTCAATTCCTGGAGCTAAGATCATGGAGCTGGTATGTGATGCGATTGAGCAAGCGATTCACAACTTTCATGCTTGGGTTGATCAGAATAATTTATCCAAATAAATTGAAGAAAAATGCATCTTGGTCAATCTCAGCCACAAACCGATGAAAATTAATGGAGAAAAATATTTTTGTGGTTAAAAAATAGTTATAGATTAGTGATAAAATTATATTTTTGGTCATTTATTTTATTAATTTTAACATTTAAGTTTTTTTTATACAAATTATTTATCTTTTAAAATGTATACAAATTAATATTTTTTATTAAAAAAGAATGAGTGGCAAACCATGAGAATTTTATTAATTATTTTATTTTTTAATATATTTTATTAAAATTTAAGAAATTCAGCAATTATCAACGTCATATCGTCTTCATCTTCTTCTTCTCTCTTCATCTTCAATCCAGACAAATCAAATATTTAATTCATCAATTTCATTTTCAACAATACTAACTTTCAATAATCAACAAATTTATAATTAAAATCTAAAAATCCCTTAATTTAAAACTCTAAAATAAAGATTAAATTTATGTTGGTGAAAATTGTATTTCAAACAAAATAAAATTATCTATTGTTTTTTAAATTTAAAGTTATTTTTGTTCAATTAAAAATATTCACATTTCATTATCACATAGAATATAAACAAACGGACACTCTCAATTTAGTCATTAATAATTTAATTTAGTCTTAGCTCTATAAAATGCATCTCAAATTTATCTCTCTATAAATGATTGTGAGTAAACCCCGTTGACATTGATAACATATTCATCAAGTGGAATGTTGACATTAATGACCTTTTAGAACACTTAATTTGATATACGATAATATGAATATCTCAATTTAATCTTTTATTCTATAAAGTGTTTTTCAAATTCATCATTATATAAATATCTGTTACTAAATGTCGCGGATTGGTGATAATGTGTCTATTAACTATAATTTTTTGGAGTATTATACAAAATATTTGAAATTGAAAATAGAGAGAAAAATAATAGACTCTGACTGTTGTGCCATTTTTCTTATCTTCTTACTGACACTTTATGTTCTTCTCTGCACCATTGTAATGTGAAACAAAGGACAACACCTCATCCTACAATCATCAAATTTAAATTTAAATTATTATCATTGCTATTTAAACAAAAATTACAAAAAGAATTAAATGAAAGATGAAGAGTTAATAACATGTAAATTTCTACCACTTCAAAGGCACAATGAAGAACAATTGTTTTCTTCCGAGTGCATAATACTGTAAATAAAAGGTAAAATGTCAATGATGAGAATAATAATAAATGCACAAAAGTTATGACATATAATTATCTTCATCATTTTATAATTTTATTATTTTTTATTCTTCTCTTTATCCGTACACCTGACATACACATAAACAACATTCATAAAAGAATGGACTTGATAAAAAAATTCAAATACTAAATACGAATATTTATATTTTTAAAGACCAAATTGAGATGATTGTCAATATTTAACTTAACAAATTATTAACGGAATTTAGTAACGATTATTTACAAAGAATGGATTTAAGAAACGTTTTATTAAGCGAGGATCTAAATTAAAATATTGATAATATCCGGGACTAAATTAATTACTTTCTATATAGAGACTATTTTAATGGTTTACTTTATAAATTTGTATAATGGGTGCTGGCATTTGGTGTACTTATGAAAAGACTACGTGACAACCTTGATGTGTTTTTTTGTTAAAATTATTTTGTGCTAGTTTTTTGTTTGTTTGTATTTTACGTTTTTTTTTTATATTGGGCTCAAAGGAGAAGTGGGTTTGTAATGGACCAAAATTTTAAATTACATTATTTACTGGTGTTCCTTTTTTGTAACAGTTAAATAAAATAAATCTGAATTAATGGTGGAAAAATTTGAAAAATGACAATTGCTCCTGTTTAATTATATTTTTGTAAAAATAAAATAAAATTAGAAATAGTTTTTATGTCATTGTTGTACAAAATATATACATATAAGAATTTAATATTTTTTTAAAAAAATTGAAATAAATCCAAATTCTTTCAAGATACAACAGCGAAGGAATTAAGTGTCATACTTCAAATATTTATAAGAGTAACCTCAATAAAAGTTACACTATATAAAATATTAACTTGAGAAACGAGTGGATGTTAAACTCTGACCTAAATGAGAGTTTATATCATCTCAATTTAAACTTCTTTCAATCATATTTATTTATCTTAATTTTATATATTTTTTTATTTGATTTGAAAGTTTATATCATAAAAGATTATATATGTAAAATTTTACATAAATAGAAAATTATTTTATATATTATTGAGATATATCAAAATCAACGTCTTATGCACTTTTATTTAACATCGTTAATCTTTACAGTTTCAATAACATATCAAATTATTTTATAATTGTATATAATTTTACGTGCATAATCTATATGATATAAATTTATTATCCAACAATTTTTTTTAAAAAAATAAAATTAAAAAATAGAAAAGATTGATGGAGAATTAAATTAGACGAAGGTGTGTTAGATTTATGAACATTGAATAGTTCACAAACACAAATTCTCAGCTCATGAATGAATAAGATTGAAAATTTGGATTGGTTTCCTGATTTTGAATGGAAATGAAGGGATGTGATCATTGCCAAAGTCAACTAGTGTTTCTGTGTTGGTTGAAAAGATGGATGGAGTTATTCTTTTTAGGTAAAGTTTTGATGCTTTGATAAATATGAAATAAAAATGAGATGGTCATATCAATATTCATTATCGACATTTTTATTGAAATTGAAAATGAGTGTTCTTTCTAAACTTTCAATTAAAATTTTCCACAGCACTTATTTTCAATTTTATTAGAATTTTTGTTGTTTTTTAAGCATTTGTCTACATAAAACAACATATAAAAATAGTCTACCATGTATAACATTCATTTTTTCTTTTCTTTTTTATGTTGCTTGTTATTTTTAGTTGTTCTCTTATAAAATCAATAATTAAATGCTAAAATATATACTAATTGATTTTGTAATAGATTGTTTAAAATTACAATTACATGATTTTGTAATTATTATTTATATAATTAATAATTACAAGACTCACTATAATTTTATTATAAAATCCCAATGTTAAGTGGCAGTACGAGATAGTCGCGGGGAGAGAAACTTTAAACAGAATTATTTAAATATCAACTAGCATATATATATATATATTTTATTTTTTTATTTTTTTTTATTATTTTTATTATTATTTTTTTACTCCAAAAAGAACTTAGAAAATAAAGTTTGCCAAAAAACCAACTCATCATCCTTTGATCTATCAACCTCATCCGATCGAGCAATATATACATATCGAGAGAAACCACAAAAGCTGAGACACTTCATGTTAATATTGAAATTTGAAAGCTGCATTATCGTCAACAAAAGTGCTTAATTGAGTAAGATCAGGTACACCAATGCATGCATACTAGCAAATTGGTAAAATTTGCACTTTGTACTCAGAATTAAATATATGAAGTTTGAGATGACAATAGATATCAATAATTGCCAGATATTAGTAGATATTTTATGCATTTTAAATTAAAAAAATCATTCATGTACAAACAATATATTTTTTATGGCAATTATGTAGAATTTTTTTTCATATTTTGTCCAAAAAAAATTAAACATTAACAAATAAATAAAATATTTTACAAAATTTTATCATAAAAGTATTAATACATTAACACATAAAAAATATTATAACATATCAATTTCACTAATTTACTATCATATATAGATATTCGCAAATACAAATATTATTACATCTGCATTTGTATCAATTAACTAAAAGATAATCAAAATATTTGTTTATTTATATGCGGATATTCGTCAAAGTACTCGTCTCATACCCATTTTATCTACAAATACAAATGTGTTTGCCACCTTTATATGGGACATGACCAGAGTGTCTCACGACCAGTGATATGATGGCAGTGGCTCAAGGAGTTTTAAATAAACTTTGATACTATATAAAAATTTCAATTGAACATAACTCAACATTTTACAAATTGATAATATATAAATGTAGACAATGATAAGATAAGATAAGAAAGTTATATAATCAATATTATAATATCATGTGTCTGATACATAATAATAATATTTTATTTTATTATCTATTTTATACATATTTTATCATGACATAATATAATATATATTAAATAGTTCTATTTTATTTATTAGATAATATTCTTGTTTGATATAAAAGCAGTAACCAAATAAGTCTATTTATTTGATAGAAAATCTAAATAAAAATATAATATATACTATATATAAATGAAAAAATTATCTTTATAAATTAGATATATTTATTTTATTTTTTTTTATTAATTTTCATATTTTTATAATTTTGAA
>JBBPBO010000002.1:4005333-4045795 GCA_037974295.1 Cicer cuneatum | reverse complement strand
TATTTCTTTTTTTATGTTTAATATCAAATTCTATTAATTTTTTATAATTATATTTTATTAGATTTAATTTTTAGTATAAACTATATTTAATATTAGGAAAAAAATTATATTTATATTTTATTATATTTCAATTTTATATTTTATAAGAATAATTGAATAAATTAACATTTTTATCCTATCTCGGTCATTTCTAACTCAACTTATATTCATAATATAAATTATAATTAAAAAGATAAAATATAATAGAATTTTAGATAAATTTATCATATTATTTTAATTTATCAAAGACTAAATTTAAATAAAATATAATATATATATATATATATATATATATATATATATATATATATATATATATATATATATATATATCCATCAAATATCTCCCCCTGAATGCATATTTGGATGAAAATGACATAATTAATTGCTTGAGTCGGTTTTCTCCTCTTGAACGGGGCTACCAAACCAAAAGCTAATTAAAGATGTGGCTAAGGCATCATTGTTACAAATCTCTTTATTTTCCTCGTGTCTTGTCTTTGCAATTTATTTTTGGGCATAGTTTTCTATTTTTTTATGAAAAATATTATTATATCTATATAATAGTCACACTTTAAATTGTTTGATATGCTTGCCTTGTTTAGAATGTTTTAATGTTTTGTTTTTTGGAAATTCTGCTGAAATCTAAAATATTTGATTTTTATTAAAATAATATAATTTTATTAATATTTGATTTTTATTAAAAATAATATAATTTTATTAATTATAAGTTATTTCAAAATATTATATTTTTATTGAATGAAATACTAAAAACTCAAACTATTTTATTTAAATTTATTAAAATAGGTGAATTGTAAATAACATCTAAATACAACTTCAAACTAATAATAATTTTTTAGCTATTCAAAAAATAGTCATCTATCTAACATTTTCTGAAAAAAATTAATAACTTTCAAAGATACTACCAAATAATCACATTCTTAATAACATTTTATAACTTTCAAATATACTATCAACAACATATCAAAAGAAAAACCAAATAACATTCTTAATAATTTTTTTGTCAAAACAAACTTATTAATCGTATGACATTTTTTCTTTGTGGACTATTCACCAACTAAAAGTTTTTGTTGAAGTCAATAAAGTCTAGTGCAATGAGTCTTTTCCTCTACAATAAATCAAATTTTATTAGATTTGAGTGTATATTTGATTATATGGAATTTTTTAATCAATGTTTCACAATTATTATAAGTAAAATAAAATAAAATCGGGACCTAATAATTTTGGGGCCTTGTGCAATGCCTAGATTTCACATGCTAATTATCAGCCTTGGTTTTGTTCGACCCAAGCACAATCAATACATATTTAAATTTAATCACTTCTATTTTTTAATTAGATTTAATAGTACTTTTAATCCTGCTATTTTACTACATTCACAAAAATAGTATCCGTATTTTAAAATCAAATTTTTTTAGTTTTTTTCTTCATTTGTTCCAATTTTAGTCTCAAACTAAAATTTTGACTTATAAAATTGTGATTTTTAGCACAAAAAATAATGATTCATAGTCTCAATTGCAAATTTTAAGAATTATATAAAATATAACTTTTATAGAAAAAAAACTACCATTTTTTATATTTAAAGTCACAAGTTATCTCTTAGGATCAAGACCACAACAAATGTAAAAATAAAAGAATTAAAATATTTAATGTTAAAATAAATGAACTATTTTTGTAAAATATTAAAATAGAAGACTAAAAGTGTATTAAATCCTTTAAATTATTATTGATATTTATTTTATATTGTTTGTGTCAAGGTCGGTATATCCCTGTCTAAGTCATTGCACTATTTATCCTTTATAATTTATTCCTTTTTCTCTTTTCCTCTTTGATGAATTGTTGTTTATAATTTTCTTTACTTTATTTCATATATCTCCTTCATGTTCACATGGATTTGCTTACAGTTCCACTCCTTTTACCCTAGTTTTCAGCAATTATTGTACTCCGCCAAAATAAAGCAAGCCACAAAATCGGTGTGAGGCCAATTCACTTGAACCTTGTCGCTTGCTTAATGCTTAACCATATCCATGCCAGTATATATTCACATATATGGTCTATATTATTGACATTACATGTCACTAAATTGTGCCGATATTTGGGGACGCTTGTAGATTTAACACAATTTTTTTATAAAAATAATTTAGGGAAAATGATGATGCTTTAGTCTAATGTAGGAAAAATATTTAAGTTTATTGAATATTTACATTAATCTCATTTCCTCAATTGTAAGTTGAATGCATTGGTACAAACTTGGTAACCATGGTTTATGATGAAATACTAAGTTTGGGATTTGTTATCTATCGCAAACTTATTTTTTATGTCTTGTAAGAATGGTATGTTATTATTTTTTTATAAGCAAAAATTTATTGGTCTACTAAGTTAATGTGTGACTAGTTAGAATTTAAAGAAATGAACTTAACTACAAAAGTTTAAATAATTCCTCCCTTACTTCCTGTCTATTCTCTTCCAACCAAACATATACGAATATGCGCTTTCTTACTTTTCTTTTTTGGCTTTTAGAATTACGTATTGTTTTATACGTGAATTATGCAGTGAATCATTTTTATAAGTAATTTATTATAGACAAATATTTAAAAATTATTTGAAATTTCAAACTCTTTAAAAGTAATATTTCAAACTCTTCTTATTTTTATAGATCCGAATAAGATGATGATTTGATTGATGTTTATTTAATATAAAATACATATTCAGTTTCTTTTATTTTATTGAATGAATATCATTTAAGTCAACATCTCAATCATAAAAAAAACTATTAACATTAATTTCTAAAAGACAATAGCTATTAGAATTTTAAATATTTTTTAAGTATCGGTCATAGTACAGTGTAGTCCATATTAAAATGATTTATGTTAACAACACACTTTTTAACATACTTCTTTTTATTATAATTAAAATTTACACGAATCCTACAAAACTCATATAAGACCATTGAAATTTATATAAATTTTAACTAAATGTGTATTAGAGTGTGTGTTCTTAATATTTATCTATTAAAATATCCCTTGTTTGATAATATTCTTTTCCCAACTTTCTTCGCCAACTCTGTGATAATATTCTAGTAACCTACGGATTCCCCTAGCTCAAATTCTGAGTGGCTTTATTCTCACGGCAATTGCTACTAGCTAGTCTCATGTCGCACAAACGTATTTCCATGTAATTAATTAAGCATTTATAAACGTGAATGCGTATGTTATATGAAATATGAGAAATCCAAAAACGATGAAGTATTCGTACCAGTTATTTATTCGGCATCGACATTAGTACAGTAATCATAGTATTTGTTTTATTATAAGTGATTTTTTATATATATTAATATAATAGTATTTATGTATTTGAATATATTTTTTAACTAAACACAATTTTTAGTTTTTTTGAAGTTTTTATCGTGATTTTATATTTAAATTGAACAATTTAATTATTTTATTTAAATTATTTAAAAGTTTATATTTTTGCATTAATGTACTCCTGCTTTCATTTTTTTTTAAATACTATATTCCGTAACCATATGTATGGATCATAGGTATAGGTATGGTTGAACTAAAATATCATATATTTGAAACTTAAACTTATATTCACCATGCTTACTCACCTTCAATCTTGGATTTACATTAGTATCAGAATGAAGTAAATAATTTTAGAATAATAACCTTAACTTTTTTAAAAGTATTTCATCCTCCATTAATATCAATCTAAAAAATGGTACATTACACTTTACATAATAAAAAACTTACAATAAACTATATTGCTTTTCCTTTATAAAGTATAAGAAAATATAGTTGATTATATTTACATAGACTTTAACATATATTTGGGTACCTTAACTGCAAATAGATAGATTATAGACGTAATAAAATACTTTAATTTAACGATGACACAATATATACGATGTACAAAAAGATTTTACTGTATTTTTACTTTAATATGCGGTGGATCTTTTTACAAGAGGCACTACAAAAAAAAAGTTATTTAGCCACGTTTAAAATAAAGTTAGCCACACTAACCCTTGCCATAGTGTAGCTGGACGTCGCAATTTATTAGTCACGCTTAAAATTCATATTAGCTATGCTTAAAAGAGTCGTGGTAACATATTTTTAGCCACACTTATTTTATAGTTAACCACGACTAAAATTGTATTAATTGATAAAATAAAACAGGTATTCTGTTTTCACTTTTGCCACGAGCCAACAGTGGCTAATTTTTTTTTTTTTTTTAATATCAATTGCAAATCTATCCTTGTTTTGGTCATACCTCTGTAACAATAGAGTCAAACCAGACTGTAATTTTAGGAAGACATTCTTAACAAATATAGAAACAATAACTAATTAACATTCTAAAACTATCATTAATATAAAAGTATAAAATAGTTTATACCAACAACAAAACTTAAACTAGTAGTCAAACATTCTAAATCTTATACATAAACTAATGATGCATTCAAAAATTGTTTACGACATGAAAATTGTCTAGAGCAAAAGCAAAACAATCCACTAAACATCACATTCCTTCCATTTGCAATCCAAATAGCAGCATATTTCTTCCAGTTGCATGCATACAACAAAAAACACAATCCTTCCATTTGTAGTCCAAAAATCAAGGTGAACTTTACTCGTTAATGATGAGAATTAGAACCTGCCAAATCAAAGCATAATGTAAACAAATGTTTACTAACTAACACTAATGAATGAGTATCATTTTAATAATATTAATCACTATGTAAAGAAATAGAACATAATATTTGCTAGTGACTTAAAGTATAGATCTAAGTGCAAAAACTGTTATTAACATCAATTTATATATATTATAAGAAATTATATACACTAAGGTGGAGGGAAACCTTGGTTGAAAGTAGGTAACTCATCACCAAATTTGCTTTGCATAAAATTAAGGAGAACTTTAAGTTGATCTTGTGTTTGTGAAAGTTGCTCTTTAGTCTCTTCATATCCATTTAGCTTTTCTTTCAAAGTGTGCACTTCATTTTGTAACTCCTCAACATTTTTTTGGCTAGAGCTACCAACATTGTCAAATTGCGTGAAATATCTACGTGTTTTGAAAACACTCGTGGGGCAAACACCAACACCTAAACCACACACTCGACCTAAATGTTCAGCTCCGTACACTTTCCAATAACATCATCTGGATAGGCATTAATCTTTGATGGAACACCTTCAGTGGCAACACGTTCTTGATCTTGAGACAAATTCTCTGATATCTTTTCCTAGTAGAGAAATAAAAGTGAGATAAATTTCCCGTATTGGCAAGTAGCAAATACTTTATAAACAATAACAATGTTATCTTTTTTACTTACTGCGATGGCTTTTCCTTCCTCATTCACATAATTTCCATTCTTTTTAAGCAAAGTTGACAATATAACCTCAGCACGACATACAGGTCTATTCAATTGTAGCTCCTAAGATATTAATAAAATATAAATTAATATGTAACTTTCGTATACAAATACTTTAATGTATTACAAAAATAAAAGTTATGTATTAACTTACCATATGATGACCCCTTCTTGCGTTGCTCATACTACCCCCAACATGTGAGACTTTAAGCATCTTTCGATTTTTCATATTTTGCTCACTTAGTTTCTACAATTTTCAAATGTTAGTGATTATATACATTTAATATAAAATGTCAATGTACTTTGTTCACTTTGTAAAAATAATGCAACAAATATTTATACCTTCATTTGTGGTTTTTTATAGTAATTAACGAAAGCAATCCAATCATTTTCAGGCACAGAAAGATCAATAGCAAGTAGGTTTTCCTTACTTTTGTTAGGGTAGAAGTATTTACATCGTAATTTATATTTATAGGTCTTCCATCTTTCTCCTAGGATTGCCCATGTCCATTTTATACCAGCAGCATAGTCATACACAATGATCCTTGCAATATTATATAAACATATCAATTTTCAATGACAAGAAATACAACAAAAGAAACGTTCTACGAAGTTTAGATAATAACCTTGATGCAGTTCCAAATTGTTTTACTATTGTTTTCCCATTCATTGCAGAATTTGAAAACGCAAAATCCAAAAATTGTTTTACTCCATTTAAGAACTCTTTTGATCTCAATGGTTTGTCAATCCAACTCTTATCAATCATAGTTGGATGAATCTGTTTTCATATTTGAATAAAATTATTGACGCATTTAAGGTATCAAATAATAATATAAAGAAATTAAGTTTAAACTCCATAGTTATAATTTTACTAATATACAATCATAAACTATTCACACAAGCAATGCATTTTAAACTCCATAGTTATAATGCAGATTTCTACTATGTATTCTTATTATTAGAAATTTAAAAGCATACTTCATTTGAAATCAAATACAAACAAAAATATACACATAGTCTAAAGAAGGAACAAGAGTGAATAATAATTAATAAGTAAAGAAGACTTAAACACAGTGAATCAACTTATGCGAAAAACTTAAATAACAAGGCATAACATGTAGCCTTAAAAGGGAGGAGTCAGCACAGGACTATTGCAACAATTAACCAAATTATTTAGGTTAATTGTTCTGGTATAGCAGTCCTCTTGCGATTCCACGAGGTAAAATACACAATTTCCACGAACAATGAACTTGCAAAATATGTTGATTAATTTTTTAATAATTTTCAATTGTTAGCCTTCACTCTCTTTTTCGAATCTGCACTAGAAAAAATAGAACGTTGCCTATATAAATTGAGAAAAGAAATGCATCATGTTAATCCATGACACAGTTGCAGCCAAACAGGAAAGTGTAAATGACAAAAAAACCATGATCATCAGCTTAGTAAGTGTAATGGTGGCAATAGCTCTACTAAGTTCTTGTATCTACTACTTCTGGAGAAGAAATTGGTTATGTAAAGGTAATTATAACAAGTTAAATACAATTTGAAAGTTCTCTAAGTTTAATTCAAAAAGTTATATATGACAATCGTTCTCTATTCAAACTTACTAGCTTCCATGGTAGGTGGATTTCTGTTAAGGACCACTTCTATAGCTTTTCATGATCATGTTCAAAGAGAGGATCCATTCAGTGGAGACCTTCCTATAATCTCTTTCACTATAATTCAAAAGATCGCCGATAACTTTTCGAAATCAACTAAATTAGGAGAAGGTGGATTTGGCCCAGTTTATAAGGTATGAATAAATTTGATCTAGAATCCAAGCAATGCATTTATAGTTTTGTTTTGTAACTTTGACATACTCCTATTCAATTTTAATTGATTTTCATCTTTTTATCAGGGTACTTTACCATATTGCACAAAAGTTGCTGTCAAAAGGCTTGCAGAGATGTCTGGTCAAGGTTCAGAGGAATTCAAGAATGAAGTAACCTTAATAGCTAAACTGCAACACAAAAACCTAGTGAAAATCTTGGGTTGCTGCATTGATGGAAATGAAAAGTACTAGTATATGAGTACATGCCAAATTCAAGCCCTGCCTTTCACCTTTTCAGTACGTTTTGACAAACCTTATTCATCACATTTGCTTTAATGATTTTTTTTTTTACTTGCTCCAATTTAGTTCTAATGAATAATATATGTACATCTACATCAGTAGGTAGAATGAGATGAAAAAGAATTTTGGTGTTTGGGACTAACTACAAATATTGAAACATCAAACATTATAAAGAATAATCGTAACTGGGCACATTATAAAAACAACTATGAAGAAAAAAGTGAATGAGATAGTCTTCATTGGTGTTTAATCATCAATATTATGAATACAATGTTCCTTGGCTTTGCAGATAAGGAAAAGCATAAGCAACTGGATTGGAAATTACAACTAAGCATTATCAATGGAATCGCAAGAGGACTGCTATACCAGGATAATGTGTCTTCAAGTGAAATGAAAACAATCAAGTTATGATACATTCTATAACAGAACAACAATGTCAATGGATACTACTTTAGAGGGAGAAAGAAAAGTATAAAAAATGACCTGATTCACTTCTATGACAGTAAAAAAAATCTAAATTATTAAAATTAATCTTAGAAGACTACAACATACATTGATGTATATCAAATATATCATCTGTGTAAGCTCTTCAAACATAGAAATCTCAATTTCCTCCAACAACAGAATGAGCAAATTTCTTCTTTATACTTACCTATCTATATAAATTCTAGCCATTGCCAAACTCTGTATACATCAAGTGATATCTCATGAAACAGTAGATTTCCATGAAATCTTAATGCCCAGAAGATTAATTTGTACTCATTTTATAGACATAAGAGAATTACTAATAATCTT
Source organism: Cicer cuneatum (assembly GCA_037974295.1). Classification (NCBI taxonomy): domain Eukaryota; kingdom Viridiplantae; phylum Streptophyta; class Magnoliopsida; order Fabales; family Fabaceae; genus Cicer; species Cicer cuneatum. The sequence continues at coordinate 4,037,471 of JBBPBO010000002.1, read as the reverse complement.
TGTAACTCATTTTACTTATATCAATCCACTAAAGTAAGGAACTCCAGTAAAATTACAAAATGTGATTCAATCATAACTAATAAACTCAAATCAGACCTGAAGTATTTTAGTTTAGTTTTGACAATTTTTAAATAGCTTATTTTTAAGTAATAGTTTCTTTTAACTTTCTGAATGATGATTTTTTTCAAAGAAAAAAGTTATCTTGTTATGTAAGCCTTCCATAGTTGAATGATTAAAACTTTCATTGAAAAGTTATTTACTTAGAAGTGTCTATTGCCTTATCTGTAGTACAGATTGAAGAGCTCAAGCTTTGCTCCTTTGCTGAGGTAATTATTTTCTGAGGCGTTCTTTTTTAAAAACAAAATGCCAAGGGCTTAGATTTTGAGACTTAGTATGGTTCTTGTGGTTAGATACGTTGGTATTTCACATATTCCTGGGAGCATCAGTAGCATTATTAACCAACCCAATTCACTCTCATGATAGCATCAGTAGCATTATTAATAACATGATAACCAACCCAATTCACTCTCATGATAACATGATAAGCATCAGTAGCATTATTAATAACATGATAAAATTTGCAGCATCAGTAGCATTATTAATTTGGATTGTTACCTCTCTCCTATGATCTCGAGTGTTAATCTTTTCTTCTTCAAAAAACCGCATGATTCGGCGAAATAGACAGGAACTGCAACAGCAACAGTAACACCCTACAAAATAGAAAAAACATTAAAACAAAATTAAACTTAAAAATACGCGAAGCTGCGAAGCTGTGAAGATGGAAAGGACGGGAAGAGGGAAGAGGGAAAAGACGCGAATCTTTAAATTAAAAAGGATAGGCGGAAAGCCAGACGTTATCTTGGAACCTTAGCCCGAGCATCTTGTTATCATACCTTCGAGACTTGCTGGTCTGCTATGTTAGGAGAACAAGTCCTCCCCCAGCTTAACAACAAAAACAAACAGAGGAGCCGACGGGGGAGCAAAACAAATAAGCTCCACCGACAAATGAGCGCCCTTCCTCACCGGAACAACCCGAGAAAACAAAGTAACGCGCCGCTGCAGGGGAGATTCTTCTTTCTGGAGCCAAAGGAAACTGGCGATCTATGTCTCACCCAGGTTGCTCTAAAACCCTATCCCAGCACCGCTTCACTCGATAGCAAGTGAGGAAGCGAAATCTGACCAAGAATGAAAGAAGGGTTTAAGGGAAGAGAAAGCCCTAACTAACCGAGAATGAAAAAAGCGTTTAAGGGAATAGTGAATCTGAAGAAAGAAAAAAAAGAGGGAAAATGAAAATGAGTGAAAATGAAAAAGAGGGAAACAACGCCACTTATTACAATGTTAGCCACAGTTAACCGTGGCTAATTGTTTAGGTTACACACGGCTACCGTAACCATAGCTAATACACCGTGGCTAATCACGATATCTTTTATATTTAATTTTTTTTTATAAATAATAATGATAGATTATTAAAATTATAGTGATAAGTTATTAAAACATTTCCTAAATCTTTAGTGTTTTGAAAAACTGACATCTTCTGTCTCCTCTTATTTCTTTACGATTTTCCTCTCTTCTCTTGGACCTCTTAGTTGCAGCGGTCAGCCTCTAGCATTGCTTCTTGGTCTTAATTTTTAGATTATCTCAATTTGTTTTTTATATTTTTCAAGTTCTTACTCTTTTACTATTCTACGTAGGTAATATTTCAAAGTTATTGTCAAATGTCAATAGTTCTTGTGAGCAATAATCTTATTCTTATCTTTACCACAATATGAAAGAAATTATTCAATTGTTCTTAAATCATAACCAAATCGCTGATATTATATTATAAATTACGTGATTAAAAAGATAAACGAAAAATAAAATATACATTTATTAGAATTTATACTGATAAAATATAATAAAATTAATACAACGAATTATATATACAAATAAACTACTTAATATCGAATGATAAACTAACTAATATCGAATAGAAAAACTATAACTCAATTAGCAACCCAACTACTACCTATTAACAATTAATATATGATATGGTGTGATACTATTTCTTAATTGTGAATTGTTTTAGTTAATTTGTGAATTGTTTTAATTAATGTATTTTTTTAATAGTGACATGTACAAAAATTAATGTATTTTTTTAAAATTTTAAATAAAAATTATAAATTTTTAATTAATATTTAGCGCTTGCTCCAATAAACAACGGTGTATGTACGTCCTAACCGTTTTATAACCAAATCCACTTGTGTTTAAATTAAATTAAATGTTTAAATTAAACTATAGGAGCCGGGTCCCATTTAGAATATAAAAACTTGTTAATTGGACATCACTTATTCTTAGTGCTAACCGGAACTTTCACAATTGATATCATGAATCAATGAACAACCATGTTGTTGCAGTGATGCACAGTAGTGCATCCAGTAAGCAGTGAGTAATGTTCTTCAACAGCTGTATCCTTCATCTAGCTTGGCTAATAAAATGATTAAAAAATAATTATGTTATCAAATAATTGTGACTATATACAGTAATAATTAAAAATAACAATTAAAAAAAATCACATTAAAAATTAATAATACTTACTTTTTTTTATTAATCACGTCATCAACATTGTCAATCATTAATTGGACACTCACACGCTCATGCAGCCATAAAATCCAACACGTGTCATTGTGGACCCAAGGTTAATTTTAACTTCATGAAGAAGATAAAGTCCAATCTTTTTCTGAGACCGACACGTTGATGTCACCTTAAAAAAAAAAGTGAAAGTGACCCTTAAATTCAACCTCACCACCATAGTGGCAACTGACTCAAAAGCTATGCCATGTACGCGTACAGTTTCCCAAATTATACACTCTCTGACCAAAATACCCCTAGTAAATATCATTATTTACAGAGTACTGCCCTTGCATGACGCCCTTAAATATGAGCCCCTTAAGCTGCCTTTCTTCCCTTTCTCCTTCTTTCCTTTCACCACTCTTAAGTTACAAACCAACCATGCTTCCTACCCTTTCTGCTTCCAATTTCACGGCGTTAGATGTTGATTTAACGCCGTGGGATTTCGCTGACGTTTTGTCACCCTTCGAAGTACCAATTAGTCCCAAACTCACTTCAAGTTCCGGTTCGGGTGAACCAAATGAAACCCGTCTTGAATCAGAAAAACCGGGTTTTGATGATTTGAACCGGAATATAGAGGAGAGAAAGCGGAAGAGAATGATATCAAACCGGGATTCAGCACGGAGGTCACGTATGCGTAAGCAAAGGCATCTAGAAAATTTACGGAACCAATTAAACCTTTTTAAGGTTAAAAACCGGGAATTAAAAACCGGGTTGCAATTTCTACTTTGTCACTGTAATCGCCTCCGAACCGAAAACGAATGGCTCCGGTCTGAACGAACCGTGCTGAGGCAAAAATTATCGAACATAAGTCAAATTTTGGTTTTTCAACCGTTCTCCACTGCATGGCCATGCAACATTGTCACAGCTGAATAAATTAACTTTGATGATCATGATTAACAACGTTGATTAATTATAAAACGGTCTCCGTTAAATATACTGGAGATATAACTTGTTTTAATTTGTTCGTGTAAGTAAATTAGGGTGGTATGGTGTTTTTTTGTTGTTGTGGAAAACGGTAATTAAGGTTTTGGAAAATATTGATGCCATGGTTTTCATTGTTTTTTCAAAACCAGGGTTCGCTAATTATGTAATTAAAATTCCCCTCAAAAAAATAATTATGTAAAGTATTAACTAGTGTTTTTTTTTAGTTCTATAATATTCTACAATACTCCATGAAATTATGAATGTTGCCTTACTGTGGTTGCATGTTGCTCATCATATTGATTCGTTTCCTCCAGCTACGGCTTTGTTATTTTATTATGATATCATTCATATTCCATATCATGCAACCCAATTACCCAAGTTTAATTTGCTGCATATATTAAAAAATCTCTTTTATATGAATTAAAATGACAGATACAAACACTCCAATGATTTAATATAATAGTAAAAGAAATATATATTAAATATAATATGTTGCGAATTTGATTTTGTAGAAAAGAGACAAATATAAGTTATTCTAAAATTTTCTTTAATTTTAGTTGAAACGTCATCTTTCACCATAAATGTTTATTATAAAAAATGTCATTTGTCATCTACAGAAAAATAAAAGGAATATTCCGATGACATAATATTAATTGGCTTGGAATACTTAATAAACCTAATGTTGCCTTGCATGCATATGCAATGTATCATATAGTATACACTTTGTGGCAAATAATAGAGGCCAAAAATAATATTTAAGAAGCATTAATTAAAAGTTTTCTTAACACACTCGTTCATATAGTACTACTTCTGTCTCTTATGGAAAACACTTATTATTTTTTTTAATTTTATTAAGAAAGTCGATAGAATAATTTATGTATCTTTTTATGTTTTATTTAATATTTTTAAAATAATATTTATATTTGAATGTGTTAAATTTAATTTTTTATATTTTAAGATAAATTAGTAATATAATAAAGAATATGTTTAGAAAAAATAATAAATATATCTAATAAATTAAAGAGTGCTTAAATTTTAGGATAATTTATTTTCCAAATGGTATTTATAATTAGGGACAATGGTTAGTAAAAAACTGTAAAAATATTTAATGAGTGCAAATTTGATACTGCAATACTTCGCCTCTCTACATATAATGTGAATAAATTTTGCTGCTATACTCTTTAAAAAATTATATACGTATGTCACCACATTTAATCAAACTATAGTGAACGACTTAATTCTTCTTTATAATTAGAGGTGATTGGTTTTGGATTAAGACCAATTAATGAGATAGTCTCATTTTCCAATAACAATATAAAGTATCAAATAACTTTATGCTTAATTTTTAACTCCCTCTGTCTTAGAGTGAATATGGATTTTGCTCATTCCTTGCATATTATAAAATCACTACATACATAAAAGAAAATAGTAACATTACGCAACTACCCTTATTAGTAATTGATATGTTTTTTCCTACCACAAATGTAGAGCGTAAAACAGTTTTATAAGAATAATTTACATATATAACATTAATCAAGGGACTTTTCCTTTGTTTTGGGACTTTACCTTAGTTTTGGTTAAAGTTTAGTATACCTTGATAGTTTGGCAGGTGTGTTTATTTTTAATTTTTTTTAGCACCACTGACTATATAGTCAATAGGAAGACACGATTTGAGGAATGGTATGTATGAATATTGCCAACCAGATATGCCGAAAATATGGGAAAGATGACTCGATAATAAGGCATCACAAATTCTCACAAAGCTAAAGTTATTATGATTATCCATGTAATTAGTCGAGTGGGAGGTTACATCTATGTAGGTCACAACTCATGGTCCGAATGATTAGTTTTGCTTGTAAATATTAGTACTTGTAATATTTTAAGGCACACTCAATCAATCAAACAAATTTTTTACACATTATTTATCTTTTTATCATTGTAATATTTTAAGGCACACTCAATCAATCAAACAAACTTTTTACACATTATCTATCTTTTTATCATTCCATTTATTTTATACATTTTTTAGTTCAGTTGTTTAAACACAAAAATACCATACTTAAACACTCCTTGAAGTAATTAAATAACTCATAGTTAAGGGACATAGTTTTTTGCTGAGTGTAAGTTCGAAGAAAAATGAGTCATAATTGAGAGCAGTTAGCCGACTCCTTAATATAAGTTTCAACACCTCTTTTATTTTCTTTTGTCACATAATAGAATGTTGGAAAAAACAGACATAGAAAAAATTATAAGAACACAATCACAACACAAAAATATAACGTGAAAACTTTAAAATTAGAGGAAACATTATTACCGTTGTCTAGAGACAACTAGAAAACAACATTATATGAGAATTTGTACAACACGTAATCTTCTTTCAAATACCGAGACTTAAGTACATCCACATCTTCCAAATTAAATACTTAAAATGCATATTATAACACTCTAAGACAAAAATATAAGAGAAAGCAAACAAGTCATATAAAAGCTTAAAGTTCTTCATGCAATAATAAATGAGATTTAATATTTAAAATTGATTATGTATTAAAACTCACTCTTTAGTGGTCCATAGCTTATATAATTTGTTTGGTGAACGGTCTCAAGTTTAACGATTGCTCAATGATTTTCAATGGTCATTATATGAGTAGACTTGACTTGGAACTTTTGATGGTCGAATCAAAGCTATAAATAGCTTTTGATTTTTAAGTTTGCTTTCATCCTCCATTCATAATATACGCCATCTAAATTGGAGAGATTTAGGGTTTGAAAGAATCAAAAGCAAGATATCTAACGGTACTAGTTGAAAATAAATAGTGATTTTCATTTTCCGTATTTGATTTATTGATTTTGTTATCACGTATATATCTCATTAGTCTCTCTGTTACAATTTCTGGTCAATATGATACTATTCAATCATTTTCAACATACAATATATAGATATATAATCGACCAAATTTTAAACCAACCTATATGTCGTTAGTTAATTACTAAAATATATTGAGTAAAAAAATTATGAAAATATATCGAAACCACAGATTTCTCATATCAAAGATCAATTTTAAATATAAAACTTGGATTACGTAAAAACATCTTCTTCGTTTAGAGTCGTTTCAGTCACAATCAGATGGAGCTAGGTATATTATTGGTTAAACGCATTTCAAATCGTCAAATAATCATTCTGGCAATAAATATTCATTATAGAGTATACTGTCTTCATCTTTGCCTTTGTTTGCTTTCGTAAGTGCTCTTTCTGCACTTCCAAGTTACACTTTGCTCTGCTTCTAGACAAATCCAATGAGAAAGTCACGGAAAAAATTGATGTATTTCCCTGTTTGGCACATGAATCGGTGGAGTAATTAACATTTATTTACTCTATTTTGTTGCTCATATTAATTTCCCTTGATTATAATTTCTTATATATTAAAGTTATTTTACTTTTCCTAATTAATTAAAAATTTATTAACAACTTATATATAATTTTAGTTTGTTTTTTTACGTTAGTGATACAATATAAAAGCAAATTTGGGGGATGAAATCTGGAAGAAATGATGATGGATGATCCAGGGCTGAAGTAGACAAATAACAAGTTAGCTTAAAGCATAAAAGATTTTTTTTCAGAAAAGAGAATTTTATTCATAACCAAGATGTCCTTAAGTTTAATTTAGTTAGCATATATTTTATTTTAATCCATTACCATTTTAAAACTAAACTATGCGACAAGTATTTTTTTATAAATAAAATATTTATTAAAAGGAGTACAAAGTACTCTTTACCAAACATATTATAAATCCGGTCATCATCATAATAGAGAAATCTTTGTTCACCTTCTATGAAAAATTGCCCACAACAAATATGTTTGATACCATGTATCTTTTGTTTTTAGTTCATTCTTTTAATATCAAAATAATGATGAAAGTATCTAATCTTTCTAGTTTTTATTTTAACTATAAGAATGGTAACTACTACCAAAACATGGTAAATATCATTTTTTAAATTTTATCAGACATTTATTTATGATCAAATATCTCATTTTACTTTTATATAATTAATCTCGTCTTATCTTTGCTCCATATTTTTTTTCCATCGTCATTCTCTCTCTAACTTTTCATTTTTCTTTTACTCTCTATTATACATTATTAAATTATTATGTCTATCTACTTTATTTTCATCATATATTATTTATTATATTTGTTAGATTATTACTTGCACTCAAATAAATTAATAAAACTACACAATAGAATGATACAAAGGCTTGTTTATTTCATAATTTGTAAGCCTATTTATACATGAATCATTCTCTAACTAGTTAGCACGTATGCTAACTGAAGTCTAACTAACTTATTGGTTAGTTAGTTATAACATCTAATTGTTACATTACTTAAATTATAAGTCACCTAATACTTTCCCTTAATTCAAATATCTAAGTAATACTACACCTAGCATTTGCCCCTGCTCCCTAAATATGTTTGATCTCAATGCTTTAGTCATAATATCAGTTGCTTGCACTTCAATTTGACAATATATGAGATTGAGCTTATTTCGTCCCCCTTGATCCCTTAAGAAATGAAACTTTGTCTCTATATGCTTGCTTCTTCATGAGACACATGATTTTTTGCTAGATTGATAGATGAGATGTTGTCAATCATCAATGGAATTAGTCTGCATATTTCAATCTTCAACTCATTAATCAAGGATTCGAGCCATAAGGCTTGACATACTGCATAGCTACCAATAATGTATTATGGGCTAGCAGGATGACAGTGTTATGACTGGTTGTTTCTTTGAGCTCCATGCAATTAAGGATTTCATAAACTTGAAGACATAACCTAATGTGCATTTTCTATCGTTTTTATCTCCACACCAATCAGAATCTGGATATCTAATTAGGTCTTCATCTCCCTACTTCATGTTTCTGGAAACAGAATTTCATGCTCTTGTGTCCCTTGAACATATCTCATGATCCTCTTAACTGCAATTAAGTGAGTATGCTTGGGATTTTACATAAACCTGTTATTAACACCAACATTATAGCGTAGGTCAGGCCTAGTGTTGCACAAGTATCTTAGAGATCCAACAATCTATTTAAATAGGGTGGTGTCAACTAGTTTTCCTTCAGCTCCTTTTTCTAACTTGACATTGACTTCAATTGGAGTGACAGTAAAATTGCAACCAACCATGTTGTATCTTCTCAAGATTTCACAAGCATATTTCTTTTGATGCATTACCATCATTCCTTTGTTCAGTAAACTCCATACCCAGGAAGTAAGTTAGCTTTCCTAAATCTGACATTTCAACCTCATTCTTCATGATTACCTTGAATTCCTCAGTTTCTTCCTTGTTACTGCCAGTCACCAACAGATCATCAGCATACAGACGAAGCAGGGGCATTGTTGGCCTTCCATTTTGAGTGTAGTGCTTCACATAAACTCCATATTCTACTATGGATTTGATGAAGCCAATGCTGATAAGGAATAAGTAAATTCTTCTATTCCAAGCTCTGTGTCACACCCCAAGTTTAAAACACAGCGCAGATGTATTTTTTTTTAAGTAAAAGAATTGTTTCCCGTTTTAATTCAAAAAGAATTAAAATAAAGTTTTCGTAAAATAGTACGTCATAGATTAATAAGTACTTAATTCTGGAAATTTAATAATAAATAATTAAGGCATTTTTAAAAGATAACAATGTCATAACATTCCCAAGAGACAATATCAAAGTGCGGAATAAGTAGTACAACAATTTTCCAAAATAAAACAAAATACATTTCTAGCTCAATTCCTATACATCAAGTCTAACTGATCATGCGCTAAAGCTGCAGTAGTACGGATTTCCTCCGCATCCCAAACAAGTCTCCTCCGACTCTACCGCTCACCTCAACGTAACCTCCTCCTCCTCATCATCATACAGAGAGGGGTTGGTCTCCTCAGAAGTCAGATCAATACGCAGTCTCGGTTGCTTCGGCGGTGCTGGAATCTCATAACAATCATCGGAGATCCTAGACGGACCCGGAATCTCAGCTGCTACTGGCTTCGGCTCTTCATTCTTCCCTTCTGCCTCAGACTCATGTACATCTCCTCCAATCACTGGGTTAGGAGTCACCACTCCTACGGTGGCCTCCGTCTCAACCCCTCTAGCTGGCTCCGCAGCATCATCAAAAATCTCGTGCGCCTCCAAAATCAAACGAGAAGGCACAGGAAAATCAATCATCGCATAGCTGTGCTCCACGTAGTACGCCACTCCATTAGTCCTACAAGTCCTCTTCAATCTCCCCGTATAAGTAGCCCTGCTTAAGGTGGGGTCGTAAACCCAAGCAGTAGGCACGACACGATCAATGAAGTCGAGCGACGTTTCCGTCGTCTCGGGACCCACGGGTGGCGTGGGTTTGGGGGGCATATGAGGACAAAGCCCAATTTCCACAATATAATAGCAAGGGTCACCGACCGAAATTAACAAATAAGCACTAAGCATATATCTCACAGCAACAAATATATTCATAGCATAATATATGACAATGATGAAAGTTAAGGATGCTCATTTGAATTTTCATGACATATAAGCTTTTTCAAAACAGCAACCGTTTCATATGGAAAATATGTAGTAAGTACAGTCAACACTTCAATAAACACAAAAATTAATCAGAAATTCAGATTCTGTCAAGTACTCACACACATAAATTTCCAAACATCATCATATAAACCAATCGTGACCCACCGGTCAATCCCTCGATGCAATATGTATATGCTCATGTATACAATTTCTTGGAATCACCAAGGTGCAGTCGCTCAACAGACCAGCACATTTCAAATATGTATGACTTTAACGGCCCTCAAGACCAGGGTGCAATCGCTCAACAGATCAGCACCAGTGCAGTCGCTCAACAGATCAGCACCAGTGCAGTCGCTCAACAGACTAGCACTGGTGCAGTCGCTCAACAGACCAGCACGATTGACATATACCAAGGTGCAATCGCTCAACAGACCTGCACTCGTGCAATCGCTCAACAGATCAACACGTGGTTGCGCATTACTCTGTGGCCCATCGCGGGTACCACTTGAATATGCAATGCATGAATATACAGTGTTTCACTTCACTGGAAACAGTATGCAAAATTAGAAAATTCATGTCTTTCCATCATATTTCAAAACATCTCAGCACGATCAAGTTTATCATCATCACAATCATGATTAAACAGTCAAGTAATCATTAACACTTTGCAATGTTTTCCCAAACTCTTAAAATTCATAACACAGTGTTTAAAACTGAATTTTCTGGAAAATACGAATCTGTATTCGAATACAGAAGCAAAAAACAGTGCAGAATTACACTCTGTATTCGAATACAGCCCTCTAGTATTCGAATATAGAGGCAGTCTCAGTGCACAATCAACATTCTTCACTACATCAGTAAAGTCTCAAAAATTTCATCACCACCACTTCAAACTATCACAAAAATTCCATTTTAATTCATCATAAACCTTCCCAATACTCCCCAACACTTAGGGTTCATAAAACAATGTTGAAAAACTTGGAATTTCTAAAAACTCGAATCTGTATTCGAATACAGCCCTTGTATTCGAATACAGAAGCATGAAACTGCAATGTTAACATTCTGTATTCGAATACAGCATGCCTGTAGTCGAATATAGAAGACAAAACCTTGAAAAATTCAGCATTTTCTCCCTGGTCGTTAAAGGTTTTCAAAACATCATCCTCTCCTATTCAAAACTATTTCAAGAACTCTATTTTAAATCATTTTAACCTTTCTTAAAGTTTCCCAACACTTTAAAATTTACACGGCAGAGTTTAAAACTTGATTTTCTGGAAAACACGAATTTGTATTCGAATACAGCTTCCTTGTATTCGAATACAGAAGCTAAGAACTGAGTTTCTGGAAAAACACGAATTTGTATTCGAATACAGATCCATTGTATTCGAATACAGAAGCTGTAACTTGTGAAAATCTGCATTCTGTATTCGAATACAACATGCCTGTAGTCGAATACAGATGCGAATACAGTGTTAAAATCCCACTTCTGTATTCGAATACGACATGGTTGTAGTCGAATACAGATGCTAAGTCAAAAGCAAAAATCCTTCCTTTGTATTCGAATACAGGGGCTCGTATTCGAATACAAGTTTGAAAACTTAAGTAAAACAAAAGCTTGACATGCTGTATTCGAATACACACATGTTGTATTCGAATACAACTTCGAAATCAGTGAAATTTTCCTGAGACATTCAACACATTTCAAACTGTTTCTTTTGAAAAATCAGCACAACTCCAAAACAGTTTTATCACTCTTTTAAACCACAAAACTCAGACTTTTACATCAGCCCAGATTTTTCCAGAAGGAAACACTTTCATCAGTTTTAAAACCCTTTTTATTTTGAAATCATCAGTAACACCAGATTTTCATCAACAAAACAGCATGCAAGCATTTCAGCTTTCTCAAACCATCAGAACATCATGCATGCATTTCAACTTTTTCAAACATCAGAACAACATGCAAAGCATTCAGCTTTTCTCAAACATCAAAATAACATGCAAAACATTCAGCTTTCTCAAACATCAGAACAACATGCAAAGCATTCAGTTTTTCTCAAACATCAAAATAACATGCAAAGCATTTTAGCTTTCTCAAACATCAGAACAATATTAACACATTCAGTCAAACAGTAAGCATCACATAGCAGCAAAATACCAACAGAATGCATTTTTGCAATATTCAAAATAGTTTTATGAATATGCTTTTTACTCCTCTTCAAAATAACATGCAATGCATTTTTCAGCTTTCCCCATAAACAAAACAATATTGGAATAATCACCCTAAAACAGCATGTTGCAGATTTTTAAAACCTCAACAAAATGCATTTTCTTTCATCTTTCAAAGTGTCATGTAAAACAGTTTCTTTTTCAAAACAGAAACTCAAATATAATCACACCTCAAACATACATTTACAGTCCTAGAATGCAACTAGAAAGTGGAAGGTGCCCTTACCCTTGTTGTGTTTTCTGCTTCTGCTCAAGTTTATGTTTTCGCTCCCGTTTGCGCTTCAAAAACCGGTGAAACTGCCGCTTGCGTTTGCTGCTACGAAACTGGGTTCTCTAGCTCCGTAATAATGTGGGGAACAACTTTTGTACTGGGGGCTTTCTGGTTTGGGGCCTAGGTTTCCAATTAATGGCACTTTTGAGGAACTCCCTCTTTTCACTTTTGAAATCGTGAACAGAATTCAGAAAACAGAATGGGAGGGAAGGGTGCTGTTACATGCAGCACTATTACATGCAGTATGGGCAGTGAGGAAGGATGGATGGTGTTCTGATTTCACCATCCTTCTCACTCCTATTTATAGGCTTGTGTGGTGCCATCTCACCCGATACTTGTCTGATTTTCAGCACTTTACCCGTCTCGTCGCAATTAGCCGCTAATCCCTTAATTTACTGTCCGTTAATTTAATTACTCGTAATTAAATTAATTCATTCTTAATCCAATAATTTTAATTCATCCTCCAAAATAAATATTTATATATATATATATATATTCACTCAAAACATACATATATTAAATATTTTACAATTATCCCCAAAATACACTTAAAATTAATTCCATAATTTTAATTAAAAATTAAGGGTCTTACACTCTGGGAGCTTGCTTCAAGCCATAAATAGTTTTTCTTAATCTGAGCACGTTATCTTTAGTGTTTTTTGCACTTCTGTTGGATTTATTCACATTTTATCACACTTTTTCTCCATGACCTCCCAGACTTTCTGAAATTCAAATAATGCTCGAATTTGAATTCATCATCTATCCCAATCTTTTCCATCAAAGTGTGGCATATGTGCTGCAAAATTGCCACAGTTTTCATTGGAATTTATCTTCACTTCACTCGTGTTTGTTTGTGGATTCGATCGAACTAATGGCTCTAGATACCAATTTGTTAGCTTATTACTTGCACTCAGAGAAATTAGTAAAACTGCACAATAGAATGATGAAAAAGCTTGTTGATTTCATAACTTGTAAGTTTATTTATACATGAATCATTCTCAACCAATTAACACATATGCTAACTGAATTCTAACCAACTAACTACCTGATTGCTTAGTTAGTTATAACATTTAATTGTTATATTACTTGAATTACAAGTCACCTACTAATATTAATATAGCTATTTGCTTGTGCTTATGTCTAACTCAATTGTCAAAATACTAATATTAATATTGTTAGGTTGGATATCATGTCTCTGATTCAAATTTGAGATATCGCAGTTATGTGTTAGTTTCTAGTGGTAATTATACAATCGCATTTATAGATAAAAATATATATCTATTTACTTTCTTGTAATATATATATATATATATATATATATATATATATATATATATATATATATATATATATATTTATATACGAAGAAAATAATAAAACTCTAAATATATATTTATGTGTTAACGATACATAGAACAAAAATGTTTATCATTGATCAATTAGTTATTATATGGTCTTTACCAAGTTAACTTGTAAAAAAAGTGAATATGTATCATGAATAGTGTGTCTCTTAATTGTATCGTCTATGCAAAACTTAGAAAAAAAAATTATAATTTACTATGGAAATCATACGCGAGATAAATATTTGTCATTGATTTATTTGTTAAAAAAATAATAAATTAATTAGTTAAAAGGGAAATATATATTATATGTAAATAGTTTTTCTTGTGAATATCTTATAGATAAAATATTAATAAAAAATATAGCACACTCATTAGAATTTTTTTATAAATATAGACGAGACAAATATTTGTTACTGATCAATTAGTTTAAATAGAATATGCATCTCATTAGTAGTTTATCTCTTAAACATCTTATAGATAAAAATTTGAAGACAATTATAATACAACTATTATAATATATTGTATAAATTGTATTCATAAGAAATTATTTGTTATTTATCAATTAGTTAAAATACAGTTTTTCATACATCAATTAGTTAAAAGAGAAATGCATATTTTATTATTATTATTATTATTATTATTATTATTTCTTTGCAATATCTTTGAAATATAATTTTAGTAAATTATGATGTACTAATTATATTTTACCATATAAAATAAACACTGGACAAGTATTTTGTTTTCAGTGACTAGATTAAATAATATATTCAGCTAGATTTAAATTTGTACCTTCCTAAATGATTAATATTTTTAAAACCTACAACATAAGTAAAATCTATTCTAACAATAAATTCTTTGTGTGGACTACCTTAGAGAGAGTAAACAATGCCATCCCTTACGAGGTAGTTCTATTTTAAAGTGTGTAGAGAGATTTTATTATCTTGTCTAAATTGTAGTGAGTTTTATTCAGAGACAAACAATGTGGCTTATATTTTGGCATGAGCAATGTTGTCGTTAGTTAGCCTACAAGTTTTCAATCATATTTCACATTATATTTTTTATTCAATTATGAACGAAGTGAGATGAATTTCAGTTAAAAAAAAAAAGTAAAAACTCTTTGTCAACAACATAAATTAGATTTTATCAAAAAAGTAGAATATTTATTCGAGAACAATACAATTTTAAAGTTATTAAAGCTTAAAAATTACAAATCTACCAATAAATATTGCATTTAGATTAATTACATAAAACAATAAAATACATATAAATGTAAATGTGATGAAATTAAAACGTCTCAAATATTCATCCATGTCCATTTTTTAAGCATCAGCCAATTTTTAATCCCAAAACTAACTATCTAATTGTTTTATTTATTTATTTTGTCAAAGGATACGGGAAAAGACATTAAAAACAAAAAGGGCCATTAAGATATGAAAGAGTATAAGCTTTAGTCCAACATATTGGGTTTGGGTCTGGCCCAGAACTATTGGAGCCCATATTCCTAGGCGAAAAATCACATAATTTATTAGGGTTTTCGATTCCTTTCAGATCTATTACTCTCTGTTTCGCTATGTATGCTTTCCGCAGTTCAATTTTTTGTCAGAGTCGAGAATCATGTCCCGTTTCTACCGAAACTTTTATCATTTCTTCATTTTTGTTTCACCCTATTAATTGATGATTTTAATTTTACGAATTTTCCGTTTGTTTTGTAAAAACTGAGGCTATGATGAACGACAACATTTCTCGATACTGATAATGACCAAAGCAAATATTTTGCTCTTTGATGACTGTTTGTGCGTGTCTGAGCCTCTTACTTATTATATGCACTTGTTTCAGCTTAATCTCAATAAATCATCTCTCTCTCTCTTTTTTTTTTTTTTTAGCTTCAAAACATTCAATAGTTATAAGTTATAACCAGTGAGGGTGTTGTCACAGCATTGCTAAATTTGTTTTTCTTTCTTTTATTTTTTTTTTATATGTTTAATCAAGTTTTATCCATTCTAGCTTTTAAGAATATGAGATGAGATTCAAATTAATTTAACGATATAACAAAGGGCGTGACAGTGTTGTATGGTCTCATAAACTTGATATACTATTTTAATAACTCATTGTCCCACAGAAAGGAAGTACAAGAACGCTCCTTTACTAGCAATGCCTTGTAATTTTCTGGCAAAACTAATAATTGGTCTCAATTATTGGGTTAGTGGATTTACTCATCATTACCACTATAAAAAAAATAGAGTTTCTTTCTCTTTCTCAACATTCCTCCTACTCTTAGCCCTTTGTCACATCTTATTTCTTTCACTGCCAAAACCAAATCATGTCTCTAGAATTCCTGTCTCCATTAACTTGGTCACACAAATTTGCATGCAAACTGATGATGACATTGTCACTCATCAAAGTTAATCTAAATTTGAAGCTTTCATACACACTAAAGGGGTCCCACATAAATAAGTTGAGTTGCTTTGCTACCCCTGTTAACATTATATGTGTCATATGATTTTCTTCTGTAACTAGAGCCTTATATAATGTTAGGAATTTCGAACTGAGTAAAAACTTGATGTCTTTCTCATTGTTTTAGATTTTTGGAATTGTAGAATGTTGGTACATTATTACAAGTTTATTATATAAAAAAACCGTCATTACAAGTTAGAAAACATCACTACTGCTAATATACATGAAAATATAAGGAAAAGTTAAATGTGTGGAAATTGACTTTATATTAATATCTAATAAAAACTCACAGCATTACTACGTCATTCTACCTTTTTATGATTATTTTGAAACTCATTTTATGTGACACGAAGATATAGTAGTTTTTCATTGGATATTGGATATAAGTGTAAAATTGTTTTATGGTAATTGCACTATTTAAAGTTTCACTTTAATTGGAGTGAATTGAATAATTATTCATTATCTTTCTTCTATTATGATGATGGGTTCTCTTGCCAGTTACGCTCCCTTTCGTCCATGTCGTGTATTTTGATCCTTATTTCTTGATTTTGTACTCGAATTCCACCACACTTAGGACCTTTTTGGTTGAAAATATTTGTTTTGTTTTTGAGAGGTGTTGTCCAAATTCTAAAAGTTTGATTCTGGAAGATTCATCTAAGTGTTGCTTTTCTTCACTACCATGTTTGTGGAACCATGAGAACATAAGTGGGTGTCCGTGTTTCTACCTAGAACACAATGATTATCACCTTACTAGCTAGTAGCTATGAACCTGTCCTTGCTTGTTGAATCCTTCGCTACACCTTCAATGGAAGTGTGCCTATAAAGACACTGATGCTAAAGTAAAGTTGAGTTGATGTGAGATAAGTGAGCTATACTTGAGGTTTAATTACCTTATGTTTATAGTAGTTTTGTGATCCCATGAATGTTCTTATATGGCACATGTTCATGTAAGTGTTGATAGTGTATCCACATCAACGTTTTTTGTATCTTTAAAGTCTTTTCATAAGAGTTTCGAATTAAATTTGGGTTACGAGTTTAAATATTATGGGATGGACTTTTTGATATGTCGAAGTTCATCCCAATACAAACATTGATAAAAAAGATGTAGTCAAAATAGAGTGTAAATAGTATGAACAAAAAATGAAAGGTTGATTTAAAGAGGGAGGGAGCGTAGAATAAAGCAAAAGGGAATGTCTTTCTCAAACACAGATCCCAATGAAAAGCATTGCTTGCTGGAACACATTCGTTTTGTTAAGTAACTTGCTTTGCTTCTTTTCTCTATACAAATCTATTGCTGACTCACCATATATTTATTTATATACATGGTTAGATTAGATTTGGAAAATTCAACCAACAAAATAAAAACGTTACATATAATAGTTAACAATACAAATACTGGTTCTAAGGAAGTAGAATCAGTAGCTGTGGTATGATTAATTATTTCACAGTGATATCATGAACTTAAACAATCAAATGAATATAGGTGTTCTTTCACATAGTACTCGTCAGACACAACCTTCTTCTGCTTCTGCTTCTGCTACTCAAGCATTTGTACCAAGCTTTTATCATCACCCTACACCTCTTCATAACTATGGATATTACTATGGACTTGAAGATGAGCATGTTGGATTGTATTCAGCCTTGCCCTTCATGCCTGATGGATCCATTTATGGAATAGAAGCTCTATGTAAATCACAAGCACAAGGTTAATTTACTTCCAATATTTCTTACATCATTTTTTTTATGTGAAAAAATGTACTAATTCAACTTCTTGCTATTTTATGTGTACCAAAGAAGCAATGCAAGTGAGCATAGATGGTATTTTTCACAAACCAAACAATTCAAATAACATTAATCATGTGCAAGAGAATATCAGCCAACAACAACTATATTACTCTTCCTTAAGAAACCATGATGTGATGTTAGAAGGGTGCATGAAAAATCAGGTAAAAGATAGTGTTCAGCTCCCAAATATAGTTGAGGATGAAATTCTTGGTATGAAGAGTTGGGTTTCAAGGGACATTCCTGCTAAATATGAACAGGAATCAAAGACATATGGGTTGTCAGTGAGTCCTGGTTCACAATCAAGTTGTGTTACAAGTTCACAACAAACATCACTTGCTCCCATTGAAATGGTAGACATGAAAAAGAATCAGAACCAAACCGTTTTAAGGAATACTTTTGGGCAAAGAACATCTCAATATAGAGGTGTAACAAGGTTGGTTTTCCTCTAGTGCCTTTCCTTTTTGTCATGTTTAAAATGTTATTATTCAAGAAGACTATAATTTATATTTTAAATCCTATTTAGATATAAATGTTTAGAATGAAGTTTCTTCATATATAATATATGTCATATATTTCTGAAAATATAAACACAAAAATACTTGATAGACACATGAATAATAATCCATGCAAGTTCACTACTTTGACTGATTTGTGTAACTGTTTATCTCCTTTGATCAGACATAGGTGGACTGGTAGATATGAAGCTCATTTATGGGATAACAGCATTAAGAAAGAGGGACAAGCTAGGAAAGGAAAGCAAGGTAAGAAGAATTAAAGCAACTATATATGTTCACACCCCTTTACATTTTTCTTCTTCTTTATGTGTATATTTTTGGTCAAACAAATCTTAGCTTGATTCTATCCCCCTTAGAAATGCTCTGCATTTTGTAGTAATATTCATCTCTCACTGTTTTGTTTTGTTTTGTTTTTTTTTGTTGTGTTTTCTCCACATTCTCATTTTGTCTTTGATTGATGATTCCACTCAAATGCACAATGATTCCTCAGTTTATCTAGGTAAGGTTTCCAAATATTTTTTTCCTTATGATGATAAAACATGAAAATTAATTTCTATACAAGTGACTCCAAAAAATTTATTGTAGGTGGTTATGATATGGAAGAAAAAGCTGCTAGAGCTTATGATATGGCTGCACTCAAGTATTGGGGTCCCTCCACTCGTATAAACTTCCCTGTAATGATTAATTTCATTCTCATTTTCTTTTCAATTCAAGAGTCTATTTCATTAGGAGAACTGACAGTAACCGATATCAAATTAATCATGAACTCATAATTAACAGTTGGAAAATTATGAAAAAGAACTTGAGGAAATGAAGAAAATGACAAGACAAGAATATGTTGCTCATTTAAGAAGGTATGTAAAATATTTGCTTTTCAATCATTAATTCATTAATAAGTTAATAACCATTTAATTATGTTCATAACTATAACTCAAATTTGTCAAATTAGGAAAAGCAGTGGATTCTCAAGAGGGGCTTCCATGTATAGAGGAGTAACAAGGTCTCATATCACATGCATTGCATTGCTGCACTAATTTAATTTCATATGATTTATATCTTGAAAATAAAATTAGTTTTGAATTCTGATTAACTTTGTAGCAGACACCATCAACATGGAAGATGGCAAGCTCGAATAGGAAGAGTTGCAGGAAATAAAGATCTCTACCTTGGAACCTTCAGTTAGTACTCTCTCATTGTTTGGTTATTCTTTCTTTTAAAAAAAGAATATAGAGGTAGAAAGAAAATAATAATTTTATCAAACTATATGTATTAAGCAACAATTAATGTTCCATTATCATATATGTAAAATGTAATATAATATTAACCGGGAGATACAATTAAAAAAATAAATTCAGTTTTGTAAAAAAAATTACAAATGTGACACTCATTCTAAAAGAAGTATTATTGGTAATTTATTTTTCCTTTGTGAGCATTGTATGAATGGGCGTTATAATTTATATTTTATGTAAATGGTATAATAGGAAGAGGGTGCTTTATAACTTTATAAAGCTAATCTTTGATGCGATTCTTGATCTATTTGAATTAATCTTTTCAGCCACATAAGGCTGAATTTGATCATGAACAACTTTAATATTCTCTTTTATTAAAGCTGTTAGTTCAGAAGGAGACACAATCATAACATTAAATGATCTTTTTAGTACTCTCTTTACTTAAAATTCTGATCTCATGGGCCATTATTTAAAAATCCATGATCGCATGTTCTTTATAGTAATCTAATTCTTACCATTAATTAATTAAAAATAATTCAGCTACCCAAGAGGAAGCAGCTGAAGCCTATGACATTGCTGCTATAAAATTCAGAGGAGCAAATGCTGTTACAAACTTTGATATAAAAATATATGATGTGGACAAAATTATATCAAGCAGTAATCTTCTTAGCAGTGAACAAGCTAAGCGAAACAGAAAAATGGATGATGTAATTAACAATAAACTTTCTACATTTGAAGACATTGAAGTAGCAATTCCAATTCAGAAGAGATGCAAAATTCAACAACATGACCAAAATCCACCTACACAAAGCATTGAAAGTTGCAGGGTCCAATCATTTTCATTAGCTTTGGATAACATATATCATTATCAAGAAATAGATGAATCAAATCCTTCTTCATTGGTTACAAGCTTGAGTAGCTCAAGAGAAGAAAGTCCAGACAGAACAAGCTTACCAATGCTCTTTGGAATGTCATCAACAGAATCAATGCCTTCATTTTCTTTGCCACAGATTCCATTGTCTGTCTTTGCTGCTTGGAATGATGCATGATCAATTTTGTTTTCTCCTTGTTTTACATGCATGTTCACATTTAAGCATTTTTATCTTGTTGGACTCAAATGGTTGTTCACTTTTAATTAAGGAGAAATCGTTTTAAATTATGATTAGACTGAAACAACTATTGGTCAAACTTTATTTATCTATTGATCAAACTTTAAATAACTAATACACATTTTCCTGGTGCTATGATGAAGAGCTAGTTCTACTGAAATTTTATATCATTTTAGTCAGTTTGTGAAATCATTGCCAGAAATAGTCAAGAAAGTTTTGAATTAAGGATTATGATATTAACAGGGTAACATTTTCATGAGCAACCCGGTGGTAAATTAAAATAAGTTTCAACTTTAACACGTGTACTCTAGTTAAGTGCATTCCTTTCTTTAAATAATTTAATTTATTTATGATAGTGGTATTGGTTTTTCACGTCAAGTGTCACCATTACTTATTCGTTTTTTCTAAGTAAACTTTATCTGAAGTTGGCAGATATTCACATACCCAATTCTATCAAAGAGAGGTAGGCGCAAAATAGATTCCCTTGAAATTACTTTATATGATCTGATTTATGACTTAATTAACTGTATCGAATTGCATTTTGTCTTCTACTTTAAGGAAAGCCCGGTTGTTGAAATTGGAAAATTCTTTCAGATTATTTATTTTATTATATATACAGGCACCAGTGATCAACATGGGTAATTCTGTTCACACGTGAGCAATTATTTACTCAGATCAATTTCCTGTTCTCGCACAAATATGATTTTTAAATGGCCAGAGTTAGGTTATCTTAAATAATTGTGTATAATTAAGTTTTAAAGCATTAAAATTTACAAAATTTACTATAGACTTAATTTTACTGAAATTTTGAGTTGTGGGGTATTATATATTTCTTTCAAACGTTAATTTGCTATACGGATAATATTAAAAAAACTAAATGGTCATTTTGTTCCATGTGATACATTGTCACTGTAATATTTGAATTCATTAAAATTATAAACACATTTTTAAGTGTCTCTTTTGTTAGTCATTTTATAAAATAAATTGATTAATAAAAATTACATAACTAATTAAAGCTGTTAGGGGGAGCAGAGTTACTGATGCAGTAACTGCTACAATAGTAAGCCACATGTGTGGAAAGCGTATAAGAAAAGATTTAATGGATAGTTATTTAGCAGCTACATAACTATCTAGTAGAGAATAATTATATAATGTAACATGTGTGTAAAAGCAGGAGGATGAATATAATTTGTATGTTGTAGGCAGAGAGCATTTGACACTCTGAAGGAGCATTTTGCTCTGTGTTAAAGGATTACTTTACCGTGTAATTCTGTTTTCCTATTTTCAATTCTAATTATCTATTAAAAGCTATATTTAAAAACTAAAGTAATTAACAAAAGACACATTAAATTTATTTTTGTAGTTTTAATACATTTAAAGATTATATTATAGCAACATCTCACACATTTAAAATAAAAAAATGCATGCACATTAACAAATATTATATATATATATAATACACTAAGAGCGTTAACCTACACATAAATTGAAAAGCGAGTTATGTCACTTATAAATATATTTTTAAGTTATATTTCAATAAATGTAAAACTCTTAACGAACATTTGTAAAAGTTAAATTTATTTTATTACAGAAATTAATACACAATTAAATAAAAATTCCCAAAAAATATATATATAACCTTAGACGATATTTAATATTGAGACGGATAGAGGATTAAACATTCCTATCACAACTAGCTAGTTTTGTTTAAAAAAAATGAAGATGCATCTTTTTAAGGGAAAACTAAGATGCAACTATGAGTTACAAAAATAAATAAATTGAATATTCGTGTGATTGCATTGGTTATGGGTTGTTCTGAAAAATGAATCTGAACCTCAAATGCAATGCTGCCATTCTTACCACAAATTGGGTTCAGGTCCTTGGTGAGTGGTAACATTTTATAAGCAATATTATATTGGTGGCTATGCCTATCCAAACCTATCCTTATAATCTCTGTATAGACATTCTCCCGTGCTGCCAATCTCTTCCGTCCCGGCTTGGTGAGTGGTAACATTTTATAAGCAATTCTCTGTATAGACATTTTATAAGCAATATTATGTGTCTCGATTTCAATTTACATCTAATATCAGACCAAAATCAAAATAGTATGTCGCAACATTATGCTGCCAAAGTCTTATTCAAGAACCAAGAGGCACTATTGTAATTATCAAAACTTTATACCAAAAACAATTATAATTGGACACTGTCCTCCAACTCCATTCACGGGTAACCAACAAACTAATCACTCAATAAATTCAAATATTCAATTCAAATTAATTAAATTTTTTTTATTTTTACGTTTGGATTTTAACTAAACTACACCAATCAAACTGATCTTTAATAATTTGTGTTGACACATAATTTTGTCCGTTTTATTTAAACATTTTTATATAAAAAAATATATATAATATTATATAAAAAAATGAGAAAAATGTAATAAATACAAATAAAAATAAATAATTAGACTATAAACTTTATACAATCATGAGTGTTTTTTGTTCTTATTTGTCTCTGATTCCTGATCAGGCGTTCACTCTTTTCTAAAACAAAAAAAAATGTACATAATCGAATAAAAAGAAATTGAAAGGAAATAGATTGATGACAATAAAAATCAACATAATGGTGACCATTTGAATGAAAAGAAACCGAAAACAAATTGATGAATAGTAATAAAAATCAGCATAATGGTGACCATTTGAATGAAAAGAAACCGAAAACAAATTGATGATTAGTAATTGGTAATCAATCCACAATTATTTCTTTGTCTTTTGTAACCTTCAACCTGAAAACCAATTGAGCAGTATCAATATTCTTATCCTCCTCTTATTTTTTTTTATTATTGCTTCAATTTAATAAAATAAAAACGCAATTTAGTTTTTCTAAGCTTTCATTTTTTTAATCTATTGTACATGTTCCTAAAATTGTTATGCAACACATATACTAAAAAAATATATAAATAATTTATGCTTATAAATCAATCACCAAGTAAAACAAACTTCAACCCATTGTATCATAACACAAAATTGACATAACGGTTTATCAAAATAAAAAAATAAAAGAAACAATCATAACAACAAATAAATAGTTTTTATTTATTTTATTTTTAGAATTAACAGTCGCCGCCGCCGGATGAAATTCATCCTCGCTCGCCGCGCCACATCACTTAGTAGCCTTTATGTCGTGACAGATCCGACAACGCATAAGCAAACCCTTTAATAGGCTGCTTCACTGTCGTGTCCATCTGTTTCGTGCATAAACCACCGCATTACCGTTGTTTTCTATAAAAAAATCAATTGTTCTTTATTTAAAAAACCAAAAAATACAAAAATTAAAATATACAACTTATGAACAGACATCTCACATTTTTTGTATTTATTATTATTATTATTATTATCACTATTATCATTATTACATTTTTACTTCTAGATACATATATAATAATAACTATAATAAAACAATAGTCAAATAGAGTAATAATAAAATCGGATAACACATAAATATTTTCTACCCAAGAAGAACTACGTGTGTTTTGATTTCTCTATTGCACCTGGGGATACGTAGGAGCAAGGTTTTTTCCTTGTCAAACCAAATTATAAAAAAAAAATATTTTTCTTTCTTTTATTAAATGTAAATAATTTATTTTCCTTTTTATTATTCTTTTAGGGGTAAAATAAATAATTTGTATACAATTAATTATAGGGTAACCGTTTTAACGGACAATGTAGGGTAATATTACTTTCTCTACTCGTAATGGACTCCCGAATCCATTTTTTTGGTTCAAAAACTTTATTTTAGGTGTTATCTAATTTTTCCTTTTTTAAAAAAAAAATAAAAATAAAATTAGTGGCGACTCATTTTTCGCAGACAAACCGGACGCGACAGCTAGCGACTCTACTGGGGAATTTTTGAGAGTCAAGCCCAACCTAATTAATTTGATATAATTATTTATTTATTTTTATTTATATTACCCCTCTTGTTTTTATTTGTTTTAATTATTTTATTATATATTTATTGTGAATATAATTGTTGTGATTTTATTTATTTTTTGTCATTGATATGCATTTATGGTAATTTGTTCTAATTGTTTTATTTTATTTATATATCTAAACACTACACTAACACGGGATTCACACACTTATGAGTGAGCTCTATACCCGGGCTGAGTGCAACCTAAGATAAGTTAGAGACTATGTAATGATAATCTTCTGGATGTACATCCTGTTTGGTTGTCATGAAAGTCTCACATAGAGTTGACATTTTCTAAAATATTTCCATTTTAATAGTTTACCTATTAATTGGTTTAATATTTTAGAATTGAGTTGTGTGCTATAGGAACCGATTTAGAACTATAGAGCCACCCATGGTGAAGGTTCACGTTAAAGACTATAGAACAATAAGAAAATAACCATTTAGGTCACATGCATATTTGAGAAAAAAAACGAAACTACCTCTATATCATATTGCATCCTATAATCATGCATATTGCATCTTTTTATTTCATTTTATGACATTTTAAAAAAAAAAATCATTGCATATTAGGAGGTAGTAAATTTTTTTTTTTACATAATCATTTCATTCACGTTTTTTACATTCTCATAACATTTTTCTTCATGAAAAAAAATAAAAAAAAAAAGTCAAAAAAAAAGAAAGCAAAAAAAAAGAGTATCATGACACCCTTACCAAACATGTTCTCGAACTAAAATCATGGATGAATTGGAACATACAAAGATGATTTAGACCAACTGAAAGACCTTATGGATAAAAACTTGGAAATCTTAAATACCCTTGATACCTGAAATCATGAGAATCCTTCATGAAAAAAATATATCACGAAGAACTCATGTTTACCCCTTGATTTCATAAGTCTGACAATTTTCACCTTTTAGTCTACTTTTGGTTATACTTTACCTCAAGTCACTTGTCCACAAGATTTGAACCTGATATTGATGAGATTCATCTTCATCACCCACCCCCAACTTCTAGGTCATGACCATACTTTCTTGGCTTTTCACCACAAGTAAACCTCTAGAAGTTGGGTCGTCTATGTTGAACTTTCATCGTTACTGCTTATTACTTTGATGCCATGAAAAAATTCATCAATCTAAAAGAAAAATTCATCATTACCTTTAAGGACAATTGAAAAAAACCTCGACCAAACATTATGTTGAAGACATTGACAGTGTTGCATATAGTTTCTGAGTTTATCCAAGGGATAAAGTCAACAATAAAGATATTATCAACTTCTCTCGTGAATTTTGATTTGATTACGAAGCACTGATAATATTGCTAAGGATAAAGTCTTACGATACTTTATTATATTGACATACTCTTGTTTCCTTAATATTATGAATATCAATAAATGCATTTTGTATTGTTTCCTTTTCCTTCTCACCCATCATATATTTCACAACTTCTTACCAAATTTTATTTGTCTTTCTCTTCTTTAAACCATGTACCCAAGCATATTTGGAAGTAGTCCATTCATAAATAAGTTTGCTAAGACATGATACATAATTTTAATCATGCTATTAATTCCACTAAGAGCGATATAAATAAACTCCACTATTTGGATGGACCTTGATATGTTGGGGCATGAATCTAACGCCACATTAATCCCCTAGAAAAGTCATTTTACCTTTATCATTATCTAATTGTGCTTTGAATATACCAATCACGTGGGGGAATTTGAAGTTTGTACCAAGGATATTCTAGTCGTCTATGAATCAAAAAGTTTAAATGTTGAAAGTACATCAGCAAAGAATGTAATCCTCAATCAGCTAAATCAAGAATGGAAAAACTGGATATGAAGATAATCATTTATATATACATACTAGACAAATGTCTATAAAAGAAATGAAGTAATTTTTCATTATGTCCTTCAATGATATAATCAACTAGGTGACGTTCTAGCTACTTAATCTTCAATGTTCAAAGTAAGTCATGATGAAGAATAGTCACTCACAAGAATGAAAGTCACGACTATCCTACTTATTATCAAATGTATAAGAAAAGCTAGATGGAAAGTTCTCATATCAAATACTACCTCATAAATGTGGAATACCCTTCCTGAGTATCATACTATAACTGGGGCACCCCTTTGTTCCTTATTGTATAGAATAAAGGTAGTGCGACCCACTCAAACAAAAAATCCCTTATCAAGAGTGATGATCTGTGTTGACCGACTGAAGTCAATTCAAGAAAAATGTTTACTGCCTCATGTCAGAGACAATTATTTCAAAAGATCTTAAAAGAAGAACATATGAACTTCGGAGCTTCAAAAGAAAGAATTAGCACTCAAGAAGATTTTACATATCTAAAAGGACTAGAATGACAAGTGGACTCGCAACTATATGAGCCCCAATGAAAGAAAAATACATTTAAGTGTGGTTCTGATGCACACCAATATGGATCGAGAAGACTTATCACTACTTGCACACATTGATGCGTCAAAAAGTATTACATCCAAATGAAGACCCGCTAGGTTGAAAATCCAAAAGGATAACCTAGGCAAAAATTAGGGCCTGCTAGGTTGTAAACCTAAAAGGACAACCTAGGCAAAAATTAGAGTACAAAAAAAAATAAATACCCGCTAGGTTGAAAACCTGAAAGGGCAACCTAGGCAAAAATTAGGGAACAAAAAATAGTAAAGACCCACTAGGTTGAAAATCCAAAAGGACAACCTAAAAAAAAAAGTTAGGATACAAAGTCAAATAAAGACCTTCTAGATCAAAAACTCGAAGGGGGGACCTAGGCGAAAATGAATGAAGACCTGTTGGGTAATAAACCCAAAAGGGCGACCAAGGCAAAAATTAAGGCCACAAAAAAAAAAAGTTCACTAGCTTGAGAATAAAAGAAAATGAGCAAATAATATGGTTTATGCAGATCAGATCAAAGTTGAAGCAGAATATATTCTGAAAGGATGTGAAAATAAATTAGGGCAAATCATATCCTCCAAAGTGGATTAAAAACGTGATTAAAATTATGGCATGAGTTATTAACACACTTCTTTTATGAAATACTACTAACAAATTGGGTCATTTACCTATACGAGATCACTTTATCTTCTTTTCTTTCTATGAATCTTTTTTTTTTGTACCATAGATTTTCTCACTAAATATCATATTCTAAACCTTGCTTCACTAATTTCTTATGTTGTAAATCCTTTTGTCAAAATGCATTTTTTATGATAATCATATGTTGGGGCACAAAATATGTGAGTGTCAAGAGGCCAAAATAGTATGATGTCTTTACATATAAGGCAGTGGCAACTGGAGATCAAGTTGAAGATGTTACAAAAATCTCTTTAAAGATCAAAAGGAAAATCACCACTATGTCTTCAAAGTGGTGCACATATTTCATCCATTAATCCAAGGAGGTGAAAAAAAATAAAAAAAAATTGATAGAAAAAATGAAAAAAAAATATATGAAAATGAAGGAAAATGTTCATTCATCAAACGCATTCATGACATTTCATATTTTCAATAGCGTATAAATTTAAAATCGGGACTACTAACCCGGACCCTCTAATTCAAAAGACGGGATGATTGACCCGTACACTCTAATTTAAAGTCGGGATGATTGACACACACCCTCTGATTTAAAAGCCAAGATGATTTCCTGGTATCTCACATTGATATTCTAGTTCACAATACGGTCAGTCATTCGCATTTATGAATGGTTTCTCTTGGTATAATCAAATTAAAATTGCAGCCAAAGTTATCGAAAGAAGATATGGAAAGAACGACTTTCATTTTTGGTCTGAAGAATGCCAGGGCGACCTACCAAAGATCTATGGTAACCTTATTCCATGATCATAATACATAAAGTGGTAGAAGTTTATGTGGATGACATGATTGCTAAGTCAAAAATAGAAGAAAAACATGTTATGAATCTAAAGAAACTCTTCGAAAGACTTAGAAAGTTTAACTTAACCCCTACAAGTGCACTTTCGGTGTGAGGTCGGACAAACTATTAGGACTTGTATTTAGGAAAAAAAAGAATAGAGATCGGCCTCGATAAGGTTCGGGCCATTTCAGAAATGCCTCCCCCAAGTACAGAAAGATAAGTTCGCGTGTTTTTTGGGAAACTAAATTATATTTCAAGATTTATATCACAACTAACGGTCACTTGCGAACTGATCTTTAAACTTTTACGGAAAAATCAAACAGTTGTGTGGAATGAAGAATGTCAAACGCATTTGAGAAAATTCGACAGTATTTGTAGAAGCCTCCAATTCTAGTCCCCCCAATTCCAGGCCGACCGTTGATCATGTATCTTCCAGTCCTCAATGGGTCCATGGGATGCGTGTTGGGGCATCACGATGAAATAGGAAAGAATGAACATGTCATTTACTATTTGAGCAAAAAATATACAGATATACAATGTTAGAACGAACTTGTTGGGCCTTAGCCTGGGCGACCCATCGCTTGAGGCCATGCATGCTTTTCCATACGACTTGCTTGATATCCAAGATGGATTCGATGAGGTACATTTTCGAAAAAAATCTGCTCTCACAAGGAAAATTTCTAGTTGGCAGGTGATGTTATCAAAATATGATAATACCTATGTCACTAAGGAAGACATCAAAGGGTGGATGATTATCAGTCAATGCAATGTGAATTTCTGGATGAAAGCATCATGGTTTTGTCTGAAGAATGAGATAATGGAAAATGGACCCTATTGTTCGACGGGGCCTCAAACGTAATAGGACATGGGATTGAGGTTTTCTTAATATCTCCTTAAAAAAAAAAGCAGTTCATATCTATCACAACGTGTCAATGTTTTGATTGTACCAATAACATGACATAATATAAAGCTTGTGCCTTGGGAATTTCGGCTGCTTTAGAATCAAAAGCAAACGTACTAGAAGTTTATGGAGATTCAACCTTAGTCGTTAATCAGCTTAACCAAGAATCAGAAACCCGATATAAGAAGTTAACACCTTAGTTTACCCACATATTATCTTCACAATTTGACAAAATCACCTTTCATCGTGTCCTCGAGAAAACAATCAACTGGTTGATGCTTTGGATACTTTATCCTCGATGTTCCCAATAAGTTGAAACGATGAAATCCTGTCCATTAAAACTGAGAGTCGGGATCATCTTGCCTATTGTCACGTAATGGCATAAGAAACAGATGGGAAACCTTGGTATCATGACATCAAACAATATTTTATAAATAAAGAGTATCCTCCCGAAATATCAGAGAATGAGAAAATGACTCTGAGACGGTTAGCCGCAAGCTTTTTCTCGAACAAAAACATTTTGTGTAAAAGGAATCATGATATGGTACTCCCAATTGTGTTGATTTTGAACGAGGAAAAATAAAATCTCACCTTGAAAAAAATTGCTTTGATTATGTAAATAAATGTCATAATTGTCAAATATATGCTGACAATATCCACGCCCCACCAATGCCCCTGAACATCCTTACAGCGCCCTGGTCGTTCTCAATGTGGGGCATATACGTCACCAGAATGATTGAACCGAAAGGATCAAATGGACATTGCTTCATCTTGGTGGAAATCGATTACTTTACCAAATGGGTAGAGGCCGCTTCGTACGCCAACGTAATCAAAAATGTGGTGGTCAAATTCATAAAAAGGAAGTTAATACGCCGTTACGACCTACCAAGAAAGAACATTATTGACAATGCCAAAAATCTGAATAACCAAATGATGGATGCATTGTGTGCGACCTTTAAAATTCAACACCACAATTCATTCCCATACAGACCGAAAATGAATGGCGTAGTTGAAGCAGCAAATAAAAACATCAAAAAAATTATTCAGAAAATGGTTGTAACATATAAAGATTGGCATGAGATGTTGCCGTTTGCACTACACGGGTATCGTACTTCGATACACACTTCAACTGAGGAAACCCCTTTTTCCCTAGTATATGGGATGGAGGTTGTGCTACCCATTGAAGTAGAAATCCCTTCACTAAGAGTATTAATGGAAGTCAAACTAGAGGAGTCAGAATGGGTGCAAACCCATTTCGATCAATTGAATTTAATTGAAGAAAAAAGGTTGGCGGCCTTATCCCAGGGTAAATTATACCAGAAAATACTAAAAAGAGCGTACGAGAAAAAATGCGTCCTTGAGAATTCCGGGAAGGAGACTTGGTGCTAAAAAAAGATCTTACCCATTCAAAAGGATTACCGTGGGAAATGGACCCCTAATTATGAGGGCCCCTATGTCGTAAAGAAAGCCTTCTCAGGTGGAGCTTTGATCCTCACGAATATGGACGGAAAAGATCTAGTCCTCCTTGTAAACTCAGACGCTGTAAAAAAGTATTATACTTGAATAAAATATCCGTTAGGTTGAAAAGCTGAAAGGGAAACCTAGGCAAAAGTTAGGGTACAAAAAAATAATAATAAAATACCTGTTAGGTTGAAAACCTGAAAGGGCAACCTAGGCAAAAATTAGGGTACAAAAAAATAAAAATAAAATACCCACTAGGTTGAAAACCTGAAAGGGCAACCTAGGCAAAAATTAGGGTACAAAGAAAAAATAATAAAATACCCGTTAGGTTGAAAACCTGAAAGGGCAACCTAGGCAAAAATTAGGGTACAAAAAAATAATAATAATAAAATACCCGCTAGGTTGAAAACCTGAAATGGCAACCTAGGCAAAAAACAACAACAAAAACAAAGAATACAAGATCAACAATATGGATCGAACTATGGCACGAGAAGGTACAAGACATACGACAACATGAAATATAGCTCAATATCAAAACAACAATTCTTCAACAAAAAAAAAACAAAGAGAAGACAAAAGAGAAATCAAAGATATCAAGTTCAAGAAAAATATATAAGTGTCCTTCTCATCCATGATTTGAATGATCGTGTCCAATAAAAAAAATAATAATAAAAACAAACATACTCATTCAGTTATTCATTCATTCATTCATGACATTTCATAAATTCAAAGCCGAGAAAATGACTCGCATGTTGAAGCCGGGAAAATGACTCGCACCCAAAGCCGAGAAAAACGACCCGCATGTTAAAGCCGGGAAAACGACTCGCACCCAAAGCCGAGAAAACGACCCGCATGTTAAAGCCGGGAAAACGACTCGCACCCAAAGCCGAGAAAACGACCCGCATGTTAAAGTCGGGAAAA
>JBBPBO010000002.1:3820944-4005080 GCA_037974295.1 Cicer cuneatum | reverse complement strand
AAGCCGAAAAAATGACCCGCATGTTCAAGCCGGGAAAACGACTCGCACCCAAAGCCGAAAAAATGACCCGCATGTTCAAGCCGAGAAAAGGACCCGCATGTTAAAGCCGGGAAAACGACTCGCACCTAAAGCCGAGAAAACGACCCGCATGTTAAAGCCGGGAAAACGACTCGCACCCAAAGCCGAGAAAACGACCCGCATGTTAAAGCCGGGAAGACAACTCGCACCCAAAGCCGAGAAAACGACCCGCATGTTAAAGCCGGGAAGACAACTCGCACCCAAAGCCGAGAAAACGATCCGCATGTTGAAGCCGGGAAAACGAATTGCACCTTTCCACAAAAGTTCTTTCCGGACAAAATTAGAGTCGTCATCTTTACTTATCTTTACTTTGATTCTCAAGTAAATTCTAAGTAAAGAGGGGCAGCTGTTGACACCTAATTTTATCCGTTTTATTTAAACAGTTTTATATATAAAAATATATATAATATTATATAAAAAAATGAGAAAAATGTAATAAATACAAATAAAAATAAATAATTAGACTATAAACTTTATACAATTATGAGTGTTTTTGGTTCTTATTTGTCTCTGATTCCTGTTCAGACGTTCACTCTTTTCTAAAACAAAAAAAAAGGTACATAATCGAATAAAAAGAAATTGAAAGGAAATAGATTGATGACAATAAAAATCAACATAATGGTGACCATTTGAATGAAAGGAAACCGAAAAAAAAAATAATGAATAGTAATAAAAATCAGCAGACCATTTGAATTAAAAGAAACCGAAAACAAATTGATGAATAGTAATAAAAATTAGCATAATGGTGACCATTTGAATGAAAAGAAACCGAAAACAAATTGATGATTAGTAATTGGTAATTAATCCACAATTATTTCTTTGTCTTTTGTAACCTTCAACCTGAAAGAAAAGGATAACACGATGGAGAGTAAAAAAAAAACAGAGAGAATAAGAGGCAAAAATAGGGAGGAATAGACAATTGAAACTTTGATAAAGTCAGTCTAGCAAAAACCAATTGAGCAGGTATCAATGTTCTTATCCTCCTCTTATTTTCCTTTTATTATTGCTTCAATTTAATAAAATAAAAACGCAATTTAGTTTTTCTAAGCTTTCATTTTTTTAATCTATTGTACATGTTCCTAAAATTGTTATGCAACACATATACTAAAAAAATATATAAATAATTTATGTTTATAAATCAATCACCAAGTAAAACAAACTTCAACCCATTGTATCATAACACAAAATTGACATAACGGTTTATCAAAATAAAAAAATAAAAGAAACAATCATAACAACAAATAAATAGTTTTTATTTATTTTATTTTTAGAATTAACAGTCGCCGCCGCCGGATGAAATTCATCCTCGCTCGCCGCGCCACATCACTTAGTAGCCTTTATGTCGTGACAGATCCGACAACGCATAAGCAAACCCTTTAATAGACTGCTTCACTGTCGTGTCCATCTGTTTCGTGCATAAACCACCGCATTACCGTTGTTTTCTATAAAAAAATCAATTGTTCTTTATTTAAAAAACCAAAAAATACAAAAATTAAAATATACAACTTATGAACAGACATCTCACATTTTTTGTATTTATTATTATTATTATTATTATCACTATTATCATTATTACATTTTTACTTCTAGATACATATATAATAATAACTATAATAAAACAATAGTCAAATAGAGTAATAATAAAATCGGATAACACATAAATATTTTCTACCCAAGAAGAACTACGTGTGTTTTGATTTCCCTATTGCACCTGGGGATACGTAGGAGCAAGGTTTTTTCCTTGTCAAACCAAATTATAAAAAAAAAATATTTTTCTTTCTTTTATTAAATGTAAATAATTTATTTTCCTTTTTATTATTCTTTTAGGGGTAAAATAAATAATTTGTATACAATTAATTATAGGGTAACCGTTTTAACGGACAATGTAGGGTAATATTACTTTCTCTACTCGTAATGGACTCCCGAATCCATTTTTTTGGTTCAAAAACTTTATTTTAGGTGTTATCTAATTTTTCCTTTTTTTAAAAAAAAAATAAAAATAAAATTAGTGGCGACTCATTTTTCGCAGACAAACCGGACGCGACAATTTGAATATTAATTCTATGTCATTCAAAATCTAATTTTTTTTTTTTGTAAATATTATAGATTTTTTATATTATCAAAATAAATCATAGTAATACATTATTTATGCATTTTTCAAATTCATGTCAATTTTTTCCTGATATTGTTTTTTCATTTTTGACTAGTCATCAGTGTTATATTATTTTTCAAAAATATAGAGAAAAATCAAATATCATACCTATTTACCAACCAAATTAGAAAGTTGAAATGAAACAAGATTTGATTGATATACTGTTTCTTGTTCGTTAAACATAGGTCACATCTAACATTGTCGTATGCCAACTCGAAAATATCTTATTGTCTCGCAGTATTGCATAAACCAAAACATAGATGCTACTATCCATCAAATTCAAAGGCTCAAATCCATCCAACTCTTGTGCATTATTGTGGGACCATACTTGGGCTACGTGAGGTTTAAGATACAAAACGATATAGGGCCTCATATTTTTGTGATGAGCTTGATGAAGCCCGTAATTCTCACCAAACAACTCTTGTGGGGCCCCTTCAGGATGTTGTTTGTGTCTATACTTTATACACTGCGGACTCATGTTGGGCCATTTGTTACCCCTATCGGAGGCAGATACGGGCGCGATTGTAATGGGACTTCTTTGCTTAAGGACTAAAGCCCAGCTTAATAATAAGGATCAGGACCCAAACAGAAAATAAATAATTAATTTTGTGGTGCTATTTTTTTCTACATCCAACAAAAGTTTCAACTTATACATCTAGTATAATCACTAGTTTTGTGTCTAAAAATATACTTTTAAATAATTTGTGTTGTTTGGAAGTGTACTTTTAAAAATATGAGGTTTTTAGTAGTGAGGATGGTAAAAGTAATTGTGAATTCTTAACTATATTTTTGTTGATGTTGTTTATATAGATTTAGGGAGGATGGTAGTTCATGACAATTTGATAAATGTAAAAATTAGATTGTTTTGAGACATTGATCGATTGTGAATTTCTAAACTATGATATATTTGATGGAAAAAATGATCACAAGTACATTATTTAAACAAATAAATAAAATAAGATAAAATGATGTGTATGTTTTTTTATATATGTGTATAAATAATTTTTATTTGGCATTATTATGATCACTCAAAGATTTCTGTGTTTGACTCATAAATATGAATAGATTTCTCATTGTTTTAAATTAAAAAATTAATCACCGTCAAACAATATATAAAAAGTATATATTTTCCTATATTTTTTATAAAAAGTCAGTGAAACGTAAAATCATCATTAAATATATATGTTTTAAAATATGCTCAATAGTTTAAAATATAAATAACTATTAAATTTAATAGACATGCATCTTTAAAGTAAATTAATTTTAAGAAACAATGAATAAAAAATTTTGCTTTAATATTATTAATTTTTTTTTACAACAACACTATTAATTCTAAAATACTCTTATACTAAAAATGAAGCGGTGAAATTCAATTAGATACAAGTTTAATGGCAATATATTTCTTTTAATTTAATAAATATTAACTAATTTACACTATTTAATAATACTATATACATGTAAATTTCATTATATCGTTAAACTGAACTTACCTAAATTTTGTTTGTTGTGTCTGTCAATTTCCAAGTGATGTTTGACACTCTCTCTTCATATAAAAAAGGAAAATCTTTGATTTACTTCTATAAAAAAATTATAAAGCAAGTTCTTATAATTCACATATTATAATGCAATTGTTTGTTTATTATATTAAGAAATTTAAATAAGATGAATGAATGCATTTATTTATTTAAAAAGTCTATAATATCTTTGGCGTATTGTCGCTATCTTAGAGCTCAATATTAGCAGTCATAGTTCCCCACAAACTCCAAAAGCCCCACGCCACGCCACTCTCCCTCGTTCCCCTACACACACTCACTCCGTCAAACCTTTCCTCTCATTTCATTTCATCCTCTACACCCACGCGCTCCTCTCCTGTTTGTACTTCAATCTCTTCCGTCCCCCTCAACTTCTGTGCTGCCCCTTCCTTTTCAAACAAACTATCCCATAATAATAAAACAAATCTTCTTAAGATATCGGGTAATTAACTATCATGTTGTAACTTTCATATTTTATTAAATAAAAAATTCAAATTTTTGACAGAATCATTAAAATAGTTTTTTAAAAAATACAAATTATTATTATAAAAATTATTACACAAGAATATTTATTATATTTTTTTACCCTTTGAATTCTTAACAAATATTTGAATTTCTAATAATAATAATTAAGTAAATAGTATTTTTTTATAGATAAAAAGAAAACAAGTAACCATTCCCTGGATTGAAGAGTGAATAAGACCATTTTTGTGATTT
The DNA here is from genome assembly GCA_037974295.1 of Cicer cuneatum. Taxonomy (NCBI): domain Eukaryota; kingdom Viridiplantae; phylum Streptophyta; class Magnoliopsida; order Fabales; family Fabaceae; genus Cicer; species Cicer cuneatum. The sequence continues at coordinate 4,000,601 of JBBPBO010000002.1, read as the reverse complement.
TGAAAGCCACAGCCCACTGAGTGAGTGAGTGACTTTAGCCTAAAACCATAAAACAGATAAACATCTCTCAGTTTCTCTCCATCAGAAGAACGTGAAGTGTTAAATACAAAATATCTTTCATCTAGAAAGTTGTTAATTTTGGAAAATAGATGGATGTAGGGAGGGTAGTGTTATCATTGTTGGTAATATTATTATTATTAGCATCAATTAAACGGTGTTTATCAGATCCAAGTGACGAAGAATGTTTAACACATCTAAGCAAATCATTAGAAGACCCAAAGAAATCACTCCACAACTGGATAGAAGAAAACTTCGCTAAACCATGTAACGATTCAACATCAAATCTACAAGGAGCAATCTGCAACAATGGGCGAATCTACAAACTATCACTCAACAACCTTTCACTAAGAGGCACAATCTCACCGTTCCTTTCTAACTGTACAAATCTCCAAACCCTTGATCTTTCATCCAATTTCATAACAGGACCAATCCCACCGGACCTACAATCACTCGTTAATCTCGCGGTTTTGAATCTTTCATCTAACCGTTTAGAAGGTGAGATTCCATCTCAGCTTACATTGTGTGCTTATCTTAACATCATTGATCTTCATGATAATTTACTTATTGGGCCTATTCCTCAACAATTGGGCCTACTGGTCCGTTTATCAGCTTTCGATGTTTCTAATAACAGACTCTCAGGCCCAATCCCTTCTTCGCTATCTAACCGAAGCGCTAACTTGCCCAGATTCAACGCAACTTCATTCCAGGGGAATAAGGATCTTTACGGTTACCCGTTACCACCTATGAGAAGCAAAGGGTTGTCTGTTTTGGCTATTGTTGGAATCGGTTTGGGAAGTGGACTCGCGAGTCTTGTTTTGAGTTTTACTGGGGTTTGTATATGGTTGAAAGTAACGGATCGGAAAGTTGCATTAGAAGAAGGCAAAATTAGTCATCTTATGCCTGATTATTGACGTTTAATCACAATATTCAATTTCTCTAAATCCAAGGTATTTTTTTATCTTTCATTGTTCATGGTTCACCGGAAAGTAAAGAAGGAAAAAAAAACACAGTACTCGTACCAGGTACTTTTTTTTTTGTTATTTTTTTTTTTTTTGTTATTGTTGTTGTTGATAAGAGTGAGAGGTTGTGGGCTACTCTTTTATTTTCTTTAGTACTTATGGGTGTTCAGATTGTTGTCTTTTATCGATCACGGGGGATATATAATTTATTTATATATTTTTTTTCCCATAAGTGTTAAAAAGTTTAAAATTTTCTCCATACCTGATTCTAATTGGCAGTATTATTGTAGTTTCTATTGATTGAAACAATCTTAAATATAATGCAATTTAAATTAATTTTATGATTTTCGTTATTGTGGGTTGGGTTTAGTTGGCATATGGCAGGATGGTAGGGTAGGATATAGGAAACTGTGTGCTAGCTAGCTAGCTAGCTAGGTGAAGCGCTGCGCCGTTCAACTGCAAATTTTGAATCGCATTATGCTAAGAAAATGTGAATTTTAACAAACTCATAACAGCTGGTGCATTCTTTTTTTAGCGGAGAAAAGTACCGTTTCCTCACATTCTCGAAGAAACTAGTTAGTGCTTTGTTAAGTTTAGCTGGTGGGAGACACCAATTATGGCACACAAACCACGTGGATTAAGACATTTTTAGCAGGATTAACAGACACTCTTTTTCGATATATTATTATATTTGATTCACGAAAATTTACGTACATCGCGATTAAATACATGTATTCTATATATAAATTTAATCGAAAGTGTATATTAAAAAAAATATATATTAAAAAGTGTATATTAAAGAAAGTTAGTAAACAAGGATAGAATAAATTAAACGTAACTAAAATTCATTTAAGGAGATAATGTCTCTTAACATATGTATTATCTATACGAATCTGTTAAGATTTAAGAGACCTAATATCTACTAATTGTGTATGATGATGTATTTTAAGGTTGGCACAATACTATAATTTAATTTAAATTCTATATTTTTTATTTTATATTTTAATTAAATATATTAATGACGGTATGTTTTTATTGTGAAACTTTTTACTTATTATATTATTTAAATATTTTAATTTTTTTGAAGTTTATATATACATAAAAAATTAATTATTTTTTGAAAATTCAAAATCTTAACTTTATTAACTTTGGCCTCGAACTGTTATGATGTTTCTTTCCATATTATTATCACTAGGTAAAACCAATTAAATGTTTTAAAATAAAGTACAACCAATTAAAACTTTATAAAATATGTCTATATTGAAGTACTTCTTTTGATGTTATTATTTTAATGTAATTTTCAACTTCTAATAGACTTGTAAAAAACACTTCTAACAGATTTAACTTAAAAAAATTGTTTGTAGTAGATTTACTCCCAAATTGTCACTTGTTAGTCCAAACTCCAAAGGGAACATGTTTGCTCGTGCTTTTGAATTTGGCTGCCTATCCTTAATTTCCTCCTTAGCTTCGGATCATGTTCAGAATGAAGCCATTTTTTTAATGTATTTAAGGTTACCTTGATGAATCATGATGTTGGGCAAAACATAAACAAAAATTAAATTTTACAGCCATAAAGTAATGAGCGGTTAACGTGAATCTAGTGCTTACCATAATTATGGCTAGTGGGCTCCTCTTACTATTCTTCTTCTGGCCCGGTTTATTTTTTTACTTTTTTCCTCTAAAAGTTATGTGGGCCTAGTCTCGTTAAGTTCTCGCTAGCTTTTGTAACTTTAATGTTATATGGAATCATTTCATATGCTTCCCCTTGTAGCTAAACACACTGCATTCTTGTTTCTTAACAACTCCACTGCATTAGAAAAATACACACGGTAGAGTATATATATATTTAGTAAGCTGTGTTGTATACGAAAGCTTATATGGTTAAGATGCTTAATAATTTAGAGTAATGCAACATCATACACATTTGATTAAATTTCAAGGATTCATAATTATAATTTCAATTCACCCTTACTAAAATAAAAATAATGTCTATTATTAAATAATGAGATTAATTTATATATATTGTTGGTGTAAAAAATTATTAACTGTTGACAAATCATGATAATTCATATACAAGATTTTATAAATAGTTAAGATTAAAGTCAACATTTTTAATAATTCGATAATTATGATTGACTAACCTTATAAAAAATAAATTAATTCCTTAAATAATAATATGTTGTTGCAAAAAGTAACAATGCATGCTATGAGCTAAGCTATCAAAGTGAATTTCACGGGGTATCAATCAGATAGATTTTCTTTAGTATAATAGTATCCACAATATATCAAACTATTCCTTTGATTAGTAAAAGGTGGTGGTTATGTTGATAGTTTTTATAATCGAATTGATTTTCTTTAGTATCCACAATATATCAAACTATTCCTTTGATTAGTAAAAGGTGATGGTTATGTTGATAGTTTTTATATTCGAATTTATTAAACTAATTCAATGTATTCGTCCATGCCATAACAGGCAACACTAAGTAACCAAATTGAAATGGAAAAGAGACAAAGTTAAGTTGCTCGTTATGAATATAACATTAATTTGGCGGCTGACTTAAATAAGTTAAGTAGGTGAATCAAGTAGCAGAGTGATAAAAATGCCAATAATTTGATTTTTCACCTTTGACATAACTCTAATAATTACTAACCTAACATTCATTATTTAAAAAAATAGTTAAGTTGCCATCATCCAAAAAATTAAGGAGAAAACATTAACAACAAAAAAAAAAATGGTTAACTTAATGAAATTAGATCAAGATTAGACTCCCCAGTGGCCCTATAAACTTGTTTATTCCATGACAAAGTGGTGATACTATTGAGCATTGGAATTATGACGAGAGAATTTAGGTAGTCAAATGTGGTTTAGTCTTTTTGGGTGAAAGTCAAATGTGCTTTAATTCCGTTGATTAATGGGCTCACCGAGATTGGCATGAATGTCATCATGGAGTTGGGCCCCTAACCCCACCCATGTTATTTGGTTTTATATATATATATATATATATATATATATATATATATATATATATATATATATATATATATATATATATATATATATATATATATATATGCTCTCATAAAGTTGAAGAGGATTTTTTTCGTATGTGTTTTGTCATGTTTCTTCTAGCTAATGGAATTTTTCTCATGAATATATAATTGTGCTACCTCACGCCCCTCGCCGCTTTCTATTTGCTGCTATCACAAGTAAAGTGCAACTGCTTTTAAGTATCCGTTGCTTTTGACTTCCAGCTTCTTGACATAGCATATAGCCCACAACTTCTTAAAAACGCGATAAATGATATCAATCATTATTCTTAATTCAAATTTGAGTTGAGTGTAATTTAATTATTGTCTTCACTTGTGAACAAATTAACAAATGTAACACTTTTTTGCCTGAAATTTAGAGCGTGATTTAAGTGGCTTGATAAAAGTGATTTAAGAGTATTTGATTCATTTAATCATTAATAAATTTTAATATTATCTTAAAATTTAAATTATTTTTAACTTAACCTCTACAAAATTAGTGAAAATTATTCCCAAATTTAATTTATAAATATATTGCAAAACATTTTTTTTTATAAGTGTGAGCGATTAAGTTTTACATCGATTATAAATATAGCAAATGTTTAATATATAAAAGAAGTGACACATATACCTTATCTTTTAAGATTTTGAATGAAAATATAATATCAAAGTATATCATAATCTTGAAACATTTGATTCGCCATTGTATCTCTGCATCTCAAACTCTTCAACAATTAGCATAGGTCTTCACAGTTACCTGATGTAACCCATACACATAACACTCCCACAATCTATAAAAAAAATGGATAAACTAAACAATCTTTGCTAACTTAATCGGCAATCTATTGACGTAATATATAAAAGAAATAGAGAAATTACATTTACCTCTTTTGAGATCACTGACACTAACATCTAATTTAGTTTTGAAGAAACATCCACTTCTCCTATACTTCCTAAAAAATTATGCATCACATTTGTTTTCTGCTACTCTTTCAACCTTATCTTTCATTTATCAAAAAAATACTAGAATACGCATTCCATTTGTGCTACTAAGAACAGAATTAAACCTTTTAAAATTGTAAATATCATATGTATAGTTGTACATTTACAAATTAAAGCAAAAATTCTAATTGTTTCATATAATTAATGACATGAATAGATGTAAGTGTTGCAAAAAAAAATGTTTGATACAGTTTTTTTAATGAGAATAGAAGAAGTAAGTATTTTTTCAAAACTAGAGAGAGGTTAGCAGTGACCTTAATAAGTGACATTCGGAAAGATACATTTTCCCTAAAAAGTTATGACCAATTAATTCCGTCTTGATTGTCATGGACACATCTACCCTATCGCAATTAGTGGAAGCTACCTCAATTTTTTAATTTAAATTACTAGGTATCTTAATTTTTGCCTCCACTTAAAATAATGTTTTGTCCCCACTAAATAAAACTCATACCATAGTCCAGAAAAAGATTTTCTCACCTATAATGGAATTTGTAACGAATATCAATCGTGTATTTTTAAAATACAAAGTAATACTTTTTAGAGTCATATTATTTAAATAAAAAAATGATAAAAAAATAAATATTATGTACTTTTAAAATACATAGTTATATTTTTTAGAGTCATGTTATTTAAATACAAAAAATAGATTAAAAGATAAATATTATATAAATATAGATCAAATATGATGAGGAATATGTGTTGCATGTAAATCAGATAAAGAAAAAAAATCATTGAAAAAAATATTAAAAAATTGCCACCGTATGCGTACATACTATGTCTTATGTCTGTTATGTTTACAAAACATTTATGATAAAAAATTCTTGCAATATTTACTTTGTTCTTGAATGGGCTTAGATCCTATGCGAGTGTATATTTTGATGATAAGCCCAATGAATTATATGTCTGGTGAATAAAAAATAGTACTTCCCACTTTAGTATTCTAAAATAATAGGTGGTTCTTTTTTTCATTCTAATATTCTCAAAAGCTTCCAAATACATATAATTTAGATGTATATTTGGTACTTCTAAATTAATCAATTTAAACACATGTTAGAAATTTTTAAAAACACCGAGATAAAGAGGGACTTAGATGGCCTAAAGACTAAAAGATCTACGAGGCCCAAAAAACAATAACATATCCACTACTAACATATTCACATTGTTTGGTATCATTTAAAATGGAAGAAAATAAACATTTACTACCAATATCCATAATATTCTATCAAAATTATAACATTGTCTATTTAAAATTTAGTTTTTTTGTTTTATTTAAATATTCAATGGTAATATACTTTGTTGGTTTTTTAGTTCAAATAAAAACCTATTGGTATAAGCCCTATCATAATCACAAAGGTTATCATTTGTATCATGAATTTAAATTATATATTCAATTTTAGATATATGTACAAAGTAGCATGTTATTAATCGTATAATATAATAAAGTCTATAAAATAGATAGTTCGTTCAATAGAATATCAAATGTGGCTTGATCGCGATTGAATATTAAGAACGTTGTTCTAGAATTTGAATTGTTTCTGTAGAGTCTGCAATTTCACTTTCTTGACATTAGTTCCTCTAGAATAACATCTCTCCATAATGTCTCAGGCTTCTTTTGCACTTTTTGCATAAGATATCTTGTCAAAGTTGGATGTGTCAAGGCATTGGTGAAGAATGAAGGTGGCCTTGCAATCTTTCTTCTTGTTCTCTTTAAAATTCTCCTTCTGCTCATCTGTTGGATTGACTCACATCTCTTCAAAACCATTTTCTATGATTTCTAATACTTCTTAAAATCCAAACAATGTTTGAATATGCACTCTCCATCTATCCCAATCTTTTTCATCAAAATGTGGCATATGAGATGGAAAATTTCCATCGTTTGCACTTGAAATCATCCTCACTTCACTCGTGTTTTAATCTTCACACTTCACTCGTCTTTATGACTCTAATTGTGGATCAAAAACCTTAGCTCTGGATATCAAGTGTTAGCTTTCAAGCTATTGCTTCAAGTCCAAGAAAATAGGAAATAGAATCAATGTGAATGAATAGACTTGTAGAACTTTATTTATTGAATGAATAGAGTGTGCTATTTATACATGGTTCATTCATATTCATTCTAACTGCTTTGTAATTAACTAACTAACTAATTAAGTGACTATTTAGTTAATTATCACATACAACTAATGTTATACTTGAATTACACAAACTTTTATTACCAAGAACGTTCTTAGTTTATTCTGATTAATTTGGTTTTTCAAAACATTTTTGGTTTCTAAAAAATTCATCTTTCTGCATATCTCATTTTATTCATAAAAAAACTATATATTTTATTCTCACTACAAATGTGAATTTTAACTATGTGATGCTTAATCTATGTTTAACACTCACTCTCCTCTCTACTGTTAATCTTTTTTTTTTTTTACTCTTCATTTAACACTTTTTCTTCTATAAATTAGATTCTCTAAAGTAATCAACTCACTTTAAAGAATAAAATGAGTAATATCAACCATTAATCTTGAAATGAATAATTATTATTTTGTATACATATATGACAAATCATGAGTGGTTATAATATCAATCATAATTTATTTACTTCACCAATTTTTAACTTTAAACGAATTAAATTTTTCTCCTGTAAAAATCAAGATGATTGCACAAGAAACTTTATCTCCTAGAATTTTTTTAAGGGGTAAGAAACTTTTTAGTAATTTAATAATATGCAAATTATCTATTTTTATGTTACATGTGAAAATGAATATTGAAGTGTTTATCTTTTTATCAATGAGATAATTTTTTTATTTTTCTTATCATATTCAATATTTTTTTATGGAGTATATTCAATATTTAGAGAAGATAAATTTTGTCATTCCATAAACATTAATATTTATTTTCTCTCACTTTTTATCTAATCAAATAAGAAAATAAAAAATTATCTTTTTTTTTTTCTCTCACTTTCACTCATTCTAAACAATTAAAATATCATTTCATTTTCTTCGCACTTTCTCTTCTTCAATATTATTACTCTTTAAGAATTTAATTACTCTAATGAGATTCTATTTATAAGAATTTAATTACTCTAATAACCTTTTAAAAAATGTTTGTTGAAAATGATTATACATAGAAGGTTTCACTGTGAAAATAAAAGACAAAACTAGACTTTGAATAACAACAACGTTCCGTAACTATCACGAGTCCAAATCCACCGATCCTTTTGGAAAAAAAAAATCCAATGAAATTGACTGCAAATATATTCATGAATTAGCAGCAAATTATTTTTCCTGGAGAAAAAATTTATCCTCCAGTTAAAGTTTATTTTCAACGTTTATCCCTTTAACCACACTTCTATTTTCAATTGCTTTTAGTTTCAACTTATGGTAGGCAATTGACACATCTAAAGAATAATGTATTTTGCTACTCTATCCCATCTAAAATATAAATAATATAAAAAAATTAAATATATTTTGTTTAAATTCATTTATATGTTTGTTTATATTTAAATACAGAGAGAACATGTTTAACTTATCTTTTCTTTTTCTTTCACATTCATTGGCTTGTCACATAATTAAGTTTGATACATACACATAATTAGTGTCAAATTTTTTTACAATATCAATGAATCATAACATTTAAATCATTAAAAATATTTAATCTTAATCATTATTATTTTAAAAGTCACACAAATGTAATGCGTTTGACGGGATAAAACATTTTAAATTAATAATACATGAAACTCTTAAATTTTTTGATTAATTGTTTAGGAGATACTCCACAAAATTAAAATCTTGTAAGAGATAAAAATGATAATTGAAACAAAACAAAATGCAAGAGAACTATCTAGATAAAGATGAAGTTGAATGTGGGCCTAGGAAGTACAAGCATTTGCTTTCAAGTTGGGGGGCTGTAAGAGTTACTTATTGGGTTCTTCTCTTGTTGATTTGGACAGGTAACACATAATTTTCTGGAAAAATTAGCTGGATTTGCAAATGAGACCCTTTGATGTGTGTATATAGGCCACATTCACTTTGTATTTTTGTCTTGATAGTAGTTATTTATCATGGGCCATGGTCCATGTGACTGGAATAAGACAATATAACTATTGGACTGAAGGAGCTATGTGGGTCTAGGACCCAGTTTTATGGTCTTCTTTGCCCACTTCATAAATATTAATGTCTGTCTTTTTTATGGGCTGGTCAGGTATTAGTTTCGGGCTTTTTATTTATGAATGGATATACCATCTTTCAAGATATACTAATAAGATATAGTTAGTGATATTAATTTAGAGAAACAACCTACAATAATTCATTTGCTCATTATTTCTAACTTCCAAGGGATAATGTATTATCTCCATTTGAATTTTCGCAATTTAACATATCAATGTATGCTGTTGTTTAACATTTATATTAGATAGATGAATTCTTTCTATTTGAATTCTGTCAATTATTCTCAATTTAACATCTTCTAAGGAGTAGTCTAATGTTTGCTACTAATATATAAAGATATATACATAAAAGCTATTAAAGTTCGTTTATAAAAAAATATACGAAATGAATTAATCCAATTTAATTTATATATTCGTCAAGGCATTAATTTTTTGATATAAAACGGACATTTCATATAATTTCTACTTGCAACTAATAAATATTTAAAAGTCCAAAATTGTCAGTTTGTCAACCTTGAAGAAGAGTTTTTTTTAGGCATCAAAGGAAAAGTTATATTTTCTGATTTCCAATATAAAAAAAATAAAGTTAAAGAAGGTAAATATATTTAAGTGGTTATAATATTTGAGACCGGAAGAAGTATATTTTAATCGTAAACACTTTGCATGCATTAAGTTGTTTTAGTCCCAGTTCAATACGTTACTACTACTTGTACCATAGTTAATGGTTAAGAACAATCTATTATTAAGCCAAATTGCATGTGCATGCTTACTTTGGTTGTTCAAAATTAAGTCTCGAATTCACTTGTTTTAAAATTCTACACGACTTAACATATAAGAAGGAGTCAATATAAGTAATTTTCGTTGACCTTCATCACCAATAAATGGTTTAGATATATATATTTATCCATTTTTTTCACCCTAGAAAGTGAGAAAGACATAGAAGCATCCAGAATGAGTAGGGCCACATGGGATCAACAACATTGAATATAAATGGGGGAAAATGTGGTCCATGGCAATGTCTCTAGTAAGAGAGTAAAGATTGGACTAACGTGAAAATCATGTTAGGTGTCATAATGTACTCCCTAGCTCTCTAATGGTCCCTATGTTGTGGATGGTGTTATTGGGAGCACTTAAACGAGGGTTTCACATGCCTTAATAACCCTTCTTTACTACAAACCACGTGGCATCTTCTATCTTTTGCTCCATTTTTAATTAAACACTTCTATTTTTAACTAACACGAGGGTAACTTCATTCACACGTGAGAGTAGAAATTTAGATTAATTCATTTTGTTATATACAAGGCTCCAATTAATGGGACATTCAACTTTTTGGAAACAAAAATGAAAAAAAAAAAAAAAGATGGTTTTGGCAATATTAACAATAGTGGTCGGGGTTAAAAAATTGACACATACAAAATTGAAGGGCTTTCATTTCATGTTTTTAGTTTTGTGCTTCCATAATAGTGCTTATTTTAGTTGTGTTCCCTAGTGCTAAAATGTCATCAATTGCATCAATCAGATCATTCTACCCCAATTAGAGACCATATTCGTTGATGTTTGCTTGGATGTGAGTACATGGGGTACCCTTTTCCCTAGCTTGTCCTTCAGTTTGGACAACCTCGTTAGTAAATCGTATTATTTTATTGTTAATGTGGAATTAATTAATTAATTAAGATGTGAGGACTTCATCTTTTGTTTTGACATTTACCTTTACGATTTTTTCGTTCTAGCATTTTTAAAGCTCTGTTTAAAAGCAATTGAATATAGTATAATGGATTATTTGTTTTACTGAAAAAAAAAACTTTAAACACGTTATTTAAAATTAAAACAAATAATGTGTTTAAAGTTAGGTTTTAAAAAGTCTCTTTATAATAAAATTTGACGAGCTAATAGATGCATATATAATCATATATTAAAAAAAAAAGATTTTTTTTATACAATAGGTTTATAGTGTTTTTTTAATAGCTTTTAAAAAAAGCAGAGTATCTGAATATAATAGAAGATTTGAGTATAAATAAATATTCAAATCCAACACAGAATCTGTACAGGAAAATAAAAGGTGGCACCATACATAAATAATAAACTAGTCACTAGGAATAACCTATAAACTACATATATACCAACATAGACAAACTAGCAAAGATAACTTCACCAAGATATAACTTAATCATTCTTATAAACACTCTTGTATTAATTGTATATAAATAAACTTGGTAACACCTCTTCCTAAACTCAATATACAATGTGACATCATGATATCTTCATTTTTATAAGAAAAAAAATGAAGTTTATTCAATAGTTGTACGTGTAGTCAACTTAAGCTCAAAGTGCTAAACTCTAGGTTGATTTATACTTGATATTATCTCTTTAGTTATTTTTTATAAACAAAAAGATATTTTTCTGAAAAGCAAAATAATAAATTTTTTTAAAAAATGTGCACAAAGGTACCCGGATATATAAATTAAACTTAGAATATAATGGGTATTCTAAAGTTCAAACAGAAAATAGAGTTTAACTCATAAAGGCATTATAATTGTCCCTTAGGCTTATAATGCCTTTTTATGTAATTATATGGATGATGGATTTATATAAATACTTATATATATGACCTAGGTAACTTTACTAGTGCGTTGGATTATTATCATTTAATCTCCAAATCCGAACCTTGATTATGAATAAGTTTGCACGGCCAAAAGGAAGTAGGAACATCTTTGAAGTGATTAAAAATCAGGTCATATATATATATATGGTCCCCAATGCACCCACAAATGACCAAACTATAGTATATAACATTATACATATACTTTTTAACTTGTTCATAGGGTCATTTTTCAGTGGTTAATTTATTTATTTATTTCAGGCGACCCACCTTAATTTCGAAACGCTGGCCAGAAAGCTATATGCAAAATGTTAGCTGTCTTTTGCAATTCTCATAACAATGTTAAATTAAAACTTAAACACCAAGGCGGAAAGCCATAAAGATTAAATTAAATAAAATCAAATACTAGAAAAGAGAAAAAGAAATGCAAATCTGCAGCATAGTTTTTTACTTGTTACCCCACCAACCAACCCAGTTGGCTTTACTAGCAAAGCTAAATCGGTCACTTTATCAACTTTGGTTGAAATATTTCATAGGCCCAATAGAATTCTCCAGCATATTTTGAAAATATTGATGAGAGAAAAATATAAAATGAAAATTGTATTGATAATGAGAATAATTACACCAAATTATAATAAAGCTCATTTAACAAATAAGAATAACTAATAACTAATAAATGTAATTACGTAAATAACTAATTAATAAGTGTAATAAAATTAACTAATTAACTCATAAATAAGTGTAAACAACTAGTTTATCCAATATATTTTATCCTTTTCATAAAAAGTGTTTCATTTACAATATTTTTCTATCTGAAAATAGTTGTTATTTATAATTCAAATGAATTATTAATTATTTTTCGACACTAATAAACTCTTATTTATTATATCTCAACCTATTTAATCTACTAAGTACAATTAATAATAGTATTTTAATTATAACACACATTGTATTACCATTAAAAATCATGCTTCATTTATTTGAAGTGATATTTGATTTGAAAGTCAATTTCATAAGAGTAGACTAATTGGACTTAATGTGCATCATTCATGGCTAATCAAGGTAACGAGCCTTAAATTGAATAGTTGGTGGGATACCATTTTATGTATATTTTTCTACCATAAATAAATTTCATTCAACCGGTAGAAATATGATTAGTACAAATATAATGAACATATGTTACCCGTTACTTCCCATCTACATTTCAAGAGCAACGCAAGTAACTAAATAATTCAAGTACAAGACAACAATGCACATTGAAACAACATGAGCCAAGAGAGCAAGACCAAACTTAAAACTTAATTCTAACATCTAAACTAATATCTTCTTCCTATGTTGCAAAGTTTAAGGAGAAGGATAGCTCTACAATATTTAATCTTATTTAATTAAGGATTATTTATTTAACTTATGTATAAAAAATCAACTATTAACGAACTCATAAATGATCAATTCAATCACATGTTCATATATAATTTGTAGAGATCAAAAAATGTTGAGATTGGTGGCGGCCACCAAAGACACCTTTCTCAATGCAATTCCAAAGAGCCACTTACTTAAAAACAACCTAAAAGAACCAACAAAGAAACAAGGCTTGAGAAACAGAAATCAATAACATATGAATTAGATTTCAAATCAGTAAACAATAAATAGACTCATGTTGGCACAAGGAAGAACCATAAAGACAGACGTTGGAGGTGGTGGATCTAGTGAGGGAATTTCGTTGGTGATGGGTTCGTGATTAGAGGTCTTCATGGTGCAAAAATTGAATCGCATTGAATCACATTAATGGTTTGGTTCAGTTCTTGAAAACTACTTTCAAATCAAGTTCAATGCAGTTCTGAACCGGTTTGAAACTGATTTATAAATATAAATCAGTTTAATATTTTGAACAAATTTTCAATTAAAATCGGTTTCAAACTAGTTATTCGGAAAAACAATTTTGATAAAAAAATATTGATTTTTTTTCAAGAAAAATAAATGCTAAAATTTCCAAATAAATTTTTTTTTTCGAAATTCTGGCAAAAATTTTTCAAGAAAAAGGTTTCGATCTTTTAGGACAAAAATATTTTTTTTGAAATTTTTTTTCCGATATTTTCTAATATTTTTTTGGAGAATAATAAATTTCAAAAATTTTGTAAGAAAAAAATTTTAAAATTGTTAAACTGATTTTTGAATTAATTTTGGTTAACTGAATTGTTTTAAAGATGTGGTTTAATTCATGAACTATTTAAATAATTTAGTTTTTTATAGTGCAATGTAATTCAATTTATCAATATAGTCTAATTAATCATATTTTTTGTACGCCCGTAGTGGTGATGGAGATAGTTGGTGGCTGAGGGGAGCTCAAATGTGGCGCAAATGTTTGTTGGTTTGAGGAGTTGCAAGGTTTGAAGATGAATGGTGGAAAAACGAAATAGAGAAAAAGAACGACAAAAACCCCATAAAGATGCAAAAGGAGAAACCTTCAACAAGAGAGGAAAGAAACCCAAGCAATAATAGGGAAAGTGCCCTAACGATCAAGACATTTCCTAATACTATTAAAAGACACATGGTTTTTAATAGTGGATAAAATTATCATTTAAATAATAAAAATATATCTTAAAATTTATAATTTTTTTAATGGAAAAAAAAACCAAAAGTTCTCTTTTATAATAAAGAGAAATATAGTGCTAAAAAATTAAAAATGGGCGGAATATATATAAGAACATTAAGTGCACAATTATTGTCATTTTTCATATGCATGATTGCAAACATTAAAAAACTGTATAAGAACAATAATTAAGCGAGGATCGACAATGGACAACAGCGTGTAAATCTAACTTTTATTGGTTTGTTGCATGGTTCAATTCCACTAATCATCGTAATACTATTAAAATAGGTGGCTATGTTTGACAAATCAATTTGATATACTAGAGGTAATGAAAAATTGATGTATAGTATTTTTTTTAGATTATGAATTAGAAGAAAGAAAATAAGTCATTTACCTTCAAGGAACTTCAATTCAACTGATATATGTCGATATTATTAGATTGAATGTCTTATGTTTGAATATGAGATTTTAATTAATTACAGTGAAATTTACCATATCTTATAAAATAAAATATAAACTATATTAAAATACCACTTCAATAGGGACATTAAATTTATTCTTTTCATAATAATTTTTAACTTTTAATGTTCACATTTACCTTTTTTTCATTACAGTAATAATTGTCACTTTTATTAAAAAAAACGTAAATAAATTGTCATTTTTTAATTTATAATGAAATTTTAGTTACTTAATTTTGTTTTAGTTTATACACTATAATTAATATTATGTAAATTATTTACATATTAAAAATATATGTAAAATAGTCTAATATAATAATGATGTTTAGACGGAGGGAATATTGTCTTATAAGCTAATGTTAGCAGCTTTGCAAACATGCTAAAAGGGTGTTACATCAATTCACATACACCACACGGTGGTAAGCCAAATTAATTAATTAATTATTTAATTCTTTTTTAACTTTTAATAGAAGCATTTTTACATATATGTTTGCTATAAAAACATATATAGTATTTTTTTCACCGTTACGATAAGCATTTATAATTGCATGTTGCAATTTGTGGTT
The DNA here is from genome assembly GCA_037974295.1 of Cicer cuneatum. Lineage (NCBI taxonomy): Eukaryota > Viridiplantae > Streptophyta > Magnoliopsida > Fabales > Fabaceae > Cicer > Cicer cuneatum. The sequence goes on along the minus strand of JBBPBO010000002.1, from coordinate 3,985,184 downwards.
AAGTATGATAACAAGACGAGTTCTGTCTCTCTCGTCCCAACTTCTCAGAAAAAACTTGCCTCGTTCTCGTTGGAGTTGAACTTTGTGTCTTCGTACCCGCCTCCATTCAGTTTAAATTTCCAATCTCTGTTTTAGGCATGTCCCCGTCCCTACAAATATAAATATATATATAAAATTTTAAAAATCACTTGTATTATAATTAATATTATTAAATAATAATTTTTAGATAATACAAAAATTATATTATATTAAAAAAATATTTTCTATTTAGTGGAGATTAAAATTTATAATATATAAAAAATCTTAAATAAAATGAATATATATATATATATATATATTGAAAAATGAAAAATACTTTTTACTAGTGCGACAAATAACAACACTCTATTCCTGCTCCACTTCGATCTCAAATTTTCTGAAAATTTTGTAATTGTATCTTATCAAAATAGATTTTTCATTAAAGTTTAATCTAGTTCAACAGTTCTTTTCTAGTCTTTTAAAAGAAAGCATATAACACCTAAACAATAAAAATCACTCTCTTCAAACAACATTTTTCTCTTAGTTATTTTAATTGCTCTATTCCCTCTAATATAGAAAAATGGGGAAAATTAGACAAGTAAAACCCAGTGTGTTTGTTTGTTATAGTGCCAAAATAATGAGGCATACCCTAACTAAAGGAAAATGGAACAAAGAATGAAGATTCATCTTGGGCTTATTTGGGGAAGTAAAAACAAGATTGAAGAAAATGGCCGACAAAATTTGGATGAAGGTTAGTGTAAGAGGGAGCATTATGGTCCACGATGTGGGAATAGCATAGGATCAAAATTAAAATCTTCATGACCATTGTGGTTGTGGGTCACCACTGACCCATTTCCTTTGAGATTTGCTGTCGGCATAGTGTTCTCGGAGCCACTACAAAGTCTACTATATCCCTCCCTTCCCAAGTTACTGACTTTTGTTTCTTCCTATTTTTAAAATTAACCACCATCACATTATAATGAACCTTTTATTTTGGTTGTACATTCTAATGAACCTACTTATTCAAACTATATACCTAAAAGATTACCAACATAGATATGAAGTAACACATAATTTTTGTGTGTAAGATAAACATATACAAACCCACGCGATAGTGTAGCCGGTGGATAACACGCGCTATAATATTTTAGTAGTTGACCAATACGGAGTGATATTCGGGAGCGTGTATTTTTGCGTGAAACGAATGGGATGGTGTGTAAAGTAATGCGTAGAAAACAAATAACACATTCGTTCTAAAAGGTTTTTTTTATTAATAAAAAATAATAATAAAAGGTTTTGCCTCCTTCAATTCCACCGTATATATCATTTTATCTTTCCGCGTTGGCAATGAGACTACCTTGGTCAAAAGTGTTGTTTTCAGCGTCACGTGGCTACGTGTGACTTGTGAGGTTGATTTTGCATATATAAATACTTGCCTCACTACAATATCACACACCAATCCACCTTCAAACATTTCAGTCCAAAGATCAAGTGTTAAATTCTCTCTATCCTTTCTCTCCCTCTAGTCCCTCTCATACATTCTTTCTTTTCATTATTTACTCCTACAAAACTAGTTTTTATCCGTTTCCTAATAACACCCCCACTTAAAAAAAATGAAGTTGCTATCTACAAAAGCCACATGCAATACTCATGGCCAAGATTCTTCATATTTCCTAGGTTGGCAAGAATATGAAAAGAACCCTTACGATGAGGTGAAAAATCCCAACGGAATTATTCAGATGGGTCTTGCTGAAAATCAGGTTAATATATATATATATTAAATATATTACTCATTAATATTAATTATCGTACCAACAACCATGTTATTTATCCGGTGCTAATTGAATAAAAAAGACAAAACTATATAAAGAAACAAATTAAATTGACTATATATGTTTTTGTGTCACAATCTAACTAGGCCAAGCCATCAAATCAAGCTATTGTTGTCCAAATAATTAAGATGGTGGGCTAACAAAAATTGTCTCTATTTTTCAGTTATCTTTTGATATACTAGAGTCTTGGCTCGAGAAGAATCCAGATGTAGCAGGATTCAAACGTGATGGAAAATCAATATTCCGTGAACTTGCTCTCTTCCAAGATTACCATGGTCTTCCTTCATTCAAGAAGGCATTGGTAGATTTCATGGCTGATATTAGAGGAAACAAAGTCACTTTTGATCCAAAACACATTGTTCTAACGGCTGGTTCCACTTCTGCAAATGAGACTCTCATGTTTTGCCTTGCTGAACAAGGAGAAGCTTTTCTCCTACCAACTCCTTATTACCCAGGGTACGTATTAATTCATTTCACCTTCTCTATTTTTAGTATTTTTTTTTCTACTATTATGCATGCATGCTACCTTTTTATCATCATTAAGAAAAAAATGGTGAACAATTACTAATATTTACATATTAAAAAAGTTCACATAAAAATTTCATATTTTGCTCTCTTAAATTTTTTGTCGCTAATTTTTTTTTCTCTATATGAAGATTTGATAGAGACTTGAAGTGGAGAACTGGGGTGGAAATAGTTCCAATACAATGCACAAGCTCAAACAACTTCCAAATAACTGAATCAGCTTTACTACAAGCTCATGAAGAAGCAAAGAAGAAGAACCTCAAAGTCAAAGGGGTCTTAGTGACAAACCCATCAAACCCACTAGGCACTACAATGTCTCGAAATGAGTTGAACCTTCTCATTGACTTCATCGAAGACAAAGACATGCATTTAATAAGCGATGAAATTTACTCCGGGACAGTTTTTACCTCTCCAAACTTCATCAGCGTCATGGAAATCGTTAAAGATAGAAATAAGTTTAAGGATTTCGATGCTAACGTTTTGGAGAGGATTCACGTTGTTTATAGTCTTTCTAAAGACTTAGGTTTACCAGGTTTTCGAGTCGGTGCTATCTATTCCGAAAATGATAAAGTCGTCTCGGCTGCAACGAAAATGTCAAGCTTTGGTTTGGTTTCATCACAAACACAATATCTTCTCTCAGCTATGTTAGGTGACAAAAAATTCACAAGAAACTATCTATCTGAGAATCAAAAAAGACTTAAAAAACGACAAAAAATGCTTGTTTCAGGGTTAGAGAAAGCAGGTATTAGTTGTCTCAAAACAAATAATGCCGGCTTGTTTTGTTGGGTTGATATGAGAAACCTTTTAAGTTCCAATACATTTGAAGCTGAAATGGAGCTATGGAAGAAGATATTGTATGTTGTTGGGTTAAACATTTCACCTGGTTCGTCGTGTCACTGCAACGAACCAGGATGGTTTCGTGTTTGTTTTGCTAACATGTCGGAAGATACTTTAAACCTAGCTTTGAAAAGGTTAAAGGACTTTGTCGAAAACTCGAATGGTGAAGGGTGTGGTAATAATAATAATAATAGTAAAAAGAGTAGAAGAAGTACCCAATCTTCTAAAAGGTTTACGAGGAAGTCGTTTTCGAATTGGGTTTTTCGGCTATCGTCACGTGATCATCGTGAACAAGAAGAACGATAGTATGGTCATGGTGTGAATGATGCTTGATAGAAGGAATGCATGCACATGCACTATTACTATTATTAACTTTTTTTTTTAGTCATATTATTAACTTCTATTTTATTATTTTTACTTTTTACTCCCCGAATATATATTTTCGGTGCAGTTAATAGGATCCTACTTTGTTGTTTTACTTAATTTGTAATGTGAAATTGTAGAGATAGATATTAAGAAAAACGCACTCTATCCATTTGGATGTGAAGTGTGAATTGTTGAGTCAGTTTGGTTCTTAAATATAGATCAATTTTTTTCTACGGATGTATGAAAATATTTCTTGGTGTGGATGTGATGTATGAAAAGTTTGAGGTATATAATAACCAAATATATTTATTTTATGTAAAAAGCGCGTTCTAAATATGAGGCGAAAAAGCTAAAATAAATTATTTAAGCTCCTATAAGTTATAAAAAAATGGATTAATCCTTTCACGTATTATCAAATTACTCACTTTCTCATAAAAATTATCATATTAGATCATTTTACACTAAATAACAAGAGAATAAGAATCATAACAAATTAATTTTTTTTTTACCCATGGTATCATTGATTCAAATTATAAAATGCATTGATATAATACAATTTCAAATTATTTAATAGTGCAAAACAACATGTGTACAAATATGATCAAATTAAGTGTTCAGAATAATTTTTTTTTTAAATCTATAATATTAACGACGTTAAAATCATTGATCGAAATCTGTAATAGGTCAAAGTTACTCTCTCAATCAGAACTAAAACGAATATCGTACAAAAACAAGAAGTGAAACACCAATACGACAAACAAAACAAAATCGCACTTAAATAACGAAATAAAAAAAAATTAAATTTGTATAAATTCTACTTATTTATTTAGATAAAAAAAAAAAGTTCTTATAATCATGAATTGCTGGTTGTAGAATATTATTCTCGTCAGATTTAATCTAATTCAAATAATAATAATTTTGATCCGAGGATTTCTCCCCCATTCGTGTATAGATGTGGGTATAGGAAAATTGTTATTCCTTGCCCACTTTTTCCACTATTTTCTATATTACAGAAAGAAATCGGGAATAGGAAATCCATATCAAAGTTGGAATAAGGGTATCCATTGTTATTTCAAACATGATTCATTAAAAGATATAGTTTGAAAACTAATTAATTAATTGAAGACAATTATTATGTAAAGATTAGCGATTAATTAAGAATGACATATGTGTGAACACGGGCAATATTGGTGACGAGAGGAGAGATTACGTGCGCATGCAAAAAGAAGAGCGGCCAAACGCCGCGAGTTACTGCCGACGCTGGCGGTGTTATTGTACCGACTTTCTTATGGATTTCCCACTGACCCAACAGTTTTAAAGGAGATATCAAATTTTAGTGCTGTGTCGGACGATATCAAATTCAACATTAATTTATGCTTTCTCTTTCTCCTATGATTTGCATTATCCCAACTTTTGGGTGCCCAACTATCATCTGTTCCTCATAGCCTAGGTGGCGGTAACAAAAAAATATCATCAATAAGTGGAAAGTACCAAGTTGATTATAAAAAAGTTAAGAAAATGTATCAGTATATTTGATTTTTAAATTAATACTTATTTTTTAAAATTATTTTTATTATTTAAAAAATTATAATAATTAAATATTATTTATTAAAAATATCAGCTAAATAATTTTTTTGTTGTGTTTTTATTAAATATTTATATCATATAATGTTTATAAATAATAAAATAATATTTTTTTATGAAATTATCTTTGTTAAAATATTAAAGTCGACAAATAATTTTTTGATTCATAAAACTAATTGTTAATTATTGATTTAGTGAGCAAATATATTAAAATACTTCAATTATATTTGTGAATATAGAGTAGAAGCTCTCTAAAAAATTACTTCATTCATTTCATAATATATTGTTAATTATCAAATGATCCAAAAATTTAAACATATAGTTAATTTTCATTGTTCTAATTACTACCTCAATCATTTTATATAACTCTTTTATAAAAAAAAAAGACCATCTTCAAATCAAATATTAATTCATTTTTCACAAAAATATGTCTAACTAAATATAAATAATTAAAAAGAAAGACAATATTGGTAACAAATTTAGTGTATCAAAGATTTTTTAATTTTTGTGCATTTGATCAAATTGAGTTTTACATTTAGGGACATAACCACTATTTTTTTTATTTTAAAATTGACACTACTTTTTGAAAGAGAGTGAGAATCTAAATTTAAGAAAAACTTAGATAATAGGTAATTTTAAAGAGAGTGAGACACTACTATTTACTACAGAGGCTAGAAAAAAAGATTGAGGATTTTGTACAGAGGCAAGAAAAAAGTTGATTAGTTTTTAAAATTAAAAATATTTATCATGCAGGAGCAATTAATACACCATTACCATACAAGCTGGTTAAAAAAAAAGAAAAAGAAAGTGAACACTTATAGTTTTATTGAGTACATAATAATATCCAATTATTTAACGTCATGTTAATTTTTTTATATTTAATTATTTTTAATATTTAAATTTAAAATCTAAATTGATTTTACTTTCAACTTTCAAGATACCAATACCTAATTTATGTGGTGATCAAGCTTGTTGCTGGAGCCGTAAAATTGAGAGAAAGTCTCTCTTAAATATGGACTATTTTTTATTTATATTTGAATATAAGACATAAGAATATTGAGTAGTCTTGTAAAAAAAAAAAAGAGAATGTTGAGTAGTGTTGAATTTAAGACACGTTTTTTTTTACAATCGTCACTAGGTGCGTATGCAGGCTCAAAATCGTGCAAAGGTGTTTTCATTTCAACACACACAATAAAGGCAGTTTGTAAACAACCAGAAAAGCAAGATGTAAACAATTGGGCAATTGGCTATGTTATTCTGGGAATAATCATACAGCTCAAAAAGTTAAATTTTATTTTTAATGGCGCTCTCCATACGAATCACTCGAATTCTCATTAAGCAACTTTTTGCTTAGTCAAGTCACTTTTCAAGAAATTTGTAGAAACAAAAAGCTGTCTGAATTGATGGTTAGTGATGAACACCCGGAAAACACGTATTAGTTTCAATTCATACAAAATGATATGCCGTTCTTAATTTTATATTTAGGTAAACAATGTTTTTTGAAATTATAGAATTTTGTTATTTTAGTTTTTTTTATTATAACTTTAAATTATATTCAAATGATTAAAATAATTATTAAAAAATATAATTTACCATTATACAAGTCTCTAAAAAATATAACTTACAATTTAAATAATCACATCAAACTAAATTAATTGAAGTTTTGATAATTTGATAATGAATTCAAATTTTTAAAAAGGTTAAAAACTAAAGTAACCATACTCTACATTTTCAAATATTAAAATGACCGTTTACTGTTTTATTTTTTAAGAGAAAGTTAATTAATATTTTTATTATAATATTTATTTTTTATTGTTGAAAAAGATATAATTTTTTATATTTAAAGAAAATATGTGAATTAATTAGAAATATATTAATAAATAAATAATTAATGTAGTTTAAAATTTAAAAAGAGTCTTTAAAAAAAGAACAAATAGCATATTTAGTGATCCAAAGACTATTCATTAGTGCTCAATATCAATAAAATGCCATCTTCAAATTGTAAGTGCGATACCATTTAATTACCTCTTTATTTAAGAGAAATTATCTCCTATTTGAAAATTATTAACCAACCTATTCGCAACTCTTTCTTGTCAATTCATATATTTTATTAATTTTATGAATGAGAAGTCTTTTGAGAATCTACTTTAAAAATAAAACAATTGTTTAACGCCGAATTTTGTTTGATTGATAGGTATTTAATAAAATAATTTAAATTATCAAAAAATTAATATTACAATCAATTTTTTTTTAATTTTCGTGATTTTCTCACTATCTCATTTGCCCCTTACTTTAATAAAAGCATGCTGCTGCGAATATGAATCAAATAATTGAAAACAATGTGATAAAATTTACAATACTAAAAATTTAATTTCCTAAAAACATTACAATATTAATTGAAAACATGGCTACGGTTAGGATTTTGTCCCATCATTTTTTAATTTACTCTGCCGGATTTGACAAGTTTGATCATGTGGCAAGGTTGACATGTGGGTTTCACATGATGTAGCTCATGTTAGGGAACATAGAACACCTGCACACCTAGGAAGTGGAATGAATAGTGTCTTATCTCATAGAAGAAGAGCTAGCAACTTTCAAGTCTCAAACCCTTTCATTTGTTGATGGGGACAAGAAGGGTCAGTTGAACATGGCTCTTGAGCCCACTCACCCATATGCCATACAAGAAATTTTTGTACCTTAATTTTGGGTCCCGTAGGTCTGCTAGGATAAACCATTACGATGTAGAAATTTTTCAATGAATGATTGATAAACTACATAAATTTGTCTTTATTTTGCCACTATGAATTATCTATAGAAGTTTGTCTCTTGTTTAATACGATGTGATTGGAATTTGGGAGGAACCCTGTCCATATACATATAGGATATTCCTTTAGTTGTACAATAATTGATTTTTTATTAATAAGGTTGTTTATGAATACCATATCAATATTTATATAAGAGCTATTTATCATAATTAGTTTTTATAATGAATCTATATAGAATTTGATTTTATAAAATTAATTAAAAATCAATTATATTTGTATTTGTTAGACCGCATGTCCAGTTCGCATGTTCAGTTTATGGAGTAATTGTCAGATTGATTAGTATATTAATAGTTGATTTAATCTTTTAGTTGGATAATAATGTCCCAAATAATAGAATAGAGTAATTAGTTTTTAATTAAGTTGTTAGGAGACCGAGTAAGAGGGCGCGAGTTTCTGCTTCTCGCCGCGTTTTCTGTTTCTGGTAATTCTGTTGCTTCTGTTTTACTGTACCGGTTCGTCTGGTACTTTTGCTTTGTAATTTTGGCTATTTAATGACTCCAGTTTTAATTAATAAATATGTTTTTTCCATTCCAGCATTGAGATTATGTACTTTAACGGTATTTAGTTTTGCAATCAATATTTTTTATATACAAAAAAAAAATCTCAACTCTCAATTTTTTATTATGAAATATTTGTTTGGAAAAAAACAATTCAAAATTTTTCTAAAAAAAATCAAGATTTTTTGTAAAATTGTTTGGAAATAAATTCAATTTTTTTCTAAAAAAGATATTGACATTACACCTTTATTTAAAATTTTAAGACATTAAATATATGAATCACATATTAAATATATTTAACTCATTTATAATCAATGCGATATAACTATTACACACTTTAACCAAACAATTTTCTCCTCAATTGTGAATCTCTCAAATCTTATATTTGTACCACTATTACAATCAATTAGCAAAACTTTCGATGATATAAGAATCTAGTGCTGCACTAAGATCCACTAGGTCCTACCAAAACTATGATATCATTTGTTTGAAAAAAACAACATAATAAAATTAAATGAACACAATCAAACACAAGAGTATAACGTGCAAACGTATAAATCAAATAAAAAATCACGACAATTGTTTGATGATAAAGAGAAAAAATAACAATATGTAATTTTTTTTATATCATGTAGACTTCTCTCAAACACCCCATAACCTCCAATATAATCAAACTCTAAAAAAAAATATATATAAAATTCATCTTACAATGTTGTAATACAAAAGTAAAATAAAAAAATCATATACGGACTTAAAATTTTTTTTCTCACTAATGCACCATGTAACAAAAAATTAGAATCAATATAAATAGCTTTAGTATATCTCCTCCTTTACAATATTAGGTATTGTGATATTTTTTCAATATGCTTCGATTTCCAACCATATCCACTTTGAATGAAAAATTGATACATTTTATATTTTTATTGTCAACACTGACAATCATAATTCAAAATAAATATCATACTTTATCATAAAGAGTATACTTCACTTGAAGTTAAACCACTTCAAAAAATTTCTTCAAAAGTTGAATCACTCCAAAAATTATTTCCACCTTGAAGGTAAACCACGTTAAAAAAAATTCACTTAAAGCAGATTGACTTCAAGAATTTCCACTTGATGTTAGATAATTTTAAGAAATTTCAATTGAAGGTAAATTACTCCAAGAAATTTACTTGAAGCTAAATCACTCCAAGAAATTTCACTTGAAGTTAAACCACTCCAAAAAATTTCACTTAAAAGCTAAATAACGGCAATAATTTTTGCATGTAAAAAATAATTGACATAATTTCACATCAAACTTTGCTTCAATGTCAACCAATTTTTATGTGCTATGCAACACCCTATGTAATCATAATGTTCAAATTCTTAACTTAGAATTTTTCACATGGTAAAATGATTCATTCTATCAAATTTCTCTATATTAAATTTCACTGTGAAATAAAATTTGATATTGTAGCTATATATATACTGTAATTATGCATTAAGTAGATTCATTAGAAAGAGACAGAATGTTGCACATGACCATTTAATTATGTATGAAGTCTAATTAAATATGAAGTCTTGCGTAGTCGAAATCTTTTCAAACAACACTTACGATTGCAGTATCACTCTTTTTCTAATATGGACGATAAAAAATATTGCAGCTACAAAGTATACTAAAAACCCAACTTCTCTATACCAAATCTATACTTTAATATAATTTGTTGGAATGTTCGAGAAGTGTCGAGAGTAATAATGCACCATATATAATTCAAATAAATTTTCCGTTACATTTTCATCTAAAATCTTAAGATCTAAAATATTTGATGTATATATATATATATATATATATATATATATATATATATATATATATATATATATATATATATATATATATATATATATGTAGCATTTCTAATATATTCAACATTATCAATATTGGACTAATAATAACTCATATTTAAGCTTAACAATCATAACATTTAAAAACAGAGTTAAACATTTTGATATGAAAATAGTCCTCGTGTTCGCCTTAATTCCATTAAATCCAGGGCCGAATGATCAAATGCAAAAGTTATACTTTTAAAAAAAAAAAACATAAATGTAGCAATTAATAAAGCTTTAGATTGTAAAGTCAAAAAATGATTCGTTTGGTTGCCTTTGTCTTTGTAAATACAATTCAGCCAAATTGAAAAGTAGTATACTATAGTACTATTATCATTTATAATATATTTGGTTGAATATTTCCTTTAGCGCATGCAGTTATCCATGACCTTGAATAGCTGATATAGGTCACGCATATTTTATCTCTTGAATAATTCAACTCAACTATAGGAGTTAGTATTATTGGTCTCATCAACATTGATGCATATTAGTCTTCTCTTCGTACCTCTGAACTGCCATTACTAAATAAGGAGTACGTACCATTAATTTGGATTTCTCATTTTACTAAGGGAGATATTTAGTCAAGACAAAGGACTATATAATTCAACAAATTTTTGACTCTTATCGCGTATTGTCATTTCCAAATCCAAGCATAAAAGGAAAAACGTGGGTCGGTTGTCATGGCTGCCATGTTTCCTTTCCGGGATTAATTTAATTATTTATTTTAGTTCTCATTATTTTATTTGTTTTATAAATTGACAAATATCAACTTGCTCCCACTACTTTTAATCGAACTACTCTGATTCATAATTTTGTTATAGATATTAAATTTTACATCTTTAATTATGATTATTGTCATATATTTTAAAATTTATTAAGTAAAGAGAATATTGAAACATGGGAATTTGAGTCCTAAAATCGTTTGCTTTCAGCTCTACGTCGGTAGTGTTGGTATATTTACACACATTCTGGCAATCAATTAAAAATTTGTAAGAAAATGACATATTTTAGAGTTAGAATTTTTTTATAACTTTATGACCTCAAGGTCCTTCTTTATATACTGAGTTTTTCTATGGCTTCTCGAAGGTTTATGTTATGATCATCATAGAAGGAATCTATGATATTCGGATTATCTTGGACATGTGTCATTCTAATAATAAAATGGTGGGTATCATCTAATGATCATAGTCATGATACGATTGACATTAAGTAGCACATAATGAGAGTTTGCAGGTGAATTATTGTGTTATTCATCCTCATATTTCCTCTTCGTCCATCTAATGACTATGATTGAAGGTCCAAGTAAGTTACTCTAGACCATGACTCCATATCATACTTTTGATGGCGACTTGCTCTAATTACAAGAAACTTCTATGATGTTATTTGATTGGGTCGGGTCAATCTAAAATCACTCATTTTTATATTAGGTTTGAACTAGGATACTCTTAGTCCAACCTAGACAAAAAATCAAGAACACATTAGAAACTCATAGTTATATAATTTAACAACCAATATATGTTCATTTTAAAAAAAATTATTATATGTATAGTTCTTATTCATCAAATTGTTTTCAAATATCACAAAATTTTGTAGAAATGAACTACTTAAAGGAACATTTGATTTGGATGAGTAAAATTCAAATATTTACAATGAGTTATTAAATGGAATAATTTATTTTAAAATTACTCTTGGTGTAAGTTGATTATATCTAATCATTTTCAATCTTGTCTTATTACACAATTGACAATAGTATTTGTTTTTTCTTTTTGACAAACAATAGCATAGGTATGATAAAAGACTTTTTATTAATGAAAACTTCCAAGAAACTTCATAGGCAATAGAGAGTTGGCAGGATTCTAGTGCATGCCACGGGGTGTGTTTGGTGTCTATATACTACGACTAATGAGACAATCTTTTGAAACCTGTTTTGCCTTTTATGGAACAAACTTTCTTTATATCCCCCATATTCCGCTACAAAATGTGATTGTAGTATGCTTAGCGATGTCCTAAAACCAAAAGCTAGTAAATCAGTCAAAACATGTTTTGGTCTCATGCAATATTATTTGTCATTCAAGATTATTGTCGGAGTTAATGTTCTCTTTAATGAGTTGGTGTGGGTTCTATCAATTGTACGACGGTTTCCGTTTCGCTTTCTTTTTATGAGGAAAAGGGGATTGCCACATTCAACAACATAATCAAAATGCTTAATTGCATTTTTTTCTTTATATTTTATTATTTTCACGAAAAATTCTGTCTTTTTTAAAATTAAATTTTGTTCCTTTCAATTATTACATTTGACACAATTTTTGTTTTATCCTATAATTTTAATAAAATGATATTTACGTGTTAAAATTATAAGGAGATCAAAAGTGCAATTAAATTGTTAAAACAATTGTTATTAGCAATTGAAATTGTATGCCGTTTTTGTACAATAGTTAATCCTAATTGTTGATTTTAAACCGAAGGTATAAGATCACATAATCAATTTTACAGCATGAAACTACCTATTTTTTGTTCCTTAATCGAGAGAATAAGATCATGTAGTTACAACATAAAACGAAGTTCCTAACGTTTTTTTATTGTAATTAGTTAAAGGATTGATTGAGTATATCAATCTTATGAGAATACTTTTAATGAAAAATATTATTTTTTCACATAATATTGGAGTAATGTGAACTAAAGAATTTTTTTTATCATTGGAAGTTGAATTTGCTTTTAAAAAAAATTTGAAGATTTTTACAAAAGACAAAGAAAGAACATCAAATAAAAAATTGATTTTGTGTGGTTTTTGTTTTACTTTTCGAATCAATTTATGAGTTTTGTACATCGATTTAAATGTGAACCTTTATATCTCAACATTAGCTGATAAATGAAAATTGGTAAAGCTTATAAGATTACTTGTCAAAATTTATAAGGTTCAAGTGATTTTTTTTTTTCTAATTTTTGTTGACGATTTATTAGTATTGTTTGAAAATTAGTTTTTTTTTTTTTGGAAAAATAGAAAAACACCATTTATGGGTGTTTTGGAATAGGCTGGCACAAGGCCCAAAAGCAGAACAGCGCTTACAAGTGGACATAAAGGCCTGAATATAACTCAACTCAGTCTATTGCAATATCGAGTACTTTTGTTTTTTACGAAAGCAATATCCAATACATGTCAACGATTAATGTAGAAGCTAGAAGGTTGTTCCTATGTCCCTCACCTTTAAACATATTATTGAAAACTAAAATTTAGTAGTGTATTTTATTTAATTTTATACTACTGAATGCTATAATTCCGTAAAAAACTGAAAGAAAAAAAAATATGGAGTCAGATGATCAATCACCAAAAAAGTATAGAATTAAAAAAGTTAAAACTAAGAGAACTATTTTTATCCTCTTGTTTCTGAAAAATCACTCTTGTATATTTTTGTATAAATGTACATATTTCCGCAGGAAAAAAAATTGTATTTTTTAAAGTATATTTTTCAAATGAATGTGAGGTAAAAGAAGAAACTTCTTAAAATCAAGATAGGCCCAGTTTCATCAACAAACAGATTATGGAATGCAATTTTTGGTCCAAAGACGCGTGTGGCTCATAGCGTTATCCCCCCAATATATTGGAAGGACTTAACTATGATACTTAATTGGGCTACTTCAAATTAACAAAAGACCTAAAATATTTAGAAAGTTTTACCCCAGTACGTTTTTGTCTTTTCTATAAAACATAAAATTCGAATATTTTATCATTTCATCATTTCAAATTTTCCAAAAAAAGTGAGTGAATTTTTGATAAATTTACCGAAAAACTTGGATAAAGTTTTCCGATAGTTATAGTATTTTCCGAAAAACTATTTTCAAGTTTTCCGGTAGTATGCGTTTCCAGAAAACTTAAATTTAAATTTTTCAAAAGATTTCTGGGAACGCATACTACCGGAAAACTTGATTTTGAAGTTTTTCAGAAACTATCGGAAAACTTGATTTTTCAAGTTTTCTGGTAGTTTCCAGAAAACTTCAAAATCAAGTTTTCCAGTAGTCATTTTTTTTTTAATTTTTTTATTATTTTTTTTTGTTATTTTTTAATTTTAGTAATTAATCACAATAATATATTTTTACGATAACAATTATAATTATTCATATATGTTATGTGTTAAAAACATTGATAATATCAATGTATGTTTTATCAGATAATACTAGCGGATTATCCATATCTATTAAAATTTTTAAAAAAAAATTTAAAAAAAAATTGGAAAAAAAAACTTCCGAAAATCTTTGAAAGATAAAAAAAAAGGTGAATTTTAATTTATTAAGATAGTTAAAAAATATAGAGTATATTTGACATTTTAAAAAATACATGAGGGTATAGATATAAATTGAGAGTATGGGGTAAAACTTTTAAATATTTAGTGAACTTCTTTTCTCTCCATGTTTTTTTTCTTTCTTTCAGTTTCATGTTTTTTCAAATGTCTCTATTATGATTAAATGGACCAATTCCAACATACATGTAAGAACATAGAGAAATAGAGAGACGGAGAGAAAAAATCACCAAAATCTATAGTATAGTCCAACAATTTAGATAATGTGATAAATATAAGAGCTTTTTGAAACTTAAAATTTTATTAAGGCTTAGCTTAAAAAACCTAATAGGTCAACCAGAACTGAATAATTCAAAGATAGAATTAGTATCAAAATATTTATTTGTTGGTACTGTGTTGTCAAGATGTTCAAACACCTAAACAACATTGGTTTTTTCTTTTTCATTAATTTGTTTATTCTCAATGAACTTTTCAGTTTCTTTCAGACAAGTTGTTTCAAACTATTTGTGTCTTGATCATCACTAATGGTTCCAATAATAGACTTCGAATATAGGCAAACTTGCAAGCAATTGACATCTGGTTGATTTTTTTTCCTTAATTGTTTCTTTCAACGAAATAATCACACATCTTATTTTACATTCCCTTAAGTTTTGCTCGTGAGTTTGAAATGGAACGGAGGAGATAGTCTTGAAAAAAAGGAAGGAATAAATTGAAGGAATAAAAAGTTTTTGAAAGAGAGGTTTTTGTGGGGTTTATTTTTATTTATAATAGAAAATTCATCTATTTTGAGGTAAAAAAAAATTGTATTGAAGGAGAAATTTGTAGGACATAGACAAATTCTACTTATCATTTTTATGTTGTTATAATAATTTATAAATTAAAAATATATTAATAATAAGTATTTTTGTTGTTAAGTCAATATATATTTATGAATGATATTTTTCAAACATATTTACAACATTATAAAAAATTTATCTACCAAAAATTAGGTCAAGATTCAATTTCTAGATCCATATTTTTGTAGAGAAACTTTTTATAATGTTACAAACATGCTTGCAAAAATTTATTTCAATATTTTAAAATTAGATGATAATTAAACATGTTTTGTTTTAGCAGAAATTTAAACTTTTTTGTCGAATAATTTTTTTATGAACTAAAAATTGTATTTTATTTTACATTAACTAAAATTGAAATATTAAAAAAAAAAGGAGACTAATTTAATGATAGACTAATTTTTTATTCTTAAAAGTTTAGACTAATTTACCCTAAATTAAACCTAAGATAACTAAAGATTAGAAACAGAAGTAGTAGTATATACACTTCTCTATTTCACAACGATTTGAAAATACGTATTAACAAATATAATAATTAGAAGAAAAAAAGAGTAGTCATATTATCAATTGTTCTTATTAACTATAAATGAGTTTTCCACTATCATAAATTTAAGGTACAATTAATATTTTAAAAATAATCCATATAATAATAATTGATGGATATAATTAAAATAATAATAATTAAAGTTACTTTGAAAAATGAAAATAACATTTATTTTAATTTTTTTTGTTAAGTGTTTATTACGAGACAAATGGAATGTAATATATCAAATCTATATATTTTTACCGTCAAACAATTCTATTTTATTAAATATGTTATATGCTAATTGAACTAGTGATATAAAATATGTAAAAATAATATTCTCATTCTTAGCAATTAGACGGACACTTATGGATAAATTGTTTTTCTTTTTAATTACAAACAACTACAAAAATTATTTCTCGTAGTTACAATTATCATATGATGAAATACTTTATTAGAAGAATGCAAAATTTCTAACTTCGTTTTTTCCGACTAGACAAAATAGCTAACTTTAATGATGAAATACAATAAATATTAAACTAAACTAGTACTAGTACATGTAAATTCTAATGGTAGTGAGTGTCAATTTCATAAATAAACAAATCATAAGAGGCATAAACATATCCATTAAATTTTGTAATGGTACTGTGTGTCGCATAAAAAGGCAAAATGCTTGCAAGAAGAGTCGTCAGAGAGCGTTTGTCTTTGCCTGAGCAAACTTGAAGGCTTCAATCAAGACTTACTTTGTGTTTATTTTAATCCTTTATATTATTGTCACGCTATTGACACAACGTGCCCTCTAAATTTTTATAATATATCTTAATGTAAAGCAAGATGAAGAAAAATAAAACTAAAATTTTGTTGTCATGCTCTTGTCAAGGGATTATTATGCTCAAGTTTGTTACAACTTACAAATTCCAATCAACTTTATTGAACCTTATTTTTAAGGTTTATGGCATAATTTAAATAATGTGTATATATGAGGTGATGATTTAGAATTATTAATTCTCATGAAAACGTAATAAATTTTTATAAAAGTTTTATTTTTAACTTCAAAAATTATATATTTTTATAATTTAATTAATAATATATAAATAATTAATTTATTAAATAATTCTATATTATAAAATTGTATTTCATATTATTTAAAATATATAGATGGACTAAATTTACAATTAAATATTCAT
Organism: Cicer cuneatum; assembly: GCA_037974295.1. Classification (NCBI taxonomy): domain Eukaryota; kingdom Viridiplantae; phylum Streptophyta; class Magnoliopsida; order Fabales; family Fabaceae; genus Cicer; species Cicer cuneatum. The sequence continues at coordinate 3,967,996 of JBBPBO010000002.1, read as the reverse complement.
TCAAATATTAACAAAACAAACTCTAACGGTACTTGGTGTGTAGACCAAAAATGTCATGTACACACTGTTTTATTCATTTGTTGATTTCATGTACTTTCTACAATATAATAGCATCCATATGAATTTTCTGAATTATAGATAGAAACAGAGCACCGGCGGCCAAAAGTTTCTTACCATTCATCGCACTCTTAAATATATAATAAATAATGTTTTGCTTGTAAAATTGACATAAATGGCTTTCTACCACTTCCAATGCAAATGAATTCCAAATTTCAAATAAAAAACATTCTATTATCCTTATTATTCAATCCTGCAATTTGATTCCCCTGTTTTTATGTCAAATTTAATTATATTCAAAGTTATATTTTTTTTTAAATTTATATTTTGTCCCAACAAATAAAAGATTTTATTGTTTTAGTATTTGAAATATTTTTTATTTATTTTGAATTCTATATACTTCCAAATAAAATATGGTCACTTTTAATTCCTGATGTCACTCTATTAAAAAAATTAACATACAAACAAAAATTCATTTGACACATCTAATTCAATATTTAACAATTTTAAACCTTATTAACATTAAAACAAATTACAGCGATTACAACAAAAGAACTTGGTACTTTTTATGATTAAACTTAAATTTAATTTTTTTTACCAGCCATGTTTTTACTAAACAAATTGGACGTTGCAACTAACAAATTCATTTTGATATTTTGTCTAGCCATTGAAACTTTCATTTTTATTAGTTAACATTTAATTTCATTTTTATATGATTAACTAGCCATGTTTGTTTGCGCGAGGATTGGACGTTGATTCTAAAAATTCATTTCAGTATTTTGTCAAGCCATTTAATCTTTCATTTTTATTAGTTAACAAAAAATTAAACAATTTTATATTTATATGATTAATTAAAAATGTTATTTAAAATTAAATAAAAATACCTAGGGTTTTACTATTCTCCTCACATAAAAAATGTTCAATTAAATATACGTCGTAGACCGATAGACGTCTAAGTCATTTGTCTTCTTGCTGTTTTTTCTTTTGACAAATTTCTTTCTGGTTGTCAATTAGGACTATTTAAAGTACTATCAAGTTTTCTATTGAGACAGATGTGCCACAACATTAATATAAATGTGTTCGAAGTTAATGAATTTTAGATAACAGGACAACTCATTAAAGATTAAACATTAATCCATGTCGTGACTAAACTGCCCGTAGAACAATTTTTTAGAAATTAAAAATATGATTTTTTTTAATAGAGATTAAATATAAAATTTTATAAGATTTAAAAATTTATTTAATTTAATAAAAAATTATTTTACTTAATTAAGTAGAGTATATTTTGAAGGAAGACAAAGAAAGAGCTTTTTTAAAAGATATAGTTAATATCATTGTTGTTACTTTATTAATGAAAAAAAAAGTTAAACTCACGTTGTCTTTATCATTTCAATTTTCATATATCTTCTTCAATATTTGACATATATGACAGACCAAAATTACTTCCTCTCGTTCATTTTCCTTTACATCTTCTCTATTCACTAAATCTCTCTCTTTTAAATGTTTGAAGTAGTATCATTTTTCTATTTTGAGAGAAAGATTTTGAAAGATATATGATGGAACAAATTGAAAACATTCAAAAATCAAATTAACTAAGAAAAACACGTTGAGAACCTTTCATACTAAAAATATACACATTCAAGCAACACTGGACATATTTAATAAACAAAATAATTATTATTTGATGTTTAATTATATATATATATACACATACGTGTGTGTGTTTGTGTGAGAGAGAAATTTATTTGTTTAAAAAACAATTCTTTTTAACAATGGTTAGAGAGTTGGATCAACATGCTGGACTTAGATGTTTCTAATGTTGACAAATCTACTATCAATATCAAATCACTTCAGAGATTATGTGACAAAAGTCACAGCAATAATTTAACAATAAAAGAATCCTCAAGAAACTTTTTACATCAAATGAATTGAGAAAGAAAGTCAAGATTAAATATTGGTAAATGGATTGAAGTTGCAACAACTCCTTGTGAGCTGTGAAACAACCATTCAAATATTGTGTTGGCCTGCTTTGACCTATTTGGAAAGCTTGCAATAATTAAGCGCTTGGTCAGATGATAAATAATAATATTTAAATTAATTGGTCAAGATAGATAATTAAATCTTAAGTTGCATTCCCTCTTTTATATAATACATGACTCATTTATAAAAATAAAATTATTTTAAAATGAATTACTCTTTTAATTTTTAAAATAATATAAAAAAATTTAATTATATTATTTTATTAATATAACTTGTATATTTCTTAATTTATTATCATTTATTTTACATTAACAATAATAATGAGTACATTAATATAATGGATAAACATAAATTAGTTAAAGTAGTATCTTTTTTCTCTTTCATGTATACTTTTTCCTTATTCTGTATGAAAAAAATACAATGAATTAATCACTCTTGTAAGATGGCAGAGTAATATGGAGTAAATTTCAAGTTAGTTTTTTCCGCAAAAGATTTTATGTTGGTTAGAAAACGATTATTGTATTAAATAATTTTAATTTTAATAATTCATATGACATTATTAACCATTTTCATATATTTTTAAAGGTTAAATAAGTTTTTCATCTGTATAAATTTTGAAGTGTTGTTTTTAGTCCATGTAATAAAAAATCATATATTTTAGTCATTACAAAATTATTATACAAGTAGATTTTGCTTCTATTAGAGCATCAACATATTTTTGAATGATTTTTTTGTATACATTTTTACCACACTATAAAAAGTTCATCCACAAAAAATAAATTCAAAAGTTAATTTCTAGGTCCATATTTTAAGAACTTTAATTTTATCTTGAACATATGACATTTAAAAAATTCATATTTAAATCATCTTAAGTTAATAATGTTCTAAACATGCTTGCAAAAAACATTCAAAAATTTAAAAATTGAAATATGTTTTGTTTCAACAATGACTAAAATAACTTGTATAATAATTTTATAGGGAATAAAACATGTGAATTTTTTTTATACAGACAAAAAATAAAATTTTAAAATTTCATAAAAACTAAAAACTTATTTAATCTTATTTTTAAATATAATTAATTATTTTATAATTTGATTAATGATAATAAAAAGTTTACCAAAATAGAAAATTAACGAATACACAAAAAATGTAAATATTTTTTGAAGTAAGAATTAAAGTGCAAATGTATCATCTCATAGAATTGACGTCCCAAATGTAATAACACTAAAAAAATACACACAAAAAATTAAAATTAGCCCCACAACCCAACAAAGATAGAAAGTTACTTAAACGACCAACTCATTAACTATAAAACATGGCCAATAAAATGCAAAATGACATATAAAAAAAATACATTTTTTAAAAAATGGCACGACAGGACACCCTGCTCCTTCACTCCCCCACTCTTGGCAACGCATACCAAACTAGTGATGGCGGACTCATTACTTCAATTTTGCTTCACCAAAACAAGTTCAGTAGGTTGATCTGTCGAGTCCAGCCTATATATGGTGAGGAGTGAAGTTTAGTCTTAAAAATGGTTTTTGACACAAACAATAGAGGACATTGGTCTTTCAAAATAAAAAATTAGAGAACGGTGTTTGTTCTATAAGTGGTACGAGTGAGTTTATTTTATCATCGGTGTAGTTCTCTTTCACTTTGTTTCATAGTTAGCATATGAGTTTGAGTATCCTTTTGTACAAATTTTTTGTATGGTTAATATTGGTGTCTATGAGTAAAAAGTTTAGGGTTTAGTGTCTAAGTATGAGTAAGAAATTTTACAATGATTAGAAAAGTGAACGTTGAATAATATATAAAAATGAGAATACTCATATATTTAATATTTTAAAATTTTAGGTGTTAAAGATGTGATGTTTTAATAATTTGTGTGCTTATTTTTAATTCAATGTGATGATCACTTAAGCTTCTACTCTCCTCATGACTCAACAATTGTAATAAATTGATGGTTCGACGAAGGGGATCGAACCTTTGTATTGATAATATGTGGTGGTCAGACATCTCGTTAATGTATATAAGCCAATGATGTGCAATGTATATGGATAAAAAACCTTTTATTTGATAGGGAGCAATCACACTTGAGGAAAAATTGTTGGTGTGTCGAATGTGAATAATTAAAAAACTTTACATTGGATGGAAAAGTAGATATTGAACGGTATATATATAAGTGATATGATTCATATATCTAAATGTTTTAATATTTTTTAGGAAACTTATGTAGTATTCAACTCATTTTTGTGGTTGTTTTTCACATAATAATGTTATGTACTCCCCTTAACTTATAATCCAACACTTAACATTTTGTATTTACTTAGGGGTTGTTCGGATAAAATGAGATTAAGTTTGTTTCTCATTTATTTTGGAAAAAAGTTCATCTCTTAAACTAAAAACCACAGAATAAGTTTTATAATTCTGGTTTTGTTTTAACTCTAACAAGACATCATCAGTGGCAGTTGGTCACTATTTCAGTCACCGTTAACCACCACTTTAACTAATGTCGACCACCGACCATTGTTGGTCATCGCTCTAACTATTGTCAACCACCACTCTATTCACCATTGATCACCACTCTAACAATTGTCGACCATCATTTGTACCATTTTAAGTCACCACTTTGACCACCACTTAGACCACTTCTTTGACATGCATCACTCACTAGTCTAGCCACCACTTACCACTATTTTGACCATCGCCAGTCTCCAGCGCAGCCATTACATAGACTACCACCAATAACCATTTTGACTATTGCCGACCTTTACTTTCAAACTTCATTATTTTTTATTATCACTACTTTTATGTGTTAATAACTATGTTTTCGGCCTAATGAATAAAAACTAAATAATTAACTTAAAACTGAAACTCAAAACTCATATATGAAATTCAAAACTAAAAATAAATACTAGTTTTGGTTTTAAAAAAAAAAAAAAAGTAGAAAACCTTCTCGAACGAGACCGTAAATGTTTAATTGTCACAAATTCTCAATATCTAACTTAACACTATTTGAAGCAGTTAAATAATTTGCAATCGAAGAAACATATATTCCTTCGTTGACATAATAACTTGAAGTAAAAGAAAAATGTTTGTATTTTCTTATTCACTCTAGTATGAACCTCAATCATTTAACACCTTCAACTCCTTAAACCCTGAACTAAATTGCTTATCGTTTTCTTGTTTAAATGAAAACTTGCATATTAACTTTCTCTTTTTAGCTATTCATTTCTTTGCAATTGTTTATTTAACACACAAAAATGAGAATGGTTGTTCAATTTTTAATTTAATATAATAAAAATCAAAACAAAATAATATTAAAATAATCTCAATCGATTCAAAATTTCAAATGGTTTTTAGTGGCTTATTATTTCTTACAAATAAATTTTTTATTATTGTATTAGTATAACTCTTTGTGTAATTATAAAGTATTTTAGATCAAAGTCAATAATTTATATATGATTAGCTTGAAGTGCAAAAACAATTCAAAATTAAATAAATAAATAAAAAGTATTTGTATTGTATGTTTTAAAAAAAATTGCAAGTGCCAAAAATATTAAAAGTGGAAAAATAATGCATCATGTTGACAAAGAACGTCTCTATTTTCAGTTTCTATATATGTATAAAGAAAAGGAAGCATTTCGGACTATGCATATATAATTGCAAGTTGCAAATTATGAATGTATAATGTATTGTTGTTATCAGCTGGATTCTATTTGAGGCATATCCGAGTTGATAGACAATGAGACTTAATGCTCCATTGTTTCTATTTGGACTCACATGAGATATATATCATTATATGTACGCCAAGTAAATAAAGGACATATATTAAGAAAACTATAAAACAAATGCAGCCATATTTTGATACCTTTGGTGCTAAAGGTAAGTAAGTCAAGGCCAAAACTTAAAGCACTTTTCAAACTTTCAACAGCCTTTTGCTTGGGTGTTTCAGAACACATAACTTTGCAAAAGAAACTCAATCATGTATTTCAGGGAGAAACTCATTTTGATCATCACTTTTCAAGTACAAGATAAATATGGCATCATAATTAAAGGGAAAATGAAACTTTCACTTTTAATGTAAATCAATAGTTATACTATTATGCCATGAAAATTTGATTATTTTGTGACATATCACTCTATTTATAATTAAATTCTTGAGATGAGTGCTATCATTAGCTTGTCCTTTAATAAAAACTACCTTAAGTGTTGTGAAATGCTATTAAGGATTTACAATCCTCAATCAACGAACCATATTCAGATCTTCTAATTTCATCTTTTTTCTAATGCCATATATTTTGTTTGCAATCTAGCTAAAAAATTACATACGAGCTGCAATAATCCAATTAATAGCTTGCAAAAATCTTGAGATAACACATGTAACAACATGCACTTGATCAAATTAAGTCGAGTAGATAACTAGATATGTTTAGAAATTCAAGGCCTCACACTATTACACTATTATTAAGATTCCTTTCTCTATAGCTTCCACATATATAAAACCATAGAACTAACAAATAAAAAACATAAGAGAGTTAATGGACTCAATATATGATAATATATATATCAATAATCAAGCAAATGAAAGATGTTCTAAAACAATGTTATGAAAGGAAAAAAACCACAAAAACTAACAAATTATATATGTGAAGGAATAAAAGTGAACTCATTAGGGTTTTTTACTAACCCAAAACTTATACCATTACAAATTTACACCACCCCATATACAAAACCGTTATTGCATTTTAAAATACCTAGAATCCTCAAAAGTAGCAACATCTTGTGGAATGGAACCTTCATAATCAGAAACCAAATTAGGTGAATAAACCAAAGAGTTCATATCACCCCAACTAGTGCTTTCTGTTGAAGTTGTGATTGTGCTACCACCATTGGATTGATCAATTCCATAAAAAGCCTCCATTGTTCTAAGGTCCATTTGTTGTTGGTTCACACAAACCAACTCATTTAAATCACTTGGAAAATTTTCAAACCCTTGAAATATTTGTGGTGGATGATCACAATTACTGCCACCATTGTCTGTATCACTCACCATGGACAATGGGTTTGTCATGTTCATGTTCATGTTCATGTTCATGTTCACTATGGTTGTTGGATGAAGTAAATTTGTGTAAGATGTTTGATTGTTGAGATTATCATAGTTCATGATGGAAGAATTTGAAACTTGGATGGGATGATGAACAGAATACTCTGCAGCTGGCCAATAATTAGGAGATTGAGTACTCATGTTAACACAAGAAGCTATCATCAAATTATGATTTGTTTCTCTTTTCATCTCTTGTTTCATGCTGCTAACTCTTCGCGCTTGAGCTTGAGCTTGAGCTTGAGCTTGTTGTTCCTTCCTTTGTTTTCCAAGGAGCTTTTTCTTCAACCTTGTGTTCCAGTAGTTCTTTATATCATTATCTGTTCGTCCTGGTAATTGTGCTGCTATGATAGACCACCTGCAAATATATATTCAAACGAGTTTTAATTAAGAATCAATTTAAGTTACAAATTTAAAGCATAGAGACTGATAATAAATTTGATTATGTGCAAACATATAACAAAATATATAAAATTGATTACCTGCTTCCGATACTAATATAAAGACTACAAATAATTTCATCTTCTTCCTCTGAAAAACCACCATGTTTAATATTCGGTCGAAGATAATTTAGCCATCGAAGACGACAACTTTTCCCACATCTCCTAAGTCCTAGACCACGTTCACCCACATAAAGAAAAAAGTTAGAATATAAATAAATAAATAAATAAATAATTTTTAGTATATATTTTTGTTAATCATTATGTGTGGAGAAACAAGAATGATTTGATTGATGAATATTCCATAGAACTAGCATGCATACCTATCTTCTGTGGCAGAGCAATCCAATTTCCACCAGTACCATTCTGTTCTATGTAAGATTTGAGTTTGGAATCTTCTTCAGGAGACCATGGTCCTTTTTTGACATTGGCTTTGTCACAGCAAGGAGCTCTCCCCATGTTTATGCCTTTACCTTTCTTTTTGTTAGTTGTTATGAGTTTCAAGTAAAGCCAATCTTTATTATAAGTTAGATGATTATGATAATAATAATGATGTGTTTATATATAAAGAAGAGTGGGAGGAAGGGGCAGAGAGAAATAACCTGGATGGAGAGAGAGATATATATTTTGAAAAAGATGAAAAGAAAGAATTAAAAAAGATGTTACTTTATGACTAAAATAATGGATAAATTGGAAATGCCAAGGTAATAGACCAATGTATTTCTAATTGTCCTTCTTAGTCTAGAATCTATCAATTCAATATCCTCACTCTTATATTATTTTTCTAAAGAAAAAAAGATAGAGGGATGTGAATTATTGTTGTAGATGGAGGATGATAAAGCTTTATGCATGGTGCAAGTATATAGTGTGGGACCAATTTTAGTGGAAGGTTAAAGTGATCACCTCATTTGGTTGAATGTTTCTTTGTTAACATGCATAACGCCTAGATGAATCTCTTTTGTTACGCACGAGAAGTAAATAGGTGCTGTCATCTACATCATACATACATGTCCTATGAAACCATCAAAAGGTTAAAATCGAATAAACTAATTTTATTTTCTTTTTTACATTTTATTTTTGGTTTTTATAATTGTCCATCCTTTTTCGTTTAATATAACCCCATTGATTGTGTACTTATTCATGACACACACACATACATATATATATATATAATTAAATAAGTTTTAGTCTTTATAAAATTTTGAAATTTCGTTTTAATCATAGTAAAAAAACTGTATTTTTTAGTTCTACAAAATTTTTCTTTAATAGTGTTAGTCTTTGATGGAAAGAAACATATTTAATAATCCTCGAACTTTTAAATTTTTGAAAGCAAGCATTTTTAAAATATTATAAAAAGTTTCTCTACAAAATTTAAAATTTTTAATTTCAGATTAATTTTTAAAATATTCATAAATCCAAAATAAAATAATGAAAATATGAACCTAGAAATCGAATGTTGAGTTCATTTTTCGAGAATTAACTTTTTATAATGTTGTAAACATGTCTGCAAAAGAATCGTTCAATTATATGTATCGACATTTCAATGAGGACTAAAACTATTTACATAATAATTTTGTAGGGATTTATATATGTTAATTTTTTTGAAACTAAAAATAAAATTTTATAAAGACTAAAAACTTATATATATTAGGAGCATATCAAAATCAAATGAGAAGAGTTTTACGATAATGATGAGAGGGTTAAATTTTGATAATACAATTATACACGGATGATCACGAGTTATTTAAGTGGCACAAAATCACTTAAAAAAATCACATAATTTTTTCTTCTAAACTTGATTATCCATATATGATTGTATGATCAAGATTTAACTCTCTAATCGTAAAACTCGTCTCATTTGATATATTTTCCCTCTATATATATATAAATCATCCCTTATACTTGTTCTAATAATATTCATTAACAAAAATAGTTGGTGTTAGGTTTTACATGGTTTGAAGTACCCAAAGTCGAAATATGATGTGGCTTAAATAAAAAAAAGTTGTACTAAATTCTAGACGTACATAGAATTATACATGTATTTGCCCAATTTGTTTAAGAATAAATTATCTAGTTAAGGAAATACCGACTAAAACATATGTCTCTAAAACCCAATCTTACCATACTTTATCACGAAAGGACAAGATAACATTAATGAAATACTTTACTGGATATGATAGTCAACAAATAGGATTCCCATTATCACATTCACATCAACTATACACTAGTCCCTCTGCCCTATACAATATAAATATAATAATAATCATAATCACATTTTGATAATTTTATATAGATTAAGAAATAAATAAAAATAAGATAAATATGACTTTACTAATTTACCATTATTAACAATTAATGTAATTACAATTGTTAATAATGGTAACTCTAAGTAAAAAAACAATTGATGTAATTTTATTATCCTAGACGTGCATGCTTTTATCAATAAAAATAATAGATGTTATAATTTTTTGTATAATTATTTTAAAAAATAAATTATTTGATTGATAATAAATGATAAAATTTGTAAATAAAAGTGATACTCTTTTTTATATTGCAAACTAAAAATAATAATCTTTTTAGACGCATGTTTTTAAAGGGGAAGTAGTAGATTTAGAGAAGGTGTTGGAACAAATTAAATTGGTGTATTGGTTTTGGCTTTGAAGCAAGAAATATAAACTCAATGGCTATATATTTCTTAACTGGGGCTACAATCCAATCCCTTGCTTGCAAAGCTTGTGATTTTGATGCTTTAACTTTGTTGTAATGGGGTGGATGACCCTTGTTCTTATTATTGTTGCTTATCAAAAAATATAAAACCAAGTAAGTGAGTGAGAAATAAAATGCAATAGCTTGTGTATTTAATTTTAATATATTTGTTGTTGTATAAACTCCAATAGGATTTTTACATTGTATTTGTTGCCAAAAGATATTGTTTAACAAAAGAAAAACATTGTTTATCCGTGTTTCATGTGATTTTGGGTTGCATAAAATGGGAGATAGTTGCCAAGATATATAAGATCTCATGTCTTTCTGAGTTGCCTAGCATCTGTGTACATATATATTGGAGATAAAATATGAGATGTTCAAGAGAGATATAAGATATTTGTGAGTTAAACAGCTTAGTTATTTATTGAAAGGAATTTTTTCAGAGTAAAAAGTAATTGGTTTGCTTCAAATTAACATGGCACAGATAATCCACTTAGAAAGTCACACATAAAATAATTATTATTGATTGATATTATAAAAGATATTTACAGTAGTGGATGTGAATTAAATTATAGTAGTATTACACAATTTGAAAACATATGAATCATAATCAAGCACTTATGATAATTGGGGGCAGCTGCTCCGACTAATTTTTTTATTTTCTTTATTTTGTTCGTATAATTTAAGTTTTTTCATTAAAAAATTAATTATTATTTTCATTATAAATAATTAAATCATTTTATTTGTAGAAAATTAAATACACCGGTGTAAGAGGATAAATTGTTGAAAGAGAAAAATATTTTTAATAGTAATTTTTATTCATGAAAGTGGAAAATTAATTTTAAATTGTGAAGACACATAAATAAACAATTTTCATTTGTAGATATTAGGGTGTCTTCAATTTTGCTTAGTGATAATGATATTCTTATTTTATCTCTTTATACATTGATGTATCTATTATATAAACTTTTATAATATATAATTTTGCCTCCACCAATTAAAATTTCTGAACCCGTCACTGCATTATCCTTCCTATTATTTTTATGGTTTTAGAGTTTTGGGTCTAATCTCTAGGCTATCTGCTTATTTTCAAACACATTCGTAAAACAAGCACTAATTTTAGAAGAAGAAAAATTAACTCTGTTTTTGACTTTTGTTCGGAGCTGCTATAATTACTAGTCCTTCCATATATATAATTTCTTATGCAAGAGTGCCATTTTTATCACATCTAGTTAGGCTACTATTTCTTGTCAGACTAGGCTTTAACAAAAATTATTGAATTTGTCTTAATCAGGGAGGAATTTTTGTTTGAATGGAACAACCTAACACTGGCAACAGAAAGAAGAATTAATACAAATCAGAAAAAGAATGATTATTTCAATTGTAAGGACCACTAGAGAGAATTGCATGTACGAATTTGGTTGTGTACAGATTACACACTAACTCACTAGTTAAATAATATTTTTATTAAAAGTGTTCTCTATACAATTCAATTAAATACTTTTAAGAAAAAATGATAATATGAAATTCGATTAAAGATTAATAAAATTTAATTATTGATTGCTTCAGTTACTTTTGAATTTAAATACTTTTAATTAAACCAATTACATTTACATGTAGAAGGAGAAAAGTCAAACAAAATATTTACATAAAGTTATGTATGAGTTTAATTTTGTACTTACATTTTGTTATAAAATTCAGGTTATAGAAGAAATAACAAAAGTACACAAATATTTCAACAAAAGTAAGGAAATGGTATTGGGGGTAGGCCACCGTCCTTCTTAGTTTTCACTCTTTTTACATTGTCTTTCCATGGTAATGAACTAACCATGGTTAACTCACTTTTTTCATAAACGTAAAAAAATAAAAGTAGAAAGGAGTTAAGGTACATTTTTTTCCATGTTCTGCTTGCGTGATGGGGGACCTAGTTAATAGGTATGAAAGTGTCTTTTGACAAGGTCCTATAATATATTTCTTACAGTTCTATACGAAAACTATCACCAAGGGCTCTTTCTTGACTAGGTTCTTCTCTGCTTTCTGACCAAAAAAATAGATACTAGTAGTGTTAAATTAAAGTTGAATATGTCATCCAATATTTTTATGAAATAAATATCTTAATTATAGAAAAAAATATAAAAATATTTTTAAGTATTGGTGTATAGTGAATTGTCTAAGTGTAACTTCTCTGAAAATTTATGTTTTGCATTCAAATCTCAGTGCATTGTTAAATTATTAATTTTCTAATTTGAATTCAGTAATTTTTGTACTACAAGTACAATATGTGATTTAGGATTTGTGTTAAAATCGGTCAAATAAAATTATGTAAGCATGACAAAATTTGAGCGTAGCAAGGCAATGGTGTTGAGCAAGAGAGGGTGAATCTTGTGTGTCATTTCAGGATCCACTTTTTATTATCTAAAAGAAAAAGAAGGGTCAGCGACGCGGTTTTCTTCTTAGGTTGCTTTTGTGGAGTCAGAAAGTGTAAAAATGAAGATGGAGGATCACAGGTCAAAAAGGCAAGGGCATATGAGACAAAGCTTCGGATATATTTACAAATGGAAAATCATGTTTTCCAAGTTCAATTAATGAAAATTATATCCGAAATGTTAGTGGCATACTTTTCTAGCCAAGAGGCATCTGTCAATTGTCATGTAGAAAATGTTGATGAAACTGATTCTAGATTGTCTTAATTTTAATTCTATGAATACGATAGAAGATATTAACTATGACTCATTTCTTTTGCAAAAAAAGTTTTCATCTATTCAAATTTGTGTTAATTTATTTAATAAACAATTATTTATATTTTCAAAAATAATAAAAATATCAAAACATTATTTTTATTATTTATAGAAATATATCATTTCTAACTATCATTTCATTTTTTATTCGGCGTATAATCTATTTCATGAGTTCTCACGTATTTTTATTTTAGCAAGTATACCTATCTACGAATTTTAAAAAAAGAAAATAAAAAATATTTCTACAAACTAAACAGATTTTAAATGGTTATTTTTTTTTCTCTCAAACTAAAAATCATAAATGTGAAGTGAGATAATCAAGTAGTTGAACTAAAGTGAGATAATCAAGTGATTCAAACTCTAACTGTAACAATGACTAGATTTTATTTATTTTCTGAAGAAACTTTAAATTGCTAGGATTCATTTTTCTCAAATAGACGGTTAAAAAATAATGTAGAATAAGATAAAATAATTTAAAGAGAATAATTACTTATACCAATTTTTAATGTAAAATAATATGTTAAACTAAAATATCTTTTTACTCTTATTGAGTTTCAATCGACCATATAGTTGCAATTGTTTTAATATGTAATGGTAACGTGGAAAATTAGTACTAATGAATAATGATACGGATGAAGTATTGACATAGCCTCTAGGTAAAAAAAAAATGACCACCAATTGTTAGCTACCACTTGTCCATTACGACAATGTGACCATTAGCAATGCATTTTCAAACATCTGACCTTTTTATCATTTAAAACTAGGTAGCAAGTTGCATTTTGGATAATCAATCCTTCCATTTTAATTTCATATATTCGCCTAACAATCAGACTAGAACCCTAGGCTCTAGGAGCAAAGTCAAAAGCCAGAAAAAACATAGTAAAACAAAATGAACAAAAAAATATACAATATGAAAAGGCCAGAACATACTACAAAAGCGAGAAAAATCTCAGTTGTGATTACGGTCAATAGAGGAAGAAAAACACAGGGGGTATTGGTGATGCATTAATAAAACCGGATGGTATTCAAAGCATGCATTGTTTGTTCCGTCACATTATTGTAGTTCGAATCGAACAATATATATCCAACACTGACCAACCAATTTTATTTCTGTCTAGTAAAAAAACAATTTTATTTCGTGAACAAAGTTTGGCTCGTAAGTAGCTAGGGGAAATTGAAGCTTTTGAAATCAGCTTTTAGACCCCTAACTCAATATAACCCGTGGTCTTTTTTACCTCTACTTCCCAGAAGAAGAAAAATTTAGTCATAATTGCAACAACAAATCAACAGCTTCTAGAATGTCAATTTTTCAAGCAAAAAACGTTAACTAATCCAATGATAATGACTTCCCCAGCTGGCACGAAAATTAACATGCAGAATTATTTTTTTACTCACGTGCAATATAGTTCATCATATAAATAGCAATGCACAAACCATGGTACTATCTACAGTGCCCCATCAGATATAAAGCAAAATTTTAAGAAACTTCTAGAGCTTAGACATTCAATGAGATAAGTATTTCAGCAAAAGATGTATTGCGGGCTGTTCTTAGTGTGCTTGTTATCTCAGCTCAACAGTCCAATTCATGTCATCCTTCGCAAGACCCATTTGTAGTCTGGTAAGGACAGTATACAGTTGCTGTGAAACCACTCCAATACCACCATCTCCATAAGATTTCCTGCAGAAATATTGGGAAAAAATGTTCACCATTAATTAATTCAAAATAACATTATAGCCAAAGACTTGAGTCATTTGTTAATGCATCTAATACAAATTGTCTTCAATGATAATTAGTCCCTCTGTCTCATATGAAGAGTTTTTTAAGGTTATGCACATTTGTTAAGAAAATAATTGAGTGTACTTATTTTTATGGAGTAGTTAGGCGAGTTGAGATACAATAAATAATAGTATATTAATGAAAAATAATAATTAAAGTTTTATTGATATTCTAAACTGAAAAAATGACTAGAGAGATAAATATTCCAAGTTTGACACTTAATATGAGATGGAGAGAGAGTATGACGTACTTTTGGCTAAGATAAGTAACACTGCCAACAGGGGATACAACCACAGCTGTTCCTGTGCAGAAGACCTCGTCAGCCTCTAGCAATTCATCTACCGACACTAATCGCTCCTCAACCTGCAGTATAAGATGAACATGTTTGTGAACTTTGGCATAAAACCAATTGGAACGGGAAGCAAAGTTTACTGTAAACATCGACATCATTGTGCATTTTTTGGGAAAATTCATTGCAAGATTGTTACTAACAACAGAATTGGATATACTTGTCAACAATCATTGATTAATTACAAACCAAATAAATATAGATTAAGACATTGAGGTGAATGATACTTGAACATAGAGCAATCTAACTTGGGAAGTTTGAGAAGGTATTTTACAAGATAAAAATATTCATCTACACATGATATTTGCAAAGTGTTGAATTGTTAAAAGAGACCATGTCAAATAAATGAATATTCTTGTCGAGGGACTGAGCAGAGAAAAAGCAAAATGAAATGAAGATCAAGATTGTTCATAGTATAAATTTATTTTTATGAAAAGATTCCTCGTTGACAGCTTAGTAAGATGCAAATATAGTCTAGATTTTCCAACCAGACCTGACATTTATTACTATTGTCTAGGGATCAAAAACCCATAATCAATTATTTTTAAAAATTTAATTTGAAAATCATAACTTAGGAAGAAATGAAATATAATAGACAAGACGATATTCATCCTTGACTAAATTCTAGTACCTGAAACCCTTGGCTTCGAGCAACGTCAATTATACTTTTTCGAGTAATGCCAGGCAGGATAGTCCCTTTGATAGCTGGAGTTGAAATAATGTTACCCTGAAAGAATTATGGAAATTAGGGCATTGTAATTCTGTATGCTGTAATGAAATAGTTTACCAAAACAATATATATGAACTTGTACACAGTGACAAAAGAAAGTTATTAAATACACGATAGTAAGAACGAAGTTACATGCGAGAATACAAGACTCGTCATCTGGATACGAATGATGCAAGACTAAGAAATCTATTCAGATTTGTGTAAAAGAGACAAAAATTAAACATACCTAGCAGGCCACCAGTGAGATATGTTTAGAGTTCTGTGGAAATTTCACTCCAAATACCGCTCTTGGGATTGTAACCAAAATGAGTTATACATCTTACAAAAGTTGTATTGCAATTCTAATTTCAGAAAGGTAATTAGATAGAAAATAGCAGAGACAATAAATTGCATGAAGATTCTAATTGCTACAAGATAATGATGTTACTATTTCAGCAGTTGTACATCCAGAAAAATTGTTTTCGTTTTGCGAGAGAAATGAGAAGGTGGAAAATAATATCATGCATGTAAATGCAATAGTAATGCATATTAACGACAAAAAGTGCAATCATAATTTTAAATATAAACTGATTTGTAAAATATACCTTAACAACAAATATATTGCATGAAGACACCTCCTCCAAATATCTTTTGTGCACACAGTCAAGGTACAAAACATCAGAGTAGCCTTTAGCTTTGGCTGCAGACTGTGCCTTAAGAACCTAAGAAGAATAATCGCACATGTGCAGAGTGAGAGAAAGTCAGTATCTTTAAAAAAGGTGAGATATGCCAGTGTCAAGAAATGAGAATCAAGAAACCAAACAGATATCTCAAGCCACCTCTGAAATTTTTGTCATAAAGGTCAGTTCTGTCAATAAAAAATATATTAATTGTAAAAGAGAGGAATTAAAATGAACGTGACACAAGAAAATTCTCAATTTTCATCCATATGATCATTTAGTCAGTACAACTGTAAAAAGCAATTTCTTTAGTTGAAAATATAATGCTAATTGAAATAAATAATTAAATAAATGAGGAAAACCTTCAGATTGAAATTGCTACTAGCTCAGGCCTTTTTACAACAAATAAATGACTAACTCGTCAAGTCCAATAAAATGCATTTAAATCACTTGATTTTAATTAATAGTGTAATAAATTTAAATTTTATTCTAAAACTACCCATATTATTAAATTCATTCAAGGTTGAATAAACCAATGTGCATAGGTAATGACAATAAAATAAGTGTATAAAAGGATGATTGCAATTAATAAACCTGAAAATAAGTTGCTACTAGCTCAGGCCTTTTTACAACAAACAAATGACTAACTCGTCAAGTCCAATAAAATGCATTTAAGTCACTTGATTTTAATTAATAGTGTGATAAATTTAAATTTTATTCTAAAACTACCCATATTATTAAATTCATTCAAGGTTGAATAAACCAATGTGCATAGGTAATGACAATAAAATAAGAGTATAAAAGGATGATTGCAATTAATAAACCTGAAAATAAGTCTATGTTTCTTATAATAAGGACCACAAGAATATAACCAAGTGTTGTTTCTATAAAAATGACCGGATATGGAGTATTATTTAAATTTAAAATTCAAGGCAACCAGAGAGAACATCTACAACATGTCAGGGGACAAACAAACAGAAAAAGAAAAGGTCATGCAATCTGGCTTACTGCAGCATAGTTTCCAATGGTCTTCACACCTCCAGTGCCACCAGGAGTTGCACGATGTAGTTCACTCTCCACAACCAAATTGATTGGGGCCAAACCTTCCTGTGGTTAAAATGATACTCCATTAACTTTTGAAACGATAAAATTGCAACCTTAAAAGATTTAGAAAAAGATAAGTGTGGAAGATAGGTCATGTTAATAATAACAATTATTATGATAGCATCACACTGATAATCCTAAGGTATAAGTAGAAGTTCAAAATAGGTTGTGATATGAGAAAACTTCATTTGGATGTAGCTAATAAAGCGTACGAATTGGAAAAATTCTGCAATATAGACCCTAAATGCTTCTACAAGTTTTCTTCATCTTTTCAAACAGAAAGTTAAACCCATTCGGTTACAACAAAAAGCAATTTAAATATTAAATTTCTGTTGAACATTTATAACGAGTGACAGTGAGAATATGTAGTAACATTATTAAGCCATTAAAGTCAGATTCGGTTAGAGCAATTATTACAGCAGGTTGCCATAGTCTACTGGTATATATATGTATGCAGTGCAATAATTTACAAGCATTAGTCAACCACGCACAAAATCACAAGTCTAGCTGCAAGTTAACAAGCCTAAAAGGAGATCTAATATCTACAACCAAATTACCCAACACAGCATGAATATACTATCATGTTGCTCTGAAACCCTATAATGCAGCTAAGTATCGAGTCTCTGCAAATCATTATAGGTTTAGATAAGGTAGTATGTTTAGACACTATTATAGGTTTCAGAGTAACTAAATTTTGGATATAGTAGTACGTTTAGATACTATTATAGTTTTCCAGAATATCATATTGGTATAAGGTAAATGCTTACGGGCTTACAACTTGAGTTAACAGTGATGAGTTTTACATAGACAATCAAGTTTGAAAATCTTAAAGCTATTTTCAAAATTTCAAGTAAACCTTTTCAAAGTTCTTTGTTTATGATATTTACATCTGAAAGAAAATAATGTAAGATTTATTAACTTACATAATGAAGAACAAGATTTCATATTTCAATGTAGCAATATAGATGCATTACCTTGAAGTAGTTCCCAACAGGTGAAACATAAATTAGAAAAGTGTACTCTGGCGCGGGGGCAAGCCCAAGTACAGCTCCACTTCCCATTAGCAAAGGTCTAATATACAAGGAACCTTTACCCTGAGGGGGAATCTGAAACAAAAATTCACCCAATCAAGCTTATGTGTATTAAAAAAATCTAAACAAATTATAGCAAATGATAGGTTATATAGTACCCAATGTTTGTTTGCTAAAACAGTATCCTTCACAGCTTCCACAAACTGTTCTACACTAGGTGATGGCATGCACATCCGATCAGCACCCATCTTCATCCGTAAAGCATTTTCTTCTGGACGAAAGAGGAGTATATTCCCATCTTCTTTACGGTATGCTTTCAAACCCTCAAATAACCCCTACAATAATTGCAAACCAGAGAAACAAATTCTTTATCAAATAAACCGACAATGCAATTCGGATTGACTTATTTACTAGCATAAAGACTTCTCAAATTGGTCGAGAGAACTTATAGAAATTGCTTATGACATGTCTTTAAGATTTGTTCAGCTTATTTTCATAAACTCTCCAGGATAGCTCATGAAAACAAATTATAATTTATATGTGAAACTGGTTTAACTTTATTTTATCTTTTGTTATAGAAAGAAATAGCCAAAGCTGGACATTGCATATATAGTAACACAAATAAGTGGTCGAGAATAAAGACCAAACCAAAAACATAGCAAAAGCTGGACACTAATTTAATGGTTCAAAGTGTGCACCTTTTGAACAAAATATTTACTTTTGATTAAATTCAAATAAAAAAATATGAATTCTTAAAAATCAATATAGATAACACAGTTTATATAAATTTTGTGGAATTCAATATTAATCAAATAATTTTGTCTAAAAATTATATTTTATACACTTAAAAGAGTAATAAATCTATGTTAATTCTATGAATAAATGCGGAATTTAGTTTAATCATTAAAAAAAAAAAAGAATCCACATATAATGTATCAAATTATAAAATTATGACACATTAGTCCATTCATATGAAATTAAGACTAATATTTTTTTCATGTTATATTCAATTAATTGGCATTTAATGACTTTCTGGTTCCGTCCCTGACTATAAGGCTATGTTTGGATATGTCATAGTGGAGTGGGGCAGAAAGGAATAAAATCTCCATTGTTTGGATATTTTAGGATGGAATGAATATTTTGAAAAGGATTCCATCTCACTACTCCCAAATTGGAGGGGAAAAAAAGTAAGGGTAAGTGATGGAATAGGATGGAATGCATTCCATTTTATTCCACTCCATTTCATTCTCTTTTTTACAATCCAAACAATGGAATATAAACTTATTTCATCTCATACCATCAATCTAAACATAGCCTAAGCGCTTAATTAAGTCTCAATCCAAACCTAAGGGACACAAATGAGATTTCAATTCTGATTAAAACAGTTAGAAATTAAAACTTCTCTTACTAATACAATTACAATATGATATCTACTCAATCAGAAATTGTTCCTTTAAAATCAGATTCAAAAACCAAATACAGATTAAGGTCAAAAGCAATTACATCAAGTCAAATATGAGAAAACATGAATTCAAAATAATGAACAATATAATAACCTGCCCATAGTTTAAAACTCCAGCAGAAGGGTTCAATTCAATGTTCCCAAAACGCTTTAGTTCACCCTTAGAAAAGGTTCCATCTTGAGTGCATTTCATAATATACATATAATCAGTAGGTTGAAGACCAAATCCGAGGTTATCCCAATCTATATCAGCCAAATCAATCGCCTCACTGTACCATTCAATATCATCATCGTAATCACAATCAAACATTAAAACTAAAACTAAAACAAACGATTATTAATTAAAAAAAATGAAAATGAAGGAAGAACCTGTAATTAGCAGAAACAACGGCGGAAAGCCTGAGAGGAGAAGAAGCTTCGAAACCATTCAGAGAAATGGAAGGAAACTGCTTTTGAAACTGTGAAACGGGAGAGAGTGAAAAACGGTTATGAATTAAGAGTGAGGAGAGAAAAAAAAACGGGGGAAATGGAATTACCTTGATGGAGAGAGAAGGTTTGAGTGGAAATGTGGGAGAGAAAAAAGGGGAAGAGTGACGGGAGAGGCAGATCGAGGAAGTCAGTCGTATACCATTAAGGGCGGCGCTGCTCTCCATTTTATCAATCTTAGCAGCAAACGACAAAAAACACTGAATTTATTTTCTCTGAGATGCTTATATTATGGTAAAGTGAAGTCGCGAGGGGATGAAAGAAATAAATCAAATACAATAAGTGGTAATTAATTTATCATGATTTTCATTTTTATTAATTAGATTGCAACGGAGCTACATAGCGTCAAGCGTCACGGATGATACCATCACATCCTACGTATCCATGGGTTAGTCTTCACCAATCGGAAGTGGGCCTATTTGGTTTTTTCAAACTCAGGTTGTACGGATGACTAGAATATTACTTTTACTCCAATTAATCTAAAAATTAAAAGATAGATGTAAATTATTTTATCAAGTTAATCATGAATTTTTTAATATTATTAATATAAAATATAATAATATTTTAGAAATTGTATATATAATAGTAGTATAAAAAAATAATTAAAGTTATATTGAAAATTATAAATGATATTCATAAATTTTCTTTTTTTGTTAAAATAATATTTATTATAAAATAAAGAAAAAATAAATTTAAATTTTTTATTATTATATTCAATTCATTATTTGTTAACAAAATTTAAGTTTTTGTAAGAAAAATGTTTATAATATATTAATAATAATAATAATAATAGCTTTAAAACTACAATGTGATAGAACTAGTATGTCAGACTGAATGTAAATTTGAACAAAACTAAAAAATTGTATTATTGAAACAGACTAACATGAATAAACTTGTCCAACCATTCAGTCTCAACCAATTACTTTAGGATGTACAGCTGGCACATAACAAACTAAAACAACAAGAACAACAGAACTAACAAATAACAGACTAAACTAACAGAGCAAACACATGAATTCCAACAATTAACATAATGGGTTTAAGTTCGGTTACTTCTCTCATACACCTTCCTAATGGAAAGCCTTGACTAGCAATCCTTTGCTTGACTAGCAATCCTTTGCTTGACTAGCAATCCTATCAATACCCTTTGAAAAACAACCTCGTCCTCAAGGCTGGAATAAACATCCCTTAATGCCAATCTTTCATCCACACTAAAAATTTGCCTCTATCAAACACAAAGGTGAGCAACCGATGGGAAATGAGCAAACTCCAGCAGTAATCGCCAGCTGGAGCTGTCATATGGAAATGGAGTTCTCCTGGGTCCCATGGTATGGTCACAACTGATACATTGAATGGGATTGTGGTATTTCCCTTGCCAATAAACTCGCCTAACTTTTCTAACAACGCCCCAAACTCCCATTATGCTCTTCTTTCCTCTAGAACTTTCTCATCTGAAGCGAAGTTGAAACGTGCTTGCACCGTCAATCCACATCTCATCCTCGTCGTAGATCTCTTTGTTGGTGTCATATGTAGTTGTGGGAAAGTCGTTGCCCTTGAACCAAGGTACGGCGGTTCTGGAGGTTTCGGCAGCGGACGGTGCACCACTTGCCTCGTTCGCGATCTCCCTTCATCCTTCAACAGTGTTCGCACCTCCGTCACCATTCTCCTTGATCTGTCTTCGTCTGCTCTTTTTCTTGATGGTTTTTCTCCAACCAAAGTAATCAACTTGCCATCTCTAGACAAGGTAAGCTTCAACTTTCCAAAGTTGCTTTTGACCTCTCCCAAACTGGAGAGCCAATCCAAACCCAACACCAAATCCACCCCTTGTAAGGTGAACAAATAAAAGTCTTGCTTAATCTCTACTCCTTGCAAATGCAAACTCAACTTGGAACACTTTCCCTTACATTTCACCTTATGACCATCCCCCACTTCCACAATGTAAGAAAGAGTATCTTCCACCATTAAGCTCGATTTCTAAACTACCTTTGGAGAAATTAGGCTACGAGAAGTTCCACAATCTATGAGTACCAAAACATAATTGTTCTGAACTACCCTTTGTATCTTCCAAGAATTTGTGGAAGTCAGCCCAGCCATTGAACAAAGAGACAATTGCAGAGAGTTGAAAGTTTCTACCTCATGAGACTCAGTATCACTGTTCTTCTCCTCATCTTCTTCTAAAATAATCATACGAAACTGCTTATTCTTGCATTTATGTTCTCTATGGTAGGGCTTATCACATTTGAAACAGAGTCCCTTCTCCATTTTGTCTCTCATCTCAGCTGCAAACAAACGTTTGAAATCTCCACCACTGGTTTTATTCTCTTCCCCAGCTTGAACACCCACCAGTTTAGTAGCAGAGGTACCACCCTTAGTTTTCTTATCTAACCAAGGCTTAGTATCTACCTGAAGTAGCAATATCGATTTACAAGGAAAGGGGGTTTGAATTGTAAATCCGCCCTTTTAAAATTTCTGTTAAAAACTTAAGAAAATAACTCAAGATTGATCTTGGTTGTGAAAATAGAAAACAGAGAACGTTCTTGGTTAGTTGAAATCAACAGTTCAGTTTATCTATTTAACTTGATAATTAACAGACTGAAAGTAAATAGAGATAAGGGAAGAGATATCACACACAGGTATATCCTGGTTCACCCAACCCGGGCTACGTCCAGTCCTCACCACGATGAGATTTTCCACTAAGTGTTTAAAATAAGAACCTTCTTGGTTTTACAGCACCTAGCTTAGGTCAACCTTGATCTTTGTTTACAGAACTTAATCTAATTCCACCTGGTATCAGATTAATCAAATCACCTATCTATCTTGATAGGATGTCTTACAATCTACCTCAAACTATATTAAACTCTTATAGTTTGAGTTTTACAATAATAATGATTGTTTTGTTAGAATCTGAGATGTCTCAACTCTTGTTTGAGATTCGATTCTTTATAAAGAAACTCAGTATAAATGTATCAGAGTAAAACGAATTTGATCAAACTGATTCTTGTAAGTGATGAGAGATTTTCAAGTATGTATGTGAGTGATTGATGATATATCTTGGCACTTGAATGTCTTTGATTTTTGGACAGAATCTGAGTATGCTCAACTCGTGTTTGAGATTAAATTCTTGACAAAAGAATTTCGTAGATGATTCTGATATGAAGAGGAAAAAACAGAACTGAATCTTTTGTTTATGATTAAGAAGCTTTCAAGTATGAAGATGTATGTCAGTGAGGTTTTTCTCTGTACTTGAAGCTGTGTTTCTTCCTGAACTTTTGCCTTCCTTTTATAGGCTTGAGAGCATTTAATGAAGGCCAATATAGCCGTTGTTGATGCCTTTGTCTGACTTGACCAGAGGCATTATTTTTAATCAAAAGTAATCTACTTTTGACACTTTTAACTTTTTAGGCTGAGCTGTATTTTGCTTTTTGAATCAAACTTTCTTGAATATTTAAAGATCCTTTAATGCTTCTTGATAAGTGATAATATTGCTGGTCTGAACTGGAGCTTTGGATCATTTAAAATAGATTGAAAATGATCACAGAATGTTGTTGCAGAAAACTGTAGTTGCTGGAGATTGATGATCAATCTGGAGCTTTAGCTTTTGGATATCTTGGAGATTGATAATCAATCTGGACTGATTTCTGAACATACTGGAAGCTGTCTTGATGCATTGTATATTGTTAAGATTGTTTATCAATCTTGACAGCAGAACTGGAGTTTTTTATTATGTCAAAATAGCTTGGAGAATGATGATGAACTTCTGCAAAATGTTAATGAAAATTCTGGAGATTGATAATCAATCTGGAGTCCTAGTATTTGAACTTTCTGGAGATTAATAATCAATCTGGAGGTTCAGTTTTGATCATTCTGGATGTCTTCCTGATCTTTTTTGGAGATATCCTCTGATATCGTTTTCTGGATGAAGTAAAATTTGACTGTCATGCTATGTTCTGGTCAGATTATCTTCTGTAATACTTATTACATTTGATTACTTTTGAGCTGGAACAACTCTCCTCATGGCAGTCTTCATCCTGGTATGGTCCAGGTTTTCATCTGATATTTGTTGCTTCTGATCTGGGCCAGCAAACATATCCTCTGATCCATTCTGGATCAAGTCTGGACAGTTTTGATATTTCACTGCCAGGCTATGTTCTGATCAGCATAACTTCTTGATTGCTTCTGATATTTGAATTCTTATGGTATGAAGCAATTGTCCTTATGACAGGCTTCCCTCTGGTGTATTTCAAATGTTCTTCTGATATTGTTTCCGTTTGATCTAGGCCTCCAAAGTTATCCTCTGATGATGTTTTTCGACTTCCTAGTTTTTTCCAGAATTTATCTTCTAGTAAATTCAGGACGTATCCTCTGTTAATTTCTAGAATGTATCCTCTTGTAATTTCCAGAATGTATCCTCTGGTAATTTCCAGAATGTATCTTCTAGTAATTGACTTCATGAGGTATCTTTTGGAGTCTGATAATTACTGTTTCCAGAACTGTCTGGACAGGCTTGTTTGAGATTCTTTATCTTTCTCAATTTGAATGTCCTCTTGATTTGAATTGATCCTATGTGTTCTCTGCCATGTAGTGATCATATCCATGTAACTTCCAGAGCCAACAACTTCGATTAAGTGATGGAGAAAGTTAGGTTTTTAGGCTGTCATGGACTGGCGAACATTCTCCATTTTCCAGAATATGTGGGGAATGTTTTCTGCTGCTGTTTTCTTTGATTCTTGCTTTGTTCACTTATGCATTTATGTTCCTTAAACAAACTTAATTGAAATCATTAGTAGACCACCATTCATAAAACTTAATCATTTAATTTAAAAGGTTTGTTGTCATTAAAACATATATCAAAAAGGTTTTTTCCTCAACAATCTCCCCCTTTTTGATGATGACAAACCTTTTGAATAAATCATAAGTTTTATGGATGGATATAAATAAAATGCAAGAATGTTCTTAAATATGTAATTAAACTCCCCCTAAACACATGCAAGAGTTTAATTCTTATCATTCTAATTAAACTCCCCCTAAACATATGCAAGAGGTTAATTCTTAACATTCTTCATTAACTTCTATCATTTTATATCC
The DNA here is from genome assembly GCA_037974295.1 of Cicer cuneatum. Taxonomy (NCBI): domain Eukaryota; kingdom Viridiplantae; phylum Streptophyta; class Magnoliopsida; order Fabales; family Fabaceae; genus Cicer; species Cicer cuneatum. Next base: position 3,942,288 of record JBBPBO010000002.1, on the reverse strand, counting down.
ATCATATATTTCTCTCCCCCTTTTGACATCTATCAAAAAGGTTGGGGAACAGACATAGAAGTAAAAAAATGGAGTAATAGCATGAGTGTACAACACATAGAAATCATGTGGTTGACCAATGCATTCATATATCAAACTAGTCAAGTTTGCATTTAGCATGAAAGAACATAGCATGTATGATGATCATATCATTGTAGTCAATATTGCAATCAAGATATGGATAATGATAGCAACAATAATATGACATAATTGTATGCAAGCATTTTAACGCACTTTGAAAAATAGTCAATGAATATATATTCTTCTCATTTTTTAGAAAGAAAACAATGAGTAGACTTCAGTTTTAAGAAGAATGATATTTTCTAAAAAATCCCCCTGAATATGATCAAGCTTATTGTTAGAAATAGATCCATTTATTCATTTTTAAAACTAGAGAGAATAAGCGCATACAAGGAAGCGAAATAAGATGAATCAAATATAATTTCTCTCTTTACAAAACATTCTTATTCTAAGAATTTTTTTATTTTTCAAAAACTAATTTTTAAATTGATAAAAAAAATATGCCAAAGGATTTGCTCACATTAAAAAAATGTTTTTCACAAAGTTTTTTGCAAACACACAAATAAACAATAAGGCATATATACAAGCATACTTTCATGAGGCTTTTTAATTGTTGCTATTTTATCTATCATGTTTAAAGTAAATTTAAACACTTGAGATCAATTTTTCACAAAAGAAGTAAGCAACAAATAAGACTCATTTGCAAAGACATATATTAATATGCTTCAAAATGTTCACATATCAATTTTTGACTTTCATGGCATAATCTTCTTGGATTACTTCAAAAATGAATCATAAACAAGGATATAAATTTAAAATATGTTGAAGAAGGATCTTTTTCAAAAGCCACATCATAAACTCAATTTTTTGGTTTTTTGAAAAGCCATATTCAAGAAATTATACTTAGACAACAAGCAATGTATAGGCTATTCAGTATATTCAAAATAATTGGAGAGAACATGATAAGGAATACTTTCAAATTCATAAGAAGGTGAATGATGTTAATTCATTTAACATGATAATTTGAAAGATGTTATTGTGCAAAGTGTAAAAAGGTTCAATGAAGTATACTTGACAAAACAGCCCTTTGTCTCATTATTAAAGACATTAATTTATTTTAAATGTCTTTATAACTAGAACAATAATTTTGAATGTCAAACTGGGTTTGCACACTTGTTTATCATAAAAAGTGTATGAACAAAGAGTGAAAACATGTTGAATTTAGAATAGAAAATAGGCATATGCACATACAAGTAATGTAATCAATTTAAACTTTTAAAGTCATACTTGCATAAAAAATAACATGCATTTTTAATTTTAAGAACACCCAATCAATCACATGATATAAAAGAAATATTCATTCTTATCATGATGCAAATAGCATAAGAATTTTGGATTGAGTGTACCTCCTTTAGTGGTCTAGTTCAGCGACAAGAGATCTTTGAATATTTTGGAGCTTCTCTTCATTCTCTTTTATTCATCTTGATTGATGGTTGAAATGAGACAATTGAAACAAAAAATCTGGGATAGTCAACTGCTTTGCGGTACATATATAAGGAGTTGCAGCCTTCTGATGACACATACCACTTTCTTCCAAACCACATTATCAACAAGCAACTGTAGACCTACTACTGCAACTTTTAGTCCAATAGTTGGGTGAAGGTTATATATTACATGTAGGTTTTGGTGTTTCTGTCCAAGTATTTGTTGTAATCTTTTCATCCAACCAAGATCTGGTTGCACTTGCAGAGATGCAGCAGAATGAAAGTATACAATAGTATAAGGCTTATGTATTATTGGCTCAAACTCCTTTACCACGTAAAGCATAAATCGCTCAAGATCTGAGCAAAAAGTGAGCCCCCGCAACAACCATGAAGGGACGACTCTTACTGTCCACACCTCCACGGTAAACAATCTTTATCTCTAGTTCACCAAATCCAAGCATATTAGCAAAATTTCAGCCTCAATGCGTTTGAACACTTTTTATACATCTCAGTATCAATTGTGCTTGTAGTGCAAAAGACAACAACTATAATATTGTCATTCTTCTTCTCAAGAAACTGCCGCACAGTTCTTATAGCTACATGTGCAGCTGGTTCACGGAGATAATTCTTTGCATCTGTATAAATACAGTCTATAGCAATACTTCGAAGCCCATTTTCACTTAAAAGCTCTAGGCAAGTACGGTAGTAATGACTTCATGGCATCCTTTGGACCAACTGTATGGATGATTTTCTTTGCAGGAAGGTCATAGGTGTTGGTAACTTTAGCCATCCACCCAAAGTTGCGCATTTTTCTGCAAGACCAGGTCAAGCATGCAATCCAAGGCTGTTGTGTGCTTCATCATTCTTGAACAACATTTTTGTTCGAATTCCATCAGTTGTGTCTCCAATGATTTGAGTTTGAAGATGATCACATATCATTCTCCAACTTTTAGGTGGAGACTAAAACGGAGACTGTTTATCAATCTTGGTTTCGTGCAGATTGTTCTGTTGTGTACCTTCTTGCTTAATTTGATTTTTCTCTTAGATCCTATTTGTTTTTCCACTTTAAGATCATACTTTGGAGTTTCCATGGATGATATTTGAACATTATCTATCAACTTTGTGATTTATCCAAATTTAACATTGTAATTATTTTTCTTCACCATCCTATCTTTCATCATAAAAATCAACATATTCATCAAACATAATATGCATAATATCATCTATAATTTGGACCTTGAGATTCTATAATATTTATGGAATGTAGAGCATTCAAAATATATACTTTGATGGTGCTTTAAAACAAATTGCTCATACTTTCTTTATCATGTGAAACATAGTAATGACATTCAAAAATGTCAAAGTATGATATGTTTTGCTTTCTATATGATATGAAGATATGTCAAAGATATTTTCTACTAAAGCCAAGATTAAGAACATGATAAACAATTTTTGTGGCTTCTCTCCAAAATTATTTTTCACCACTTGATTTATTTAAAATTGTTCTATCCATTTCTTGTAACTAATTTCTTGTAACTTCATATTCTTTAAAAGTTCTTTGACAAACAAATCATGTGAAATATCATTTTCATCAAAAATTTATTTGAAGAATAATATTTCAAATTTCCTTTGATCATTTCTTATAGAAATGACAATTCTTTTTCAAAGGTCTTAAAAGCATGATTTGGTTGAAAAATCATCTAAGTGTAAAACATAAGAATTTTTTCTTTAAAATGAAACATGAGGATGTTTGTTTTACTTCAGCCATGCGGGGTTTAAAAAATAACTTTAAAAGCAATTTTACAAAGTTATCTTTCACATATCAAACATCCTTAATCTACGCAAAATTATTTCAACAAATGATACATGTACCTTTGATTTGTTAATGTTTCCAAAGGTTATAGACACTCCAAATTTTTGTAATGAGAGGAGACATCATACTTTTCCATTCATGTGTACTGAGCATGCCTTGTTCATGTATCAATGTTCTTTCTTGATTGTTGGATGGTGTTCCTGCATCACAAGTTAGTAATGACTTTGGTACCCATATTTGTTTGGGTCCTTGATGGTTAGTATATCTTCTTTTAGAAGATTTTTTAAAACTTGATCTCTTTTTAAAATAGCAAGTTGACTCGAAGTGGCCATTCTTGGAACAATGGGAACACTTTGTTGTTGGTCTTGAAGAAGGTTTGAAAATCTGAGTTTTAAAAGTCTTTGAAATTGATTTTGATGAAATTCCATAACGTTCTCCTTTTTTCAAACTTTCTGGAGAAAGTTCAGCTTTTGTTCCAGAACTTTCTCCGTTTTGAGAACAACCTGGAGAGCGTTCTCCTTTCTGCAGATTTTTCAAAACTGGTTCAACTTTATTTGCAGAACACTCTTTCCTTTTAAAAATCCTTTTGTTCTTGATTTTTTCATCTCTTTTCTTAAAATAACATACAAATTCCAGATGTCCAAATTTACTGCAATATGAACACTTGGTTTTGCATTTCTCCTCTTTTCTTTTAGGAACAAAAAGGTTTTCATAAATCTTTTCTTTTTGAGAAGTTTTGAAACATAAATCATCTTTGTCAAATATCCTTTCTTCTTTAGTTTCAGAACATTTTGGAAAATAATTTTTTATGGTTATCTCATTGAGACTCTTTTGTTGCTCAACCATTTTTAAATGAGTTTGCTGCAAACTTTGAATGACCTTTTTGAGTTCGTCATTCATAGCTTGGGCTTTCTCTTTTTCTTCTTTTTCTTTACGGAATTGTTCTTTTAATAAACCATATTTTTGAGCAAGAAGGTTTGAATCACATAAAAGATTATCAAATTCTTTTTCCATTTCTTCACATAAAGGACGGAGTTCAGAGACGGTTACCTCATTATTTTCTAAGTTTTCCTTTAAGCACATGTTGATTTCTGACATTACTTCTTCTTCCTGAATCTTTTCCTCTAACACTTGTTAGATGCTCAATCTTTAGAAACCAAGCTCTGATGCCAATTGAAGTAGCAATATCGATTTACAAGGAAGGGGGGTTTGAATTGTAAATCCGCCCTTTTAAAATTTCTGTTAAAAACTTAAGAAAATAACTCAAGATTGATCTTGGTTGTGAAAACAGAGAACGTTCTTGGTTTTCACCAGAAAATAGAGAACGTTCTTGGTTAGTTGAAATCAACAGTTCAGTTTATCTATTTAACTTGATAATTAACAGACTGAAAGTAAATAGAGATAAGGGAAGAGATATCACACACAGATATATCCTGGTTCACCCAACCCGGGCTACGTCCAGTCCTCACCACGGTGAGATTTTCCACTAAGTGTTTAAAACAAGAACCTTCTTGGTTTTACAGCACCTAGCTTAGATCACCTTGATCTTTGTTTACATAACTTAATCTAATTCCACCTGGTATCAGATTAATCAAATCACCTATCTGTCTTGATAGGATTTCTTACAATCTACCTCAAACTATATTAAACTCTTATAGTTTGAGTTTTACAATAATAATGATTGTTTTGTTAGAATCTGAGATGTCTCAACTCTTGTTTGAGATTTGATTCTTTACAAAGAACTCAGTATAAATGTATCAGAGTAAAACGAATTTGATCAAACTGATTCTTGTAAGTGATGAGAGATTTTCAAGTATGTATGTGAGTGATTGATGATATATCTTGGCACTTGAATGTCTTTGATTTTTGGACAGAATCTGAGTATGCTCAACTCGTGTTTGAGATTAGATTCTTGACAAAAGAATTCAGTAGATGATTCTGATATGAAGAGGAAAAAACAGAACTGAATCTTTTGTTTATGATTGAGAAGCTTTCAAGTATGAAGATGTATGTGAGTGAGGTTTTTCTCTGTACTTGAAGCTGTGTTTCTTCCTGAACTTTTGCCTTCCTTTTATAGGCTTGAGAGCATTTAATGAAGGCCAATATAGCCGTTGTTGATGCCTTTGTCTGACTTGATCAGAGGCATTATTTTTAATCAAAAGTAATCTACTTTGGACACTTTTTACTTTTTAGGCTGAGTTGTATTTTGCTTTTTGAATCAAACTTTCTTGAATATTTAAAGATCCTTTAATGCTTCTTGATAAGTGATAATATTGCTGGTCTGAACTGGAGCTTTGGATCATTTAAAACAGATTGAAAATGATCACAGAATGTTGTTGCAGAAAACTGTAGTTGCTGGAGATTGATGATCAATCTGGAGCTTTAGCTTTTGGATATCCTGGAGATTGATAATCAATCTGGACTGATTTCTGAACATACTGGAAGCTGTCTTGATGCATTGTATATTGTTAAGATTGTTTATCAATCTTGACAGCAGAAATGGAGTTTTTTAATATGTCAAAACAGCTTGGAGAATGATGATGAACTTCTGCAGAATGTTAATGAAAATTCTAGAGATTGATAATCAATCTGGAGTCCTAGTATTTGAACTTTCTGGAGATTGATAATCAATCTGGAGGTTCAGTTTTGATCATTCTGGATGTCTTCCTGATCTTTTCTGGAGATATCCTCTGATATCGTTTTCTGGATGAAGTAAAATTTGATTGTCATGCTATGTTCTGGTCAGATTATCTTCTGTAATACTTATTACATTTGATTACTTTTGAGCTGGAACAACTCTCCTCATGGCAGTCTTAATCCTGGTATGGTCCAAGTTTTCATCTGATATTTTTTGCTTCTGATCTGGGCCAACAAACATATCATCTTATCCATTCTGGATCAAGTCTGGACAGTTTTGATATTTCACTGCCAGGCTATGTTCTGATCAGCATAACTTCTTGATTGCTTCTGATATTTGAATTCTTATGGTATGAAGCAATTGTCCTTATGGCAGGCTTCCCTGTGGTGTATTTCAGATGTTCTTCTGATATTGTTTCCATTTGATCTGGGCCTCCAAAGTTATCCTCTGATGATGTTTTTCGACTTCCTGGTTTTTTCCAGAATTTATCCTCTGGTAAATTCAGGACGTATCCTCTGTTAATTTCCAGAATGTATCCTCTGGTAATTTCCAGAATGTATCCTCTGGTAATTTCTAGAATGTATCTTATGGTAATTGACTTCATGAGGTATCTTCTGGAGTCTGATAATTACTGTTTCCAGAACTGTCTGGACAGGCTTGTTTGAGATTCTTTATCTTTATCAATTCGAATATCCTCTTGATTTGAATTGATCCTATGTGTTCTCTGCCATGTAGTGATCATATCCATGTAACTTCCAGAGCCAACAACTTCGATTAAGTGATGGAGAAAGTTAGGTTTTTAGGCTGTCATGGACTAGCGAACATTCTCCATTTTCCAGAATATGTGGAGAATGTTTTATGCTGCTGTTTTCTTTGATTCTTGCTTTGTTTACTTATGCATTTATGTTCCTTAAACAAACTTAAGTTAAATCATTAGTAGACTACCATTCATAAAACTTAATCATTTAATTTAAAAGGTTTGTTGTCATTAAAACATATATCAAAAAGGTTTTTTCCTCAACACTACCGTCACAGTCTTAGTGTAAGAACTAGCCTTAGACATAGTGGTTGGTTTAATGAAAGTGTTGGTTCCTTTCCTAGTCCAAACCATATTCTTCTCCTCAATCATAATAGACTTTTGAATTAAATCGGATAGATACTTTAATTCATAAAGTTTTACCTCAACTTGAATTTCCTATTTCAAGCCATTCATGAAAATTCCTTGTGCAAATTCTTGATCAATGGCCTTTAAAGCCCCAACATATTTCTTAAACTTCTCCACAAATTCTACCATTGTCCCTATTTGTTTGAGTGCTAGCAATAACTCAAAAGAATTTTGTACCATTGACGGTTGAAACCTGCGAATCACTGCTAGCTTGAATCTGTCCCATCTTGCTTCCAGATTGCACCTAGCCCACCAATGATACCAGCCTAGTGCTCTGCCCTCCATGGCCACCAAAGTGGCACACATCTTCTCTTCCTCATGAACGCTTCGTAACTCGAAAGATCGTCCCAAACGGTGCGTCCAACCGTACACATCGTTGCCCTTAGAAAATCGGAATCTCCAGCTTCCTCCATCGGTAGCTCACAACGTAGTTACCCAGGGATCTACCATCGCAGCCGCTGGTATCTGCTTCTTCCCTGCAGACAATCTCACTGTCGTTGGCATTGATCTTGGTCGCGAGTGCAGCCAATTGATCCTCTGTATGCTTGGCGCGCGCCTCCGCCAACTCTAGTCGAGTGCGCCATTCCTTGTGCTACTGCTCCCAATCGCTCAAATCTCTTACCATGGTTCTTGTCTTCATGCAATGCGCAATAGAAGGAAGCAAAAACAGGGCACTAGATCGGTGCTCTAATACCAATGATAGAACTGGTGTGTCAAGCTGAATGTAAATCAAGAGTTGTATTATTGAAATAGAGGAAACTGAATAAAGTTGCAGTTACAGAGAAACTAACTGAATTGTTCTGCCATTCAGTCTCAACCAATCACTCTATAATTGTCTACCTATTGAAGACTCAGTTTCTGTTATTTATACGAGTCATCCTAACTAATTCAGTTAGGATTTACAGCTGACACATAACAGACTAAAACAACAGAACTAACAAATAACACACTAAAATAACATAACTAACACATAAATTCCAGCAATTAACAGAATGGGTACTAAAATAACATAACTAACACATAAATTCCAGCAATTAACATAATGGATTTAAGTTCGATTCCTTCTCTCATACACCTTCCTAATGGGAAGCCTTGCTTGACTAGGAATTTTATCACCATGCTCTACACTGTCATTAACATGTCTACAAAAGGGCGAAGATGGAACAACTCAATTAGTTACTAATATATTGTTTAGTTGAGATGAAACTGAGAGGAAGAAAACTAAGTGAAAGGGGAGTTTTAATTTCAATACACTTTTCATTATTTAATTGTAACAGAAAAAGAAGAAAAAATTATGGAAAAAAAAAAGACTTTCCTCCCATAAATTGAGAAGAAAGCTGGGAAAAGATGATTTTTTTGCATTTGTTCCAAATATATACTCTATTGCTATGTGTGAACCTCGTGCTTTTTTAGTATACTTTTTTTTTCTCTGTAAAATGTGTCAATACTTATGACATATACGTGTGATGTTTTTTAATAATAATAATAATAATAATAATAATAATAATAATAATAATAATAATAATATTGTGTGGTTTGTATTAATATATTAATAATTATAAATTAATATACGTAGATATTTATATATATATATATATATATTTAATTTTATGAAATGATATTTTTGTTATTTTATTAAATATATTTTTTTTCCATTTTCGATCATACCAAATAATCAAAAGAATTACTTCACTTTTTATTCCTTTAAGATTTTTTTTTTCTCTTACTTTCTTTCCTTTTAACGGTCCAAATAAAAGTTGAAAATTTCAGTCGCTACCTTTTTAAGTTAAGTTGGTGAGCTACCCGGTCAATTTTTATAAAAAAAAAAATTATTAATTAATAAATAAAACTAAAGATGATTCTAAAAAACTATAATATAAAACTAATTATTCCAACAAAAATACATAAATTACCGTTGAAACTTGCATGATTGTTCATCCAAAAATATAGAACAAACTAAAATAAAAAGTTAAATGTCCACTAATTTCCATACTATTAGAAACATAATGCTAAAAATATGAAACTATAAAAATCTAAGTCTTTTACTATTTTATGAATTAGTAAGGAATTATGTCACAATGGGCCACCCGTGGTTCATTTTTTTTTTGGATTAGACGAGACGTGCCAACTAATAATGATAGATTGAAAATCTAAATTTTATTGCTTAAAATTTCAAGACTAAATGAATACATGAGTTGATTTAAAAATAAATGTCATAAATAAAAATTAAAAAAATTTCAAGGCTAAAAAGTTAAGAAACTTTTTGTTGAAACTAAAAAAAATATTTGAAATTTCATAGAGACTAAAAATGTATTTAACTTATAATATAATGTATTTTTATTTAACATACTAACATGAATAATAGAATTGTTTAATTGTTCTTATAATTATTTTACAAATGAATTATTTTTTAATAATTTCAACGGGTTTTTAAAATTATATAACAAAGTTCATTACTAGTGTAATTCTTTTAGTATTTTTTCATTTATACAAATTTTAAATATTGCAAGTAAATTTGGGAGAAAAAATATGTGTAATTTTGTTACGATGAAATTACTATTTAAATGCGATGTATAGTTAGCATTTGTCTTATGCATGTCAAACATATAGTATATAATATGCTAAATAGCACGTGTGGTCTCTTAACTTAATTTCAGTTAACGTTTTAGTCATTTATTTTATTTTATTTTTTTTCAAATTTGGTCGTTTATTTTAATTTTAAGTGACAATTTGATCTTTTATGTTTTAAAATGTCAACAATGTTATCTTTTTTTATTTTTACAAAAACTCATCAAAATTTTCAACCAAAACCCATAAAATTAATTATATTCTTTAATATAATACAAATTTTATCAAATTCGTAACTCAAATTTTCAAATAAACTCATATTTTCATTCTTTATTTGATGTTGTTAGAGATGAAAATATGAGTTTATTTGAATATTTGAGCTATGAATTTGATGAAATTTGAATTATATTGAAAAATATAATTAATTTTATGGATTTTGGTTGAAAATTTTGATGAATTTTTGTAAAAAAAGGGATAACATTGTTGACATTTTAAAATATAAAATATCAAATTGTCACTTAAAATTAAAATAAATGACCAAATCAAAAGAAAAAATATATAAAAGACTAAAACGTTAGCTGAAATTAAGTTAAATCACCACGAATATTCTATTTAGCCTAACTTCTATTAATTTTATCACTATGTTAAATTTTTAATTGGATCCATATAGTTTAAAATTTGTCAATGGAGTATTCGTCTTTCTAAAAAAAATTAAGTCATTATTCATTAACTATCTTTGACTTTTACTAAATTAAATTAAGTCCTTATTATTGATTGTATTTGACTTTTACTGAATTATTACTAGTATATAAATTTGTCTAAAAGTTTGGATGATGTATTAGAACTAATTTAGCAACGATTTATTTTCAATAGATCATCACATTGTTACGACGTATTTTAATAGATCATTACATTGTTTTTAAGTTTTAGTTTAATTGACAAATGTCCATATCATTAGATTTTATGTTTTTTTTAGAGTTCAAATTTGAAACTTCACACACTACGCAAAAAATAGCATTTTAAAGCGCTTTTTTTAAGCCCTTTACATCGCTTTTAAGCGCTATAGTATCTAGTGCTGTTAAAAGATATAACAGCGCTATTGAAAATACAAAAGCGTTGTAATAGGTACATATATAGCACGCTTGTATTATCAACTAGTTTTACTGCGCTTTTTTCAAAAAAGCACTGTAATAGATACATATATATAGCGCACTTGTATTATCAACTAATTTTACAACGCTTTTTCAAAAAAGTGTTGTAAAATGTACATATATATAGCGCGCTTGTATTATCAACTAGTTTTACAGCGCTTTTTTGAAAAAAGCGCTGTAATTGGTACATATATATAATGTGTTTGTATTATCAACTAGTTTTACAGTGAAAACGCTGTAAAAGATGAAAACATGTATTTTATGCCATTTAAAAAAAAACGTTGTCTTTAAAATGAGATTTCAAATTTTTTTTCAAATTCAGATTCTTATCAACATCAAATATCTAGTACATATCAAATTCAGATTTTTATCAAATTTAAATTCATATCAGATACAAATTCATATCAAATACATAAACCCTAAACCCTAAACGCTTTTATGTGAAGCACTCTAAAAGCGCTGTAAACATTATGTGAAATCGCTATGACGCTACAACAACGCTTTTCTGTAAATCATAAACCCTTCATGATCCTACAACAGCGCTTTTTCTAAAGCGCTGTTATATCATCGGTTAATTTTAAAATATTATACAACAACGCTTTTAATTATGAAGCGCTTTAAAATGCGCGTTGTAAAAGACCATTTTTGACGTAGTGACAGCTGTGTGAATTAACTATGGTAGTATTTATTATATTTTCTTAAAAAAATATTATCATAGTTTATATAAAGTTTTCAATCATGAGAACTTATTCAATGGAGCAGATCCTTATAAGTCACTAATTGTTAATAAACTTTTAGCGACGACAACTTATTTAATTTTTTGTAACGTTTTAAGAATTCCATATAAAACATTAAATAACAAATACATGTTTAAAAATGTAATAAGAGTCTTTTTAAAGACGAGGATATCAGATAAAGAATATAATATACACTTATCGTACCACATATTTCTTTATAAGTTATCATACCTTTGATATATAGATAATAACAAACAAAATAGTTTTATTTTAATTTATATTGAGTTTGACACACACTTCACAATGATATAATGTGATATATATCATATTTAAATAATAAAATTATTCTTTTAAAAAAATTACACCAATATTTTATAACATAACATGTAATATTTTGTACGTTTATAAAAAAAATACTAAAAAGAAAAATAATGAAATAATTTGTTCTCATTAAAAGAAATCACTGACACTATTAAATAAATAATTTGATTTTTTCTTTTAAAATCATATGATTAATTAAACAATTATATCTTATATGTTAGACAAGGTAAATGAAGTTATAATATTATTATATATAAATGACAAAATTACCCTTATAAATAATCATATTTAATTTGTTTTAAAAAATTAATTCAATATTCATTTTTTTTAATGTTCAATAACAATTTTATTATTTTTAAATATTCTAAACTGTCGATGGTTGGTATTAAATTTAATTTTTTGCATGGATAAGTCAAAAGAGTTGATTATACGGGGTGTATTGAAATAGGATTTGAAATGATTTTAAAAGATTTTTTTTGTGATGAAAGAGTTATGATATATTCAATCGATATTTTAATGTAATAAAAATAATTCTTGAGGTATTCAATTAAGATTGTTATGTTCTTTTTAAACAACACATAAAAATTTAGTGATATTCATTCAACTCTTTCTCCATATTTCTAATTTCAATTTCCAACAACACTCAACTTAATTCAAGTTTTACACGGCGAATGATCCAAACGAGGCTCATATGACTATGATTCTAAGATCTTATTCAACTCATCTTGCAAACCTACCTCGATTTCCTAATCCTCAAACTCTCTCAACTTCTCCATATTATCCTCTCTCCTATTCCTTTTATCATTCTCTCTTTAGTTCATTAATGCATTTTGATGTCTTTTCATCCTTTGTAATTTAAATTTTCAACTAGGACATAAGAGTAATATTTTTTAATATTACTCCTTTTTTTTTTATCATATTTAACTTTTAATTTTTAAAACAAATATTTGATTTAATATGCAATTTTGTTTAAAAGTTTAATATTCTATAAACAATTGAATTCAATAATGCAACATAAATTTAAATAATTATCTAAAATAGAAAATATAATGTTGTTTTAAATACAAACATTAATTAAAGTCCACTTTGGTAAATATACATCTAAAATTAATTTTGATTCAAAGTATCTAAATAATGTGAATTGATAAAAATCACTTTTACATTAATATATTCAAATATAAATTAATTTACATCACTTTACTTATAACTAAAGTTATTTCAATTAAAATCAATTTATTGAACCTATGATATAATGTTCAACCTAATAATATCATTAATTGTCAGTTAAACTAAAACTTAAGTACGTTGAGACACAAATTTGAATAGGCTGACATTTTTATTCTTTTTATTTAGTATATTAGTTTTGTTGTTAAATTATTTAAATAAAAAAATTGACAAAAGAAATTACACTGCTAGTAAAAAATAAGTGCACGCTTTGTGTCAAATGGGCTCTGTTGCCTTAATTTTGGGCCAGAAAAAGTCGATATTCTTTAATTGCTGGGCTATGTTTTCACGATGATGCAATATCCTCCTTTCAAATGTCCGTAGGTTCTACTATATTCACATTTTCTTAATTCCCTAGTTCTTGAATCTCGACACTCACACTATGTTATGTTTTAAATCACTTTGTTTACGATTTTATTATTATTTATTTAATTGTACAACTGATTTTTTAAAAAAATTATACTTATAATAAAATAATATTAAATTTAGGGTGTATCATTATTTTCCTTTGAGTTAATTTTACCCTTAGTTTCAAATTAATATTTTATTTATTATTTTAATTATTCTTTTTTAAAATTTTATAAATTAAATATTTTTATAAAAAAACGTTAAAGTAATCTTATTAAAATAAATAAGATTACATAATGTTAAAAGAATCTTATTTTAAATACTAATGAACTTTTTTGTTTTTGGTTTTAAGAAATTTAAGGTGAAATAATAGTGATGTCATCAAAGAATTCAGAAGTTATCATGTCAAAGACTGAAAATAATAATATAACATTAATGTATTTAGTTTCACTCTCCATTTTTATAAACACTTATAATATATTTTACATATAATTGAGAAAAATTGATAGTATATTCATTTTTACTGTCCATTTTTATAATCTATTTTTTTATGACTATACTACGTCATTAGAGTTAAGGCCGATGATTTTTTAATTTTAAACGATTAAATTAAAATAAAAATAAAAGAATGACTTTCAACGTAGAAAGACGTTTATTAAAATACTTCTGGGTTAGATATGATGGGTTGTAGCTTGTAATATTGCAGAGTGTTGTGTCGACACTAAGTTAGCCATTGTTTCCTTGAATATGACATTTGGTACGCTGAACTGAGGTGAGACATATATACGATATTCAAAAAGGAAAAAAGAAATAGATTCTCTTACATGTAAATTTTAGAAAGAAAGAAAGAAAAGAAAGCAAAGAAATGAAGAGAGGAAGAAAGCAACATGGTCGGCTGAACTTAAAGTCAGGAACAAACAAAAACATCACCAAAACCTTATCTCAAATTCTCATCACTGATCCCTTATTCTACGCTCCATAATCATCTACCTCCCACGGAATCAAATACCCATCATACCAAATCATTGGTGGACCCATATGTCTATGCTTCCTCACACATCCCCCTCGTCCCCTCCTCGTGCCTCTATCGTTACACGCCACTTCTTTAATTTTATCATTTAACATATAGTATAGTACTAATATTATTTAAGGCAAGTGTTATTATGATGCCAAAAAAAATTATCAGTATTATAAATATTTTGAGTAGTAAATTTTTTTAATTTGTTAACGTAGATATTACTATAATATTTATTAAAATTGATTAAATTAAAAATTTTAGTATATTTATCTATTTAATTTAGATTCAAATAATTAAATAAATTATTTTTATAATTAATATTTAATTTTAATTAAAATAATAATAAAAATATCATTTTAAAATAAATAAAAAAGATAAAAAATTAATTGTGTTACATCTAAAATATAATCAAACACACACAGATCTTTTAACTATTAATATTTTAATAAAAGTCTTCATTATTTATTTTTAATTATATATATTTGACATGCACACTATTTAGTGATAAGGGTGGAGATGACATGAGAACCACCCCCGGTTTGTTTGGTTTTATGTCACTTAATTTGTTGTGTGTAGAATCAGATTGCTTAAATTAGTTATTTGATTAATGCCAACACAATGGGCACGGATGCATCGGTCATTAGTCTATCACAAGAATATTGTGATTATGCCCAATCATCCCACATTTAGTCTATCACATCTTTTTTAATCAAAAACAAAAAAAAATGTCTAATCATCTCCCATTAAAGTGTTGGTAGAATTATTATTTAATAAAATAATGTATAATGTGTTTCGAATAAAATTATTTTTAATAAAGTGATTTTATAAAAAATTAAAAAAATAACTATAATCTAATATATTTTTTAGCTCTATTTTATCTAATCACAAATATAAGTAAACATTAAAAATATAATTAATCTAAATTTAAGATCAAAACTTTTATTTATATTTTAATTATAGATAGTAGTAGTTCAATTGATATTGCCGACTTTTAACACTTTATTCTGTTAGACTATTTCGATGGTATCATCTTGATTTGAACGTTGGATCCCTTGTTGCGTGTAATGGTTTTCAGATAATACTTACTACGTACTCCGTATATATCTAAAAATAAAATAGTACTTAATATATACTATAAATAATGTATACTATACAGCATATCCAATCTCATGTTCACGTCCATGTATGAAAGCATTTCCCTTTTAGTTTCTCCCTTGTTTCAAAAAGTCAAATTCTATCTACCTGAGTTGGGTCCCAAATAATAACAAAAAAAGCAACGGTTACCCATCTATTTTTCTATTTAGTATTCAGTCACTTGCTGACAAATTAAAGCTCCGCATAATCCTGTTCCTAAATTATTTGCTACGTGACATCTGATTAAGTGATTAGATTACTCGTTCAATGATTAATAAATTGTGATTTGTGGCCTTTTTAATACCTTTAATCTGTGGAAATTCTTTTTTAAGCAAAAAAAGTACTACCAATCGACTAAAGCATGGTTGTAGACTGTAGACTTTTCTTTGAAACACTTCAATTATTTTTTCTCAAATTAAATAAATAAAAACATATATACCAAACGTCATAACTACTCATCCATGACGTAATAAACAAATTCGATCATATAAAAGCCTAACCTAAGTTCATAGATAAATTCCTTACCGGTAGAAATTACTACTCTCAGTCTTAAATTAAATGAATGATTTATTTAAAAATTATTTTTGTAAAAATAAACACATTTTCCAATTTATAATATAATACTAATGACTTTTTTTAATTGTAATCTTGAATAATATTACATAATAAATGCTAACAAACGACTTAAAAACACTTGTTAAATAAAAAAAAAAGTCATTTAAAAATATATCAATTTGAATTTCAACTTTTCTGTGTAACAAGTGCTATTAAAACATCTGTTAGCAAGATTTATATTACATACTCCATTTTTAATTAATTTTTTTTAACTTTTAATTAGTATCTTTTATTTTTGTCTTACATGTTCCATTAATAGTAATTATGAATAAATAAATATTTGATAAAAACATTTTAGAAAAAAATATAATATTTCCTTTTTTTTATATAAGCTAAATAACACTCGTGGTATCTTAACTTAATTTCAGTTAACGTTTTAGTCTTTTTTTTTTTTTCTTTCGATTTGGTCCTTTATTTTAATTTTAAGTAACAATTTGATCCTTTATGTTTTAAAATGTCAACAATATTATCCTCTTTTTTTACAAAAATTCAAAAAACTCATCAAAATTTTCAATAAAAACCCATAAAATTAATTATATTCTTTAATATAATACAAATTTTATCAAATTCGTAACCCAAATCTTCAAATAAATCCATACAAAAATTTCATCAAATTTTATTCTTTATTTGATATTGTTAGAAATGGAAATATAAGTTTATTTGAAGATTTGAGTTTCGAATTTGATAAAATTTGTATTATATTGAAGAATACAAATAATTTTATAGGTTTTAGTTGAAAATTTTGATGAATTTTTGTAAAAAAAAATGATAACATTATTGACATTTTAAAATATAAAAGATCAAATTGTTACTTAAAATTAAAATAAAGGACCAAATCAAAAAAGAAAAAATAAGATAAAGAACTAAAACGAAATTAAGATAAGAGTATTTAGCCTTTTATATATATATATATATATATATATTTTTTAATTTATGTGAATTGATCCATTGAATGGTCACATAATACGGGACAACGTGAATATTATTTGCCGTTTGAAATTAAGGTCGACTTTTTTGAATTAAAAATAATAAAATACCAAAAAAGGTGTTTTAATATATACGTATTCTTTTTGACCTTGTTAATTATGATCGAAAGAAGAGATTGGAATTAGATTCAGGTTCGAAAAGATAAACAAGTTGCATTATTAATTTCAAAATAATCATTTGTACGTGCCCACTTTTTGTGTACCCATTGATGATGCTTCCCGTTGAACATAAACCGGAGATGCGTGGGCTTATTCCCATCGAACATACTGCTCCATTAATTCATTATCTCTCATATACCTCTTGGCTCTTGTGATAAACGATAAAAAGTATAATTTGATTCCGTTAATTTCAACTTAAACCTCGATATTTTTCTCTATACATTTTTCTCTATTACAGAACCAGTATATTATCATGCATTCCATGACCAACAATTTGGGGTCCATACACTACCCTGTTACTTTTTTTATATACTCCATTTTTAAGGCTATATACATCTCTAAAAAAAAATTATTATTTTGGCTGAATTTTTTTATAATATACTCAACTATTTATTGATTTGTTTTATCTATTTTTCTGTCTGCTATAAAAGTTAATAATTAATATTGCATTAAAATTTAAATACTACAAATAAATACAAACAAAATTATTGTGCAAAAAGACAGTGGGGGATTATTAAGTAAAGACATAGTCTAGTTACAAATATTGCATAACACACTTGTTAGATGACTAAAAAAAAAGATCTTATTACTTTGAAAAATTGGCTCTCTACTCTTGACTGGGGTATTGTGTTCTAAAAAAAAAAATTTAAAGATCTTAAATCATTTGAGAATTTTAAATGTGTCACTAAACTAAAAATATAAATTTATTTTCCATTGATAAAAAGCTAAAAATATATATAATTCACTTTATGAACTAATCAAAATTTGGTTCTTGAACTAATTTCTTTTAATACGGTCCATGACTTTTTGAATAACTTACATTTTATGAATTTAATTATAAATTAGTTAAGCTTTTAGGATTTCAATCAAAAATAATATTCATCGATCGATGACCTAATTTCAAGTTATTAATCGATAGATTTAAATATTCAATTACAATTTTTAAAACCTAATTAAAAAGAGATTAATTTCTATATATGTCTATAGACGTTGTAAAACTTTATATATATATATATCCAATTAAATCGTGATTATATATAATGTCATTTTGTTGTATTATATCCTAAAACATATCCACATTATGTACATAGATGATAGATGTGAATAAACTTTACCCAACCATTTCGCTAACTAAGATTACTACACTATAATATTATTTTAATATAAAATTAACTGATTCAGAAAATTTAGTTTATTTTACATTCTAATACAATTTGGTTTCGAATTTTTTTTTAACTGTTTATTTTAAATTAAATTTTTTAATCGATGCATATAATTTTTTTAAGGCTAAAACTATAATAAATACAAGAGAGAAAAAAAGAACATGAGAAAACATAGATAACTTATCTCATCATTTTAAAAAAATTATTATATCTAATTTAATCAACTCATAAATTTAAATCATAATGTTTTAATTTGAAAGTATAAAACATATTCATTAAATCATAATGTGTGTGTGTGTTTTTAATAAAAAAAAGAAAAAAAATATATCTGAGTCCCGTGCAAGACACAAATTATCAACCCATTAAATAATATACAACAACTAACATTTTTTATATTAAAAATACACATGTATGAATTGATGCCATATTTTTGGTTACATGATGCGAACACTTTTATTTACTACTAGGATCAATTATTTTAGGCTTATCATTAACTACGGGTAACCTAACTTTGGCTTAGCATAGCCGACAATGCATTATTTGAAGTTAATTGTTATAGAGTTATAGTACTAATTCATAGAAGTAGGTCCCAAACACTCCACATCAACTTTCTAGTTAAGCAAAGATCTGGATTCTTGTTGATGAATCATATTCTGGCACCATTATAACTCATTGAAACTCCAATTGTGTGTTTTACCTACTTTCTTTAATTTTATTTTCCATTTCGAAACAAACAAACAGTGTACATCACTTTCTAAGTAATCCTACACACCTTCATAATAAGCTAGAGGAAATTAAATTAAAAATCTCCAACCACATCACAAATTCTAATAATACAATTTAGCTTTTTTTAAATAATAATCACCCTATTTCTATATATAGTTAACTATATTTTAATTGGTCAATTTTTATTTTTATATGATTTTTTTTTAAAATAATTCTTCGTAACAAATAATACTTATCGGTGTACGAAATATTGGTATAGCAAAGTGACATGGAACCCATCTCTAACTAGTTCAATCAGACATGGAGTGGGAGACAGTGCATGTGGGTCTGTTACAGGATTTTGTCAGTTGTCACACACATGATCATGCTTTTAATTTTTCGATTGTTACATTTATTTTAGGAAATAACTTATGAAGCAAACTTTGGATGAGTTAATGCATATAGATGGATATTTTAAGTTATGAATACTTTGTCATTATTCAGCAACAACAACAAAAAAGAATACTTTATCATTCAATATATACGTGTGTGTTGTGTGTGAGATAGAGGTATATAACGTGGATGAGAAAATGAATAAATTAGTCTTAGTATAAAATAATATCAAACTCAAGAAATAAATAAGCGAGAATATAAATCAAGGATTATGGATTTAATATTCAATCCTTATATAATACCAAAAAATACATGGCAGTCCCCTTACACTAAGAATCTTTTTAAAAAAATTAAAGATAATCAAGAGAAAAAAAATTAAAGCCTAAAAAAGATAAAAGTAATAAGAGGAACACGAGTAGAGCAAGAATGAAGGAGGGCAAATAATTGGTGCAATGTGAAGTGAAGTTATTACACACGCACGGAAGAACATATAGGTGACGTCAAAAAACGTATATAGGTAAAGAAAGTCCTACTATAATTATAAGTTTCATGATACAGTAATTAAAATCAAATATACTAATTTTTTACATATACTTTATTCTAAATAAAATAGTATCTAAGACACATAATTATAGGTATTTTTATGGAGTGGAGTTAGGGATGAGAGAATAAGTCTGATCGACAGAGGCATACGGCTTAGTCTCAATATGCTTAAGTAAAACTTTCTTTTTTCTTAAACAAATAAAGTCAAGACTCCTAAAAAGTATATTTAGTTAAAAACATCAAGTTAGAGATCACATAATAAATTTATTAGACCGACTTATTTAAATAAATATAAATAGTACTTTTTTATTACTATAATTATTATATTAAATTTTGATATTTTTGTTTAATATTTAACTTTTAATAATTTACCTCATTTAGTTTTTGACATATTATTATAAAATATAATTTAAGTAGTATGTATATAAAATCATTATTCAAAATGTGATGTTAAATATCAAAATAATACTTCATTCTATTGACATATTAACTCGTTAATCTATTTAAATATATGTTTGATTACTTATTCAAAAATGTTAAAATGAAATAAAAACTAACATGTCATACCAAATTTTTATCAAGACCACATGTCTCACACTAGACTATGCCTTGAATTTTGAATTTTTTTGACCAGAACTCACAAATTTAACAAAACCTAAATCGATTCAGTCTATTATGGTGAACTATTTAGACAAAGAAAGAAATATAATACACAAATTTAGATCTGTACAAAGAAGATTATGAATAATTGTGTTTAAATCTAAGGTTCCCACTACTACTGCACGGGACCAAAGCTTTAAACATTTTGAGGAGATGGAGAGAATTTTGGTAGTTTTTGTTTGTTACTAGTAGTAAAGTTAAAATAGTCAACCTTTGTAAATAGAAGAGACTTTATTGATTACTATATCATCACAAGATTCGTTTCCCTACTCACTACTCCGTTTGATTAATAATTATTAATTAATGACAGCCACCCACCCACTCACCCAACCAAATTACTATTTCTATTCATTTCCATCCCTTTAAAAACATACCATAATATCCTATTTTTCCAAAACCTCTTTCTTTCTTTCTTTCTTCTCTCAAATAAAATCAAATGGGTGTTCATCAAGATTCCAATAACTCAGGCCTTCACCTTGTTCTAGGCTTATCTTTGAATCCAAAAGAAACAACCACCAACCACCACTCAATATCAATGAAAAACTATATTTCCTCCAATGAACCATCCTTAACTTTGGGACTCTCAGGTGAAAGTACTTACTGTACCAACAACCAAGCTCACAGTAATAGTGTTGTTTCTTCTTTCTCAAGTGGGAGAGTGGTACAACATGTGAAAAGGGAGAGAGATTTCAGCTATGAAGAGGTTGAAGAAGAGAGAGTTATTTCTTCAAGAGTTAGTGATGAAGATGAAGATGCTACTAATGCTAGAAAGAAACTTAGGCTTACCAAACAACAATCTTTACTTCTAGAAGAAAGTTTCAAACTACACAGCACACTCAATCCTGTAATTAATTAATTAACTAATTAATTATATTCTAATTAGTCTAAATTAAATTACATCAATTTAATTAATTATCATTATTATTCTGTTTTTTTCAGAAACAAAAACAAGCTTTAGCTAGGCAATTGAATCTACGGGCTCGACAAGTTGAAGTGTGGTTCCAGAATCGGAGAGCCAGGTACATAAACTTTATATTATTTACCAAGTTAATTAAACAATAATTGAATTAATTAAAAAATATATAACATTTGATTTGGATGTTGAATCAGAACAAAACTGAAACAAACAGAGGTAGACTGCGAGTTCTTGAAGAAATGTTGTGAAACATTAACAGACGAAAACAGAAGACTAAATAAAGAGCTACAAGAATTGAAGGCATTGAAACTTACAACACAACCCTTATACATGCCTATGCCTATGCCTGCAGCCACCCTCTCCATGTGTCCTTCTTGCGAGAGGCTTACCGACGATGGTGGTCCTAATAAGATCACTGCCTTCACCATGTCTCCTAACCCTCATCATTTCTACAATCATTTCAACAATCCCCCTGCAGCATGTTGATTTTATTATTGTTAAAATTGAATATTCCCCACAAACCATTGTATTTTTTTGGTTCAGGGATCGATATATATGTCTAGCTAGCTAGATAGGAAACGTACGTTGTAGTTAATTAGTTGCTAATATACTGTTACAAAGTTATAGTAACTGCTTATTAAAGTTACTTTAATTTTGGTTTTTAATTTCTTCCTATTTTATGTTTATAAATCATTAGTATAGAATATATACCGTTTTAAAGGATTACTCTTTTTTTCATTGTTCATTTTTTGCTTCAACTTTTATGTATTAATTAATGCTGTGGGAAAAAAAAAATGTTGTGTATCTTGTCCCGTAATTGTGTGTGAGATTTTTAGACTTCAATATGTGTTTTTATTTTTACAAAGCAATTAATAATTCTTGATAAATTTATGAAAATTAAATAAACTTACTTTATATATATATATATATATAGATACACCCTGATATACATACTTAGTTGATCTAACTCATGTATTGCATGTAAATATAGTGATATACCAAATCAATACTATTTTATACTAGTTCTCTTAATACTTTTGAAACTAGCTTGTTTCCACGTGCTGGTAGTATGGTGTAGATGAAAGCAAAATAATTAACAATGTTTGCAACCAAATAAAGGAGTGCAAAACGTTATTCATATAGAATTTAGTCAGACAAATTTTCTCGACTAAAATATATTGTTAATGATATATTCGTTGATATTTACACACATGTTATGTATATTGTAAGTTTAATAACGAATGTGCACCAAAAGTGTATCTTTTTATGCAAATATTTCATCATATATTATTATTATTATTATTATTTTATAAGAGAATAAATTTTAAATTTTAGACATCGTTTAGTGTACAAAAATTTGCACAACACATTACTACAACTACAAATTTGTGCGAAAGAAATCTTAATTGAGGTCAAACATTCTTAATATTAACAAATATGATTTATTAACAATATAAAAATATAAATTAATTTTGAAATATTATTTTTTATATATATACTTGTATGTACACAATATTAGATGATATGATTGGACTTATGGATAAATATTTCTAATCGTGTCTGTCAATATCTAAAATATTGAATGATGGTCATTTAATTACAGTATATATGAGTTGGGTGGGAGGTTGAAATTAAGTTGGGGAAAGGTCCAAGGTGTGGATAGGGAAGTTAGATCACGTGTTTTTGTCTGCAAGTCAGTTGCTCAAGGAGAGACTGAATGATAGAAAGGTAGAAAGGGGAGGGAGGTGTTGTCTAGAAAAAAATGATGATTCCCTTTGAAAATGAAAATATAATAAGGTAATTAGATATTATTTATGTGTACGTTTGATTTTTACGGTGAGTTATCATAATAAAATTATGATAATTACTATAAAACCGAATATAAACTATGCAAAAATACAATAATTTATAAAATTTTATCGTAAAACTAAATATATTATGTGTACGTGGTGTTACCTTCTCATGAGATGCTTTACCTTTAAGGGGATTGGTGGGTCACACCCCCACGTGATGGCCCAATGGGAGTGGGTCTATCTCAAAATCTTAACATGGGATTTGGCTGACTCTTTTAATTCTCTTTTTGGACCCATAAAGCCCACAAATTACGCCTCACACGTCATATCAGGTTCCCTGTGGCCCAATTTCAACGGTCGAGATCTGTTTCACCCACACACCGTATACTTGTTCCCCACGCTATAATATCATGATTGGAAATATGGAATGGACACTAGACTAGAGCATTCAATATGGAGCTAGATGTTCATAACATCTAACTGTCTTAGTACTTAGTACATGTAGTGAAAGTAAATTATATACTAGTATATGGAAAATATTTCATTTAGGATTCATGGAATTAAATCCACATATCACTTATTATATTGTGGACCAATAAATATCATGAGATAGACTTTCTGGGGAAAGAAGACACTTTTCCAGGAAACTGCTGATTAGCTTCCTCATCATCACCGTATTTCACCCGTCCACTTCAACACTCTCATCCCTCTTTTACTTAATAATTAACTATTTATTAAAAAATTATTATTTTTAATTTTTAATCTATTTTTTTAATTGTATATTTTAATTACTATAGTATTAAAAACAATTGTATATTTTTAAATTTTTAATATACAGTTAAAAAAATACATTAAAACAGTTAAAAAATAACTGTATATTTTAATTTTTAATGTATTTTACATATTTTTAATACAATATAGTTATTATATTTTTAATACATGATATTTTTAACTTTTATTTATATATTTTTATTAATATGTGTGAAATAACTAAATGACTCATTTATTATAAAAAAGAAATTTATTTTTATTTTTTATAAAAAAGTAATTAGGAGCAGCAAAGATAGAAAGTTGTGACACTTTTTATCCTAAAAACATTTGTGGCAAGTAGTAAACTGAAAATAGTAGAAAATTTCGATTCAAAAAAAACTTTCTAAGCAAAGAAGCAAAGGAAATATGATTAGAGTATGATAATTCAAATACATTATATTAACAAATAACATATTATCACTATGTATGGAAATTCGCTAGGCAAACTAATCATTATTCAATTTTAAATTGATGAGTCCATATAACTTCAGGTTGATATAAATAGAAAAGTTACCTACCAATCTATAAATATAAAAGTCTCGTCAAAATAATTTAGTATCCAATGAAAACTTCAAATTCCTGACCAATGTTATCACTAAAACTTCTCCATCATTCTACTTCAATTTTATCTTATGGACAACACATTCAACATATCCTAGTTATATAAATGAGCATGCATGCGTAAAATATAAACAAATGCATAAGATATAAACAAATCATCACAACATCACTATTAAACAAGACACAATCCATATTTGTAACTTAGTACATCATAAATTTTTAGATTGATGATTGATAATCAACTATTTCTAAACTTCTTTTACTTTCTTAATTGATAATTTTTATGTTAAATGGTTGAACTCAAGAAAGATATAAATAATTAAAAAATTAAAAAATACATCAAATTTAAAATGATAGTGTGAAGTATTGTTATATAACTAAAGTATGATATATTTTTATATAATGTTTTTAATGTAATTAATCTAAAAAAATTTCGTCTAACTATAACTAACTTCTAATTACCTTAAAACTATATCTAACACTAATCAATTATCTATGGTAGCCTAATTGATTTCAAAATCATTTATTAACCAAAATATTAATCAGTTAGAATTAAAAACGCGTTTTAGTTACTATAAAAATTATTCTTTTATTTTTAACTCTACAATGTATTTTGTTACCAGTTTTAGTTCTTCATGTTAAGTTAACTCACCTATACTTTTTAAATTTTTAAATAATTTTTGCAATCACATTTAAAATATTATAAACAAAAAATTTAAAATATTTAACAAATAATTAATTAGATTTGAAATTTCAAGCGTCAAACGCTTATAAAACCAAAATAATATAAATCTAGACTTATGGATCAAATTTTAAACTAATTCTTTTAAACTTCTGTTATAACACAGAGTGTTTTAAAGTTAGATAATATTCTCATAAATTAAAGCCTCATTCGAATAAAAAATTTATATGAGCTACACATGAAAATTTGAAATTTTATAAAACTAAAAACATATAACTCAATGAGTTATTACTCATCATAGAGCACTCTCGTTTTTCCAAACATAACCATATTATTAGCCCATCATATAGTTATGACGCAGTCGGAATCACAAAAAAATTAGTAAGTGCTAATCCAAAAAAAAAAAAGTTTTAGAATCCACCAGATAAGAGAAAACTCTCAAAATTAATTATTTTATTAAAAGATACCTTTTGTTACAGTATAGAAAGTCTTTAAATAGATAATAGAAACCCTAGTGCAAAAATTATGTAAAACAGAAAATGTCCGAAATTAAAGAAAAAACTAAAACGGATGTTTTGAGGCCCAAAACCCTAAACCTTAAACTAAAATGGCGTGATTCCCTTTCCAGAAAGGTATAATAATAGGCAATCTGACATCGGACGATCGTTTTTCGCATTTCCGACTGTATTTGCTCGCAAAGCCGTTTCTTCCTCGATTCTTGCTGCGAACCTTCCTACATCAACTTAGCAACTTCTTTTATAAATAAATGTAACATTAGATAAAAAAATGATTTGTTGATATTATATTCTAACGCAAAGGAATAAAATATTCCAAACACAATAACTAATACTAAACGTAGGAACTCCTAAGCTAGGACATAAAAGAAAAATCAGAAATAAAAAATAAGAAATCAATAAAAATATCAATAGAAGAGTAAAGTAACTCTATTTTTTTTGTATGAACTGCAATAATTATAGCGATCTGACTTGTTTTTTTTTCATTTTTTTTATTATTAACAAAAAGTAACGAATTAAAAAAAATAACAAACATAAATTAAGAGTTTATTTTATAACAATTGTAATTAATTCTTGTTGTTTTAAGGTTAATTTATTCATGCGTCTAGATAATATTTTTCTTTATTGACTAATAAATCGATAAAGTAAACTCATGCTTCTATAATCAATTCCATTTCCCGATTGGATCCGAGACAAACTCCTACGAAAAGATTGTTTAAATAAGAAATAGTCGTTTAGATTTATCCATGATTTGTTTATTCCTATACCAAAAACCCATTTCTTATAAAAAAGGATTTGTTTTATTTATATTCTTATTTTTTTTTGCAATATATATTTGTTATATAATGAAGTATATGCAATATAAGTTAACGGTATATGTATATAATTTCATGTTATATAATATTATATATATAATACTATTTATATGTTATCTTTTTATATATATATATATATAATCTATAGAATATATCTTCTATTTAAAATAATATTTTTCATCTCTAAGGTTGACTCAGAGTCAATTCATTTTCTCAATTTCTTTAGCTGTGCACTAATATGTTCGCAACAAAAGGGACAATATTATGGTTAATACATGTTTCGCTGAAATAATTTTTTTGCAGTTTTACTTACCTTATGCTCGAACTTCTGACTAAATTCTCAATAAGTATCAATGTGTCTCATTAAGTGCAAATGTGCAACGCAAGGTTTATTTTCGTTGTCCAAATTCTGCGAACCAATAAGCCCAACACAGTATCCATTACCATCATTTTTGGTTAAAGCCCAGCATTGTTTTGCGTAAAATTTGGGCCTTTCAAGTACAGGCTCCAAACAGATTTTTTTACAAGAAATTTACCTCTCACTTCACAAAGTACATAAAAAAACTATTTTTTTTTTACTTTCTACTATTTGATAGTCAAATTTTTTTAAAAATGTAAAAACATTCGAAATTTTTTGATAAATATGAAATTTTTGAAATGTAATTTTTTCAAAAATTTAAAAAAAATTAAAACTTTGGATGAATGTGAAGCTTTCCGAAATACAATTTTTTCAAAAATTTAAAAAAGTTCAAAACTTTGGATGAATGTGAAACTTCTGAAATGCAATTTTTTCAAATGTGTAAAAAAATTTCAAAACTCTGAATAAATGTGAAACTTTTTAAATGCAATTTTTCTAAAAATTTAAATTTTTTTGAAATTTTGGATGAATGTGAAACTTCTTAAATGCAATATTTTCAAAAGTTAAAAAAAAATTGAAAATTTGGATGAATGTGAAACTTCCGAGAAACAATTTTTCTAAATTTTTTTAATTTTTTTTGTTTATAAAAATAATTTATAATTTAGAAATTTTTAATTATCAAATAGTAGAGGTAAAATAACATTTTTCATGTGTTTTGAGAGTATAAGATAAAACTGAGAGGTAGATTTCTTTTTCATAATTTATCCGAGATAAATTTACATTATACCAACGCATAATCACTTTATCCCACAAATACTATAAAATAAAATCATTCCCCAACAAAAAATATATATATATATATATATATATATATATATATATATATATATATATATATATATATATATATATCCACAATCAACTCTATATATAGTATCCAAATATAATATCAAAAATCATGTGTTCAAATATCACATTTATTTTTTAACGTGTGTCTAAGTTTAAAAAGATTAAAAGTGAATAATAAATATCCATAAAGTATAACTCAATTAGTAATATCGAAATTGTTAGACTTTACACTTTATAGAGTAATTTGAGTTCGAATTCGAAATCCCCATTGTGAGATTACTATGTATGTAAAAAAAAGTGTGCAATCAATTTCATGCAACTCAATAATTAATGTGTATGGTTTAATTATTTGAGTTCCATTGGTGACACAAATGCACAGTGTTCCCTGCAGCTATTCAATAAATGTTGTTATTACGTTACTTTCTATTGGGAGTTTATTGTTTGTACTTTACTAATTAAACAAATTAAAAAAACCAAGTGGTTACAAAAAGCAGGTGTGAGTGATCATATTATAAGACATGATAGTGTCATAAGATGAAGAAAACAAATACAAAATTTCAAAATTAAATTGTCATGCTGGACAAACTCTCCGGCGTGTGATTCAGATGCTTTCTCAAAAAGACTAGCTGCCACAAACTTCAAAGATGCCCATCACTCACACACGGAATATAAGATACAAATTCAGACCAAAGAGGCCTAAAATAACTTTTAAAGTGAGATCTTTTAAAATCAAAAATTATATAAAGTTTTTTTTTTATTATTTTAGAAAAGATAATAAATATTACTAAAATTTACTCACACAACTACAAAATCTTAAATTCAAATTCGTAATAAAACGTCAAAACTAACAATATTAATATTTTATTTATTGAACTATGACTTAAGAAAAAATTACATAAAACTTTACAAAAATAAAAAAAAATAAAATTTTGTTGCAGACGATGATTGAACCTAGATAAAAAAAGATATAAGGCCCTCGCCTTTACTCGTAGAGTTAAAAAACATTTATATTTAATTTGTATTATATATTTATAACTAAATTAAACTTTTTTAAGTCCTTTTATTAATCCAAATTATTAAGGTGTAAAGCTCTAGCTTGAATCGCTTGGCCTTGGATTGCCCTGATATTGGTAATTTGGTCATTTCCCTCACTCAAGTACTATTTTATTGTAGTGACAACATAGGTAGAGTTACATATAAAATCCTACTACTGTTTTGTTTTTGTCATTCTTTTTCATAAAGTCACAACTCAAAGCAAAAGCAAATCAATTCAGATTAGAACATCCTTTGCCTCCAGAGACAAAAATATAATCCTGTCCTGTTAGTTATCTTCTCTTTATTTCATTCAAAAATCCAACAACATATGTTAGAATTTCTTGTTGGCCATATTTTAGCATAAATTATTTTCTTAAATTCTTTCCATTCATTTTTTGAAGTGTTTCCTGTCCACTGTTAAGGGACGGTATATAGTTGTTGCATAGTACTAAGTAATTGATTCATGTTCTGTGATGCAAATGAGTGAAAGGAGTGTTTTTTCTGTGCTGCTGATTCTACTAATCTTCTGCAATTCTGGGTTTCTTTGTATTGCTGATGGTTCGTTGAATTTCACAAATCCTGCTTCATCTCATAACAATATATCAGGAAGCAACAATGCAGAGTTGGAAGACAAGAGAGGCATACCATCAGGAGCTAATCCTCTGCATAATCGGTAACTTACTGTAATTCTGAGAATTTGGAGGTGTATCTAAAAATGCACAAAGACAAACAACAAGATGAGTATGTGGGGTCCACAAAGAAAAAGATGTTCTGAGAGTATTAGCTTCAGGGCCTCTCAAGAGATAAAGGAATCTGAAATTCCTTTTGTTGTTGTTTGGATGTTATGAGAAAGAAGGGAAAAAGTATCAACAATATATAAGAATTGCCTAAAAAATTGATTCTTTTTAGTGTGATGATCTGACATGTTTGTGCATGAGCTGTCTCTTTGTTTGATAACAGCTAATGGATGTCTTGCATTGCATGCCTATTGTATAAATTGATTTTATTATTATTGTTACTTCTGTTTCTATCTCTTTTCGATGTATATAACAAGTGGGAGTTTGTATGATTAATTAACCGTTAATGATTCAGATACTAGTGTAAATATACCACCACTTTGTCTCATCATTTTATCTAAGGTTAGACATATTTTAAATAAGAGAATGGACTCTCTTCACTGATATGGAAGAATAGTGAAATTTGGAACCATTGAATAAAAAAAATGAGATAAGAATTTAAGGGTGAGCTTAAAAACACTCAGAAAATATTGTTAGAGATAGTTTTAGATTTAATAAAATTAGTTTGATATGGTTTAAGTTAGTTACAATATTTAATTATAATTAGTTATTAGATGGCTGAAATGGTTCTAGGATTATTATATAAAATGTATCATATATATATATATATATATATATATATATCTTTACTCATGATACTTCGTTTTAGATTTAAGTGACACTTTGATTATATTTTCGCTTTTATACTAGATTCATGAGAATATGTTCGGGGAAAACACCGTTACTAGTTATAGTTTCTCAATATTTTGAAGCTTCTCATCCACCCTAAATGTTTGTGTTTGGTGATATATTTTTTTAATTTTTTTAACTAGCCGCCATAGACTTTATTATTTGCTTCTACCTTATAATAGTTAAGTATGTTCATTCTCTACACATTTCTATTCTTTGGTATTTAAACATTTTTCTTTTTGCTTCTATCATATAATAGGTAAACAATTTTTATTTTTTTGTGTTTATACTTTATTGTAATTAATATTGTACCATTCACTTTGTGCTTCTATTTTACCGTAGTTAAAATTTATTTTTTATATTTGATTTTGAAAAATCACTCTAAAATTAAACTTTGTTTTCCATATTTAACTAATTTATTTTGATTAAGGATGCGTTTGTTACAACTATTTTCATAAAATAATCAGTTTTTTTAAATAATTAATCAATTTTGAAAGTGTTCATCTATTTGTTACAACTTAAATCTAAAAATTATTTCAAATGATAAGTTGTTCCTAATAATTTCTGAAAAAAAATCATTTTTATAATTGATGTTTTTAAAAGAAGTGATTTTTATTGTGACTAACAAGTACAAATCACTTTTTATTTTTTAAAAATCTCTAAAAACAATATCTAAATTATTAAATAACGAATTATTATTTTTAGAATATGTAACAAACAAAACCTAAAATAGATGTATTGTATTTGATAAGTTTTTCCCATTAGTCTTATAATAGGCGTTGCAGGGGCACTGGGATGGTATTGCTATTTGCTACTACATGATTATGTACTTGAATTTGCTTGGTAATTGAGGGCTCATGATTTATTATTTATTAATTAGTTAAATGTATAAGCAATTGTTGAGGAGGGTACTAAATAGATTTTGCAAATTTTTATAGAGAAGGTCCATCTCTTAATTTATACGGACCAACAAGTGAACTTCTCTAGTTGTGACTTGGGTTAAAGAATTTATTTTTCCTTTTGCATATATGGATTTTAAAAAAATTCTATTTGTGACACTAATTAAGAGTTATATAGGAATATACTTTTGAACGAATGACAAACACTTTTCATGATATTTAATTCAATATTTTTTTCTATAAACATCACTAGCAGCCATCTAAACTGGCATAAGAATGAAACATTGAGCCCTTTTCTTTTTTGTGCTTGCTAATCTTGGTTTTGGATTTTTTTTGTCTACTGGTTTTGGATCCGAAAGTCGGTTTATTCAACTTTTTGGATTGGAAAGACATTATTTATGAGTGAATGCTCATCTGTCATTCATTTTTGTATCTTCACCTTCTAATACACTACTGAAAGTTAAGATATAGTAATGTATTTTATATTATTGAAAATTAAAATCTGATAAAAATCCATAAAAATAAGGGGTTCTATGAAGATCCACCTTATTTACTAGGCAAACGAATACGCCATATACTATTTCCTGCATTTTGCAATCGATTGCTTGTTTTTCGAAATTTGGATTTCATACCCCACACTTTGACTTCTACCCCAGAATTTTTTATAAATCTAATTTTACTCCTATTATTTTTATTGAAAATTTTACGGTACAAAATTTTCAGGATGAAATTTTTTTTCTTCCAAAAATCCGATTTATAACATATCAGAATTTTTAAATTTGAAATTTTTGATACGTAAAAAGAACAAATTTTTACATACCAATATAAAAAAAATTGAGAAAAAATTATGCATACCAGAAATTTTCGGTGTGTAAAACAAATTTGAAAAACAAAATTATATAAAAAAATTCAAAATTTCAAAAGTTCTGATATGTTAAAAAAACTGAAAACAAATTTTCTATATCGAAAATTTCGAAAACTCAATTTTCTGTATGTAAAAAAAAGTTGAGAAAAATTGTTGCATATTATAAATTTCAAAAACAAATTTTTCGATATGTATAAAAAACATAGATGTGAGTAATAAAAAAGGGGCTGATTTTGTTTAAAATTTATGTGTTTTCTATAAAGGTATTTTTAGAAGTTCATACAAAAAATAGTAAAATGTGGGATATGAAATTTATTTCTCTTGTTTTTCCACTCTTTATAGTATCGAAGACTCAAATTATACATTTGAATTGACAAATACAAAAGACGTTAGAAGTAGAAAAGAAGTTAACAACACGTCTATATTTTAAAAATAACACTTTGTTCTAAAAGCATACAACACCCCCATAAACCCTTTTGTGTTCTTGCAATTTTGTTTTTAGAAGTTAAAAAGAAAGGTGAATTTATAAAATGAATTTTCGAAACACAATCTGTTCCAAATATTAGTTTCTGGAAATTTTTTTATAAAAAAGGAGGTGTTTTTAGGAAACAAAAGTACATTGAATAGTGAATACTATTGAGAATATGAGGATGTTGTTAATTTGTAAAATGTAGGGTGGTAGATAGCAATTGCTGGGCCTTTTTCTTTCTTTCTAAAAGGAGCAATA
Source organism: Cicer cuneatum (assembly GCA_037974295.1). Lineage (NCBI taxonomy): Eukaryota > Viridiplantae > Streptophyta > Magnoliopsida > Fabales > Fabaceae > Cicer > Cicer cuneatum. The sequence goes on along the minus strand of JBBPBO010000002.1, from coordinate 3,909,112 downwards.
GCTGGGCCTGATTATCATTTGATATTGAGAAAAAAATTCAGCGATGTAAAAGGCTCAAATTGTCTATTTATAATCAACATCGTGGATAAAATTTATATTAGGTGTGTCACTCTTGATCTAATTTTTTTTTTTTTTTAAAAGAATGTGTTTCATCCATAATCCCACACCTTTTCGTTACACTCTTATATTTTATGATTCTTTTTCCAAAAATATTGTCACTCACTTTTCATTTTCTTTTATATCCCACATTCTTACTTTTTTTTTAGGGCAAGCAAAATTCATTAACAAACAAAGATTAGTACATTTAGATAAATGATTTGTGATTTGGCAATCCCTATCCACAACTTAAAGCCAACACAACCAACAAGTCACTTAATTACTAGACATTGAAAACACCCAATGAAGGTTATTAGTGGATTCTTGTGTGATTGCATAATAATGGTTTGAAAAGATAATATCATGCATTATGTTAAGTGATATACAAGGGTGACTTTGAGTATGGGCGAAAAGGACGACATCACATAATTCATTTTTTTAGAACACCAAAATTATTATTGTTTAGTAATTAGTATCACATATTGCATGTATTTGATTAATTATTAAGAATTTAAGTTGAAAATTTAAATTTAACAATCATATTCTATTGTTTCATTATACATATATCATTCAAAATTTATTGTTAATTAGTATATTATAATTTTATATTTTATTTATATTTATTGGCGTTGTATTTTGAACATGTTGTACAAAAGATACCTTATGATTATTTAAAACGAAAAGAAATAAAAAATTGAAATTGATACTAAATCTTAAAAAGATGATCTTGATAAAAAAAAATTATTAAACAGACTAAATTTTTTATCGAGAACGATACAATTTCATATGATTTAAACTTTGAAATTGAAATTTTAAAGAATAATTGATTAAATAATAGTGTTGAACGATAAAATATTTTAGTTCAAAAAATTAAAAATAAAGATTATTATGTAAAAACCATAAATGATTTTTTTTTAAAAAAAAGAGTGCTGAGAGGAGAATGTCAATACACGAAACCAACAAAACAAAGGGTCACTTCAATCCCGGTTTCCCACTCTTTATTATTATATTATTATATAAACTAAAGCTAACGTGTTCATTACAATTTTGAGGAATGAGAAAATATATATATATATATATATATATATATATATATATATATATAAAATAAAATATTAAATAGATTAATAATGTAAATGAAAAAGAGAAGGGATATATTAATAATGTAATAGAAAAAGATAGATAAATATAAAAAATAAAATATTGAATAAATTTAAGAAATATAAAGTGTACGTCAGAAAAATAATTTGTCATATTTATTAGATAATGAGAAGGTGAAAACAAAATAAAAAAAGAGAAGGGAAAAACAAAAAAATCTAGCTGTAAAATACATGTCCGTTAGTGGGAGCTTGTCACTCAGATCACACACGGTGAAACTGGTAGCTTTTTGCTGCTTGTAGTGTCTTATATGTTATCATCTACTTGTGGTTCTAACTTCTAATGCTTGTCTGTTTGTAATTTCAACATAAAAATGCTTATATGTCTGTTTATATTATATGGAAAATGATGTTTAAACATAAAAAGTTGGACTCAGATTTATGTCTAAGGTCTATACTCAAGGAATTTGGCAATCTAGGTAACTTTATATCTATTAAAAAATTTAGTTTAATATAATAATTCTTTTTATTCTATAAAAATAAAACTGTTGTTGTAAAATAAATTTTATATTAATTAAAAGATATTTTAAGATAAATATAAAATGAAAATATATTTGTTTATATATAAGTTCAAAAAATACAAGAGTGTGTTTTTTACTTATATTCAATATCAGATCAAATATAAGATGAAAAGTAAATTAGAGATAAAAATATACAATCTCAAATGTGACCTTGGAATTACAAAATTTATTATAGATGTGTTACTCCCTTCTAACAATTATTAATAACAATAATGATATACATATCTTTTATATTCTACAATATTTATTTAATACTTTATTTTATTTCTTTTTATCACATTATCAATTTATTATATGAGTCTCTTTTATCTTTATCTCTCTCAAAGTGTATACAACATTTGAGATGTATACCAAACACTTTTCTATTATTACATATATAATTATATTAAATGATATTCGATAAGATATTAGGTTTTTTTTTCCATATATATTCTCTCTTTTTTTTTTAAAATATTTTTTAATATACCATATATTAAAATTTATATATCAAAATGTCTTATTTTTTTTGACCTCAAGAGATCGTATCTCCGCACTGTGACTAAATAAAATTTGATTTTTTTTTTCTATATAGTAGGAGGCCACATTCCCAAGATGCGACCATCTATAATCTTTTAATTTTTTTTTATAGATGGTCGTAAAAAAAGTTAAAAAAATAATATGATATTTTGATATATAAATTTCAATGTAAGATATATTGAAAAAAAAAATTTTAAATGAAATATAAAAGAAAAAAAAACCAAGATATTAACCTTATAATTTTAAAAGACAAAATTCAAAATCCCTTAAAAAATAGTGTCGCTTTAATTAGTAGATAATATTCTTACTCAATTTTATTTTATAAAAAGGTGCATATTTCATATCACATGATAGTTATTTCTTACAAACTGACGTTGATGCCAATAAGTCACTATATATGTAATATAGGATTGTTGTTTTGATAGAGGCTCGTGATAGATGTTTCCTTTTTTTGGCTCCTCCTTTTTTTGCCCCTCTGCATTTTTCTCTTTTGCCTTTCTATGATCCATCACTTCAACATAAAAGCCTACATTTTTACCAATATATTTCTTCCTACTCTCTATATGCTATCATTCATTTTGTGCTATTTGCTTCACCCATTATTATCAAACAATCCCTTCACTTCACAAATTCTCTTTTCTTCATATCACCTTTCTCTAAACACTTCTCCCTAAAATGAAACTTCATCATCTCATTTGTAATCAAAGACTCAGTTTCATTACCATTTCTCTTTTCTTTCTAATAATTTCAAGGACTCACATAGGACTTGTTGCTGAAGGTAACATGACCAAATTTTTATAAGCTTCCAAATAGAAAAAAAATAAATAAATAACTAACTTCAACTCCAACTAACGTTGTCTTTTTTCTTCTTTTCTTTTCACAGTTACAAAGAGTACTTCAAACCAAGATGATTTTCACCAGGTAAATTTAGTTTACATTTAAAATATTAAAATTTAAATCCAAGTCTTTTAAGTCCTTTCCTTTAACTATTAGCTCAAATTAATTCTCTTCTTATTAACATGATGAGTGATGTTGAAAAAACTTTTATTTATTTATTTATTCATGATGATTCAGACAGCAAGTGATAAGAAGGTGATGATGAGAGCACGGATAGGTTCAAGGCCACCAAGATGTGAAACAAGGTGCAGATTCTGTAAACACTGTGAGGCTATTCAAGTTCCTACAAATCCACAACTGCTGAATGGGAAAATCAAACCTTCAACAGTGTCTACAATTGCTTATGCTAGAAGACAAGATAATTCCAACTACAAGCCTATGAGATGGAAATGCAAATGTGGAGACATTATTTTCAATCCCTGATTTCAATTTTTCCATTATGTAGTTCAATTTGTCAACTCTTGTATATGAATATAATATATTATCCGTGGTTTAAAATTGTAGTTGCAGTTACAATTTCATTGCAAATTTATACATTGCGTAAAAATACAAGTAAATGTGGACCGTTACAATCTAAATTGCAACTACCATATCATTGATTAAAGAGAATTCAAAATTTACATTACACATACAAATTTTGTGTAATTTCTTTTTAGTGTTTTGTATGTTATATCTTTTGAGTAGCCCCAGAAAATATCTTACTTGACTTTGTTGGCATTATTTAGATTTATTTTTTTTCGGCTGGTAATCATTATTATTGTCCAACATATAACTTGAAGTTTGCTAGTTGAGTTAGGTGTTTTGTTACTCTAAACAGATTCTTCTGCCACCTTAAAACTTAAAACGAGTGTTACCTTTTGTCATTAAAAGTTTCAACCTTTATATATAGTTTAGAGTAACTAAAATAAAGTTAACTAAAATAAAGTGTTCATACTTTCTAGTAACTTTTTTGGGGTGCCTTTCATTTTTAATTCTTTTTTCTAAAGATATAACCATAGAATAACTAAAATAAAGTTGTCTTGGTTAATGCGAATTTTCTTTTGTTAGGGAGCTCTGCATAATTAATCTTTAGTACTGACACTTATGATAAAATGCATGATTTAATATTTAAAATGTGTACACAGATATGACATTGATATATTAATTTCATTTAATTAATTTAATTTTTTAATTATTATCCATGTAAATGTGTCCATATAAATGTCGTATTCATGTAGGTATTGTTTATTCATGCTTTATAGTCACTAACTTATAGTATTGACAAAATGCTCAAGTGACAACAGAGGAGAAAAATCTTGATTATATGTTGAAAAGGATTTCACATAACATAATCTCTTTGTTTCCCTCGAGGATCTTCAATGAAAAATGACGTGAGGTTAAAAATAGAATCAATCTTTTAATTTTTGAAAATCCAAAGGCACGGAATAATCTTTTCAGAATTTTTTGATTGAGACATCTTGTTAATACATAACAGTAATCTTTTTAGCTACAGCCAAACCATGCCACAGGTTAAAATAAACACGTATTTTGAAAAATAAAAACAAGAAATATTTTAAAAAAATAAACAACTCCTTAATTTTTCTAATATCTATAATTATTTCTTTCCAATGTTACACTTCAGTTACCGGGTAGAAAATGAATAATTATGAATGCAATGTTGAAGTTTGACTCTTTACTGTGAGCATCACTATATAGTGTAGTCAAATGTAGAATGGCACTGATAACTAGTGAATGATATGATATCAATGGTTTTTTCCAATGCCACTAAAAAATTGCCTTCATTTTTATTTTTACCAAAACCGTGCTGTTGAAGTGAAGTACTGTTTCAATGAGTACAAGAAAGAAAACCAAAGTGATTGTGATTTCTATTCAAAATGACAAGACCATAACTAGTCACATGATGTAACACTCTTTCCATCTAATATATGTTGAATTGGTATATCAATAGTAAGAATGCAGGTGCTGTTTTGAGTATAGCAAAATCTACGGGGGACTTTCAATGGAATTCCTTTCTCCATTTTAGGAGTTTGAAACGATGGAAGAGAACAGAATTTTTTATCATTATTACTAATTAGAAAGTTGAAACTCCTTGAATTATATTGTTTTCTCACATAAAAAGAATTGAGGTAAAGAAGAAGAAAACATTGTGACATAGTTGGTACATGATCTACTGCATGTTTGGAATAGTACTTAGTTTAACGAAATTACGTTAACACTAAATTTATTGAATATATTCACAATATATATTTGTCAAAATTACGATGTGATATAATGATTTCTACAAATTTATTGTCAATCCTTGTTTGTCGTATTTATTATGAGGTTTGAGTATCATATGGTTTAAATTAATTTTTATCTGTCCCGACAGTGTGTGGCACAATTGGTAAATGGTCACATGTTTTAATTATGTGATTGGCAATTTCATCTCAGTACCCCGAGGAATAGGTATATGACACTTGAATTTGTGGTGAACCAATTTTTAATAATAGTTAATATAATACAAAATTTTGGGGGTACGTTATTATGGGTAAACTTGCAAATTTAGTCACTCAATTTAATCCAATTTAATTGAAATTCAATTATGTTTTTAGTATTTGATTTAAATTTTTAAACCTATGAAACCACGAACTCAATTCATTGACGTTACATATATTTTTTTACTATTGATGTATAGTTAAAATTTAGTTATTTGACTATGATTGAGAATTTGTTGCTAATTTAATTAATTTAAGTGTTTTGTTGTGGGAATGTAAGTATTAAATGATATATTACGATATAATTTTATTATTTTTTAGATATTTAAATAGTTAAATTTAATTACATCTTTTTAAAATAAAAAAAATATTTTTTTTATTATCCGTGAACTCAACCTGACTCGCTCATAATCAGGTTGGTTTGGTTCCAGTTTAATGGAAAAATTATGAGTTGAGAGGTCAATCCAACTAAAATAAAATTGATTGGTTCAAAGTATCAAATTTGGCCAAAAGCAATTCAACTCAACCCATATACACTCCTAAAAAATCAATAAATTGAATTCTATATGGTCAAAAAATCTTGCATTCATGAAGTCAGAACATTGATCGTTCGATGTAATAAAATAGTTTTTTTAATTTTAAATTATATTATTTATACCATACTATGCAATATACATGTTCTTTTATGAGTATCCTCCATTACAGTAATGGTTTAGTAATGTGAATTGATTTGTGCAGCCAGCATCTTTTTACATAAATATAAACTGCAACAGTATTGCCCTTTGAAAAATCCATTTGTCGCGAAGCAAATTAGAAACAAATGTGCATAGATTCTACTGTGAGAGAATAATGCAGAACAAGCACCCACCTCTTGTAATTAAATTCAAATGTTTATGCAACTTTCCTAAACTATATAGTTATACTTCATTAGAGTATAACTATAATTAAATTGATCTGGTTTTACACAACATAACAAAGAAAAAAAAGCTCATTCTATTACAGCTGTGCATGGTATATTGGACAATTTTTCATCTGACTTAAACAACCTAAATCACATAACAACTAGTTTATCTCGGACACCTAAAAAAATAACAGATAGAACAAAACCTTAAGATAAAAAATAAATGCAGGTCCTAACAATTAATGTTAGTACTTAATAAATTTAAAACTGGAAGCAATATGCATAATTTGTGATAAGTAAAGTCATATAAATCAACCTCAATCACAGGCCTAAAGAATGGTAGCTATCTAGGTAGCAGTCAGTCACGTGCGGAGTGTGTGAAGCAAGCAAGGAAGCACACGAACACAAAATGTTATAAACTAGATATTAATTAAAGAGAATGTTGGTGTAAATATCGAGATAAATAGAAGTGTAAAAAGGTTAGGGACCACAGTGGAAGAAGAAGAAAAGAAAGTGTGATTTTCAACTTTATTTTGTAGTGTAAATATCAGTAACATGATTTTGAAGTTGGCTTATGCCTGTGGTGTAAGTGTACTGCACTGAATTACACAGCAATAATACTCTAGTTCTCATATGATGCTGATGGAGCACAACATCCACTTACTCTGGTTTTATTTTATAATACTAATAATATACCTTTTCTGGCATTATTCTCGTTGTGCAGAATTAAGCCTATGATCACTTAAATAACCCCTTTACCAAATACAGTGCGGGCTTTGCCTTTATTATAATTCATAAATCATTTTAACTTATATAATCACAGCACGGGTGTCATGGAGCTTCCATCGTTGTGAAGCTCAGAGAAGGAAGGGTCGAAATGTCAGAATCCATTATGAATTTAGGCAAATTATACAGTACATGAGTAAATCACTTAGATATGTAATTCATAGTAAACTGATATATAAAAATTGTTTGAAATTTCAACAATTACATATGTCGTCTTTTGGATGAGAATCTTAAGTCTTCTCCTTATTGTTGAAACGATAACTTGATTAAAGTCAAGTTCAACAAGATATAAAACTCACTCGTATTTATTTTTTCATTTTTTTTATCGAATTGACAATAATCAAATTATCGTTTTAATCGTAAAGATGATAGAGATCGTAAACTCCTACTTCTGCGATCGTCGTAGAGTTGTGGATAATTTTTGAAGTACAGATTCCCTATATCATCTATCAAGATGGTTTACCATAGATTACATCCTTCATAAATCTTACCAGCACCTAGTTGGTCAGTTCGGAACAAGGACTGTCTACCTTCAGTTTTCCTACCTTTCTAAGGATTGTCTACCTTTAGTTTTTCTATCTTTCTCTTTATCTTTCGCTACATTTATTTTCTCTCACATGATCTTGTCACTATTCTAAACATATCTCTTTCTCTCTCTCTCTCCTATTTTACCACAAAAATTATCTAAAACTACTCTACCTTTGAAAATACAAAGATAAAAAATCCAAATCCGGCCAGACCGTGAGGTTATTCAAAAATTAAGTACATGTTGATTAAGCTTTTGACAAAAAGAATATTTGAATATAAGATTAGTCCGTTAAAACACAACCACCTAAGTCCAAAGGTGTAGCTCAAGTAGTTGAGTTCAGGCACCCGAAATAGTATGAGAATGAGGTCCATAATTCAAACTCATATTACTAACACAATATAATAACAACAGACGTTTACCTACATTTACCTATAAGAAAAATAAAAACCGAACCACCTAAAATATAACAATTGCGCCTCTAATTCAACATAAGGGTTCTTACTTCATATCTTGTTAAGTTGTTGATGGGTTAAGCTAATATCAAAACCACTCTAAAATATCGGACATTAGTAAGTTCTATAACAAATTATGAAATGAAGAATTTAGCTCTGAACATGATTGATATTGTTCCATATCTTTTAGTCATATACCACTTGCTAAAATAGTGTTTGTTATCTATTCTCTTGTGTTGAGGGAAATTAATCCTACAGAATTCTGTTAAAAAAATACATCAACTAGAATTCTTGGATCTGAGTTGACCATTCTTCCCACAACTCTTATAATACTTAAACATAATATATAGTGTGACTATTTGTTAGCCATTTCTTCTATTTATCTTACGTGGAAGTTTGCCCAAGATATCAAGCCCTGTTTACATTGTCTTTTAATTTTATATGGTTTGAGTTCGAAGTTTGGAGCTAATCAAGATGTCATAATATTGCTAAACTATAAAACAAAAGGTGAACCCCACATGCACTTCAGAAGTATACTTCTGAAAAATACACAATTTTTTTTGTAGTAGTTTTTTAGAAACATAGGAGGGTCAAAAGTACTCAAAAGTGAAATATAATGAATTATTATTGAGCAGAAAAGAAACTTGGATATAATCCAAGTTCAACAATTATCCATTTCCTATTATAATTTATCAGAAACATAACCTATTAAGTAATTAGATTTATTTCAACTTCGTAAAAAGATACAATTCAATCAGATTAGGAGGTACTGCAGAAAAAAATTAGTACAGGAAAGGTATAAACTCAATATCCATCAGACACTGCTGCTTCTGAAGCACTTTTCGACCATCTTCAAAGTTAACTCTGAAACTGGCTCCTAACCACAAATTTTCAATTTATTTTGCAGCTTTTGATGGTGCATTGGTAATTCCATGTGTAAAGGGGACCTAAACTTAAACAAGCTTTCTGGGATTAAATTGGTTTTCCCTAAGTAGTTTTTCCTAAACCACCAACAATCCATTTAGCTGGCCATCTCTGTAAGGATAAGCCACAGAGAATTCTGTAAATGTTAGATCCACCTCTATATCAACAACAACTAAGTCTTATCCCACTAAGTAGAATCGACTACATGGATTAAACAACGCCATAATGTCGATTCACCTCTATAGGCATACAAAACAAAAACAGCTTTCTTCCTTTCTCATTCATGGCATTGCCATCAGCATATGGGAGATATACAAAACACAGAATAATCATAAGAGATTGATAATGTAATGAAGCAAGAACAAGAAATGATTTATATTTCCCCATTTTGTTTATTATATAGATATAGATTCTGCTTTGATTTATCTTTCCCCCCTCCTTTTGTTCATTAATACAGATATAGAATCATAGATTTTGTTCTTATTTGATCTTAATCATAATAGAAAATGCGACATGTGTTCACAAGTTGTGTTAAGTTGTTTCATTCATTTAAAATACAGTAGACAGCTGCAGAGAACAGAAACATTTAACCTCAGCCTCACCATTACAATTTTCACCAAATTGCTCAAGCTAGGCTTGCACTGTTTTTTAAATTTAAATTCTCTTCATCTAACAAAAGAAGTCCACTGCTATTCTTGCACTTCAAGGTATAACATTAGTTGGAGACTTGATGAAGGAATAACATTCTCCAAGATACCATAATATCCCATAACATCAATAATAGTCAAGGCATTCCCAATTAGCTTCCACACTTGCCACACTCTGCTAGGATATATAGAATAAAGGGGAATTAGAGTAGTAAGAAAAGTTAGTCAGTCAGTTAGTTAGAGGAGTATTTGACTCCAAGGGCTTCGACTTCTACAACAGAGACGCTACTCTATTACTAGATGTTTACAATGCTTTTCCTCTATCTTTGTATCCTCCTATTCATACAAAAATATTCCTCTAACTACTCTAATTCCCCATTATTCTATATACTAACACACTCTTTCGTCAAACTTCTGTCTGTCGATGTTGATTAACTACAGTTGATGACAAAGACAACAAATGTTTTACCAAACTTACATTAATTCATAGAAGCGACATTGATGCCACCAGATTCGTTTAACAACACAGAATACTAACACTTGCCTCAGAACCGTTTTCTTAGCACTGCACATTCTTCTCCGGAGAAGGGGGAGCAAAATGACAATTTGGCAAAATGCACAATCTTCCCTAAAATTCTAAAAGTGCGCGCCTCAGACATTGAAAATTTTAACACTGGCCAAAACCTCTAGAAACTGTAATCTCTCACACACAGTGCTGTTAAATGTTGGCCACGGCAGAATGGCGTGGCAGATTTTTGGACAACCGCTATAGACAATTTGTGAAGGAATGCCCACCATGGCGGCGCCATAGGCTGCAATGGTATGTTTATATGGCAGATTTTTGGCCGTCTGCCATCAACAGCATTGCTCACACATACCGAAGACACCACACAATACATTTGATAGTCTTCAAAACACAGCATACATTTCATAGATATCAACCGGCTGTGTATTTATTTATAATTCACTAATTTGTTCACATATTTTAGCTGACATAAATAACAATCGAACAGAATGAAAAGTTGAATTTTACGAGAAAACAAAAATACACCATATGTAATGGGGAATACATATTCCAAATTCAGCAATGCACAAAGCAAACAAACTAAATCAAAACTTGACAACAGGTTATAAACATGAGTTTTTATTCTGTTCTGTCATCACAATCTAATTTAGGTACTTGTCAATAAAATGCAAATAATAGTACCATATAGTGATTAACTTATTATAATACATAACCATCTATGAGCATGCTTCATCCTAAATCACTATAAGTAATGTCAAAATAACTAAAAAGGCTTCCAAAAACTGACCAATAATCAGTGCTGTGACCATTGGATATCCTTGATGTTGATACCTTCCTTCACCATTTCATAAAGTGGACTCATTTCCCTCAACTTTTCGACCTGTTGAACCGTGAGGTGAACCGCCCTATCAATTTCAGCCTCGGTAGTGAACCTCCCAATACCAAACCTAATAGAAGTATGAGCCATATCCTCTTCCACTCCCAAAGCCCTTAGAACATAAGAAGGCTCTAAACTAGCACTAGTACAAGCACTACCACTAGACACAGCAACCTCCTTCAACCCCATAAGCAAACTCTCCCCTTCAACATAAGCAAACGACAAATTGAGATTTCCAACATATCGCCTTTCCATACTCCCATTCACAACCACCCCATCAAGTTTCTCTCTAATCCCATTAAGCAACCGCTGCTGCAGCGCCGAAATCCTCTTCTCATCATATTCCATTTCCTTCATAGCAACCTCACAAGCAGCACCCATCCCAACAACCAAAGGTGTAGCCAAAGTCCCACTCCGAATCCCTCTCTCTTGTCCACCACCATTCATCTGAGGCTCGACACGAATCCTAGGTCTCCTCCTAAGATACAAAGCTCCAACACCTTTTGGCCCATAAATCTTATGACCACTCAATGACATCAAACTCACATTCCACTTATCAACATCAACATGAATCTTCCCTAAAGCTTGAGCTGCATCCGTATGAAAAGGAACATTAAACTCCTTACAAATCTTTCCAATTTCCTCCATAGGTTGAACAACACCAATCTCATTATTCACAGCCATAACAGAAACAAGACCAGTATCAGGCCTAATAGAACCCCTAAGCTTATCCAAATCAACCAAGCCATCAGACTCAACAGGAAGATAAGTAACATCAAAACCCTCCTGTTGAAGATGACGACAAGAATCAAGAACACACTTATGCTCCGTTTGCGTGGTTATCACGTGCTTTTTCTTCTCCTTGTAGAAATGCATAACACCCTTTATCGAAATATTGTTGGATTCAGTAGCACCGGAGGTAAAGACGATTTCTTTAGGTGAAGCTCCGATGAGAGAAGCCACCTGAGAACGAGCGTGTTCGACGGCGTTATCGGATTCCCAACCGTAGAAATGAGTACGAGAGTGAGGGTTTCCATATTGAGAGAGATAGAAAGGAAGCATAGCGTCGAGGATACGAGGGTCAACCGGTGACGTGGCTTGAACGTCTAGGTAAAGGGGTCTGCCGGAGATTTTGACACCCTTCATCGTGATTCCACCGGTTTCTTCATGGGTTTGGGGTTCGTTTAAGGCTGCCGCGGTGGCTGTAGAAAGTGGTTGGCGGCGGAGGAGATTGGTTTTTTTGGTGAGATGTTGACGGAGAGTGGAAGAAACTAGCTTTGAGGTCATTGGGTCGTTTGAGAAGGTTTTGAGTTTTTCTTTGTTGTTCTTGATTTTGGCGGAGAAAGAGTGATTTTTTCTTTGGTTTGGTTATTGATGAAGAATGCGCAATTGAGAAGAAAGGGTTTCCAAAGTTTGAGGGTTTGAGTCACTTGTTGTCGGTTTAGTTAAATTGAAAGGATGATTTTTGGACGCGTCAACAGACTCAACATCGGATTTTGATTTGATGCAAACATGAGATATTTTTTTAATTGTTCGACTAAAATTATATGTTTAAATTTCAAAATAAATTTTATTTTTTTTAAATTAAAAATTGAATCAATGAGGTTATCTGACTACATGAAATGGAAATAAGTTGTTGATTTTGTCTATATTTTAAACAAAAAAAAAAGTTAATTTTGTTTATATTTTTGTAATTACTATATGGTGGAAAGTATCAAGTGTAGTTTATATTTGAAAACTTTCAATTTTTTTACCACTATTAATATTGTCATTTCTAAATATAATTTTAGAATTATTTATTGGATTTTACGACCAAAGCAATTGTATTATTAATGTTCGATTCAACAAAACAAGAGAAAAAATATATAAAAGTTTCGTTTTACGTGAGTTCCTTATTTTTTGTAGACCGACTATAATAAAATCATTGTCTCATTTGTTAATATAAGTATGCTATGAACTTGTAGTTACATAGAGTGATACCAACTATTGTTAATGTCTTGAACAATTTCCAAGTATCGGCCTATCGTATATTATGTGAAACAATTTTTCCATCTTATATTTTTAACTCGCCTAGTTGTGTTTGGACATTAGAAGATAAAACTATGACTAACACTTTAAGAAGGACATACTCAATAGGGAAATGTCCCTATCTTATAAGTCACTTAGGCTTTGTTTAGATTAATGGAATTAAGTGAAAAGTAGTGCTAATTAACTAGATTCTATTGTTTGAATATTTTTAAAATGAGTAGAATTGAGTGGAACATGTGAATTCATTATATTATCTTCCTTCGTTATCTTATTCTCTAATTTGAAATGTATGATATAAAATTCTGCTTTATATTATATTTCGTCATCAAATAACTAAAAAATGAAATAAATATTTTATTTCTACACTACTCATTTCTTTCCATTTCATTTAACTGATTTTAAAATATTCAAATAGTTTGTGTTTGGACATCAAAAGAGAACACATGTGATAAGCTTTTTAAGAAGGACAAGTTCTAACATAATATTCATTGCGGTGTAAAAGGACGTGTTTGGTTATCAGAATAAATGATATGATATGATAAGTGTATAATATTTTTGTCTCACTCTAGTGTGTTGATGAGATTGCATACTACGATAAATTAATCTTAAAATTTATCTTTCTTTATAGTTAAAATATTTTCTTGAATGAGTTGAATCATAAATAAATAGAATATGATAAGAAAATAATTTACTAACTAAATATTTTTGACCAATCAATTAGTTAGAATGTGATATTTCATTGATCAATTAATTAAAAAATAAATACATATTACATTATTAACGTGATTTTCAATATCTTTCTTGTACACCATATATCGGTCAAATAGTTAGAAGACGATTTTTCACTGATCACACTTAATTAAATGAGAAAAATATAACTTTCTTTAGTGATGTTCAATTTATTCTACATAAAAATTTGAAACAAATTATAATATATTAATTATAATTCAATGCATATAAATCATACACGAAATAAATTTTTTTCACTAATCAATTAATTAGAAGACATCTTTTTACTAATCAATTAATTAAAAAGATAAGCATGTATTTGATTATTACAATATTTTTTTAATATTTTCTAAATAACCACTTAAACAACTTTATAATACATTAATAGTAGGCACGGAATAAATGGTTTAAGCTATAAACAATAGTAAAATCATTTTTTTATAACAGTTTTATCTCATTGAATTCACTTATTAATTAAATCATCTTTTACTATAATTATTTTATCATTTCAGATGAAGTTCAATTATTTTCATAATCAAATAATTTATTACATAATTTTTCAATAATAATAATGAACAAACAAACCATAAGTGATAGGGGTATTCACAGATGTACCTATTTTTTTGGGTATATACATTTAGTCAATTTAATCAACCACTCACCAATTTGAACCAATAAAAACTAAGTTTATTTTGTCAAGATGGTACTTCCTCCTTTCCCTTTTTTAGTTGTGGTTTTAAAATTGTTTACATAATAAAAAATTAATAAATTTTTATTACTTTTTGTTAAATTATTTACGTTTATCTCGTAATACTCTTTACAATTAATGTATTGACGAAATAATAATAATAATAATAATGATAATGATAATAATAAATTATATTATTATTATAATAAATGGTGTATTGAATCGTAAAAACGACCAACATATAAAAATAAATTTTTCTCTTTCTAAAAAACACAAGAAAAGTAAAATAAATTTGAAGAAGTGACAACTTTGTGTTGAGTAACTTTTAGATGAAGACGGACAATTAATAATAGAGTAAATATTCAATTTGTTTCGTAAAGTTATAGGATTCTATGCATGTGTTTCTTTACAATGCTAATATACTATAATGATATTTCTTTATATTACCATTATTATATATATATATATATATATTTTTTTTTTTAAAATAATTAATAATGTGCAGATTAAGTTGATAAAATTTTATAATGAATCTTTGCGTATTTTTACTTGTCGTTTTTGTAGAACTTTTTTTGTTTCTATTTACTTTTCATTTTTGAATATTAAAATAAAATTAACTATTATTTTATTGTATGAAGCGAAATATTAGAATGAAATAATAAATAAATAAGAGTGTTATAGAAAAGAACAACAATTTTTTCAAAAGTTTCCTTTTTTTTTTTCCAGTGTATGATGTATGTAAATAACGATAGTAAAAAAAAAAACGGATAGAGTATATATATATTTTCAAAAACATTGAATGGATCGATTAATTCCAAATGGGTCAATAAATTGGGCACCATTTTCTATAGGTCGATAGTCAACCAGGCTTTGTATCACTGCATTCAAAAAAATTATTCTAGAAACTAGAAACAAACAAGAAGAATTACTTTTTTTAAATCCCATGCTGATTGTACAAAACTAAACAACCTCCCTCTGGCCCTCCCTACAAACAAACTGCTAAATAGTTATCATTTTCTCAAACTCGCATGGTCGGTGATCAACGAAAATAGATTGTCTTCCTTCGTGGCGAGAAAGTCACTGTATTTTATAAGAGAGATTAAAGAGAAATAATAGATAATATAAGAGGAGATAGATCCAAAGGCATGATACATTTCCCGTTTTAAAGGTAACAACAATACAGTAGCACATTCATTTCATTTGCCATAGACCTAAAATATTAACATATTAAATTTATTATCTTATTTTTATTAATATATGTGAAATAACGATGAGAATTTATAATGAAAAACTAATACATTAATAATCAATTTATTATACGGAGACCACTAATAAATGAAGCACCAAATATGATGTCATACCAAACACCAATTCATTTGGTCCCATAGTTTTGTTGTCTACAAAAACAAATCCGATTTCTTTCTGTACTCTACTACTAGTACTAAATCTAGAAGAAGTTTAGAAGAAAAAAATGATATTACAGAAAAAATATAAAAATTGTATCTACTAGTGAAATTTGAGCAAGAGAATCACAAAAGTGACGTACACTCAATTGTAATTGATTTTCAATTCCAATTCGAAGGAATCTGGTTCCTCAAGTTGAACCTCAAGTGAGTACACCACATCTTCCATGCTCCATCCCCCACGTAACAACATCAACGATAAATCTCTCACGTGCAAATGCACGTGCTCCACCATCTCCTTTTTATCTTTCAAAACACGTTTCTCTTCTTTCTCTTCTCTCTCTCTTTCTTCTTCTTCTTCACATTCATTCTTCATCATCATCATCTCGCGTATCTCTTCCTCTTTCCACCCTCCTTCCCTCAACTTCCGCAACACCTCATTCATACACCCACCAAATTCCCCTTTTCGTTCATCCCACCACCATTCACACCCTCTCTCCCCTCTCCCATCTGCCACCTCCGACCAAAATTCAATCCTCCTCGCCTTCGTCGCCGCCCACACTGGCTCCACCTCCTCAACCCCCGACAAAAACCCCGCATCATGAAAAAATCCTGCAACATCAAAGCTCGCCAAACGAACATCACCACTGTGATCCACATAAAAAATTGGGTTCCCAACGACGTTAGGCGACGAAGGTATATAACAATTACGGTAAATAGGAACAAGACGTGGCACACCGTTCACAATTCTTTGAATGGATTGAGACACATCTTTCGGCAATGGGCCCCAGGAAGGATGCCAGAAACGGTTATTCGAGACACGTCGAAGGATTGAAGAGACTGGAAGATTGAGAAGAATTCGAAGCTGTTGTTGTGAAGATGAACGCCAGTTGGGAAAACCCGGAGAGATTGGAAGACCTTGTTGAAGGATTAAACGAAGGTCTGGTGGAAATGTGAAGTTGAATTTAGTTTCGAGTGATGAGAATTCTGTTTCAGAGAGTCCTTGTTCGATTATAACATTGGATGATTTGAGGCGTTGTATGAGATTGTTAGCGTATGATTCGAATGAGAAGATTATTCGTTTGGGTTTTGGATTTGGTTTTGTTGTTTGTTCTTGTTCTTCTTGTTCCTTGGTAACTGTGGTCATTATGGGATTGTAAATTGTAGTAATGTTTGGATTAATTGAAGATGAGATGATTTGTTGTTATATTTATATTGCGTTATTTACTTAGTCATTTCATCACACTACCATGTGTTCTGTTTGGTACCGAATGAGGTGTTATGTATTCAGAATAAGATTTAGATACACAGAGAGAAAGAATGGGAGACTTTGACTCTAAATATTATATTTATTATTTTTCAACTATTTAATACTGTTACTTTAATATACTTTCATTTACTTCAAAAATATTTGATTTGTTTTTTTAATACATTTAATTTAATTTGCGCAGTTGAAGATTTATTATTAAAAAAAATAAATAAATATATATATATATATATATCATTTATTTCAATTTAAATTTTGGTGTGTTTATTTATTTTTATTTCAAGTTCTATTCTTCTTTAATCAATTAAATAATAATTTAAAAAAATATCTACACTTTTAATTAAAAGGATAATAACTTATATTATTTTAAATGGTATTTTTTTAGAACAAATTTACCTTTAACAATTTAGTTTTTTCTAATTAAATTTAGTTTTTTTTCCTTCGTTATTTTATATGTTGTCTGATTTTGTCCCTATCCTATAATTTATCTTCCGTTTCGTGAGAATTGTGATTGTAAAGTGTAAATCAGGTTTCTATGCTTTTTTTCGTAATAATTCATTACGTCTCAATTCTGAAAATCTCACATTTTTGTTTTAGGTAATAATGTCAATAGAGCAAGGATATATTCTCATATATAATATAGTAGAATGTCCATCCATGGCTTTTTAAAATTAAATGATAAATGGATATTAAAAAAAATTAAATGATAAATGATTCCCTTCTTCTCGATATAGCATGGTCTTATTATTTATACCAAAAAGTAAAAAAGGTTGACCATATTATGAATTTTTATAATTGGGCTGAGGAGAAGATAGAAATATAATCAGGTACACTTAGGATGTCACTTGGGGTAATTTAAGAATAAAAAAAATAATCTATGCAGAAAAAGTATATTTTTTTTAAAAGACAGTAAATACAATTATAATTATCTTATATAACTACAAGATTTTGAATTTGATAATCGAGATTATATCCTCTTTATTTATATATAATATATAATAAATTATTTATAAAAAAAAAAAAACTTAAGTAGAATAAAAATAATTTTGATTTTTTATTTATAATGATCATGGGATCTGCATGAATAAAGACGAGAGAGAATGTATTCGTGGTTGGGAATAAAGATGGAGATAGGGGAAATGTTGAAGGTGGGGACGAATAGCTATGTACTGCCTCTTTGGCATCCTAATTATAGAAAATATAGTTCTAATTTTTAATTGTATAATAGTTATTTAAATATCAACACATTCATCCTATTTTTTTGCAGCTGTCTCTCTCCGCTCAAACTCTATTTATCTTTTTCTTCGTACATTAAATAGGGGTGATTTAAGAATGTGTTTTTGGTTTAGATAAATAAATAGTTTTTCTATAAATTTATTTTTTTTTATGATTTTATCAATTGAGTACTTTTTTTTTGTGTTTGTGAGATATTTTTTGTTTATTTGATATAGTGTTTATTTTGGTTTAAATTAAAAAAGCAGATTTCATCGATTACAAATTTTGGTTTAAATTAAAAAAATAGCTTTAATCGATTACAAAATTTAATCAATAATTTTGATGTCGTCAAATGCTACAAATTCGGAGACATAGATATTTCGAACACGAATTTTGTTATATTTGTAGGCATGTTACCATTTTATGTTATGATGTTTTATATTTAATCACTGATTCATTCTTTATATTTTTAATAAATTTGAAATTATATTGTATTGATGTATTATACGGTTTGAATTAAAAAATATTATTTTTTTAGTAGAAAAAAATAATTATTTAAAAATTAATTGATTTCAGATTTTAAAAATTAATACCATTATATAATATATTTTAATTTAAAAAAAATAACAAAATTTAAATTCAATTCAATTGAATAAATTATTTCAAATTTTCGAAATAGGTTTAATGTAATTTAAAGATCTAAATTTTTAAAATTTGGAAAAACTAAAAATTTAATTTCAATATAGTATCGTTCACTATGTTGGTTTTTTAAATAGTAAATAGGCTTATGAAAATCAAAAAAATCTACCTCAACTAACAAATACCATACCATAAATACCGGTTACCGGTTCAAACGCAAGAAGATCTTGTATTTATATACAATTTTTTTACTATTTCATCCTGACAATAAAAAGTAGACTACTAAAAAAATTAATATTATTTATTTTAAAAAAAAAAGTTTAACTTGACATGGACATAATGTAGACGAAGTTGTAGCCATTGTCAATTGATGCGACTTATTTCCACCTTTTTAGTCATGATCAAATTCGGGTCGATGCTTAATATTGCAAAGACTTGTGGCTAAATGCGAATGTGATCTTGTGGACAAAAAAAAATCATGATGATGTGGCTCAAACGACAATCACATTTTTAAAAAAAAACCTGTTAGCATAATTGAGTAATTCAAATCATAAAATGTAAAAAATGGAATCCCTTGATTGATATGGCAAAATATTAGTAATGAAAATTTACCAAAAATTCTAGGTAACCTTTCACCTAGCTAGAAGATTATCACAATTGAACATAGTGGTCCCATAATCCCACAAATCTATGGTTAGGAAACTAGATGCAAGTAACTTCTCCTAAAAGTACTATTAACAATTGTTAAGTAGATGCATAACTTTTCAAAATTGAAAAACTTGCTAAGGCAATATTCATCTTTTGTTACACCAATCTCTTAGGCAGCAGAACTAGTGTCTTCATCATCTCTCACTTCTTCCTCATTTTCATCTTCAACTGATCTTACAGTAGGATCTTCATGCTCTTTTAAAGCACCCTCTTCATTTGCAACTTTTGATTGGAAACTATCAATACGGAATAAATTTTTATTCTTTACACTTAACACAGGCCTAGTAGGGTATTGAGAAGGAATTCCAGAAATCTTCCCAACATAATCACTAAGCCATATATGTTTAGTTGGAAAATTTATGCTATTGCTCAACACTTTATCTGGCTTTGATGGTTCAAAATTAACATGAACTCCCAAACTGGGTCCTCCATAATTTGCCTGATTAACTTGGCCTCGGCATGAAGTAGAAGGAAATGATACTTCTTTAAGGACCACTTTTTCAAAGGGTGGTTCAAACTCAAACTGAGACTTACTCACTGCGGGGCATTTCCCAATAGCTTGAATAGCTTGAGATTGAAACTCGCGTGGTGCATTCGTTGAAGGTGATGACTGCTTACGTGCCCTCCCTCTTTTTCGTGCTTGTTCTGTTCCGACCGGAATAGTCCCCACAGTTTCATTGGTAGGCTTTTCCGCTTTATGTTTGAGTGATGAAACTGCTTTCCTCACAGCTTCATTGACAGACCTTTCTGCTTTATGTTCGAGTGGTGAAACTTCTTTCTTCACAGTTTCATTGGTAGGCTTTTCCGCTTTAAGTTTGAGCGATGAAAGATCTTCTTCAAGCTTAGTCAGTCGATAGTTGTAATTCGAAACTTCATCTTGCAATTTATTTACCATATTCTGGAGCTGAAAATTTTCAATTGACTGCAAGAATAAACTTGTTCATATTTCTAATCAAGGTACAAGAAACTATAATGAGCATAATTTGATTGTGAGACTTGGGAAAAGGTATTCACCTGAGCTTCCCAAAGTTGCTCGTGCTTCTGAGAAAGATTTGCATGTTGGTTGATGATTTCTCTTTGCAAGAAACTCTCTCCAGGTATGTTAGGAGTTTCTGAAGGAAAGCCATGGGTTCCAACAAAATTGGGAACATAAGGATGCTGTAATTGATGCATCTGAGCCAAATGAGCAGATTGATTCCAAGCAGCTGCAAACAAGGTCTCAAACTTTATATCTTAAAGTTACATATATGTTTATGTTTATTTTACACAGTTGAGTAACCGACAAAAATGTATAACAATATAAAATGATGTATCAGCTAGTAGAGATCACTATGTTCAAATACATATAATACACATTGAATTCAAATATACTCCACTAGTTACAAAAGAAAAATGACAGGAAAGAACTCCTATTTCCATAATAATACTTGGCCTATGTTTGGTTACATGTTTGTGTTGGGTTATGTTTGGGTTAGTCAAACAACAATAAGTTATTAAGTTTGGCTTCTAACTTTAGAATTGATTGATTCTGGTCCCAAAATCAATTTTACCTAAAAGATAAACATAAAAAAGCAATTCTAATCTAAACATAAATAAATAACTTTGAGTTTACTTGCTTTCAACTAAAATCCATTTCAATCAATATCAATTTTGTCACCTCAAAACCAAACATACACACACCTATATTAAGAAAATCTGGAAAAGTAGCTTACAAACCTGGATAGCCAGGAAATGTGTATCCCATATGGTGATACATATTGGGATCAATGTTCTGCGTTGTTGAGGAACTACCTCCTCCATATACAGGAGGAGCAAACACTTGAGGTGTCCAAAAGGGCAATGGTGAATGTGCAAATACATGACCTTGTTGTGGTTGTGGCAACGGAGTCTGCGGCAGCGGTTGTTGTTGCTGACTTGAGTTAGGCACATTGTCGTTTGAAGTACTAATGTTGTTAATATTGTCAATAGTCATATTTGTCGCAGCTTTATCTTGTTTGTTCTATTAATCACCACCATATTCATATTCATATTAATCTTAATTAATAATATAAAAAATGGGTGGTTAAACTATTCAAATTGCAATATACAAAATTTTGATGGTTTTGCATTTATGATTGAACCCTTACATTTGATGACAAATTAACCACCAAGAAAAAAATTAAAATAGAATATTGAACCAATTAAGGAATGTGTTGATGAAGCCACAAAAGATTGAGCACATAAATAGAAATAAGGAGAGAGAGAGAACCTGGGGTTGAAGAAATGAGGGATTGTTATCCTTGTTGTTGAAGAACAATGACTTGTTTGATTGATTCAGAAGTGTTGCAAGTAGAGAAGCTAGAATGAAGGAATGGGTATTAGGTGAAAAATGAAGAGGCTCATCTAATGCATTCTTCAATCGTCTCTATTCTTGTTTTGATTAGGAGTGAGTGAGTGAGTGAGTAGAGTACTGAACAATCTTTTGTACCAAAAAAAGAAGAGTACTGAACAATCTTTGTTTCGTGTTCGCTAACCAAATCATACAATAGGCGAAAAACGAATTGTGTTGTAGAAACTAGAAAATGTAGTTGATTTGAATTTTGTGTGACTTTTGGAGCGCGTAGAAACCCATTTCTGACAACAAACGGTTCTTCTTCTTCTTCTTTTCATTACCCTTTACTTCTCAACTATTCAAGGTTAACTGTCTTTTTTTTGTGTTTGTTTTTAAGGTGGTTATTAAAATTAATTTTGAATAAATCCATTTTAATTAAAAAGTGTTTTAAATTTAAAGTAATTTATATTTTGATATATTTAAGTAAAACTGAATTAAACAATAATTTTTAATATAAAAATTATGTATTTTTAATATAAAAATTATGTATAAAGTTAAAAACTATAAATTACAATTTCAAGTTAGATAATCAATTATAAAGATAAAATTAATATTTCTTTTTGGAGGTAAAATTAATTTTATTTGATATCATTTAAATATATCAAAATTCATTTTACATTTTTAAAATTGATTTGTATTTCTCAAGAGTGAAAGTAAACATGCACTAAATAGACTTCTATTAGAAAATAAGAAGTGAACATCTATTTTCATGGTCACAAAAACACATAATATATTAGTCTCCAATAACTAAAATGATTTTTTTAGTTTATTATAAAAATAAATTGGAGCAATTTAATTTTTCCTGTGTAACAATATTAAATCATACGTTAACCCCAATAGTGTTTGAATGAGATAATTCAAGTCTCTTCAAACTTTTAACTAAAGATTCATAATTCAAATTATGTCATGGAATGTAATAGTGTTAAAACTCTAGAGGAAGAGTTTTGTCTTTCATTCTAGTGATATTCGACTCGATTAATTAGTCTTTACAATTCCTCGTGAAAAATACTCAATTTTACAACAAAATAAACATATCTGAATTGGTGGCCAAATTAATTAAGACATTAACAACTTTAATTAACTCTAATACGTGACATTTAATAAAAACATAAAGCACATTTTAATCTTTCACAAAAAATAAAAGCATCAATCTAGTCTATAAAATATGAAAGTACCGATTTAAATAAGTGATATACGCATTTTAAATGTTATAAATCAATTAATTAAACTCGTAAATTTTTTAATAATATTAAAATTCATGTACATTAGTTTGACTTGAAAGTGTTTAATTTGTGAATCCATATTAAAAATATTTTAATGATATATATATATATATATATATATATATATTTCATTTTTATTATTATTTATCATGAGATTTGTTAAAGTAAGAATTTTAAAACTTTGTATTTTTGTAGGTTTAATTGTCAATTTCAGCCAAAGAAAATTAATTGATCAAAGTATTTATTTTTTTTAAGCTACTTCATTATTTCTTGTTAGAAAATCAATGGTTCATGAATAAAAAATAGAGGAAAAAAGACTTCCTTACGTAAGCAATTACACGATTGTGTTTAAGAAAACAATCACAAAAACAAATTATCCAATGAAAGAATATATATTATTTAGGCTAAATAGCACCGATGGTTCTTTAACTTAATTTCAGTTAACGTTTTAGTCCCTTATCTTTTTTTTCTCTTGATTTGGTCTTTTATTTTAATTTTAAGTGACAATTTAATCTTGTATATTTTAAAATGTCAACAATATTATCCTTTTTTTTTTTTACAAAAATTCAAAAAATTCATCAAAATTTTCAACCAAAATCCATAAAATTATTTATATTCTTCAATATAATACAAATTTCATTAAATTTGAAACTCAAATCTTCAAATAAACTCATTTTTTTTAACAACATCAAATAAAGAATGAAATTTGATGAAATTTTTGTATGAGTTTATTTGAAGATTTGAGTTACAATTTGATGAAATTTGTATTATATTAAAGAATATAATTAATTTTATGGGTTTTGGTTGAAAATTTTGATGAGTATTTTGAATTTTTATAAAAAAAAGATAATATTGTTGACATTTTAAAACATAAAAGATCAAATTGTCACTTAAAATTAAAATAAATGACCAAATCGGAAGAAAAAAAAAGATAAATAACTAAAACGTTAATTGAAATTAAGTTAAGGGACCACTAATGCAATTAAATAAGAATTGACACAGTTTCCACTCAGCCAAATTTTAGGTTATATCTATACTAATTATAGTGTATGAACTCCTACAAAGCAACCGTAAGAATCGTTATATTCAAATAGATTAAATTGTACTCCCTGGCAAAATAATTTGTTTCAAAATAAATGATATTTTTAAATTTTAATTTTTTTATATTATTTTTTAATAATTATTATGTGCACAACTTATAAATTATTATTGTGCTTTATATTTATAATAAATTATTTTATTTTTATTATTATTATTATTATATCTTAACATTCATGGTGAGAGAGAGTAGTTTACATTCTTTTTTCGGGATGAAGCTTCACTCCCCATATATACAACAAGGTTTTCATACATTGAGAGTTTATACAATCACTCATAAAAACAATTAAGTCCTTCATGAAAGATCTATTGAAAACTTCCTTCAAAATTCGAAAGTTTTCCATCATACAAATTAGAGATCTTGAAAAGCCCAACTGAATTTCATGACTTGGGTCGAGCCAATTTATGGTCTTTGAGCAATTCAACCACCCTTCTCATTGAAGGTCTACTAATTGGAAATGCTGAGGTGCAAAGTAGAGCCACATTTAACACCTTTTCAATCTCTTCATAATCACAAGTATCTAAGTTCAGTCTTGGGTCCACAATCTTGGTCATAGTAATACAATCTCCTTCATGAGATGCTGATAAAGCAGTCTCAGTGACCCACTTCACAATATCTTTGTTCTCACCAAAACTAGAGTCATTTGGCCTCTTCCCAGTGATCAATTCCATCAGCACAACACCAAAACTATACACATCACTCTTCTCAGTCACTTTCAATGTATAAGCATACTCTGCAATTACATCAATTAGGTACATATTAGTACCAATCAAGTTCTCCAAACAATAAGTCCTAACATTACCATAAATTTTGGATTACAATTAATGAGTCCTAACATGCACAGATGCTACTACATATATTTTCTAAAAACCTTGGCTACTAATTTATTTATTAAAATAAAAAAGGACATAAGGTTTTAAAAATAGGAATGCAACAGAAAAAATGTCAGCAACAAAATGATATCAGCAACATCAAGATTTGTACAATGTTGTGATTAATTTATGCAGTAAGACAACATTTATAACTATAAAAGTTTTCATCGATAAGAAACTACTCTCTCAAAAAATGTAATATAATTTTGATTATATTTTATTTTTTGATGGAATAGTTAATAAAACTGACCTGGAGCAATGTAACCATATGATCCTGCAACTCTAGACATAGCACATTCACTTCCCTCACGCATCAATATCTTAGCAATTCCAAAATCAGCTACACAAGGCACAAAATCATGATCAAGTAATATGTTATTACTCTTCACATCCCTATGAACAATAGCAGGAACACAGTCATGGTGTAAATAAGCCAACCCTTGAGAAGCACCCAAAGCAATTCCAAATCTCTTAGACCAATCCATTAACACCCCTCCAAACTTCCCCTCATGCAATAGATCACCCAAGCTACCATTCTCCATATACTCATAAACCAATATTCTAAAATCATCACCACTACAACAAAACAACAGTTTCACTATATTAGCATGTCTAATTCTACCCAATGTTTCAATCTCTGATTTAAACGCTGATTCAGTATCTTGTTTATTTTTACCACCACCCCAAAGCTTTTTTACCGCAACTATCTGACCCGTTTTCACTTTCACCTTATACACTTGACCCGAACTCCCTCTTCCAATCAAATTCTCGTTTGTTAAAAAAGGAACTATATCTTCCTCATTGAACCCAATTCTCTGAAACGCGGTTGTCATAAAAGCCCGTTTCGATTTTCCAACTAAAGTACCTGACTTTCTCTTCAAAAACCACAAAATACACACAAAAAGTAGAACAACAGAAAAAGTTAAAACGATTATAGCAACAATAGAAAAGGATTTGTGTTCTGAACAACGACGAAGGGTTTTCATAACGGGGCTACATAAACCCGGGTTACCCATTAAACCCGATAAATAAACTTGATGGTTAAAACCCGAAGGAACTTCACCGTACAATTTGTTATCAGAAACGTTGAATTGATTCAACGTTAAGTTCGTTAACTCCACCGGAATTTTTCCCGTTAAATAATTAACGGCGAGATCAAGGTATATTAAATCAGGTAAATAACCAAGTTGATGTGGAATTGAACCGGTGAACTGGTTATGCGAAAGGTTTAACTCGGTTAACTCGGTCCATGATGTTACGTTACCGGGAATCTCGCCGGTGAACATGTTCTCCTGCATTTTAAGTTTCTGCAACTTTTTCAAACCGGTTATGCAGGTTGGAACTTCACCGGTAAACCGGTTGTTTCCGATGTCAATTTCAACTAGCTGAGTAAGTTCGCAGATTTCTTTCGGAAACTGACCGGAAAACCGGTTACCGGCTAAAAGCAGTTTTTTGATTCCTTTGGCTTTGGAAATTGAACTTGAGATTGAACCTTGAAACTTGTTGTGTTCCATTTTCAGAAAATAAACATTTGGAAGGTTCCAGAAACTCGGTGAAACTGAACCAGAGAGTTCGTTGTTTTCAATTCTTACATATTTGAGAGAATCACATTCGCTATATTCATCATGCAGAGGACCCGAAAATCTGTTTCTGAATGTGATGAATCGCTGAAGAGTTTTTCTTTGGCATAGAAACTTTGGTAACTCTCCAATTAAGTTATTGGTTGAAACATCGATTTCTATTAACGCAGAGTTTTTTCCGAGATCTTGTGGAAGTTTTCCTGAGAAGCTGTTGTTGTAAAGATTCAGATGCTGCAAATTTTGATTTGAAGCTAAATTTTTTGGAAGTTCACCGCTGAGGAAATTGTCGTTTAAGTTGAGAACAGAGAGATTCATTGAAGCGATTTGTTCTGGAAACTTTCCGGTGAGAGCGTTCTGAGAGAGGTCTAAGAGAAACAAACTTGTGAGGTTTTTTAAACCTTTTGGAATTTCACCGGAAAGATTGTTATCAAATAGTTCAATTTGTTGTACGGTTGTCATGCTTGAAATGGTTTCTGGGATTCTACCAGACAAAGAGTTTTGTGACAAATCGAAGTTTTTAATGGAAATAAGGTTGAAAATTGTGTCTGGTATGTTTCCTATGAGGTTTATTTTGGATAAGTAAAGAAATTCTAGCTTGGTAAGGTTTCCTATTTCAGAAGGTAAAGGTGAAGGTTTCATTGTTTCTGTGTAAGCTAGTTCAAACCGAGTTAACTCACTGAGGTTACTTAAAATCGGAGGAATTGCTCCGGTGAAAAGGTTGCCAGACAAAATGAGAACTTTTAGTAGTGGAAACCGGCCGAAACTCATCGGAATGTCGCCGGTGAAGTTGTTCGATGAGAGGTCAAGTGTTCTTAGTTCAAAGATTTCTGACGGAAACTCCGGTAATGTTCCGATGAATAAGTTGTCGGAGAGGTTTAAGAAACGAAGATTAGAACAGGGTAGTATAGAATGTGAGGAAAGAACATTGCCGAGAAAATTGGTTCCAAGTGAAAGGTTTTGGAGAGTTGGAATGTGACAAAAACCAGAGGGGAAATCGCCGTAGATACCGAACTCGGTGAGGTCGATGGTTACAACTGATTTGTTTCGTGAATCGCAGGTTATGCCTGTCCAGTTACAAGGATTATGTTGTGTGTTTGGTGACCAGTCTTTGAGACTCTTGTTTTGATCATCGATTTGAGTGTTTTTCACTTGCAGAAGAATTTCGTAGTCTCTTGAAATTGAAAAGGTGGTTCCATTTGAATACATGATGAGTAAAGATAGTAGTAAAAATGGAAGAATGAGTTTTTCTTTGTCCATGTTGTTCAATTTTGGTAGTGGAGGATGAGAATGGTACTGAAGTTAAATTGTAGGAGAAGTTGGTATAGTTTGTTTGGTATGAGTCATACACTTTCTAGTGCTTTTTCTCGTGAAGCATGGAGATGGATCCTTTTATTCATGCATGAAGATGGGGACAGTTTGTTTGGTTTGGTTCACTTTTTGTTGTTGAAGTAATTAAAAAGTGTGTTGTTTTTTTGGGATTATTACGAGGGAGAAAAAGTGTGTATTCAATGCTTCAGCGGTTTTGATAATGATGGGCGGAGTGGGAGGGAAACGTGATTTTGCATTTGGAGTATTTTGAAAAAAGCAAGTTTAGTTTTAAGCAATGAGAATTTTGCATGAGAAACCAGAAAGGGAGAACAAGACAGAGGCATAGGATTGCATTATATTACTACTTCCAGAAGAAGAATCATTCTTGGGGATTGGTTTATGGTAGATTAGATAGGATAAAGATAGAAAGCTATGATATTTTTGTAGTAAAGATTAATTAGAGGTGTGAAACAATTTGGAGATGATTCGATGAAGATGTTGACTATGTTTTGTGTGGTTCAATTTGAAATCTGGGTGAGAACCAATACTCTTTACTCTTATTGTCCTATTAGTTAAAGAATATATGTAATAGAGCCTTATAGCTTAGGGGGGTACAGTGAGAAAATTTTGTTTAAGAGAATATGGAATGCCCCATCCTTAAAAAGGAAAATGACATTTATGTACTGTAATCTACTAATTTTCAACCACTAAAATATATATATGATTTTGAAAGAAAGAAAGGAAAATAGTTAGTAATGGTTGGGAAGAATATGTTCCTATGGCTCTGCGTTGCCGTGAAGAATCAGCTGTCTCGTCTCTTCTCTTCTCTCAAGCTTCCTTTACAATGTTCCCGAGGGTTAATTTAAATTAAACTAATACTAATAAAATGAACACCGTTTTACATACATATACTAGTACATCCATTTTTATTTTATTTTGAAGCTCAATAGGGAAGATATTTCATAGACACCTTTCCATTAGTATATACTTTTAAACAGAGATAAATAAAAAGTGATGTAATATAT
This sequence comes from Cicer cuneatum, assembly GCA_037974295.1. Classification (NCBI taxonomy): domain Eukaryota; kingdom Viridiplantae; phylum Streptophyta; class Magnoliopsida; order Fabales; family Fabaceae; genus Cicer; species Cicer cuneatum. Next base: position 3,879,654 of record JBBPBO010000002.1, on the reverse strand, counting down.
GAAAGTAAAAGAAAAATAGAGAGAAAATAAGATATTAAATTAAGTATTTGAAAATTTGGGATGTTTATGGATCATTACTCAACAAATATACTTTCTTTATAAAGAAATACTTGAAAAATTGATTTATTTAATCAAAAAATTAATTCAAATATATCAATTTTTTAAATATTTTTTTTTTATATTTTATTATTTGTAATTGAAATATGAGGGAGTTTATGCTAGGTGACAAAATATAAATAAAAATCAACTTAAATATACTATTAGTTTTTTATCTTTTAATTAGTATTTGTTTTAATCATTTATCTTTATTTTGATTCATTTTGGTCATTTATTTTTTATAAGTAGTGTATTTTAATCTTTGTCACAATCATAACAAAAATTATAACAACATCGAAACATTGAAACCTCTTCTAATAATTGTCAATATATATTCACTATAATATTTATAAAAAAAACATTCATTTAACTTAGTAAAAACTTCAACTTAAAAAAATTATTCTTACATGTTTTGAAACATATATAAATTCTTTGAAACAAATGACATTTATTATAGTTTATTGCATTTTCACCTTATCCTTATCAATATTGCACGCGTAATTTTACAACTTATTTAAATTTTAATCTTAATGATTTATAACAATAATTATACAATTGTTTAAAAGAATTATAATAAAAATGATTAAAATACACCCCTTTTAGAAGATAAATGACAAAAAAATAAATAAATAATCAAAACAAATATTGACTAAAAGATCAAAATTTAAAATTATATTTAAGACATAAAAATCTGTTAAAGAAAAACAATTATTTTTCCTCGTATATTTTGGGCTAAAAAAAAATTGAAAATCTTGGTATACACTAAAGGAAAAGCCTAAAATTGAGAGAGAACATTTAGCTAATAGCTTATGTATGTTGCACTCTATGTGGACACCACATGGTGTGCTATGTAAGAGAGATCATTTAGCACAGAATGAGAGTTCTTAAGAATCGTTTTGACATTATATGATTATTTTTATAGACTATTTAGAAAAGCTAAGTTTTTTTATCAACAATCATTTTTTTTATCTATCTCTTTCATTCATCTTCATCTCTCTCTCCTCCTTTCCTCCATTACTATTTCTTTGTCTTTCCTTTTTTTTTCTTTATCATTCTCTTCTTTTTCTCTCATTATTTTTCCTATCCATAAAAATAATCGGTAATTTTTGTACTACCTCTAACGGTGGGAATAGCCTAACCATCCGTTAGTAATTTGTTAGTAATTTATGGCATGACCTACTTATGGTCTGATTTGTTTAATAAAAATGTTAGATTGAGACTTTTTTTAAAAGTTTATTAATTTAAATAGATCATATTTAGATTTATACAAAAATCTATTAGGTCAGTTTATATATATATTGAAGTAGCAAAATTGATTTACAAGGAAGGGGGTTTGAATTGTAAATCTCCCTTTTTAAAATTTCCAGAAAAACTTCAGTTTTAAACACAAGAAAGTTCTTGGTTAAGGAAGTAGAAAAATTGTGAACGTTCTTGGTTTGAATAGAAAACGGAGAACGTTCAGATTAGTGTTTAAAACAGAAAACAGTTTTGTATTTTAATATTTGAAACACGATTAAATTGAATAAAGAGATAAGGGATAAGAAATATCACACGCAGATATATCCTGGTTCACCCAAACTTGGGCTACGTCCAGTCCTCACGAAGTGAGATTTTCCACTAAGTGTTTAAAACAAGAACCTTCTTGGTTTTACAGCACCTAGTCTAGATCAACCTTGATCTTTTGTTTTCAGAACTTAAACTAATTCCTACCCGGAAAAAGTTTAACCAAATCACCTATCAATCTTGATAGGATTTCTTACAATCTACCCAAACTATCTTTTACTCTTATAGTTTGAGTTTACAATGATGATTAGATTGATTTTGTTTAGAATCTGTGAATTCTCAACTCTTGTTTGAGATTCGATTCTTTACAGATAAATCAGAATATATATCAGAGTAAAGCAATTTAACTAAAAACTGATTCTGTAAGTGATTTTCAGAACTTCAAGTATGAATGTGAATGATTGTGATAGCTGTGTTAGCACTTGAACTTCTTATTTTTCCTTGAGTTGTGGCCTTCCTTTTATAGGCTTGAAAGCAGTGGATGAAGGCCAATATAGCCGTTGTAAAGGCTTTGTGTCAGACTGGACCAGTGGCTTTATTTCTAAATAAAAATAATCATTTTATTTTCCTTATCAGTCTTGAGCTACAGTGTTTTGGATCAATCTTTCTTGAGTTGTTAATGATCTTCTGAAGCTTCTGATAAGTGGCAATTTTGCTGGCTTGATCTGAAGCTTTGGATCAGTAAACACAGATTGAAAACAATCACGAAAGCTTGAAGTAAGAAGCTTGTACTGAAGCTTCTAAAACTGCCTGGAGATTGATTGATCGTTCTGGACATTTGTTCTTTAGGTATCCTCTGTTTAAAATCCATAATGTATCATCTGGTAATTTCCAGAATGTATCTTCTGGTAATTTACTTCATGAGGTATCTTCTGGAGTCTGATACCTATTGTTTCCAGAACAGTCTGAACAGGCATCTTTGAGAGTCTTTATCTTTCTCAATTCGAAAGTTCTCTTGATCTGGATTGATCCTATGTGTTCTCTGCCACGTAGTGATCATATCCATGTAACTTCCAGAGCCAACAACTTTAATTAAGTGATGGAGAAAGTTGGGTCTTTATGCTGTCACAGTCTGGTGAACATTCTCCGTTTTCCAGAATGTGAAGAATGTTCTTCTGATGTTGTTTTCTTTGATTCTTTTGAAACCTGTCTATGATTTAAAACACTCAAAAGCACAGGTTAAATTAACAATACATTTAGAATCATAATTAAACAATCTTTAATTAACCTTTGTTTGTTTTCATCAAAACATTAAATTTGAGAGTTTGTCTTAACATATATTTATTTATTTATTTATTAATATTAGTATTTATTAGATGTTATTAGATTTGGTTATAATTTTATTAGTTTTCCTTATCTTTATTATTTTATTAATTTTTCTAATATATAAAGATCTAATTTAGCCTATTTAAAAAAATATAAAATATATAATTAAAATATTTTAATATGAATAAGAGTTTTAAATTGACAGACCAATCTTTTAAAAAAGGTCATACCATGCAAAAAAAAAGTTAATGATAGGTTATAGATCAGACTCAAAACTTTTAATCCTAAGTCAGACTCAAAACTTTTAAATCTGATTTGACCTGACATATTTCCACCCCTAACTACCTCTAATCATTACAAATAATACTATGACTCAATTAAAATAAATTCAAAGAAAATAAATATATTTTTAAAAACCTAAGTCATTAAACTATATCAATCAATTCACTATATTAATTATAAAAACATATAAATCTATTAACTGATACTTCTAAAAAAAATATATAGTTGATGATGGTTAAAATTTTAAATTAACTTTTATACATCGTTAAAATTTGTCCTAGGATAACATGTGGCAATGTTGCCAAACTCTTTTGAAACAACAAGGAAATTACTCCAATAAATCCATTGGAATCTAACCATGCTTTTTGTGTGGACCTTTTAACAACAAATACATTATCTACAAAATAATGAACCGTATAGATGATAAATGCATTTGTTGACTTTTCTGTTGTACTACTACTAGTACTTACTGATTATTACACTTTGTCGGTGACCTTTTCCTCCATTGAACTTGACAAGGTGAACTAGTAATTGCAAGTTGGGGAAAAACATTGTGCATCATTTGGTTATTGAACCTTTACGCGTCATGAAGCAGTAGTTTTAAATTTTGCATAAAATAATTTTTTTTCCCGAACAAAAAGGAAGAATTAGTTGAGCTAATTCAGCCATTTAGTTTATGATGTGATTACTAATTGTGATTGGTAGTAATTTAAAAAGGAGTATAAGCTATCGAATTAATTCAATGTTGCCACATCAATAAAACCTATTTCAACAAAAGAAGACATAATGGTCTTCTATTTAAGGCACTACTTTGTTGACTTGGATATCAAAGATTGAGAATATTTATTGGCATTTAGTCATGGGATTGGACTATTTAGTCCGTTCATAGTCCACAATTAAATGATTTGTAGCACTTTAACTTTTTCTAGAATTATGTTTGTGACATAAAACTGGCAGCACAGTACAATTGATTTGTCTTCTTTTGTGTGTGCTCATCTTCTCTTCGAATTAATTGAAATAGCCATGCTTTCGGCCTATTAACTCTAAGGAGAGTTAGATAATAGAGAACTCACAATCTCCTTATTCAAAAATATTCCATGTATTTCATTTGATTTAATTTTGATTGTTGAGGTTATGGATTCAATTGCAGTTCACATGAGTTCAATATTATAGATTTTAAAGTTTTTGCAGTAGCATCACAATCGCAATTTAAGCTTCATTCGTCATATTTTCTTATAGTATAAAAGTTCACAACTTAATTGAAACCAAAATTTAAAACCACACTCAAATTACATTTTTATTTGTTCTATCTCCGAAGATGTTTGTCAAACTTCGTGCCAAAAGTTGAATTTGTGTAATCTTGTTTCATGCTCAAGCCATGTTGTTGAAGTATTGTCCTCTTTAGGGTATTGTGAATAAGCACTTGCAATTTTATCCTTAATAAAAGATGCACTGATTGATAGAATATTGCGAATATTGTTTATAAACTATTTTTACCCTTCATTTTCAAACAATGTGATACTTTTTGTGTACTCGAATAGTAGCCCCCAGTCGAGGCTAAGGGGCTAATGAATCTATCAGTCCTCGTGCGTGATTTAGACCCTTTTACTTCACAAACGACACCATTGTTTTGACCTTAAACAATGTTTTTGAAATATTATCCGTTGAGGTCTTGTGCGTTGGCGCTCTCCGTTTTATTTTTAATGAAAGACACATCAATAGATAGAAAAATTATGTGTTGTCTCTAGATTCTCAAACAATTTGAGAATTTTTTGTATACTAAAACAAATCTCATGTAATCTTTTATGACAATATTTGAAACAATCTTGATACCAACATTTAGTTAGATAACATTTTGATTCAAGAGTTTACCTTTGTGCTATATAGTCCATTTAGGTCTATTAAAACTGTGATTTGTTGTAGTGATTTTGCAAAAATGAAAGTACGTGTGAGAGAGATATGAAAGACAAAAGCTGATTTTCTTGATTGGTTGATTAATGAAAGAGAAATGATATATAAACATACTTTTGAACACACATACTATATACTATATATTGTACATACATATATTCTTCATTGACTTTGACTAAGGGTCAACTTAGTCATTTTACTATCTTCATTTGGTTATTTTTAGAAAACCATTTTCTCATTCCCCTTATCTTCTTCCTCAGTCATTTCTTCCTTATCTTCTTCCTCATATCTCTCATCTTTTTCCTCAACCCGTCTCATCTTCTTCCTCAGCCATCTCGTCTTCTTCCTTAACTCGTCTCATCTTCTTCCTCAAGCACATCGTCCCTTTCAAGCTGCTCAATCGTTATCCCTCTCAAGCTCCTCGGCCATCTTCCCCTCACTTGCTCGTCTCCAAGCCGTCAATCGCTCGTCGTCGCTTGCTTCTCAGTCGTCTTCTATGTCTTTTGTTGCTGATGCGTCTCTCGACCATCAGTGTTCTTGTTGTGCTACATATACACGTTGTTGAGTCTTTTCATTGTAAGTTTACTTCTCTCTATCATAAATGAAAAGACAAAAGTTGAAACTCAACATTGTGGGAAAAGAAGGAAATGAGAAGTTACCTTGCAAGGGAGAATATAAGTTTGCTCAAGTTACTTTATTAAAAATTTGATTTTTTTTTATTCTTCTTCATCTTCCTTCGAAATTATGATGTTTCTCTCTAATTCGATTACCCAAAATCAAATAAGTAAATAAAAGGAAGAAGGAGGAATTATGAAAGAAAAAGTAAGATGAATGTGTGAGGTTTGTTTTTGTTAAGGAAGACAAAAAACAAGAAAGTGAAAGATGAGAGATAAAAAATAGGAGAAAAGTAAAAGAAGAGAAAGTTAAGGACCACATATGTATACAAATTTTTTTATTAATATTTGTGTACAAAAATGGGTTTCAATATAATTCCTCTTAATAAAAACAAAGTCTTATGTCTTCACACCATTTAGCTATTTTTCTACTATTCTAATTCTAACGGGCCCGTCACCTGTTGCGAAGAAAGAGCCCATAGAGATGTGACTCTTTTTCTTTTTCCACCATTATCCATAGTCCCACAGCACAACTACACTACACTACAATACAATGCTTCAATAGCTCAAGTAATCATTAGCCGAAAATGGTGTTAAAATGTTTTTCAAAATGGTGATTACAACACATACTTTTTACTTTAAAAATATAAATTAAACTAAATTAATAAAATCATTTGAATAATTAAAATTTATAATTTATTTATATCCAACCAATTAATCCTCCAATGTTAATATAATTAGATAAAGTTAGTTGATTTAATATAATTATTTTGAAAGTGTGTAATGGAAATAAAATAGAATAAAATAATTACACATTTGATTTAATTTCTTAATTTAATATAAAATTATTATAGAAAATCAAACAATATAAAATAATATACTAATTATGAATTATGAAATTAGTATATTAGTCTAGAAAACTCATTTCTTAATATCTTTAAAATTGTCAAATGTAACAAAATTGTGGAATAGATAAGTAGATGCAAGTATTGGACCAATACAATTGACCTTTTTACTTATGTACTCCCCCTTCCGCATAATGAGTAACTAATTTAACTATTTAATACAAATTAAAAAATATAAATGAAAGAAAGAAAATTATAATTTTAATGAATTACCTTTATTAATTATTGAGGTATTCATTGATACTATTAATAATAAAGTGAAATATAATAAATTAAGAATGGTACATGTAGTATTAATTAGATGATACAATTAAAAATAATAATTAATTATATAATAAAAATTTAAAAATTCATTCATTTTTGGGACAATTTTTTTATAGATTAATATATGGTAAGACTGAGGAAGTAGATTTTATTAAAGTTGTTTTAGGCCATAGAATGCATATCCTTAAACTCTTTTGAATTTATTTTTTTATTATTTTCTATTACTCTAAACTTTGGTTCGTTTAGACTTGTACACATATCAAAAAATAATAAATTTAAATTGGTTTAGTTCTTTCTATCTTTCGTTCATTTATTAAATAAAAACAAAATTCATTTAATGATACTTTTAGAATTTTATGGATATAAAGAAAAACATCATTAATTACATAATGATTTTCTAAAAAATAAAATAAATTATGGAATAAAAATAAAATGTTTGAAGGAACCAAATATGAGAGAGTAAGATTTTAAAAATATGTGGCATCTAGTTTTATATCAATATTTGTCACATCACTTTAATTATTATTTAAAAATGACATTACCTTTAAAACGAAATTGAATTAATTGAATCATCATTAATATCTAATTGTGTGAAAACAAAATTTTATAACGAAAAGAAATTAAAATCTATTTTAAAATGACATATATTGTATGAAAATGTAAAATTAATTTGGATCTTTGTTTACTCAATGGTAATTAAGCTCAATATTTTGTTTGTAATATTTATTTTATGGGAAAAATAGGAGATTGAAAATTGTGATAAGGGGTCGATTTTAATTTTTCACGCTTCCCAATTCGTCCGTAGACACCCACACCGATCATCAATATTTTCTCCATACTCTATGTAAGAAATAGAGATCAATCCCCATATAAAGACTAACATTGAAATTAAATTAATTCATATATAAATATTAATATATTCACCATACCACGCCAACAACAACTACCAATATCATCTTCCTCGTTCCCAATTGCGAAAACAGAGAGACTGATTATGGAGCCAAATTCAAATCAACGAATTGCAAGAATCGCCGCCCACATCCACCCTCCCAATAATCTCAAGGTTTGTTTCATCATCACTTTCCGTTGGATCAACAATTTCACTGTTCTTAGATTCATGATGTGTATCATTCTGTCTTATTATGTTATTATCTTAACAAATTCAGGATCATGCTTGTTCTTCTTTGACAACTTTCAATTGCCGTGCCAAAGGTGGATCACCCGGATTCAAAGTTGCAATTTTGGGTTCTTCTGGTGGCATAGGACAACCACTTTCTATGTTGATGAAGATGAATCCGTTGGTTTCAGTTCTTCACCTTTATGATGTTGTTAATACACCTGGTGTCACTTCTGATATCAGTCACATGGATACTTCTGCTGTTGTTAGTTCCTAATTCTTCCTTTTTCCTCAATTTACAATTTTGTTTTCAGATTAATACAAACAAAACCTAGATACATGTATTTTATTTATGGGAAATGCTAGCACTCATTAAGAATCTAAATGTAGAAAAAAAGTTTTGAAAGTTGTGTACTTCATACTTTAAAATTGTAAAAAAAAAACTTGTTTTTTTCTTTCTTTCTGGTTAACAGGTGCTCTTATGGTGCTTAACAAGTGCCCTCACCCTCTACTAAGTTTATGTTTGTTTGCTAGTTGAATTTTGGAGGGCTAAGCCTATATTTTAAAATATATTTGATATTTTAAAATTTTGAAAGAACGTGATAAATGAGCATATAATATCATGTTGTTCTTTTAATTTTTTTAAATATCAATATATATCAAAATTTAAACCTAACTCTCCAAAAGCTACATTGCAAACACCCTAATTAAGAAATTCAATGGTTAGAAGAAAGAGAATAGTCACTTTACCAAATTATCTTATTAACTATTGGTTGTTTTTCCATTGTCATAAATGTAAATTGAAGTTGATGCTTTGGAAGTAGCGCACATAGTAATAATTGGAGGGTACAATTGAAAATTACATTCATTTTGAAACAATTTTTTGTGTGACAGTGACACTCATTGTGAAACGGAAGGAGTACTATATAGCATTGACACTTTAGATAAAGGTGTGTTTGGTGTTCGGCGCATGAGACTTATATATGTGGTTACATTCAATCACTTTTATTTTCTCAAATTATTTTGAGTTATTATGAGTCTAGGTGTCTGTGCTAGAATTATGTGTAGTGTTCGTATCTGTATTAGTGCTTAATAGGATTTGTACAAACTTGCAATAGTGTTATAGTATAATTACATGTTTAATCATAGAGAAGATCTAGGTTTGCAAAATTAACCTTTTCTTTTTTTCTATGACTAAGAAGATTTTGGTATTTAGGTTAGAGGATTTTTGGGGCAAAAGCAGCTTGAGGATGCACTTACAGGTATGGATTTGGTAATTATTCCTGCTGGTATTCCCCGCAAACCTGGAATGACAAGAGATGATCTCTTCAATATAAATGCTGGGATTGTTAAAACACTCTGTGAAGCAATTGCGAAGCGCTGTCCTAAGGCGATTGTCAACTTGATAAGCAATCCGGTTAACTCTACTGTCCCTATTGCGGCTGAAGTTTTCAAAAAAGCCGGTACTTATGATCCCAAGAGACTTTTGGGAGTGACAATGCTTGATGTGGTTAGGGCCAATACATTTGTGGTATGTATGTGCTACTAATTACTATGTCCTGCCTTTTATAGTTACACATACAGCATAGTTAGTTTAGGGCAGTGAAGTGAAATTCTCAACTTAAACTGATAAAATCTCCAATCAAAATTTCTTTTGTTTCAAGCTTGGTCAGCTATGCTTATCACTTAATTAGAACAACGTGTGATTCTAGCTATAGCTAAGAAATTGAATCTTTTGGCAAGTGAAACGGCTTGTCCATTTATCAGCTTTTTGTGTGCGAAGAACATGTACCGTAGTTATATGAATAAGTGAGCATATGATGTGAGATGGTATGGTGAGGTGAGCGAAGCTAATCTTGATCGCACAACCACACATTGACGATTGAATTTGGTTTTACTTTGTTTTGCTAAATTGTTTTCACTTTATACACTTCCTGCACACACAGTTGTCTCGTGCTTTCTCATTCATACTCTATGCAAAGAGCAATAATTTCTTTTGGACTCGATAATTAATATTGTTGGTTTATAGAAAATTAATACAATCTTTAAAATACTTAAGCTGGTAAGGAGGGAAAAATGGTAGGGGGGGGGTATTCATGCTGATAGTTTGGAGCATAAATGAGTGCGCACTGGCTAGTAGTTGTGGATGGAGGGAATTCTGATTGAAGAACGTGAAGCATTTTCTTTTATATTGAATTTTCTTTCAGTTGCAAAATCAGTTCATAAAATGGAATTCTGATTTTGTGAATACACTACTTCTCATACCTGATTCCAGTTTCTATCACGTCCATTTAATCCTAGTTTTGTCTGCTATGTATTTAATATAATGTATAGTTGCACTTCATTTATTTTCCCTGTTGTGCCTAAAATGCAGGCTGAAGTTCTTGGTCTTGATCCAAGGGATGTTGATGTTCCTGTTGTTGGGGGACATGCCGGAATCACGATTTTACCTCTGCTTTCTCAGGTCTGCACTAGCTATTTCTAGTTTTTAGTTGTTATGATACTTGATTTTAAATTCTTAATACTGTAATATTCTAAAATTCTTACCTAAAACTGTCACTCAATTTAGGTTAAACCACCTTCCTCTTTCACCCCAAGGGAAATCGAGTACTTGACAGATCGCATACAAAATGGTGGAACTGAAGTTGTTGAGGTGAAATTTACACAATCTACATCTACAAAAGTCTCTGGATTATCTACAAACTTGAATTTTGATTTGCACAATGTTGTAATTTTATCTAGGCCAAAGCTGGAGCTGGTTCTGCAACCCTATCAATGGTCAGTATTTTATTTTGAATATATATAGATAGGGAAATGAGAGTATATTCTGATAAGGAATTAACCTTGACCATAAAATCATAAACGAATGGTCATGATAACAATTTTGGTCATCCATATATAGTTGTATGGTTAAAGATAGTTCTGAATTGCTTCCTTTTTTGAAACTTCATTTGTGTTTTAGTGTTTGCATAATTTTCATGAGCCTTGTTTTTATATAAAATTTTCATGAATTCTTAACTATTTTGGTTTAAGTAAATTTAATGCTAAATTTGTAAAAACAAATTGCAGGCATACGCAGCTGTTAAATTTGCAGATGCATGTCTTCGTGCCTTGAAAGGAGAGGCTGGCATCATTGAATGTGCATATGTTGCTTCACAGGTAGGAATGCAAAGTTCTGCTTTCCATAAAGAACTTATTAGATCCTCTTTCCATATGTTGCTTCAAGTACTTTGCTTACGGACTAACAAAGTTTGTCATAGGTGACTGAACTCCCATTCTTTGCATCAAAAGTACGACTTGGCCGTGATGGAGTTGAGGAATTTCTTCCACTTGGTCCCCTAAGTGATTATGAGAGGTATGCAGTAACAGTTGACATTTGAGCAAATGAATTTTCTGTTCATATAGGTAAAATTGAAGCATTAGACTTATATATCTACTGATATATTTCAATAGGGAAAGTTTGGAAAAGGCCAAGAAAGAGTTAGCAACAAGCGTGGAGAAGGGAATTTCTTTCACCAGACAATGAGTTGATAGTACCTCCTCAAAATAAGTGTTGGGATTGAACCCTGTCAGTTGTGAGATCAAAATTTTCAAATTTGTTATTTGGTATAGTTTATAAATATTAGAAGTTTAGAACTACCTAATAAAAAGATAGTATTCATTCTACCAAAATAAAAGACAGTATTCACTATTCATAGAGGCATACTAGAAAAGTGTAACAATAATGATTTCTCATTACAATGAAGTGTTTATTTCATTATTGTTCCAAAAAAAAGTCTAGCATTTTCTGAAAGTTAAGTTCAAAATTTTAAGGCCATGATTGTATTTCTTTTTCCCCCTCTTCATTTATTTACTAAAATTTTTATCATAGAGGCATAAAGTCTCATTTCATTTTATTTTCAAACCAAAAAGATAAAAATTAAAAGAAGCCTGACTTGGTAAAAGCCTCTAGGCAATGATCAGTGATCACAGCTCATTCTGTGCCTATCCACTCGGTGTTTATCACTTGCACTATAACAATCACATCCCTACTGTTTCGTAACCAACCCCATTTGTGTTCCTTTCATTCTACCCGTCATTTTCACTCTACCTTTCAGATTATAATAAAATGTGTGAACAAGTAATACGGTAGGCATTTTGCCAATCACCATCAGTTTCTTGTTGTGAATGTCTATATGTCTTTGACAACAGAATTTTAACTAACCATAGGTGGGGGGCTATTGATAATAAATCAAACACAGCAGTGCTAGTATCATTTACTTTCGGTGTTTAAAATTGATTAGAAATAGATTAAATTAGGATACATATCAATAGATCATTTGTGCATAGTGAAAAACCAAAGTCAAGATAAGTTACATGGAAATCGATGTTAATTAAAGGTATCATTTCAACATCTACAGTCTACACCTAAACCATTATGTTTAGTCAAATAGTCAAAATTATGAATAGGGATTAAAAGTCCAATTATGATATTGGAAAAAGAAATTCAACGTATAATTCATCAATTATGATGATCTTGAACCACCAATAGCAGACATGCATTCAGAAGATATTCCAGAATCTTGCAGGAACTTGGCAACCCCAAAATCAGCAACATGAGCTTCATGATAAAAATCAAGAAGGATGTTGTTTGATTTAACATCTCGATGAACATTAAGTGGGGAACAATCATAAAAATTTAGAAACATAGATCACTTTCATTCACGTATCAAAATATTATTTTTGATACAATATATTAAAAACAGAAAAGAGAAAAACAGTAGGATAGGATGGTGGTCTGTCACATAACCATGATTACAAAGTCTTAAACCACTCAGTAAGTATGGGTCACCATACTTCATGCAGAGGTAACTTGAACACTCCTCAATACTTTAACACTCCTCCTTGAGATTTTTGATAGACACTCCAAGCAACCTTCTAAACTTTTCAAACTTAACTCTTGGAAGAGATTTGGTCAATGTATCAGAAACTTGAGAGTCCGAACAACAATGAGCGAGCTTGATCTCTTGACTTTTTATAGCCCCGCATATAGCATGAAACTTCCCTTGAATATGATTGGTCTTTCCATGTTGAACTGGATTTTCAGCAATAGCAATTGCTGATTTGCTATCACAATAAATCAAGGTTGCTTCCGGTTGTTGTATTCCCAAATCAAGTACGATTTTCCTCAACCAAATAGCTTGGTTTGTTGCTGCAGCTGCTGCTACATACTGCTTCAGCAGTAGATTGAGCTACAATTTCTTGCTTCCTTGAGTTCCATGAGAAGATGCCAGAGCCCAAGGAAAAAGCATAATCTGTAGTACTCTTCATGTCATCAATATTTCCAGCCCAATCACTATCAACATAGCCTATCAAACTTCCATTTTCACTTGGTTTATACCATATTCCAAATTGTGTAGTGCCTTTAACATATCTAAGCACCCTTTTTGCTGCAGCACAATGTGTCTTGGTAAGACTCTGCATAAATCTTGAGAGTAGACTCGCTGCATACATAAGGTCCGATCTAGATGAAGTAAGATAAAGTAGACTTCCAATCAAGCTTCTATAAAGAGAAGCATCAATTTTTTCAGTTTCATCTTCCTTTGAGAGCTTCAAATTTGACACCAAAGGAGTGGGGGAAAATTTGCAACTTTCCATTCTAAACTTCTTCAAAATTTCTCGAGCATACTTCTCTTGATTCAGAAAAATTCCATCCTCAGATTGATGCACTTCCAAGCTTAGAAAGTAGTGCATTTATCCTAAACTAGACATCTCAAATTGGTTTTTCATCTCCTCCACAAGCTTTTGTACTTCTTGTTGATTATTGCTTGTTACTAGCAAGTCATCAACATACAAAGAGACAATTAAAGAACCACCATCCAACAACCTTCTTACATAAAGAGTTGCATCATTTTCACTCCTCCTGAAGCCTTTGTGGCTATCAATTTTGTTGTACCAAGCTCTAGGGGCCTGTTTTAGCCCATACAAAGCTTTATGAAGCTTATACATCATTTCTTCTCTTCCTTTCACTAAAATACCATCAGGTTGAGCAACACAAATTTCTTTATCAAGATTTCCGTTCAAGAATGCTGATTTGACATCTAAATGCCAAAATTTCCACTTCATTTGTGCAGCCAATGCTACAAGAATTCGAATAGTATTCATTCTTGCTACCAGTGCAAACGTTTCTGTGTAATCAATTTCGGATTGTTCAACATAGCCTTTGACCACAAGTCTGACCTTGTATTTGTTGATGGATCCATCAGGGTTCATCTTTATCCTATAGACCCATTTAACTCCAATGACATGCTTGTCATTAGACTCGTCAACTAGCTGCCATGTCTTGTTCTTTTCAATGGTGACCATCTCCTCTTTCATAGCTTGGTTCCACTCCTCAACTTTACTAGCATCTTCAAAGTTAGTAGGTTCAAGGACAACATTGTTACATCTTTGTAAATCTCTGAGAGGTCGAGTACTTCTTACAATGAAGTCATCCTCAACTTCTTCATCTTGATCTTCCATTGTGTTCTCAAGAGAAGACAAAGTTGAATGCCTACAAACTTGAGAGGTCTCCTAATTCCAATATGCACCTTCATCCACTATAACATCTCTATTAATGAAATTTTTTCTGGATCAATTCCATAGACTTTATAGCCCTTAGATTTTGAGCTATAGCCTATTAAAATTCCTTTTTCAGTCTTTTCATCCAATTTGGTTCTTTTCACTTCTGGTATATGAGTGTAGCACAATGAACCAAACACCCTTAGATGCTTGACAGATGGCTTGATGCCTCCCCAAGCCTCAATAGGTGTCATCCCCTCTATAGCCCTTGTAGGAAGTCGATTTTGGAGGTACGCAGCAGTGTTTATTACCTCTGTCCAAAAAGACTTTGGCAAATTCTTTTCAAAAATCATGCATCTAACCATTTCAACGACAAATCTATTCTTTCTTTTAGAAACTTCATTTTGTTGGAGTGAGTAGCTGACTGTAAGTTGGCGCTCAACACCAAAATCATCACAAAATTTATTAAATTCTGTAGAAATAAACTCATTCCCACTGTCGGTTCTGAGTTTCTTCAAAAAAGAACCACTTTGAGTTTCAACTAAGGCTTTAAATTTCTTTAAAATAGAAATAACTTCAGAGAATAAAATATTTGCTACCATGGAGTGAAGTAGTGTTCATAGGTCCACAAACATCTGAGTGAACCAATTCAAGTTTTTCACTTGCTCTCCATGTAGCCGAACTTGAAAAAGGCAATCTATGTTGCTTACCAAGTTGAACCTTCACACACATCTCAGCACATTTGAATACTAGGCAAGTCTTTGACCAACTTTTTCTTTTGAGCAAATTGAATGGATTTCAAATTATAGTGGCCAAACCTCTTGTGCCAGCTTAGGATCAAGTTTAGCCTTACTCAATTTACATTCATGTTTAGAAACCAAATTCCAGTTAATAGGAAAACTTTTTTTTTTCATATCTATTTTAAATAATTCATGATTATTAATATCAGTAATCACACAACTTCCTTCTTTAAATAACCAGCAATAGCTGTTTTGCATCATTTGACCCACACTCGAGGTTTTGATCAAGTTCAAGCACTAAAAGAACATCAGAAATGTATTTAATACCTGTTGCAGTATAAATTTTCATTGTGATGGCAACTTTTTCTCCATTTCTGATCTTTACAGATCCTGTAGCAGGTTTGAGCTCCGAAAAAAAAAATTTGGTTTGCTAGTCATGTGTTATGTGCATCCACTATCAAGAAACCAAGTGTCTCCATTCTCCAAACTTTTTGTAATCTTGTCCATGAACAAGAGTTTTTCGCTATCATCAGTTTCAATCACATTTGCCTTTTGAGAAATATGACTTTGTTGATTTTGTTGTTGTTGTTTCAGCCTACAAAACCTCTCAGTATGCCCATTTTTGTTGCAATATCTACATTGTATTGGTGGTGGTGTTTTTCCTTTGTACCAATAATCACTCTCTTTGTGGCTAGTTTTTTTGCATATTCCACACTTTGGAAACCTTTCCTTTTTCTTTGTATATTTTCCATAATGTTGCCCAACAAATTTCTTTTCATCTTTGATTATTATGGTTTTTCCTTTGTGTTTGACTTGTAAGGTTGATTTTGTTGCTTCCTCTTGTCGAAGAAGTCTTCTCTACTCATGGGCTTGAAGAGCATTTGTAAGGTTTGTTAAGCTTATCTTGGAAAGATCTTTAGACTCTTCAAGTGAAGCGATTTTGGATTTAAACCTTTCGAGTAAAACCACCAAAACTTTTTCTACAATTCTACTATCAATAAATTCTTCCCACAGCAATCTAATTTGGGTTACAACTTTCATAACTTTGGTCATGAAATCATTTATGTTTTCAACTTCATTCATCTTCAAGGCTTCAAAATCTCTTTGAGATTAAGAACCTGCATTTGCTTGGTTCTTTCATTCCCAAAAAAATTCTCCTCCAACTTTTCCCAAACTTGTTTTGTTGTCTCCAAGTGTGAGATTCTCATGAAAACATCATCATTCACATCAGAGTGAAGGATGGGAAGAGCCTTAGCTCTCTTAGCAACTTGTTCACTGTGGTATCTCGTTTGAGCTACAGTTGGATTTTCTCACAAAGGTGGTGGTTCAGTAGCTGTTTCCACCACATTCCAAAGATCATATACCCTCAAGTGAGTCCTCATCTTTACAGACCAAATTTCATAATTCTTTCCAGTAAATACAGAAGGTGCTGGTAGTGTAATATTGTTAGAAGCCATCAAGAAAACATGTTTTTTTTTAATTTTCTTCTCTAGTGATTCTTTTCCTTTTCAAATGGGTATTCTATTTCTCTAAAAATTGACATGCGGGTTTCTCTATGGTTTTAAATCATAGACCCTTCAAGAACAAAGGGGCTCTAGATACCAATTTTAAGTTTCTTTAAAAAAATTAAAAGCATAGATTACTTTCATTCACTTATCAAAATTTTGTTTCTGATACAATATATAAAAAACATAAAAGAGAAAAACAGTAAGACAACATGGTGGTCTCTCAACTAGCCATTATTACAAAGTCTTAAACCACTCCAACAAGTATGGGTTACTATACTTCATGCAAACAAAAGATCACATAATAATATTGTTGGAGAAAATTTCAAAGTCCTTTTCCATGAAGAACTTCACCTAAACTTCCATTAGGCATATATTCGTATGTTGACACAAAAAAAAAGGCATATATTCATAAACCAAAAGATAAGTCTCTTGATTTGATCAAAAGCCCAACAACCTAACAATGTGCCTATGTCATATATCCATAGGCACATTGGGTAAGAGTATAATTTGAGGGGTACACCTTAAAATTTCCTAAAATGACATTGAAATCAATTCATATGAAATATCCATATACTACTATAAAATTGCAAGAATTGATGGAAGTCGATCGCATGAAATAGAGAAGCCAAGGAAGTTGATGGTGGAGGGGTCATGGGAAGATGCGGTTGCGCCTGGATGTGGCGATGAATATGTATCCTCGTAGATGAGGGGAAAGAGAGTTGCTCAAGTCATGCCCCATCATCTCTGTTCGTTAGATCAAGAATATCACTGTTATTTGATTCAAGAACGTGTGTGACTGTGTCTTATTATCTGAACATATTAAGGAACATGCTTGTTCTTCTTTGACAAGTGTTCATTGCCGTGCCAAAGGTGGAGCCCACGGATTCAAAGTTGCAATTTTGGGTGCTTCTGGAGGTGTAGGACAACCACTTTCTTATGTTGATGAAGATGAATCCATTGGTTTCAGTTCTTCACCTCTATGATGTTATCAACACACCCGGTGTCACTTCTGATATCAGTCACATGGATACTTCTGCTGTTGTTAGTTCCTAACTCTTTCTTTTTCCTCAATTTACAATTTTGTTTTTAGATTTAACAAACAAAAACCAGATACATGTACTTATTTTTTGTCGTGAATTTCAAATAAATTAATAAACTTGGCCACTGAATTCTTGTGGGTTGATTGTATTTGTACTATGTAGCACCAATACTTTAGAATGAAGAATATGACACAACACTCACACATATTTGTGCTGCTAATTACTATGCCCAGCTTTTAATAGTTACACATACAGCATTTATTCTCCCTGTTGTGCCTTAAATGCAGGCTGAAGTTCTGCGTCTTGATCCAAGGGATGTTGATGTCCCTGTTATCGGGGGACATGGCAGAATCACTATTTGACATCTGCTTTCTCAGGTCTGCACTATAACTATTTATAGTTCTTAGTTGTTATGATACATGATTTTAAATTCTTAATACTGTAATATTCTATAAAATTCTTACCTAAAACCGTCAATCAAAGTTTAGTTTAAACCACCTTCCTCTTTCACCCAAAAGAAAATCGAGTACTTGACAGATCGCATACAAAAAGGTGGAGCTGAAGTTATTGAGGTGAAAATTTAGACAATCTACATCTTCAAAAGGCTCTGTTTACTTCAATACCAATATCTGATATTCCAAGGCTCAATCATTATGCATCTGTCCTTTACCTGTCCCCTATGAAGGTGAGAGACAGAAGAGGGAAAGGTTTCGAGAGGCTAATTGAATGTGAGTTGGCTCGAGCAATAAAATCTACAAGTTTTACATGGGAGCATAAGCAGAATCACTTTGCCCCCATTCTTTTGCTTTATTTACTTAGTTCTTTTTAATTTCACTAAGCCCCTAGTCCGTATACTGACATAGAGGCTTGCTTGGGAAAGTTTATGAGGCTTTAGCTTTTATACATGCAGGGAGCATACACTTAATTAATTATTATAAGTTTGAAAGTAATTTGTAATATGTCTTGGTTGAATATATCAGTTAGTGTTTTTTATGCAGTAACTTGTGTTATATATGATTACTCAGTTGTTATGGATTATCTATACATTGGAATTTTGATTTGCGTAATTTGTAATTTTGTCTAGGCCAAAGCTGGAGATGGCTCTGCAATGCTATCAATGGTTAGTATTTTACTTTGAGAGTATATTCTCATTAAAGGAATTAATTTTGACCATACAATCATAAATGAATGGTCATGATTACATTTAAGGAAAACAATCTTGGTCATCCATATATATAGTTGTATCGTCGAAGATAGTTCTCAATTTTAATGCCAAATGTGTAATAAAGTGCAGGCATACGCAGCTGTTAAATTTGCAGATGCATGCCGTCGCGCCTTGAAAGGAGAGGCTGGCATCATTGAATGTGCATATGTTGCTTCACAGGTAGGAGGAATACAAAGTCTTGCTTTCCATATAGAATATCTTACATCCTCTTCCTTGTCATATTTTTAGTAGGTTGTAAAATTATGGTGGTGTTGTTTTTTCCGCTCAATGTCAGAAGATTGAACAAGTACTTTTCTTAAGGACTAACAAAGTTTGTCATAGGTGACTGAACTCCCATTCTTTGCGATGGAGTTGAGGAATTTCTTCCTCTTGGTCCCCTAAGTGATTATGAGAAGTATGCAGTTACAATTGACATTTGATCGAAAGAATTTAATATTCATATAGGTAAAACTGAAGCATTAGACTTATATATCCACTTATATATTTCATTAGGGAAAGTTTGGAAAAGGCCAAGAAAGAATTGGCAACAAGCATGGAGAAGGGCATTTCTTTCATCAGAAAATGAGTTGATAGTAAGTCCTGAAAATAAATGGTTGGATTGAGCCCTGTCAATTGTGAGATCAAAATTTTCAAATTAGTAATTCTACCAAAATAAAAGACAGTATTCACTATTCAATTTGTTATCAAATAGCAAACACATACTAGAAAAGTGTAACAATAATAAAATAAAAAATAGCGAACGCATACTAGAAAACTGTTTACTTCATTTAAATTTTACTTTGAACCATAGTTCTTTAATTCTTTTGACAGCATACATCTATAATTTTTAACTTTGTCGAGTATGAACATGCCCATTTGAGCTTTGATTAAAACGAATTTCAAGTTTTAAAATGAGTTGAGGTCCTCTTCGTTTCTTAAAATAGAGATTACTATTGTTATAGTTTTTTGTGTATAAAATCAATAAATGTTTAATTTATGTTATATTCAAAAAATATACACACAAAATTATTATAATAGAAGAAATAGAGAGGATCTTCGTTCATTTGTATATTAAATTGTAAATGTACAAATAAAAACAAAAATTCTTATTGATTTTATAAATTTAATATAATGATTTCAAACCAATTTAATGAAAGTTCAATGTTCTCGGTGTGAGATAATTATCCTAGTCCGTAATACTCCATTTGTTCTATAATATATATATATATATAAATTAGTTAAAAGAAAATTGACCTAAAATTTGGGTTTGTATTTGGTCCAAACATTATATATAAGGCTGAGACGAGATGCAAGTAAGCACCCATCTAAAAGAAGTTGGTCTTCATTACGATAATTTAGTTGATAAAGTTTTCTAAGCTAAAATTCAGGGCCAGATGCCAGGTTCTTTTTTTTTTTTTAAGTTATCAAAATACTTCTCCTTAAACAATATATATCAAAATACAATATATTTTTTTTCATCTTTGTCTTATAATCACCTAAAAGATAAATTTTAATTTCTTTTATGCAATAGAAGTCGGATTCCGAGAATGCAACTATGTATATGTACAAGAGTTTAATTTTTTTTTTTACTTTAACAATTGAATAATCGTTAATTTAATAAATAAAAAATATTTAAAAAACAAAACAATGTTAATAAAATTAAATAAAATATATTAAATTGAAAAAAAATGCAGTTAAGTAGATGTGTTAAAATAAATAACGTGTTATATTATTTTAACAATCTCTCCTATTTTATAGATAAATTTATATTATTTTAACCATTTTTCATATTTTGCAGATAAATTAGCACCTTAATTCTATTTCTTTAACAACTTTCTCTTATTTTTTATCTGGATCCAATAAATAAAAATAATTATAATTAAAAAAAATTAAATTATATTAATAAATCAAACAAAATATATTAAATTGAAGATTGAAAAAAAAAATACATAAAAATTAATGCAGTTAAATAGATGTATCAAAACAAATAATGTGCTATATTATTTTATCAAGTTAATTTTATTTTGTTAACAACTCCTCCATATTTTGCTGATAATTTACCAACTTAATTTTATTTTGTTAACAACTCCCTCCTATTTTTTCTCTAGATCTAATAATAAAAATAATAATAATAAAAAAAGTAAATTATATTAATAAAATAAAACAAAATACATTAAATCGTAGAGAAAAATACATTAAATTGAAGAAAAAAATATATCATGTTCCTTCAATGCATGTGGTATTTTTTAAACTTGATGTATCTTTTTTTATTAAATTAACAATTATTTAATTGTTAAAATGAAAAGAAAAAAAAATTAAACCTTTGTAGGTGATCGCACGGCGAAGATGTGTCCTAAAAAAAATAGAAATGCATATATATTTTTCTAAAGTGAAATATTTTAGTGAATTTTTTTTAAAAAAAAAAAGATATTTAAATAAAAAAACCTACATACCACATGACATTTGACCCAAAACTAAAAGAATTTTGATTGGTATACTTATGGTTGGCAAACTTATTCATAAGTATATGCATATAAACACTGTAACGAACACAGGACAAATAATTTAAGGAGTACTTTTTATAAAATAAACAGGTATTTTAACTATCTATTAGTTAATAAATATAAATATTCTACTATTAATTTTGATTGTTTTTGGAACTATTATTATGTTGCAAAAGAAGAAAGAAACACTATGTAGCATTGCATTTTGTTAAAGCTGTTAATATATAATATTTTCATGATGAAATTTGGTGATGTATTATGTTTACGTATATATTAATATTTTTATTTGTTAATACTTTTTATGTTATAAAAAATGGAATAAAATACTATTGTAAAATAAACAAATAAACAAAAGTTATTTAAAAAAAAAGAAGTTATATTCGCATGTATCTATAAATATCCACAAATATCTCAAAATATGCTATCTATTGATATATATTGTCACTCTTGGTTATATCTCTACACCTAACAAATGCACCCACATTTTCATATTTGTCTTCCGTACTTTAAACTTGATCTCTTTCGCTCGTTGTTTTTCTGTTCAAATATTGATTTTGATATTCTTAACAATAAATAAGTTTATTTACAGGGAAGAATAGTCAAATTATGTATGAGAAATCATTGTACACAATATTTTGAACATAAATCATAATTAGCCATTTATGGTGCACACATTTTTGACACAGGAGTATATATTGGGATTTAAATTGCATACATTTATACGATAAATAGATTTACAGTTGTTCTATCAAAATGGAACAGTTTTTAAATTTTATTTAATAATAAATATTGATATTTTTAAATTAGATATTATATTTTAAATTCAAACCAAAATCTCTTTTAATATATAAATTTCTAATGATAATTATATTATGACAAAAAAATTAGATGACCCACAATTTAAAATGGTATTTTAAATTTAATGAAATCAATAAAATGTAGATCATCTAAATTATTAATTGAACTATTACAAGTGTATCAGCTGCAAGAATGCATGCAGTTTTCACGGCATGAAATCCTGATCCTATCTCTTGATAGCACGTAGAGAGAGTAGGAGTAATAATAAATATTGATTTTATGAACTCATCATAATTTAAATAACTGCTCTGGGGTCTGTGTTAATAAATGAAGTCAAAGAAGAGTAATAATGATATGTAGAACAATTACAAAAGTCCGATCTTGTGGGCAACAAAAATAATTAATCACACAGCTACTATTTGGACTTGTCAGATATGTTCTGCTATCACCTCTTTTATTGCATATGGAGGACTACCTGCAAAGTTTTTTATTTACTATACTTAATGTTTAATTTCTCTCCAGTGTATGGAGCCAACCTTCCTTCCACTGATGCAAATGCAATGCATACATTTAAATTGGATGAACCCTTTTCAGACTTTCACAAAAATAAGAAGCAAAATAATATTACAAAAAGCCCACTTAGGTGTCTTACAAACTTTTTTTTTTTTAAGGCGTCAAATATACGTTTGAATTGATTAATCTAGACGTATAAAATAGATTTTTGAATTAGAAACCGATTAGAAATTTTGAGTAGTAGAGTTGACAAATATATAAATTTGAAGTATAAAATTTTATTTTATTTTTAAAGATAACTATACATCATAATAGTTTTTTTGTGGTTTTTTATATTTCAAAATATTAAATGGTTTTTTCATTTTCAATGTCAATGAAAATATCTCTATCTAGATAATTATTTAATCACTTACGTCTTATACAATTTCACATCTAATTCTTGATGCATGTAAGGAATTTTTTAGACTTAAATAAATTATACGAAAAAATAATTAATACTTATGTATGACGATAATTCAACTTTTAAAATTGTCGATTAATCACTTGATAAAAAAATTAAACTTAAAAAATAATGTAAATTAACAATTTTTTATATTTTATTATGTGAATTTTGATTTCAGATGTATAATAGACATAATCAATTTATCAAACTATTTATTATCTATATAAACAAAGTATTTAAAAAAAATGAAAAACAAAGTCAGGATATCAACCCCACTTAATCCAACATAAAACCGTCCTTATTTTAAATTGAGCAATTCAAACAAAAATTTAGAATTTTTATAAAAATATGAGAAAGAAAAGAAAGTTTACATTATTTTATATATGGGTTAGATTTAGGACAATAGGACATAACCCACTCAGGAGCTCTTATAAAATTGTACATGATATTCTATATACTAGTATACTACAGTGTGCTCTCTGTCTTTTAATCTATGATTACAAAATTGCCAAATTCACTTACACTTACGATTTTTCTATTCTGCGGGGCACTATTTCTATAAAGTATTTTTTTTTAAGTGGACAATATTAAAAATTAATTATTAATTTTATCACCTAAATTTTTAGGTTCATCTATCAAATTATGAAATCACCTTATTACTATTATTATAACAATAAATTTATAATTCATAAGACCCTCACTTTGTAATTTCTAATGCGGTTTTGATACTATTTTGTCCAATACAAGATTTAAACCACTAAATTACATTCATATAGTTACTATATAATATATCTATAACTGAGATTCATTGGACCACCATGGTGACAAAAAATGTCACCATGCTACAATGCATGGAACCCACAATTTGAAAGGATACAAAATAGAAACCGGAGAAAATGGAGTCGGTTGTATTATGATATTAAATAATTAATTGGGCAGTAGGTGAAAGCAAGTAGAAAAGGCATGGACCAAGTGCAAGTCCCTACACTGTCTCTACTAGTTAAAGTAGTTTGGCGTTTTGGGACCGATTATTATTTCATGTCATGTCTTTCACTTTTCAACCTTCACGTTTCATTTTTTTCCTTCATTGTTCCTTTATGGGTATACAAATAATTTCTATCCTCTATCCAAAATCACTTTCCTTTATCTATGTTCCGTCTCGTTTAAAATTAATTTTATTCATAATACACTAATTTTTTAACACGTTGATGTTTAAAAATAGGAAAACTATTTTCAACTTAGCTCAAAGAACAGCATTATTGTTCAAAGGCATATCAAATTAATCTAAGAAGCTCGAGCATTCGTACAATCCTGCCACTTTTCCATACAATTTTTTTACATGCCAAGAATATGTATTAAAATATTAACGGAAATGATAGTTAAGATATTAAAAGTAGAAATTTAATCTTAGAAATTGTGTATTTAACTCCTTAAAATTTAAATTTTGATATTTTTCATACCATAGTTGTCTTTTATTTCTTTAACAAAAATAGATAATACCTCAAACAAAGAGTAGAATTACTCCACTAATTATTGAAGTTAAATTGAAACTCCTTTACAAATACACTTTGATACGCTCCAGTATCTGATTTAAGTTAAAATTTACTTGCTTAAAGGCAATTATTGCATTCTTTTCAGATTAGCCAAACACGCAACAACCATATCACTTGTAACTTTTTGTGAACTTTTTTATTTGTAATTGCTTATTTTTAATCTAAAATCCGCACGGAATTCAAATTTTAATGAATATTTTGATTATTTTTAATCTAAAATGGGCACTTAAAATCTAAAGTCTTATATTTGTTCCCACGATCTGCAACTGTATGCTGGATTGTGAGGGTACACAACACACATCCCTTTGAAACTGTTGTGTATAGACAGAGAACCTGTCAAACGACTGTATTATTATGGTTGCTAGCAAGACTTCCCAGACAAGGGGTTTGGACACAAAAGATAAAGATGCTTCAACAAACCACCGGTTAAAAACTTTATCGTACAACACGGTGAAATATTTTGTTACAAGCGTCACGTGGATACCTCTCTCCTATCACTTTCTGAAAGTTATATTACATTAAAATTTTAAGGCCATGATTCAATTTCTTCTTTGCCCTCTTCATTTATTTATAAAATAATTATGCTTCTAAACGCTATAAAGACATAAAAGTCTCATTTTATTTTCATACCAAAAAGAAAAAATTAAAAGATCCTGACTTGGGAAAAGCCTCTAGACAGAGACACTGATCAGTGATCACAGCTCATTCAGTTAAGCGCCTATTCACTCAGTTTTCATCACTCACATTATAACAACCATACACCTATTACTGTTTGGTAACCAACCCCATTTGTGTGTGCCAATGTGTGTCCCTTTCACTCAACCTGTCATTTTGATCCCCTCGGAAACCAAGACTACCCTTGATGTTTATCTTGCTCCCCTCTGTAGCCTCAGAACAACAACATCCATCAATAATACAGTAATTAAAAGCACTGCTAGATGTTGATAACGACTTTATAAGAAAAAATACACCCCCTTTCCCTACAACCAATCCAACTGTACAAAGCCCTTTTGAAAAATCCAAACATTAAACTTAAAGTTAGAAACCCCAACCCCAAATAAAAAAGAAGAGAAACTAAATGCATAAGCTATCACAAACAAAGGCAATTAAATTGAAAACACCCCAAACATAAACAACATAGCACTTCAAATGCTTAAGAGATCGGGAGGAGGCGATGGAGGAGGATGTTGATTATCTTTAGAGGCTGCAGTTGGAGACTCTAAAGCATTTGACAAAGATGATTCTGTATTTGTTGAATCCCCTTGTTTAGACTCAGGTGGCATTGGAAGCTCTGTCAGAATTTGAACAACTTCGCGCATAGTCGGCCTTTCTACTGCCTGTTCTTCAACACACAGAATTGCTACATAGAAAACGTGTGTGACTTCATGAAGAGGAACCGAGGAAAGTCTAGGATCAAGAACTTTTAGAACTCCTTCTTTGTTGGAGTCAGTCATTTTTCTCACCCATTGCACAATGTCCACACCATCGCCGAATTCTCCTACTGGTTTCCTTCCAGTTATAAGCTCCAGAAGAACAACACCAAAGCTGTACACATCGCTTTTCTCATCGACTTTCAATGTATATGCATACTCTGCAATCAAATATCAAACTTATAAATTAAAACATCAAACTATTAAACTCAAATATAGCAACCTTGTTATTAGAAACAATGTGCAAAACAAAATATGTGAACAAGTAATAAAGTAGACATTTTGCCAATCACCATCACTTTCCCGTTATATCGCTGACAATGGAATTATAACTAACCATAGGTGGGGGCTATTGATCAAAAAATCAACCACTGCAGTGCTACCTAGTACCTACCATTTACTTTAGGTACTACAATTATATTTAAATTAGATTTGATTAGTAATATATTAAATTAAATTAGGATACAAATCAATAGATCGTTTGTACATAATGAAAAACCAAAGTCAAGACAAGGTACTTGGCAATCAATGTTAATTAAAGGCACGAGTTCAATATCTACAGTCTATACCTAAAATATTATGTTGAGTCAAATAGTCAAAATTATGAACAGTGATTAAATGTACAATTATGATAATGTAATTCATCAATTATGATGAACTTGAATATTACCTGGAGCTATGTATCCATATGAACCAGCAATAGCAGACATGCATTCAGATGTTCCAGAATCTTGCAGGAACTTGGCAAGTCCAAAATCAGCAACATGGGCTTCATAACTAGAATCCAGAAGGATGTTGTTTGATTTCACATCTCGATGAACAATAAGCGGGGAACAATCATGGTGTAGATAGCAAAGTCCCTTCGCAGCCTCCACAGCAATTTTATACCTAGTATCCCAATATAAATGACCCCCTTTCTTTCCATGAAGAACTTCACCCAAACTTCCATTAGGCATGTATTCATAAACCAAAAGATTAGTCTCATGATTTGAACAGAAACCCAACAACCTAACAATGTGCCTGTGTCTGATTCTCCCCAATGTCTGAATCTCAGCATTGAATCCATGATCATGAGAAGAGCCTCTACTCATAACAGGAAGCCTCTTAACAGCAACAAGTTCCCCGTTCGGCATTGCACCTTTGTACACAATGCCAGCACCTCCTTTTCCTATGATGTTATCCTCCTTCAAGCAATCCAAAACATCATCAACAGTGAAGTCCAAACGTTGAAAAGTAGTCAATTTCCACGCACGAGCCTCGCTAGCCTTCTTCAAAGACCTAGCCTTGAATATTGCAGCAATAGCAAATACAATGGAGCATGCAAGCAACCCAATAACAAGTAGTAGCTTCAAGGAAGAAGAAAGACCCTTAACATGATGAGGTTGGTTAGCACCATTGGCAACACCATCTTTACAAGAACCCAAATAAGGGCCACAAAGATCAGGGTTTCCCAAGAAAGACGTGTAGTTAAAGTAGCTAAATTGACCAGTACCAGGAACCAAACCAGATAGATTATTATATGAAAAATCAACAGAAGTTAAGCTTTGCATTGAGGATATAGAAATAGGAATACTACCAACTAGATGATTTCTAGAAACATTCAAGTAATTCAATATCCTCATACCAGTTATCTCATTTGGGATAACCCCAGATAACTCATTACGACTAAGATCAACAAACGTTAAGAGCTTGCATTGACTAATCTCAGATGCAATAGGACCTGAAAACTTGTTGTGACTAAAATCAATCTTTGAAAGCTGTTGCAACCTTCCAATCTGAGATGGAATCTTTCCTGTGAACATGTTTCCATCAAGAAGAAACTTCTGCATGCTGGTGAAGTTACCTATAGAAGGAGGTAAAACTCCAGAAAGTTGATTGTTGGAAAGAGTAATCTGACCAAGATTAACAGAAACTGAATGAGTCTCAGGAAAATTTCCAGAGAGATAATTATCTTGAAGCTCAACTTGAGTGAGTTTTGGAAGTCCAAAAAGACCTTTAGGAATTGAACCATTCAGAAAATTAACACCCATACGAATTCGATTCAATGATTCGCAACTTCCAAGAGATTCAGGAATTGGACCAAACAGAAAATTACCAAGAGTTATTAAAGTTTGAAGACGATTTCCAGAACACAAATAAGGTGGAAGTGTACCAGTTAACTTGTTTGATGAAAGGTCTAAAAGAGTGAGTTTTCCATTGGTTCCCAAACCCATCGGAATGTTACCGGTGAAGTTGTTTTCCCATAACTGCACAACTTCCAACGCCGGCATATCCCCGATGAACTCTGGAATAGCTCCGTGAAGCTTGTTCCTGAAGAGGTTAAGAAGCGTGAGGTTTTTCAGTTTACTGAAACTAGTCGGAATCTCACCGGTCAATACGTTGTTAGACAAATCCATTGATTTGAGACTCTTCAAGTTTCCAAGCTCCCATGTTAAAGAGCCTGAAAGTGCATTCACTTGAAGAAACAGTGTGTCTAGTTTTTGAAGTTTTCCCATCTCCGCCGGAATCTCACCGGATAATCCGCAGTAAGCGGCGTCGAGACGGACCAGTTCAGTTAAGTTTCCAATCTCCGGCGGAATGCCGCCGGCGTAGGTGTTGTAGTATCCTATGTAAAGCTCCCGGAGACTGGTTAAGTTTCCGATCGCCGGCGGGATACTTCCGTCGAGTTCATTACCGGAAACAGCAAGGTACTCCAAGTGTTGCCATAGTCCATACTCCGGCGGGATCTGGCCGGTGAAGTAGTTACCTCCGAGATGCAAATGACGAAGATTCGGAAGCTCTGTGACGGCGAGAGGAAGTGTTCCGGTCATGTTGTTGTTGTATAGGTCGAGAACTTCGAGGCTCTTAAGTTGAGAAAGCTCGGAAGGGAAAGTGCCGTTGAAGACATTGTTGGAGAGGTTTAAGAGACGGAGGCCGGAAACAGCGGAGAGCGACGGAGGGATTTCACCGGAGAATTTATTGTCAGCGAGGGAGAGATTCGAGAGAAACGGCAGGTGAGCGATGTCTCCAGCGAGTGTGCCGGAGAGATTAAGTCCGGTGAGGTTCAGAGCGGTGACGTGGCGGCGTGTGTCGCATGTTACACCTAACCAGATACAGTGAGTGGTTGAGGGGTTCCATGAAGAAAGAATGGGAGGGGTAGTATCGGTAATTGCTTCACGAAGAGAAAGAAGAGCACGGTATTCTGAGATGGATGCAGAATGAACATAGTGGAAACAGAAGAGAAAGAAAAGAAAAAGAAGAAGGAAACGCATTTTTTGGGGTATGGAAGAAAAATGAGTGAAGAATGCAAGCAACTATACTACAAAACAAAAACAACAACAACACAATGAGTGTGTGAAGTATTGGTAGAGAGGGTAGGAATAGGAAGTGAAGAACCACCCACTGAGAGGCTGAGAAAGTGAAAGTGTTTTTCTTTTATTTTCTTTTGTATGGTGACTTTATGGTTGAATATTATGGACAATATCCTTGAAATAGAGGGAATTTTTATAATATGATTTGAACTTTTTGCTTTTTATTATTTGGAAAAAAAAAGAAGAAGGATTGGAATCAATCATTTGACCGGACTCGCTGTCGTATTGATTTTTTAAAAGCTTGAGTTGGTGTGAAAATTATCCACCTCTTACCAAATCTGTTTTTATTTTCTTCCTTTTTATGATTACCGGTTGGGATATGGCTTCATTGCATCCGCATTCATGTCATTCTGATGGTTTAATCCACGTCGAGTAGTTTAAATCTTTTAATTCAGTACTTTTTGTTTTTTAAAAATTATATATTTTTTTATTTAAATCGGACCATCACACGATCAATATGTAGTTATTGACTACGCAAAATTTAAATCGGACTAGATGCCAATAGTTAATTATGCCAAGATTATAATGAAATTTTATTTATTGTTTTAGTTTAATGCAAAAGGATGTTGATCTATAATTTCATGTTACTTCAAAATTACTTTAACAAAGTTAGGCTATGGTCCAAATTAAAAAGTTAAGCTATATGGCTACATAGGCATGGCAAAAAAGTACTCGGATGATTAAATCTCTAAGAAATACAAGCGTATAATTTAACAATTATTTACGAATAAAATAAATAAATAATTTAACTACTAATTAGTTATTAGATATAAAATAATATTTTTACATGTAGATACTGGTACTAGTAAGTTAATAAAACTAATATATTATAATGTAATTTGTTTATATATTATTATATTATTATTTTAATATTAATACTTTTAATTTCAACAATAATATATATAAATATCTACAAATATTTATAAACACGTCAAATCGTTAAATATTGTTCGGTAGATATCCCACAAATATAATTTTAATCTAATGAATATCTACTCCTAACTATATTGGTTAAGGTTTTGCCTTTAAAAATGTCTAATATAATAAGTAACTTTTTTTATATATACACACTACATATATTGGGTATTTCTCTGTCAAAAGTGGGGATAGAAGCGCATAAAAATAAAGTTATACGATAAATTTAAAGATAGCGATTTGTAATAACGAGTTAATATTGGAACATCTACAAGTGTTATGTAGGCAAATGTATTTCTAGAGTAGTAAATGTATTTTTTATAATGGAACACTCTTATTTAGGTGAATGCTATTAATTATATATAATTATATTTTAATAATATTTATTTCTTTGAATATAAATTAGGTTAAATAACATTTGTAACTTAATTTCAGTTAATGTTTTAATTTTTTTATCTTTTTTTTCTTCTCGATTGGTTCCTTTATTTTAGTTTTAAGTGACAATTTGATATTTTATGTTTTAAAATGTCAACATAAACTCATTAAAATTAATTATATTTGTCTACATAACACTTAAAACTAATTATATTTGCCTATATATTTACAAACATTCATTAAAATTTTCAACAAAAATCCATAAAATTAATTATATTATTTAACATAATACAAATTTCATCAAATTTGAAACTCAAATCTTCAAATAAACTTGTATTTCTATATCTAACAACAACAAATAAAGAATGAAAATATGAGTTTATTTGAATATTTGAGTTACGAATTTGATGAAATTTGTATTATATTAAATAATATAATTAATTTTATGGGTTTTGGTTGAAAATTTTGATGAATGTTGAATTTTTGAAAAAAAAGGATAATATTGTTGACATTTTAAAACATAAAAGATCAAATTGTCGCTTAAAATTAAAATAAATGACGAAATCGGAAGAAAAAAAAAAGATAAAGGACTAAAATGTTAACTGAAATTAAGTTAAAAGATCACGAGTGTTATTTAGCCTAAAATTTATTGAGTGTGACTTGTAAAAAAATAAATAAGAGAGGGTGTTATATAAACAATATCTCTATAAGTACTCATTATTCTGATTTAATAATGGAAGTTTATTACAAGACATTGTGCTTGTTAAGCAAACACGCCCCTATGGCTTTAATGTTGGGTCACAAGGAGATGAAAAAATCATCACATTATGTTAAGAGGAGACATATAAGTGGATTGAATCTCATATTTTTACTTAAAACTTTAAGACGTTAAGTATATAGATCAACTCATTCGTATATTGTTTTAACATTAATTTTTCCATCTAATGTGAGATTGTTACTCACACTATATACATTAAAAATCTCCCTCAACTGCGAGGTTGTCCATTCATTTGATATGCTTTCCCCTCGAGCAAGAGATTTTTTTCATCCAAATACATTTACACCGTCATAGACACTCAACACCAACAAGATACGTCGCCTGATTGCATTGGTTGTGATATAGTTGTTGGATCATGAAAAAGTATAAAATACCACTAGAATGACTAAAAACAAACACATAAATGAATTGAATTATATAACTAACTTCTAGAGACAAATATAGGCAGGACACGGGCATAGGTCTAAAACTCTCTCTTGAATATTATATATATATATATATAATTTAATATTGATATAACTTAAAATATGATTGTAATAATAATGTAATATTTGGTTTTTTTTTTATAAAAAAATGACTTATTCAATATCATAATAGAGGACACATTTGTTAAAACATCTTCTCCAAATAAATGTCAATATTAATATTTAATACGATATTAATTATTTTGTTTTCAAATATATTATCTAATTAATTTATTTTGTTCTAATTGTACCTTCTAATTAAATTTGTGTATAACATAAATAAGTGTGCTATTCATTGTAAAACAAATAAAAAATAAATATAATAACTATTCAAATCCGTCTCCATTTAATAATTTTAGTTGCTAACATCTTTAATTAATATGAAATTAATTAGTTTTTACTTTAAGTATATACACGAGAGATATTATAAGTTTTTTTATTTAAATATTTTTTTTAAAAGTCCCCAAAATACCTCACTTTGAAAAATATATACTAAAATATCATATTGATAAAAAAAATTTCGGTTGTATCCCCCGGATGCGACTATGTACAAGATTTTAATTTTTTGTTCCTTTTCATTTTAACAATTGAATAATTGTTAATTCAATAAATAAAAATAATAAAAATATTTTAAAAAATAAAATTATATTAATAAAATCAAATAAAATACATTAAATTGAAGAAAAAATGAGTAAATGTGTCAAAATAAATAACGTCTTATATTATTTTAACAATTTTTCTTAAATTATAGATAAATTTATATTATTTTAACAACTCCCTCTTATTTTGCAGTTAATTTTGTTAACAACTCTCTCGTATTTTTTCTCCGAATCTAATAAATAAAAATTAATAAAAAATTATAATTGAAAAAAAGTAAATTATATTAATAAAATCAAACAAATAACGTGCTATATTATTATTATTTTTTGGTTAACAACTCCCTCCTATTTTTTCTCATTATTTAATAAATAATAATAATAGTAATAATAATAATAAAAATAAATTATATTAATAAAATTAAACAAAATACATTAAAACATCGGAAAAAAATACATTAAATTGAAAAAAATAATACATCAAATTTAGAAAATACCACATGCTTTGAAGGAACAACTTTGATGTATTTTTTCCTTCAATTTGATGTTTTTTTTATACGATTCAATGTATTTTGTTTGATTTATTAATATAATATAATTTAATTTATTATTATTATTATTATTAATATTATTATTTTTTATATATTAAATCCAGAGAAAAAATATAAGAGAGTTGTTAACAAAATAAAATAAAATTACTAATTTATCTGCAAAATATGAGAGAGTTGTTAACAAAATACGATTAACTTATAAAATAATATAGCAAGTTATTTGTTTTGGCATATTTATTCATCGCATTAATTTTGATGTATTTTTTTCTTCAATCTAATGTATTTTGTTTGATTTTATTAATATAATTCACTTTTTTTAATTATAACTAATTAACAAAATAGAATTAAGTTGCTAATTTATCTGTGTTCAAAAATAAATAAATAAACAATTACCATTTTTTTTATACCAAAGACTTTTTCGTTCTAATTATTATTATCTTCTAAAAGAATGAATTGAGTTCGTATAGGCATTTTGGATGCTGATGAAATAGCCTTTCTAGTGATATTTTTGCGACCCCTCCCATTTCGTAAAGTATTTTGCCGGGTTTAACGACAGCTATTCAATACTCGGTGATCCTTTTCCAGAACCCATATGCGTTTCGGTTAGTCTTACTGTAACAGGTTTGTTTGGAAATATACGTATCCATATTTGTCCACCTCAGCGAACATTTCGTGACATTGTCCGCCGTCCTATTTCTATTTAAAAGATTTGTTAAAATAATATAAATTTATCTATAAAATAAGAGAGATCGAGTATTT
Organism: Cicer cuneatum; assembly: GCA_037974295.1. NCBI lineage: Eukaryota > Viridiplantae > Streptophyta > Magnoliopsida > Fabales > Fabaceae > Cicer > Cicer cuneatum. Next base: position 3,845,576 of record JBBPBO010000002.1, on the reverse strand, counting down.
TGGTGAATTTTTATTTTATGAAAAATGAATATTTAAATAAAATAACCGATATTATACAAGTTTAATCTTTTTTAAGAAAGTAAGCCCTAATTATATGCCAACTTGCGAGAACAGAACAAAAACCTAAAAAACAACAAAGTCTACTAAATCGAGGAACACATATCAAGATAAATTCTTAGTTATATAGTAATATGTGTTATTTATATCTTATAGACGTTTATATAAGTAACTTATATAAGTTTTATTAAATAAAATTACCCAGATTATTTAACAGAATTCATATGAAAATTACCTATGATAAAAGGTGTTAAACAATGATTATAAAAATATTATTGAAATTTAGTTTATGGATTGTATTAATTTCAGGAAATTTGTATTTTATCATTCAATGGGTCAGAGGTGCTATATCTCTAATATTAGAGCTGCTCTATTAGAGATATTGAATGATTTTTAAATACTGATATTAAAAAAATAAGTGATGCGTTTACGAAGGATTTACTTTGATACTTTTTTTTAATAAATATCATTTAGATTAGGAAAGTTATCAATCTCATTAAGAATTTACATCGAAATTTATGTACTAATTACCAAATCACAGCGATTGCGAACAAAAAATTTAACTATATGTGCAAAGGACAATTGATATTGATTTAAGAAATGATCTATTGTAAATGCTCTGATGATGGTAGCTAATAAAATAGAGTCTTTGGCAATGGGCTAAAACATTAGGTAGAGAGAGTTATCTGAAAATCAATAAAACAAAAGCCTAAAATAAGCATGTACTTGTGTTTAGATGCTAGTCCAAAATTGTGAGTGAAAACATAGAAATAGGGGTGCCAAGTTGTTTAATAATCACCCTGCGTGACTCTTTCTCTTTCAAATCAACAAACATGACCCATTTTTCTCTGTAAAGTGCAATGCGTATAAAAGGAGTACAAACTGGCCATAGGGAGGGACCCGTTGCCCTTGGTCATCACATTTCACTATTTTAGTCCCTATGTAAACTTTTCTTATTATTATTTGTTCTTCTTTTCTTCTTAAATAACAAGATCAGAGAAATAGTCTCACCATACACAATGGACTGGAGTTTTCTGCTTAGAATCTTTAAATGAATTTCACGTATACAAATAATTTTTTTTTTAATTTTTTATTCATACTATTTAATAAACACTCTTTTTTATTTACTATATAGATTTCATTGATAATTTAATATTATTATATTTTAATAATATTCATTTATTTTAATATATTTTATAAAATAAGACCACACAAAAATGAAGAGAGATCACTTTTTTTACTCACTCTTCTTTATAAACATCCATATTTTTAAGTTAACGATGGAAATATCTATTTAGAATAGTGCTTATTAAGAAAAACACCACGTTATAATGTTCTTATATTCATCAACGATTATATTTGTCACCTTTCATTTGATTGATTGGGTTGAGATTAGTTTTCACGCCCACAATAGTACACTAATTAAGAAGGAAACGGCACAGAGATATTATTATAATAATAATAATATAACATAGGTGTTAGTTTTATTGATAAAAATTTAATAGATCTTTAATAACTTAATTTGTATTTAGGCTTTTAAACCACTCTTAATTGTTGATTTTAATAATCCGAATACAACCTATCTGTGATTTTGTAACAAATTAAAAAGTCTAGAATTTACCATTATTTATTCAAGTATACTATTTCCTTTTTTGATGTAATTTTCCCTAAATGCAGGATACTCCAATTACAATAAATAATCATTGAATGATAATAATTTTGTTGGATATAAGATAAAGGTGGTAAAACATTGTTGTCACGTCACTATAAAAAGAAGGAGTGTGGTGTGATTTTATTTTATACTTATTATAATAATTAATTTTAAATAAATTGATTTTACGATTGTTTGAGTTTATAATAATACTTTATTCTTGCCTTTTAATACATTTCTATCGTGAATCTATGAAGCTACAAAATAAAATGGAGCTCTAACATTACGTATATTCTATTCGAATGTAAAAGCATATTATTTGTAAATTAATTTTAATTAAAACTAAATTAAATTTAAAGTGATTTATATACAAATATGTTCACGTAAAAGATAATTATATCATAAATTTTAGTGTACACATACTAATTTAAAGTTAAGAATCCATTCTAGAATCAAAACAAATTATACTAAGATTTTAGCTCTTAAAATAGAACAACCATAAAAAAAGTGAGTCCATAAAAAAAGTGAATGTAGTGTACGTTGAAGAGTTTTCATACATTTTTTTTATAAATTAATAAATTAATTATCATTTTTATAAATTAAATAATTTATTTGTTGTTTTTTCATTTTAGAAAAAATAATTTCATAAAAAAAATATTATTTCATATATTATTGTTGTTTATAAATATTATACTAATTTTTATATTTTATCGTAAAAATATTTAATATTTATTATTATGAGTGATAGAAATTCAAGAAAAAAACTCAAATTTCATTTTGCTGTCCACTATTAATAAATAATATTAACTTATTATTATATAAATAATAAAAAATAATTTTTTCCAAAAAAGTTCATTTAACTACTAATTTAAACCAAATATACCGATATATATTGATTAATTCATCAATTGTAAAAATTCTTTAAAAAAATAAAAAAAAACTCTCTTTTTCGATGATCACTTATTCGCCCCTGCGCTACTTTCGTTATTACAAAGAGGCCCTTCTGTTCTTACACACTGAGGTGCTTGCACATAGACTCAACTATCATTTTTAACCTTTTCTCACAACGTTAAGCTACACTACAAAGGCGAGAGCAGTGATCAGTGAAAGCCATCTAAATCGCGTAATGAAATAAGCACTGCCAAATATGTCATGCAATGGACCCCTCCCCCCCTCCTCATTATAAACACCAACACACCTTTGTTTTTTTCCCAAACGAGAGGAGAAAATGACCAACAAGTGACCAACGTATATAAATAGTTATATTATATCTCACTACTTATAATTGTAATAATAATTAAATGACCAGCCAATCCATGGATCTCAAGGCATGGAGATATACATCACATTAGTATTTTTTTTAAAAAAAAAAATTAGGGAGAGAAAATTATTAAGTATTAGTTAAAGTGACATTAATAGGCATTTTATCATAAGTAGAAGAAGAAAAAGAAGATTTCATATTCAAGGTAATAAAAACAATAATCTATTCGATTCAATTAAAAACTTAGGTGACCGAGAGTTAGAAAATGCATTTCACATTATATTTGGGCTGCGGTGACTAGAGATGGAGAAAAAAAAAAGATACGGCAACTATAATTTACAAGAAAAAGAAGAGAGATAGAGAGAAAATAAAATATCGAACAGAAGAAAAAAAGATGAGGGAGTGTGTTGTTGAAATAAGATAAACTTAATATGTATATCATTTAACGATATTAAAAATTAATTTAAAATCAATCATGTCAAATCAATATAAAATTTTGCCTCGTTTAAAAGTAAAACCATTCATGCACCTATTGTGGTTTGAAATCAATGCTAGAGATTGATCCTAAAAATAAAATAGTTGATCACCATCTTTAGATTAAAATGGATCGAGGAACAATTTTAAAGCCCAAACAAATCTAAAAAGACTTATCAAATAAAAAGTAGATTTCAATATATTTTTGTAATTAATTTTATTCATATTTTAAAAATTTAAGAATAAAAAAAATAAAAATAAATTATTGTTGAATTAAAAAATAAATTTTAAATATTTTAATATATAAGTAAATTAAAAAAAACTGAGTTGTACAAAGATTAATTTAAAAAAATAAAAAAACAAGTTTCGATTTGATATCTGTAAGAGGAAATACTACTTAGTCTACGAAAGGCAAGCTATAATTTAAAATCTTATGTAGTTTTTTAACAAGTGATTTAATGACACTTGTTAGTTAGCATTGATCTAAAATAAATTAAACATGTAACCATGACAAATTTAATTTGAAAATTGTTACGATAGACTCTTTAACTTATAAGGTTGCACCTAGAACAAGAAAAAAATTTGGGTTTGGGTTTGGGTTTGAGTTGAAAATTTTGTTTGTTAGCACCAAAACCATTCTTTTCCTTAAAATTAAAACACGCTGTATCACAATCTTGGGAGTGTTTCCAATGTCTTGGATGCTATGCCTTTTGTCTACTTTTCATCTTTGGAACCTCAGTACTGTCTTCGTTATAAATCTGTGATTGTCTTCCTTATTCTCGTGTTTAATTGAGTAATTCTTTTGTGAAAACACACTTTTAAACATAAAAAATAAATAGAAATAATAATAATTAAATAATATATGATTTTAAAATAATAAATGTATTTTTGTGTACGTTTAAATAATGTGTGTCTATAAATACGTGTGTTTACACAAAAATTATCTTGTTTAATAATCTCAGTTATATAATTTATCACTTCAATAATTTCTTTTAGTTATGTGTTTTTTTATTATACACAAATTTTAAGATAATCAGAAATTAATATTTCAACTTCTTTGTCATCAAATTCATTTACACATTTCAACTCAACCACTTAAATTATATATTTGGGGTAAAACAAAATATAGATATTTACGAGTAAAACAACTATCCTACTCTTTAAATTGATCAAGGACAAAATACATAGATATCTATGTGATTCATGCACGCCATATTGAATTTGCGGAGCTTTTTTTTTTTTGTTGTTGTCAATTTATAATTAATCTTTTTACACCATTGCTATTTGATTAGAAATTATTGAAAATGCACTAGCATTAAATTTTTTTTTGAAGGAAATAAGTTTTTTTGTCCATTATAATCATTCTCGACTTAAAAAATTAGTGTCTATAATAAAATAGAGAATATTCAATTTACAAAAAAAAAAAGATATTCAATTATCTCTATCTCTGTTATGATCTTTTTTCTCTATCTTTATCTTTATAACCTTATACTCATTTTTATTTTTATAATATACAGTATATAGTCAACACTGACACAAATGGAAAAGAAACCAACATGTGTCATTCACAACACTAATTACACCACCACCAAATTAACCAAGAGAGGAATTAATACACTTTTTTTTTGTTTGCACAATAACAGATAGATGTGTGAGACTCAATTTGGTCCAGCCCAGTTTGGCCCTCTTGACGAACACAGTAATCACCCAAACATGCAACGTCAAACAATGACTGGTCACTGTTGCATAACGACTCTCTCTCTCTCTCTTCTCTCTCACAACATCCTCTCTCCTTATTTAAAATTTGATACATTAATCTTCACTATCTTGTCACCCTTTCTTCCTCTTTCCTCTATATGACTATATCTATCTATCTATGTGCTTATATTTCTTTCTATTCTTCGATTTGGTTTTGTATTATAAATTTTCTCTTATTGTTTACCCTATCTATGGGGAAATTCTTGTATCGAAATGCATTTAAGAGGCTACTCTTACAAATGACCAATTAAAACCCTACAAACATATCATTAAATCATAGTTTAACAGACAAATGTTGATATTGTTAAGTTGATGTGATGTATCAAATCGAATCTAAAACTTGCAGCTGTGTAAATTAAATATAATGATATTTACCATATCTTTTAAGACAGAAAAAAAAAAACATATTTGAAATGATAAATGCACCACAAACATATTTGATTATATAATATATGTGTTTTTTTTATCTCATGTTGATGGTTAATATTTGAAATAACTTTGTTTTAATGAAATTGTGTTATATAGTAATCAATTAAGAGTAGGAGTTAATCGGTTGGGTAACTTTGTTTTAATAAAATTGTGTTATATAGTAATCAATTAAGAGTAGGAGTTAATCGGTTGGTACGTAATGGAGGTAAATTAGTTAACATTAATTGATTAGTAATATGAACTTAATTGTTTAGTTCAAAATAATTGTAGAAAAACTTATCACACTACTAGAAAAACTCAATTTAGCTGCTATATTTAGCGTCGGCCACGACTCCGACGCTAACTAGCGTCGGCTTGACCGACGCTAAACAAAATAAGGCAGACGTCAGTTTATTTTTTAATTTAATTATTTTTATTTTAATAGTTAGCGTCGGATGGACCGACCTAAGTTGTAAATTTTTTAAAATTAAATTTTTTAATAACTGTTGAACTCTGAATGTAAATCTCACTCTAAATGTAAATCTCATCATTCCGTATCCCTCAATCTCACCTTATGACTTTTTTGTGTCACCCACTCTGAACCCTAACTCCCGAACCCGTCACCCACTTCGTCTTCGCCGTCAAGCTCAGCCGTTGCCGCCGCATCACCATTTCCCTCACCTCACTCAACCCCTTCGTGTCGCCGCCGTATCTGTTTCCAGGTATTCCCTCTTTAGTTTCCTCCAAAACCCTTATCGCCTAATGCTCCAAAACCTGTTTCATTTTCGTTTTCCCCAAAATTGCGACCAAACCTTCCATCCTCCATCTTAGGTTCCTCCCGTTCACGACTTCCCTCCATTTTGGGTTCTTCCTTCGTCTCCGTTTGCTCATCTTGGGTTCTTCATTCGATATGTACTTGCTACCGATTAGTTACTCTCTCTTTCGCTTGTTCATGCTTTTTTGGGTTTATATGTTGAGCTTTGTATTCTTCTTCATCTTATCCTTCATGGTTTCGAAATTGTGCAAATTCTATTGATTTTGTAATTATGGTATCTAGTATTGTTTAATTTTTGATTTGAGTTGAGATCTCTTCGTGAATTTTTAGTTTTCTCATTTGTATAGACATTTTTTGTTTCGCAGGTGCAGTTGGAAGGGTATTGACAATGGCAACCACTGCTTGTTTCATCATTGTTAGCAGAAATGATATTCCTATTTATGAAGCTGAAGTTGGAGTAGCTACTAAAGTATGATCCTCTTATTTATTTTTTGTTAAGTTGTTTATGGATTATTTATCTATTTATTTACTTGCTTCTTCTTGGATATTGGATATTGGATTTTGTGATTATTAATTTGGTTTGTCAATTGTCACTCATGGATCAATCTAATAATTTATGGAATATTAGAAGCTAGGAAGCACATACACTCGTACTCAACACCGGTAATAATTTGAGAAAACCAATTAATTAAATGTAATCAAGGTGTGTGTCAGACACCGGGACACACTTTCGAATATGAGGTGTTGGTGCTACAAAGATTAAGATTAGAAGCCAATTATTGTCTGAAAATGTTATGGGGAATTTGAATTTACATCATAACTTGTTTGCTTGATTCATGTAAATGCTTATCTTTATCTAGCATAAGTAAACCTTGTTTTGGCGTGGTTTAGAAAACAACGGATTTTGTTTTCATCACCAATTTACTTCATTTTGCAATCTAATGCTATCGTATGACAGAGGGAGGATGCTGCTCAGTTGCATCAGTTTATTCTGCACGCTGCTCTTGATGTTGTACAGGACCTTGCATGGACTACTAGTGCTATGTGAGTTACATATTCAATTGATGTGTAATCCAAGTTCAAATAGAAATCTTTGGCCCTATGATCCTCTTTTTGTGCCTGTTGTTTTTGTTTCTGCAGGTTCTCATTCCTTAGCATTCTCTATGCAGGTACTTGAAATTGGTAGATAGGTTTAATGAACTTGTGGTGTCCGTGTTATAGCTGGTCATATCCTTTATCATAGAGAATTGTTTTTTTTCTGTGATAAAAATTATATTGATTTTTCATTTTTTAGGTTTATTCTTGTTTTTGTTACAATAACAGATGTTCTGAATACCTAATTTAAGAATCATTTAAATCTTACATCCACACACCTCTATGCATTTTGGTTTTTCTTGATAATCCTTGACCTGTCATACATACTCGTACAATAACTCAATAAGGACCAGTAAATTTGTTGCTGATTGCTGATTGCTGTTTGTTGATTAAGTTTGCTGTTTGCTGATTAAGTCTGATTATATCAGTAAATCTGATTGCTGTTTGCTGATTAAGTCTGATTATATCTTCTGCTTAAGTCTATTGTTGATTGCTGATTTCCCTGATATTTAAAATTAATGACTATGATCAATTGGACATAATGAAGGAATCAGTTAGCATGATACAGCTTGATTAGTGACAAGCTTGGTAGCATGATACAACTTGATTAAGAATTAGAACCAGAACCAAAACCAAGGCTTTGCACCAACCCTTTGTCTGTATCAGTTACAGCCCTGTTGGAATTAGAAATGGTTATCAATTGGGCTATCATTCTGTTTAGGTTTTATTAGAAATGGGCTATCATTCAGTATTATTCCTAGATGTTACATTTAGTTATTAAACACTATAGATAGATAAAATAATAATAAAACAACCATTGTTTTTATTATGAATTTACTGTTCCTATTATCTTTTTCACTTTTTAGGCCTTGGAGTAATAATAATTGGTTTCATTCTATGATTAACTGGTCTGTCCTTGATATTCTTTTGCAGAGCACAACTTGGTAAAGCTTACCAGACTGCTGGTGTGCTTTTTGAAGTGCTTTGTGCTGTTAACAAAAATGAGAAAGTTGAAGAAGTTGCTCCTGAGGTTAGTCTTTATCTGTTTATGTTTACTTATCTATATTGTTTTCAAAAATGGGAATTTCATGCAATGATTTTCTCTCAATATTCATGTATTTTGGAGGCTTCATTTACAGCATTGAATTTTGTGGTGTATCAGATCATTGCAGCTGCTAGAGATGTTGATAGCGTTTCAGCAAGTGTACTGAATCGTTGCAAGTAATAATTAAAACGGTAGTACCGAGTGTCGAACTCAAGGATTGCGTTTTACTATCGAATTATATTTAATTACTGAAATTGAACAAAAAGTTTCCGAATTGATTGAGGTAATATTTAAAATAACAACAATAATAAAATTGAACTTTTTTAATGAGAAAAATGTCAGGGATGAGTTTCACTTTGAGTCCAACCTTTGTTTCTAATTTGATCCTAGTTACTGAATTTCTCTATTGAATTATTACCGAATTCTCTTTAGTATTTCTGCCCTAATGTCTTAGTGACAGAACCTTTAATTCCAAAATAACCCCTAATTCCTTAGTGGATTTAAAATTATAATTAAGTTTTACGGTACAGAAATTCTCTTTTTAAATTGTTGTCTTTGCAACTAATTCAATTGGTTTCATGACTTGCATCTATCCCTAGACTACAATCTCATGAATTTCTCATCTCAAGCATTCGTAAAGTCCACTCCCGTTTCAAATTACGAATCGTAGAACATTTTAATGTTGATCAGACAATAAAAAGCATTAAGCACAGAGATGAGAAAAATAATTCAATAAACATATTCATATAACAAGGAATTAAATCAGACAATTAAGGTATTCATCTAGTTTCACTCATCCCTAACAAATAGGATTTAGTTACTCATTACAGAGATTAAAGAGATAGAGATTAAAGAAGAATTACAAGAAAGATTCTTGATAAAACTCCTTCAATGGTGTAGAACAGCCGTCTCTGAGCTTCTCTGCTAGGGCACAAGTCTCTAAACTTCTCAATTGACCAAAAGATCCTTAAAAAAATCAGAAAAACTCGATTTTATGCAATCTGCAGCGCGTCACGCGCCCCAGGCGCATGCCTTGCACTTCAAGCGCATTTAAACAGAATCAGCAGCGCAGAAATGCGCTTCAGGCGCATGCTTTGCGCTTCAGGCGCACAACATCTTCAATCTGACGTATACTGCATATTTCTACTATTTGGAGTCCGAATTTGGCTCTGGTGTCTTCATGAAAGTTGTAACTATGGATGTTAGCTTTCATTTGCACTTGGTTTGACTCCAATTGGACATCTACAACTCCATATATCACTGAAATACTCCACATAGGTCATGTTGATTTCTCACAAGAATTCAGCACTGCACTAAAAACAAAGAAACGACGCAAAACTCCGAAAAATCTCTACTTAATCAACGAAATAAGAACATAAGCATTTTATTAAACCCAAGAACTATAATCAACAAAATATATCAAATAAATCATTAAATTAACTAATGATTGAAGATAAATAAGACTAAAAACAATGAAAAATATGCATATGATGAAGAGTCATCAGATGTCCAAGAAAAGACAGAAATCTATGCACCTTTTAACATTCTTCGGTTGGATTCTGCTGGGGCTTCTCAGCCTATTATGCAGCTTGAAGATGTATCATTTCTGCTATGATTGATGTGGTTTCTGTTTTGTGGTTTCTTCTATTTTTATCTTGTAGTTTTATTCCACTGTTTTTTCGACAATTGCAGCTTGATGATCGCGCGGTTAATTCAGTGATGAATGGTCTCTTTAAGAATTACAAGACATGGTGCAAATTTTTCGGACGAAAACATAGTTTACGGTGAGATATGACAGTATTTCAAAGGCGAGGAAGAAAGGGACACAAGTGTAGATGGTGCTAAAGAGTTAGATGGATCGACAATACTATGGACACAATCTGCAGGGGGTCGCACTGGTGGTCGAGTTTATGGTACGGGAGACTTATCTGATAACCTCCGTCATGGGAGTACATCGATTACACAACAATTCCAGAATCCTTCTAATTCTATGACTCATATGTCTTTACAAGCGGAGAGGACACCTAGAATTAGAGCTGAACTTAGGTTGTTATTTGATATTATGTTAATATTTTGTATTATGATAACAAATGATACTTTATGTTGCCTTTTTTATGTTGTTAATGCAAGAGGATTTTTGAAGTATTATTTATTTTATAAAATTTTTAAATATTATTGAGCAGGTGCTAAAAAAACAAAAAAAATAAATAAATTTCAACTTAGTGTCGGCTTCAACCGATGCTACCAAATTGCTCAAGTTTGACATTAGCGTCGGCCAGGTCGACACTAATATACCATCCGACGCTATATGGCCGACGCTGTGCAATAGCTTCGACCGTTTTAGCCTAGGCCCGACTCTGACGTTAATTCGACGCTAAAAAGGCGTTAGCGTCGGCTTTTAGGTTGTTAGCGTCGGCCAAAAGCCGATGCTAAATCATGTTTTTCTAGTAGTGTCAGTGAGACTATGTTAATCGATTAGAAAGATAATAATGATTTAATAAATATTAGGTTAAAGGTTAATCGATTAGTAAGGATTAGGTAATTGATTAAATTGAAAATCAATAGTAGAAACTAACTAAATTAAAGGTAAATCAATAAGAATAGTGTTATTAAGATATTAGTTTAGATTTAATCAATTAGAGACTTAAAGTTAATCGATTAGGTGTACTCATAATGGTAAATTAAGTTATTAATTAAGTAGTAATAAGAATTTAGGTATTAAGTTTTAGATTGATAATTAGGATTAAGTTAGTAATGTTAATTGTTATTTAATATTGTTGATGTTTGAGATGTTGACAGTGAACATTAATCTATCACATATATGGGTTGAGTATTGTTAAACAATGGGTGTTAACGATTAATGTTAAGTTTTGCATGTTATTTGCTCCATTCATAAATAGAACATGTTTCGAGTTGAACCGTGATAGTATCAAAGCTCGATGGTCGAGGAGACATCGAAGATATCGATGGGGTGTTCATCATCATAATGACTAGATACTCTTGTTCGTGGAGTAGTTTGTAGGTGGCTTATCTACCCGTATCAGTTGAGAGTTAGAAGGATTCAACGTAAAATAGTTGATGATTATAATTTATGTTACATTATCATGCATATATTAATATTTTAAGTGTTATATACTATGAATGTTATATGCATTTAATTCACTGTACTTCGCTTAATTACATTTTTGAGTATGATGATCTATCCTATGTTTTTCCATGTGGTTACTTGCACACTACACGAGTGGATAGCTAACGAGATGAAAATAGATATGAAAATTGTCATTGAAAAAGAGATAGAGTAATTGACATGCTGACAATACATTAGATAATTTTTTATTTGTCTTAATTTGTCGACCTCTTAATTGACCAATAAATTGAGATTATATAGAATCAAACTCCGATTGGTTTTTAAACAAGTCAGCTCTAATTAATATGAGAATTATAGAGTTGAACTTTTTTTGAAAATGTGATTTCCACATTTCACATTAGTACCTCTAATAAAATACTAGAGAATAACAAAATTATAAGCATATCGATATCTTATTCTTGATTGGTATCGAGCTGATCCTTTCTCCTCTCTTCATAGCTCAATGCCTCCTAAATTAGCTGATTTATTTATTATGCATAACTGATCTAGTGGCAAGACAAGTAGATCATTTATGTTACTTAATTGCATGCTAAAGTTTCCAAATGGGTTAGCGTGAAGCATTGAGAACCATAGTGTGGTCCATCAAAATATGGGATGATAGTAGCAAGACCACGACTCATCATATATACTCATCACGTGTTTGGTTGAATGGGATCAACCACTCCCATGAATCCGACTAGTGTGAGTTTTAGAAACTCTAATATACTGATATGGTTTTTAAGTCTATCAGAAATCTTTAGAACACGTATTATCAGATATTATTCTTTCTCAGTTTCTCCACTTTAGTGTGTAGGAGTTTCTCTTCTAAACTCTTTACGACAAAAATAAAATAAAAATAAAAACAAATTAATTATTTGAATGAAAAGCTTGTTGGGGTCATATATATCTGTAGATGAGTCTCAAATGTGGGATTAAAAAGACTTTTGGGATTTCTTCTACCAAATCCAATGTACACAGCAGTGTGTGCTTGGTCATGATTGTGGATAGTATAGGCAAAAGATATGTGTTGTATGTTCAAATCTCTTTATCTTGGGTCCTTTTCATTTTTGTCTTGCTTGTCTTATTTTTGTCTCTTTAAGAACCTTTGTTTGGTTTGCCATAAACAATTACTTTACCATTTGCTCCCAAAAAGAGAGCATGCAAACAATCGAATTAATGAAAGAAACATTCTCTTCCATTCCAATTCTGATCAGTATTGCTTCTTTTTTTGTCACACTCTTGCACGTTCAGTAGAGAGGTGTGGAAACCAAATTTTGGGGTAGCAAATTCCTTTCAATTCAAAATCATTTTTCATTTGCCCATTATCCTAACCCAGACACCATTTTTGTATACCCAGACAATCGGCCCAATTCTTCTAAACAACACAACCGGCCCAATTCACTTTATCCGCTTTGTGACTCTTTCAAGAAAATTATACACCATACCAAAACAAAAAAAATTCTCAGCTCACAATCAGGTGTTCTTGAAAATTCAAAATTTATATTATTTCAGAATATAAATTTATTTTGGAAAATTTACTTTAAGTTTACTTAATTCAAATGTGTTTTGAAAAACTTAATTTAAATTTACGAAAGCATGAGTAATTTGAAAATTTTAAAGGTTCAATTTTTCAGAACACTATTGTATTTTGAAAAATTTAAAATTAAAATTTGTAACACATTTTTATACTTTCAAAAAGTCACTTTTATTTTCCAATAAAATATGTGTTCTGGAAATTTTTAAAATAAATTTTCAGGTAGATTTTAGTACAAAATTAAAATACCAGACAGCTTGTTAAACAGATTTTTTTATTTTTTAATTAGGGTAAAATGAGATTTTGATTTAAATGTGGGGTAGAATATAAATGTAAGGGTAATTTTCCTTTTTCTAGTTAAAAATATTTCCCCAAGCTAAATTTTATTTTAGTTTTTTAAAATAATTTTTGAAAATTATATATTTTTTAGTTTTTTTTATAAAGTAATTGAAAATTTTATAATTTGAGTTCTTTGGATCACATTTTTTCTTCAAAGACCCAAATTTTAAGTTTTTTAAATAACTAAAGTTTGAGTTTTTTAAAATTTTTTTTTTTCAAACTCAAACTCAAATTTTGAATTTTTTTTCCTTTCAAAATTTGTGTTTGTTTAAAAAGAATCGTATAACTATAAATGTTTATAAACTGTTAACGGTAAAATGAGGATTTCATACGGATACATGTAACAAAGTTGTTTTTTTTTTTTTTTAAATTTCAATAAATAGTTTTATGTTATGTAGTATTTGAATAACTGAATAATAAATATATGATTTAACGAAATTCAAGTAAAACTTGTAAAATGTTTTTTACATCACAAACAATAATTAAAATAATGTATTTACATATAAATTCAAAAAATTAACAAATCAATGTTGAGGCATTATTAGAAGTCAGAGTTTTGAAAAACTAATGCAAAAAGTTTAAATAATTTTTGGTGTGAGAGAAATCGTTGTTGTCAAAGTCGTTAATCTGTTTTTTGTTGACAGAAAGTTGTTAACTTTTTAGATGTTACTTTACTATTTACTATTTAGATGTTAATGTAAAATTATTTTACAATAAATAACATACTCTTTAATTCCTAACAAAACACCATATGTTTGTGTTTTTTTCCCACTTATATAAGCTTAATTATGTGTTTTGGTACAATAGATAGTCTTATTTTTTTTTCTAATTGACAAATATCAATAGTTCATACAAGCAAAATGAAAATTTTCAGTTTAATTTCAAATCAAAAAAAAAAATATTAAACTTAACAATATCGATATTATTAATTTAAAATAAATTTTATTTATTTATTTTTTATTTTAAAATAAATAATAAATTTTACTATAATTAACTTAAGATTTGATAAAACCTTGTTTTATTCAACAAAAAATACTTTTTAAAAAGTTATTGTAAAAATTCTTCGTTCATACTTTCGATCAGAAGACGTTGCATAAAAACAATTCGGAATTTTTTTTTTCCTGATATAAAAATAATTAAAAGGACGTCAAAAATATAAAAATAATTAAAAGAGCCCAAATTATATATTAAAAAAAACTTTGTCGAGACCACAAATGTGACCCAGTCACCCAATCCATCTATTATTGTTCATTATTTATTACTGTTCATATAAATAAAAATTAAAAGTATGAACATCATCTAATCATCAATATTCAATCATCAACCAGATCTGCGCATAAATTTTGCGTTCTCCCCTTATTTTAGTAATGGCTTAAAAAACTAAGTAAAAAAAAGGTATTGACTTCAAAAACCCGATTTTTAATAATGAATTTATAAGAATGCAAATGTCTATAAGAAAACCATGTACCATTCTAAGAAAACCATGTACCTTTTTAAAATACGGCGAAAGAGTGGAATGAAGATGGATTTTGCATTTAAAATTATACTTTTTTATTAAAAGAAAATTAAAATTTATAATATATAATTAAATATAGATAAAATGAATCAACATATGTATATATAAAAAATGTAAAAATATTTTTTATATCAATTGAGTTTAAATACGGAATGAACATTAACATTATCATCCCCACATCTGGCCTCAACATAAAATATTAGACAAAACATGTCCTGCACCTGTGTGTTCGGTCAAATTGAACTTTCTACATCAAATTTGAAGGGTTTAAATATAAATGTGGAGTATATCTTTAGTAAGACCAAACTGTCTCTTAATATTAATTTGCAACTCTCAAATTTTTATCTCATGGAACCACTACCCATCATTCTATTTCATGTTTTGTTTTTCTATAAATCAGATAAATGCGATATATGAATTTAAATTTAAAACAAATGTTTAATTTAATAATATTAATATTTATTAGTTGAGTTAAAATTTAAGAATTTTTTATTTTATATTTTAATTGACAATATAACATAACTGTTGATTAATTGACAATAGGCTCGTTAGTTACACATTTAAAAACAAATTGTTATTCAATAATTTATAAAGTATTTTTTAGAAATTTTTAAGTATAATAGAAATTATTTTATGTTTACTTGCCACAGTTAAAATCATTTTAAAAAAATTAGTTTAAAAAAATGACTTTTTGAGAAATTATTTGAAAACAACATTTTTATGTAATCATTTTTTAGATTATTTTTGAAATTATCATTTTTTTAAATAGTTATTTTACTAAAAAAACTATAACAAGCACACTCAGTTTTTTTGTTGACTAAGTGATTGCAAAGTGATTACCATTGCTTGATATAGATGTGATTTTCTTTATTATATATTTAAATTTAATTTTATTTTCAAGTGTCTTTCTTCAATTAAGTCACATCAATATATCTCGGATAAAAATGATATTTGTACTCTATTAATATTTGTATAGTTACACATTTAACGATTATCGTCTTTTAAATAAAAAATATTTATGTATAAAAATAATTTTTTTTGGTTACAACTATGTCGGATTTTTCACCCTATATTGTCAACTCAAAAATAATTAACGCATAAAAACATTAGTACATTAACAAATAAATAAAATATATAAAAAGTTCCATCATAAAAAATAATAATAAATTAATACATAAACAAAAAATATTACAATATATTAATTTTACTAAATTATTATCGAATACAAATATTCGCAGATACGCATACCATTATATTCGTCTCTATATCAATTAGCTAAGGAATAGTCAAAATATTTGTTTATTTTATCCGCATATACCATCCATGGTCCTAATTACAAGCTCTATTATATTAGTTTAAGGATTTTTTAAATAAAACGTTTAATATCAATCAGTATTAGCTTATGTAGAAACATTGCAGTAAAAATTTACTGCAAAAAATTATGTGTAGCTTGAATATATGGTAAAATACTAAAAGAAATCAATGTTTCAGTTTCAACTTTCATCCATAATTCAATGATAACCTTGTAATTTTGTTTCAGTTGTGCTTTTAGTCAATCCATTCTGTCTTAAACAAACTCGGTCTTAATTTAACAACATCAACACGTTAAAGTATACATAATATCATAATGATAAAAATTTAGGGTTAAATTAAGGAAAAATATATCTAGTTGTAACCCATTCCTTACTCGCCCGTCGTTTCAAGTCGGTTCATTCTAAATAATATTGTGGTGACTGCTAAAATAGTTAATTTATCGAATATAAAAAAATAGGGGTAAAAATGGAGAGGTGGAACTCATATAGATATGATCAAAGAAAGTGAGAGGGTATGGGGATATATACTTTTGTGTAATTTGATGCTTCATATGAACTTTGATGATTGTTGGGTAGACCAGATTATATATGCTCTTGGTTATATATATATATATATATATATTATATTTTGCATCAAAACTATCATTTTATCCTGCCATTCGAATATTACTATAAATTGTTTTTTCACAATCGTAAATTAAATCAATAGTTCAACCGTGATTCCCCCAAATAATAACCAAAAGATATCAATGGTTCAATCTCTAGTCATTTTTTTAAAACACTGACTTATAGATTTTTTAAACATATATAACTAATGGGAAGCGCCTGAAGTTTCATAAAAAATAGTATTTCTTAGATATTATATACAAAGAGGGGGGAGAGAGAGAGAGAGATTGAGTGAGTTGGAGAAGTGATGGAAGAGTATATAAAATAAATTAGAAAAGATAGCAACTAGATACGAAGAAATCAGAAAACGACAAAAGGAACAATATTAAAAAGAGAAGTGGTAGCCACAGTTTCTATTAAACCAGAACCTTTTTCACAACAACAAAGAGGTCTATAGTATACCATAAGTCAAAGTCTCTCAAGAAAAGAAAAGCCTCCTAATAATTACAACAACAAAAAAAAGAGCAAATAAAAAAGCATGTGGTGGAATGGTAACATAGCCAACAAAGTCAAAGTCAACTACGCAAAAAGAAAAACAACAGAAGCAAATCAATTTGGCATCTTCTGTTGAAATTCGACACACCTCAGCAAAACAAACCCTTGTAAAGAAATGAATCATATATCTAAAAATAGAAATTTCCAATACTCCAAAGCAGTTCCTTTCCTTCATATATATGGTACTCTAGAATCCTAATGACGGACGAAAAAGGAAAAATGATCGAAAGCACTGCGATAAAAAATCATAATCATGGTCGTAATTAAACTTATTAATGTAGATTAAATAATATTAATCCTTCAACTGATTAATTATGGAGGAGCAAAGCCTTCCTTAAGCTTCCTAGGAGATCCTTTGCGGTGACACAGTTT
Source organism: Cicer cuneatum (assembly GCA_037974295.1). Taxonomy (NCBI): domain Eukaryota; kingdom Viridiplantae; phylum Streptophyta; class Magnoliopsida; order Fabales; family Fabaceae; genus Cicer; species Cicer cuneatum. Next base: position 3,827,690 of record JBBPBO010000002.1, on the reverse strand, counting down.
TCCTTGTTCATCTGCAATTTAAAAGAATTCATTATGATGATCTTGGTTAATTTATTAATGAATGAATAATTATTTTACATAACAAAAAAAAAAAAGAGTCTGGCACGAAGCGTATATTATACCTGAGCAACAATAGTTATGTCAAGAATGTTGTTTCCAAAGGGCAAAAAGGTAGTAGTTTGGAGAGTGAGGTTATGGTTTTGTAATTGTCCGAGTAGCGTAGAAGCAAATCCATTCTCTTTGTCGCATTGAATCTTGATGAGTACGTCTTTAGCGGAAACTCTTACCTCGATTTCAGGAAGTGTCTGTTTGGAGTTGTTTTCATTTGTTGAGTCATCATTATTATCATCGTTGAATATAAAAGATCTCTTCACTAGAATTGCGGATTCACCTCTTTTCTTTCTTCCTTGCTCTTCTAGACTCTTCAAACGCTCTTGTAGTTGTTTCACATACTTTATTGCATCTCCCAATACCGAAGCCTTATCCATCTGCACATGCCATATATCAAATCTGTTACTAAATCATTCCATTGCTATAAACAATATTATAATTTTATATAATACCTTCTTGAGGCCAGGAACGAGGGCCGAAAGAGCAATGAAACTTCGGGTAAGTTTTTCTCTTCGTTTTCTTTCGGCCATTACATGTTCTTTAGCTTGACTTGAGTTTCTCATGGAATTTGAGAATATTTTGTCTTCATAAGGTGTAATTTTCTCTATTTTAGGCTTTAGATCGGAATAATCCAAGTTGTAAAATTGTTGTGGTGCATTGAGGGGCTCAAAAGAAATGAGTTGAGGGGATGAATAGGAAGAAGGGTTCGATGTCTTGATCTTCTTAGTTGGTCTTGGAAGATCAAAATTTTCAAGTGGGAAACAATTTGGTGTAGTAGTTTTATCATAGTTGAAATAGTGATTATCATTAGAAGAATCACTCTCTGGTGACTCGTACAAAGAGTGGAAATTATCAAATGGATATGCAACAGAATCCATAGGGTATTGGTGAAAGAAGGTGACATCCTCCATGAAGGTGATTAAGTGGATATTGAAGAAGAGAGAAGAGCTAAGTATGTAGTAGTAAGTTGCGAGCGTTTTATATAGGGAACACCATACACGCATCATACCTTGGACTGCTTTAATTATACACGTGTGAAAATGGATCCATATTCTTCACAATGCGGCTTATCCTCGTTTTCACTCGTTAACTTTGGTCAAACTATGGGTTCTATATATCTTCATCTTACTCTCTTTACAACATTTTACCGCGTCAATTTCATAAGTTTTGTTGGTGATCGAGATCTATAAGATATACTCACCCGTAGATTATTATTAGACGAGTTTTATTTCACAATCAAACTATAACGGTGTGTATCGATATTATAAATTTTTTTATTAATAATTTTATTTAATTTATCTATTTATACATTATTATAATATATATTAAAATTGATTAAATTAACAATTTTAATACTATGTCATAGAAGTCCTCTTATTATTTGTACCGTCATCAACTATTTTAGTTTTTGACTAATTTATTAAGACCCAAATGAAGTTAGAAGTCGAGTTTAATTCGACTTATACCTACTAAGTTCAGTTCAAGAGAACGAAAGTGAATTTTAAATTATGAGACTTAGTGCATCTGTGAAACACTTTTGCATTTTAGTTTTTAAAAAATATTTTATAAATTTGATTTTAAAAATTGTTTTAAAGAATAGGATTAAAGAAAAACTTGTTTGAGATACTTGTTTTTAAAAACAGTTTTAGAGATGAGAAATTTCTTTGATAATTTAAATTTTTAAAATAGTTTTTGACTAGAGAATTAAAAAAACTGAAAATAAAAAGTAAAACATCATTTAACTGTTTTGTATTTGTAGTTTTAAAAAGTATAATATTAAAAATAATTTTTAAAAATACGTAATACATTTAATTTTTAAATTTTAAAAAACTAAAATAAATTTTTTGATAATTAAACTAGCCCTTAATCATTCTTGATTCTATGCAGCACTCCCTCGCTATTACATTTTTTCTAGACAAGCACCTTACTATAGATATTTCTTGCAATACCACAAAACCACCACTATTTCCATGTTAATAAACGGAATCGAAGATATAACTTACATTATTTGGAAATCTGATCATTTAGAGGTCCAAAAAATTTGAGGACTAAGACGTCAGTCTTGCTTGCCTTTGGTTTGGACAATTTCCACTACGAGATGGTAGAAGAAAGTTACATTCAAGATTAATTAAACCTCATAGAGAACTTGAATATATAAGAAAAAATAAATAAACACAGATGGAAGATTCAATCACCGAATACTAACTCAAACACTCCGAAGACTTGATCACGATACTCCACCGCAAGCCCTTTTTTTTTTAATTCAAAAACATTATTATTATTATTATTATTATTATTATTATTATTATTATTATTATTATTATTATTATTATTATAAACTCTAAGAATGGCGCTAATGAAAAACCATATATAATAGAAGACAAGTTGAAGTTGTAAATGGGTGCCAGTACAACTGCAGAAAATATGACAACTAGGGCCGATCGAGAGCTTCCATATTCCTCTCTCTCATCAAACTGGAATTAATTCATGTGCTGTCCCCACATGCTATTTAATTCTTGCCTTTCGTCAACAGTTAACATATTAATTTATATATATATACTATTTTGTGGTTAAATAAGTCATCGTGTTTAATTAGGAAGCTTCGAATGTGTTTACACACATTAAGTTTTTGTTATTCTATCACTTTCAACGATGATTTGCATGATCGCGTAAGCATATTGACGAACCATGTTGATTGCATAATCTTCTACTAATTAATAAATCAGCATAAAAACTTAATCATGTCCCCTTCAGGCTTACCCCTATTTCGAGGATAATTAGTGTAAGAGTAACAGTGTAGCCCTCCACATGTTTGCATTGCGCTTTAAAATCAATTTTTTATAAAAATAAAAAACAATAATTTAAACGAAAATAGAATGCAAAACATGGTATAATTAACTTGTTATCTCAATTATATTGCACTCTAATTAAGTTAACCACCTATTAAAATTAAAAAAAATACTATAAAATACAACAAATTAAAATATTTTTTATAGTTAACAAATGAAAAAGTATAATCGGTGATAAATTTAGGCAAAAATACGCTTGTAATTTTTTTTAATACGTCTCTAATTATTTAAACTAATTGATTTTGTTTAAAAATGAATTAAACGTAAAATAATTTATATTTAAATTAAAAATAGGTTAAACAATAAATTTTAATATAAAAATCACAATTAAATTCAAAAACAATAAATTTTAATTTTAAATTAAAATTAATTTTAACAAAAAAATTAATTATATTCGAGAACGAACAAATATATTAAAATCTAACTTTAAAATTTCAAAATTAATTCTAACTTCTACAAACGCAGAACAATACATGCAAATACAAAATTGTATCACATTCTTGCTGGTAGGATCTCCACCGCAAAGTTAAGAAACATGTGGTATCATAGAAACGGGTCTTCAATGTCATCCAATTAGCTTTGCAAGTTTATCAGTTGGGTTTGGGTTTTAATTTCTCTCGTTTTGAATGTATTTGAAGTTTACCTTTCCAAAATAAAACAAAATATTATATTTGTATAAAAAATAACGGTCACATTCAATTATTGTACTTATGGTTTTTTTAGGAAAATTAGCAATAAACTGTCATACACCTCTTTTACATCTAGTTAATGACAGGGATAAAGATGGATAAAATTATGTAATATAGATATAATATATCAAGGATTTGATAAGAGAAATGAAAAAAAAAAATTAAAAGTATACATATATGAATATTATTTTTTATTGCATTTGCTTCTTTTTCATAATCATCGCATGCCAATTGTTTGTGTTACTTCACGAATTTGCAAATGATTAGTCACAATTAATCTAAGATATATGTATTATCCAATTAAAATCAAACAGTTTAACTTTGGATTTTAGTTATTTTTAATTTAAATTTAAAATTTAAATCATTCAGATATTAATTAAACAATATTTTAAATATGTCCTACTACAATGTAATCAAAGACCGCACATTGACAAGGGAACAATAGTTAAAGACAGTAAATATTGATTTTGGTCTTTAAATATGTGAAAATATGTGAGATATTGTTGTTATAATTCTTAAATTTATCAAAATTAGAAATATATTGAATATTGATTTCTTTTGTTAATAATTTTAATAATTAAATTGATCAATAAAAAATTACATTTGAGAATTACATTGATTAACTAAAGACATATATTGAGGATCAAATTATTAACAAAAGGTATATTTTATAATTTTGATATATTTAAATAACACTGTGACAAAGCTTCACAAGTTCAAAAGTCAAAATGAAATTGAAAAAAATTCAAAATAATTATATACTCTATTAAAATGTTTACACATTTATATATATATATATATAAAAAAACAATGCAATACTCTTAAGTCTTAACTTAATTGATAAATATTAAAATTATTAAATTGAACATCATATTATAAATTTGAACAAAAACTTTGCAGTTATTTGTATATTTTTTGTAGTATTTATCATCCCATATAAAAAAGAAAAAATTGTGATGAAAATGAGTAACTCCCATGTATTTGTTAGAGAGATAAACTTCATCTTCTCTTTAAATTTTTTCTTCTTCCTCTTTCACGGAAAAGGGTGATATTGGGTCATTATTTATGAGAATCATTGATATACTTTTTCCCCCTTTTCAATCTATATAAGTGATTTTTACGAAAACTAGATTTTGCTTTCGTTTTTTTATTTTGTCGGCTCAGATTGACGTTTATTTGATTTTTTCTATTGGTGTAGAATTTGTTCTCATATTGTTGCAGTGCTCATTTAATTCAGATTTACAAATCAACTACGATCAATTATTGATTCAATCAAAGATTAAGTTGTCAACGTTACAAATTCAAATACATGAATATTTCGTTCACTTTAATTTTGTCACATTATTTATATTTATAAGTATTGTATTGTTTTATGTTATTACTTGAATGCTTTTTGTATATTTTTATCAAGATTGAATTTATATTTGTATTAGATGTACAAAGAATGAATATATTTTTTTATTAAAGAAAAAAACTACTATGTCTTTCGATTCACATAAGGATTGGAATGACGACACTATGACATTCTGCTTAGATAACCTATACCAACTAATTTTCATAATAATTATAATAATAAGCAACGTTTTCTAAAACAAACAAAATAATACTATTGATCGAGTATATCCCAATAACTAGAATGAGTCCTAGATTGTTCATATATTTGGTTATATTTAGCTGTCTCATTACATGTGTCATATTTTAATAAGTATATTTAACTTTATATCACATCTAATTAATCTAAATTTTATAATATTATATCAATTCTGTCAATAGATTAATTTTATAAATTTAAAGTTCTTTATAGTATGAAGTTTTATATTTTTATTTAAATATACACTTTTTAAAAAAATTTGATCTGAACCTAACATCAATTATGCATTTCATACATTTCTGTCAATCGATCGATCTATCCAGATAATTTTTAGTTGGCAAACAAATTAGATTTAAAACGTTGAATAATAGAAATTTTAAATGTTTTTTTGACAAACGAAATATCAATTTTTGTTTTGTACTAATTAAAATAAAATCTCTAAAAGAGAGAGATATGTAGCTGAATATTCTTTTCCAGATCTCATGAAATTTTTTAGTCGTCAGAACAGAAGTATAGGAATATCTATATACATATTTTAGGTGATACTAGGTTTAGAGAACAGATAACTAATGCCCAACGACAATATGAAAATAAATAAATTATGGCAACCTTTTTTTATTGAGGAGAAACTCAGGCAACCAATACTGTCTAGTACATAATGTAATACGATGTAATGTATTTCTCTTCATTTTTATTTTTTATTAATCAACATCCATTTTAAAATTTATTGAAATAGAAATTAATTAAAATGCTTTATCTTATTCATATTAATTGAAATAAATAAACTGAAATTGACATTTGAAATAAAATGAAATGTAAGTTAATTTTTTTTGCATAATTAAACTAGCAAAAAACTCATGCTATCGCACATGTGACACGTCGTTGATAACGTATAAATATTTCATATAAATTTTAAATAAAAATTTTATTTATTAATGACAAATATTTATTCAATATTTTTATTTTGTTCTAATCTATGCATATTTTTTTAATATGTGTATATGATAAATATTTGTCACGTGTTTTTTTTATGTATCAGTGACAATATTTGTTATGTAATTTTTATTTATAACTATTACATTTTTTTTTATATTAGGAAAAAATATTTATCCAATATTTTGCTTAATGTATCAATAACAAAGATTTACCCATGCTTTTTAATATTTATCAATGATAAATATTTATTTTGTATTTTTTTTATGAATTAGCGGTAAATATTTGTACTATAATTTTTATATTTATCACTGTCAATATTTGTTCCGTTTAACTTTTGACAAATATATGTTTCATATTTTTTAATAGTGTTTGAAATTGGAAGCAAGAAGAAAGAAAAATAAATAAAAGATAAACAAATATTTATCTCGTCATTTTTTATATTTATCATTTATGTAATTCTATTAAAACTACAATACTTTTTTAATATTTATCACTGATAAATTTTTGTCACATATTTTTTAAAAGTGTTTGAAATTGAAAAAAGAAGAAAAAAAAATAAAAGAGCAACAA